>SMMW01000141.1:312500-912500 GCA_004794655.1 Marisa cornuarietis
CCTGATGTTTCTATGTTCTTCAGTTCTGACCTAACATCCTAGTTTTCAAGACAAGATCGGCGCTTCTTAAAACTCCAGGTTATTTTTGTGCGATGTAGTTTACCCACACCAGATTACGTGAAGTCCGCCAACAACGAAGGAGATGCAAATGTTCGTCCCTCACCCTCTCCTGGGAGAGAGGACACATACTCATCACCTGCAGACACATAAGGATGAATAATGTTACCACCCTTTCCTACCACTGGATGAGATTTCGAAAGTGAACAATTGAGAACGTTCTATCCCTGAACACCCATGGCCCTCGTTAGGGTCAAGGTTAAGGACAATGAAAATATTAGCACGAGAAACAGTCATCAGACAACAGAGCTAAATACAGGGAACGGACAACAAATAAAAGGACTCTGTTCGACGTAGCATCGACCTGTCTCCTGACGATGAAATATTTTGTGGCGGCACGAAAAGACCCTAAACTGAATGGTCCGGGGGAAAGGAATCGAGCTTTCGTCGACGAGAGCCGCATCTTCATATTACGTGATCTTTACGTGCTGACAGCGTAGGCCACTGGCTATTTGTAGGCGGGAAGAGACACGCTGACCGGCCCGCAACTACAACGGCACGGAAAAACGTGTTTGGAGGCGGGTTGTGGACGAAAGGGATGGGTGGTGGTGGTGGTGGCAAAGGTTTGGAGGCAAAGAGGGAGGGCCACGCAACTAATGCATCTGTCATTTCCTCCTGACTGAATTCTGGGCACAGCCAAGTCATTGGCAGTCGTATTCACATGTTAATTCCCGCGCCTGCTGGGGCTAGTCTGCCCAGAAACCCTTCATAGGAAATGCATGGAAATAAAAGGGGGAGGGGGAAGGAGTCCAAAGCTGAAAAGAAGGAAACTTGCATGAAATGAAAGCTAAAGATGATGGAGCACAGAGGAATAATAAAAAAAAAACTTGTGCAAGTGAACAGGGGAAGCGAAGGGAGGTGGGGGGCGCCCAAAAAGGTCTAAATTGGGGTTATGCCAAGAAGCGTATGAATACCCCGTCGTATTCGATGAGACACATGTTTTGTGGATTTTGTCCGAGAGAGATTCGTCACTGTCAAATCGCAGGGACCAACAAACATGCCTTTAATTTGCAGTTACGAGAACACGGGATGCGGAGGGAACGGGGCTGCTGAGAGGGTTCTTTTGTGTCGATCCCAGAAGGAGATGTTATCGCGCCCAAAATGCCAGGGACTATCGGAATATTCTGCATCACAATCGCGGCAGATCCCAGCAATATTGATTTCTTAATGCAGGAAGTACTCTCAACAGACACAAATTCTACAGAGTTTCCCTTTTTTTTCAAAACAAGAAGCTTATTGACTAGAACTAAGTGCATGCATAATTTCACAATGTTCCCCTGAAATTAAGAAAAAGACAGCAAATTAGACAAAACGTCTGCGAAATTCGAAGCACACGGTGTTTCGTTGAGGCTTAAAACTTTTAGCCAAGGACAAGAAAATTAGGAAAACAACAACCGGTAATTAAAAAAAATCAGTAATTAAATTGTAGTTTATTTATTTCAGTGCTACAAGTAGTTACCTGCTCTTCTGGATCAAAATGGTCTAAGAGAATGGTTGAAGTTCTTTAGCAAGTGATCATGAGCAAGTGATCACGAGGGAGTAGTCATGAGCGAGTACGTTGTCACGTGCACCATGACGTCACAACGTGGTCCCGAACAACGCCTTATGACGTAGGTCCTAGTACATACACAAAGAATGATAAAATAAATAAAAGGATGAGAAACACATACACAATGAATGTAAAACACGTACACAAAGTGATAAACATACACACACAATGAATGGTTAAAAAAACATACACAAACAGATAAACATACACAATGGTAAAAAAAAACATACACAATGAATGGTTAAAAAACATACACAAAGATAAACATACACAATGTTAGAAACATAAATAATGAATGGTAAAAAACACACACAAAATGATAAACATACACAATGGTAAAACATACACAATGAATGGTAAAAACATACACAAAGAATGATAAACACACAATGGTAAAACATACACAATGAATGGTAAAAACATACATAATGACTGGTAAGAACATACACAATGAATGGTAAAAACATACACAATGAATGGTAAAAACATACACACAAAATGATAAACATACACAATGGTAAAACATACACAATGAATGGTAAAAACATACACACAAAATGATAAACATACACAATGGTAAAACATACACAATGAATGGTAAAAACATACATAATGACTGGTAAGAACATACACAAAGAATGATAAACATACACAATGAATGGTAAAAACATACACAATGAATGGTAAAAACATACACACAAAATGATAAACATACACAATGGTAAAAAACATACACAATGAATGGTAAAAACATAAATAATGGATATTAAAATCATACACAAAGAATGATAAACATACACAATGGTAAAAACATACACAATGAATGGTAAAAACATACATAATGGTAAAAATATACATGATAAACATACACAATGGTAAAAAACACACACTGAATGGTAAAAAACATACATAATGGTAAAAATATACATGATAAACATACACAATGGTAAAAAACATACACAATGAATGGTAAAAACATACAAAAAGAATGATAAATACATACATAAAAGAATAATAAATACACATAATGAATGATATTACACGTACACAGTAAATAACAGAACACATACATGGCTTTTCTTTGGGGGGGGGAGCACCATGCTAACAGTGAACGATGTTTCTCAGCCTCTGTTTTGAGGGTTCAGCCCCCCCCCTTGCTGCTACGCCAGTGAGAATGAATGATAAAACACAAGACGATGAATGATGAAACAGCCAGACAAAGCACAGCGATAAAGCATGATAAACACATTCAGCAAAGATAAACAAAGCAACACCATTGTGACAAAGATTGTAGCACTGAGCTCTACCTCAGCAGCAAAGGGAGCGAGAGTGAAGTGCGCCGAGACAAAAGGAGAAATGCATTTTAAAACGACATGGAAGACGGGAGAGACAGAAGACTGGTGTGGCTATGGTCTATTAAGATGCTAACAATGGTGTCATGGCGCCTGTGGTGAAGCACAATGGTGCAGGCCAGGCTGTGGTGCTGGTTGCTGGCGGGGCTGGCCAGGCTATGGTGCCACCCCTCGCTCTGCCTGTTGCAGCCTAAGAGGCGACTCGTGTACACAGCCTGGGGTGGGGGGGGGACTCAAGCAAACGCTGCCACCACATCGACCACCGCTTGTGGGTTAAACACCTGCCTTTGTCACTCCTCCTTATGATCGACACTTTACACATGCAGTGCACGCAAACACGCAAACTCACACACATGCACTTACATATGCATATACATGCTTGTGTGGACACATACACACAGGCACACACACACTCTCATACACATACACGTATACACACTCATATACTGGTGCGCATACACAAACAGTAGCACACACACACTCTCTGTCTCTCGCGCGCATATTGCTTCCCACAAGCAACAAGCAACACGCAAGCGCGCACACGCACACACACACACATACACACACATAACACAAACACACAAACACACACATATACACACATACATACATACACACACACTATCTCTCTCTCACACACACACTATCTCTCTCACACATTCAGACTATCACACACATACATACACTATCACACACGCACACACATATCACACACACACACACACACACACTATCTCTCTCTAACACACTATTACACACACATACACACATATCACACACACACTATATCTCTCTAACACACTATTGCACACACTATCTCTCTCACACACACACTATCACACACACATACTCTCTCTCTTACACACACATACATACACACACTATCACACACACACACACTATCTCTAACACACTATTGCACACACATAGACACATATCACACACACAAACTATCACACACACTATCTCTCTCACACACGCTATCACACACACATACTCTCTCTCTTACACACACATACATACACACACTATCACACACACACACACTATCTCTAACACACTATTGCACACACATAGACACATATCACACACACACACACTATCTCTCTCACACACACACACACACTATCACACACATACTCTCTCTCTTACACACACATACATACACACACTATCACACACACACTATCTCTCTCTAACACACTATTGCACACACATAGACACATATCACACACAAACTATCACACACACTATCTCTCTCACACACACACTATCACACACACACACATACTCTCTCTCACACACATACATACACACACTATCACACACACACACACTATCTCTAACACACTATTACACACACATAGACACATATCACACACACACTATCACACACACTATCTCTCACACACACACTATCACACACACACACTATCTCTCTCTAACTCACTATTACACACACATAGACACATATCACACACACACACACACACACACTATCTCTCTCTCACACACACTATCACACACACATACTCTCTCTCTCTTACACACACACACACTATCACACACACTATCTCTCTCTCACACACATACATACACACACTATCACACACACACACACACACTATCTCACACACATGCGCACACTGCGCCCTAAGATGGAAATACACTCTCGTCGCTCTCCCCTCCTAATATTAACGCGAGGGGCCCAGAGGGCAGCCCCGTCAGTATTTTATTCGAGCAGCGAAATTGTGCGGGCGAGGAGGTCCATTCATCAGACGGAAGCAGTTGCCAATCGCTCGCTCAGGGGCCGTAAATCGCGGGTCGCGAGGCCGAGAAGCGAAAGGACTTCCGCCTGTGAGAGACGCGCGCAAACAGATCGAAGACAACATCGACGATCAGCGTCAGCCTCGCGCGCTCCCGTGCAGACGAGCTGATTGATATTTTAGTCCCGGCTTTATCTCCCCACCCCTCTCTTCCTCCCTCACAACCAAACACCAGCCACCCTTAATTCTTTTCTCCGCTTCTCGTAAAAGATATTGGAAATATTCACAGCAGGCAGTAAGACCTGCATACATGCACACTCGTGCTCACACACACACACACACATGCAGACAGCAAGCAGCCACCAGTTGCTGCATTCCCCCCCCCACACACACACACATCATCATCAGCATCGACGACATAAACAACGTGACTGACGACACAGTGAGCCTGTCTCATGGCATTGGGGTTGAAGAGCAGGACACAAGGGGTCAAGACAATCCTACACTTTCTCAGCTGAGCTGTCAACGCTTGAGATTTAATAATAATATTATTATTATTTCAATAAGTTTATATAACGCTGTACCGTAGCCCAAACCATGCTCAAACAACCTAACAAAATAAATAAATAAAAACAAATAGAACAAAACACAAAACCAAGATGATATGTTTACAAACAAAAAAAAAGCAAAATTCCCGTGAAGCAGCCAGCAAAAAGCAGACTTAAGGCATCGACACACAAACACTCATTAAACAAAACAAAACAAAAAAACTATTCCTCATAAAATTGAGAGCGATGACAGTTGAGTGCTACTTTGTTTTTGAATGTTAGCTTTAGCCTTATTTCAGGGCTAACACGAGTGAGACATGAGAGCCGGTGTTAAGCTGCAAGTTGCTGACAGGTTCGTGGAAAATGGCGATGATGCTCAACTCCAAGTTGCTGACAAGCGAATGGAAAATTTGCGATGCCATTAGTTTGTCACAGACATGCGTTGCTACTTTTTACTTCGGCAAAGCAAAGAAGGAGGGACAAATTCCAGCAGCCATGACTGTTGCGTGCAATGAAGAGGTTGAAGCACAGGTGCACGAGCTGCTCCGCCATGTCGCTACTTGTGACCTCACGGACTTCACGTCTCGCCCTACTTCCAAGGAAGTCAGAAAATAACAGGCTAAAATAAAACCTCCATTTTTTTGTCATAACAAATTTACTTTATGTTGTTTTAGATCAGGTTCATGTCCTTTATCTCTCCCTCTCTACAGATCATCGCCATGTTTCTCTTGACTAACCACCTTTACTGCTGTCCACTCAAGGACTATTTTGGGTGGAGCACCTGGCTTCATTCTCCTCACGTGCATTAGCAATCCCCATGTGTGTGTGTGTGTGTGTGTGGGGGGGGAAACATGAAGTTGTATCTACGAGCATTTTAACTGATTTAATTGGTGTAACAGAGTTTCATGTCATATCGTTTACAGAACTGGATGATCGACCAGAAGATAAGCGTCTATGTAATTTAGAGTCTTATCTCCTAATATTTGAGATGGTTTCTACAGTTAAGAGTTTTCTACTGGTACTTACATCGCCAAGTGGCCAATATATAGATCTTTGTGTAATTTAGTGTTTGAAGGGTTAGGTGATCAGTGAAACGAGCTTTATGTAATTAAGGGTTTCATCTGCTAGAGTTTAAAAGGCTGGGTGACCATCAAGTAATTAACTGTAGGTGAACATATCAAGACACTCGACTAAACAGGAAGGCCAACAGCTGGAGTATTAAAGTCATCTGGGACTCTTTGCTTTTTAAAAGTCAAGCTGGGTCATCAGTAAATGAGTGACGATTGCTGGACCCTATACAGAAAGTAAGTGTTTTGCTATGTTCAGAAAGGGATGTAAAATTGATAAATATACATAAATATACATAGCTGTGTTTAAGAGCCACAATGAAACATTTCCTGTCTCCCTACACCACTAAGTGGACACATCGTCAGTCAGTTGCATCGTGTTTGTCGGCCATTTTCTCATCTCAACCAGTCGAACGCCAAAGAAAACCCGGCTGAGAATCCCTGGCAGGGCTGAGGGTAAGTTGCAACAAGTTTTGTTCCAGAACACCGCGCCGTTCTGTCGACTGCAGCCAGCCTGCTGCTTTAACCAGATCCCCTGTGGTAATGTTAATTACCTGTAACCCAGAGAAAGGAGCCGTAGCTTGGAGGTTAGTGAGCTTGACTTGACAAGCTACCCCTGGTGTAGGACTGGAAGCTCCACCACGCGCTTGGCCATCTGACTGACAGATGGAGTAGAGGGCAGCGAACGAGAGGCATAAGGTTCACACTCAAAACGCCATGTCTTAGTCACAGTGGACCACTTACCATTTCACTGCTGCTAGGCTCTGTGACCATTTACCTTTTCCTGTTACCTCATTACCTGTAATCATAGGCCCCCACAGTTTGGTTCCAGTCCTCTCCAAGCGTCGACTGAGTTTGCACCGGCAAGATTTATTCAGGTCACTTCCTACAGTGAAAAAGAAGAAGATAATCCTAGGACCAAATTCCTTTCGTCGTGTAAAGCAATGATACACTTAGGAAGACTGTCAAAGGTGCTGATACAGACCAGCGGAGCAGCGTGAAAAACCGAGTAAATCAATAGCCTTTCCTCGCCGCCAATCGTTCTCCCTTCAGAAAGGTCATCTCCACGTTCGTGATGTCTGTCCCCAGAGGCCAAGAGCGGAATAAAAAGGGGAGGCTAATCTTGAGCTCAAGAAACGCTACTCGACAGCCCGTGATGCCGGGCGAGATTAGCCTATCAAACGCCTCGCGCCTGTCACGTGAGCTGCCTTACGTGCGCGGCTCGTGGGCGGCTGATGCGTTCCTGACGGGAGAGAATGGCCTTGTCCGGTACACGAGTATCCATCACTAGCTTATTACTCGGACAAACCTCAATTCAACTGCCGTCCATCTGTAGCAAATTATTCAGACAAATCTGTAGGGTAGCTTGCTGTTCATCATCAGCCTCCTCTACCACGTCTATAATGTAGCTTGCTGTTCATCATCAGCTTCCTCTACCACGTCTATAATGTAGCTTGCTGTTATCATCAACTTCCTCTACCACGTCTATAATGTAGCTTGCTGTTATCATCAACTTCCTCTACCACGTCTATAAGGTAGCTTGTTGTTCATCATCAGCGTCCTCTACCACGTCTATAAGGTAGCTTGTTGTTCATCATCAGCTTCCTTTACCACGTCTATAAGGTAGCTTGTTGTTCATCATCAGCGTCCTCTACCACGTCTATAAGGTAGCTTGCTGTTCATCATCAGCTTCCTCTACCACGTCTATAAGGTAGCTTGTTGTTCATCATCAGCTTCCTTTACCACGTCTATAAGGTAGCTTGCTGTTCATCATCAACTTCCTCTACCACGTCTATAAGGTAGCTTGTTGTTCATCATCAGCTTCCTTTACCACGTCTATAAGGTAGCTTGCTGTTCATCACCAGCTTTACCACGTCTATAAGGTAGCTTGCTTGTTATCATCAGCCTCCTCTACCACGTCTATAAGGTAGCTTGGTGTTCATCATTAGCGTCCTCTACCACGTCTATAAGGTAGCTTGCTGTTCATCATCAGCTTCCTCTACCACGTCTATAAGGTAGCTTGCTGTTCATCATCAGCTTCCTCTACCACGTCTATAAGGTAGCTTGCTGTTCATCATCAGCTTCCTCTACCACGTCTATAAGGTAGCTTGCTGTTCATCATCAGCTTCCTCTACCACGTCTATAAGGTAGCTTGCTGTTCATCATCAGCTTCCTCTACCACGTCTATAAGGTAGCTTGCTGTTCATCATCAGCTTCCTCTACCACGTCTATAAGGTAGCTTGCTGTTCATCATCAGCTTCCTCTACCACGTCTATAAGGTAGCTTGCTGTTCATCATCAACTTCCTCTACCACGTCTATAAGGTAGCTTGCTGTTCATCATCAGCTTCCTCTACCACGTCTATAAGGTTTCTTGTTGTTCATCATCAGCTTTACCACGTCTATAAAGTAGCTTGCTGTTCATCATCAGCTTCCTCTACCACGTCTATAAAGTAGCTTGCTGTTCATCATCAGCTTTACCACGTCTATAAAGTAGCTTTCTGTTCATCACCAGGCCTGCAAGACTTTTAGAAGTTTACGGAATTAAATTACACGATTTGTAGAAGTTTTACTATGCAATGTGAGTCTGTAGAAAAGCCACGTGACTAATTATGCACTAAACTTGTCACATTTATTACATGTCGCCTTTATGACCCACAACAAAACAAATCTACTTCATTTCTACGCACGTGTCTTTATTCCCTGTCCACAGACACTGGACGCCATTAGCCCGATTAGTTATCACATACTTGAATACTTCTGGTCTCTAACGATAACCCTCATCATTTGTGCTGACTTGTAGTTTCCAAACTTCACAATGCCGTTGTGTATATTTGAGGACTCGGTGACAATATATAATTTAAAAAGAAAGAAGTTTTAATTGAATCTCATGACATCCAAACGAGTTTTAAAGTTTCTGCTCCCTGAGTGTAAAGATCAGATCAGGTTCCTTCCCAAGCTTCGTTTGCTTCCAGACAGTTTTTGCAGGCGTCTAAGTGCTTTTTGCTGCTGTGGAGGGCAGAAAATCAAGTATTTATCACCACCGACACAAAATCAGTTATGAACACACAGCGAACAAAATCAGTTCTGACTAAAGACATACAAAAACGCTTAGACAACGGACCGAAACTGTAGGATCTGATGTCAGCAGTGCCACCCGAGTGACAGTCACGTGGTTCACTACAAGGGCAAGAGAGACGAAATTTTTCCTAAGATGCTGGTGATACTCACCCCTACATCCCGACATCACAACGCACTAACGCTTACATTACGAGGTCTGAACATTCCACGATATGGAAAACGATTTTCCTACTGTGTTGAAATGGTTTTTTCATTGTTCCCATTTCTTTCCGATTATAAAGGGCGCGAGATTGCTGTCCTGCTGAATAAGACAACCGCCATCCATTTTCTCTTCTTCGCATACGAACTCACAGGGCAATCGATCGTTGGTTGATAAAGAAATATCGGAATGGAAAGCTTGGCGAGTTGTTATTCCCGCTGGTCGGTCGCGTCTCACGACAACGAGATTGGGTGGCCATGGGGATGGTGGACTGTTAATTTAGTGTACAGCAATTAAATACTTCTCTCTTTTCTTTCTCCTCGTTCTCTATTTCAATTGTTCTCTTTTTTCTATTTCAATCGCTCTCTTTTTTCATTCACTTTCTCTTTCCTTATATATATATATATATATACATCGCTTTTCCAGTGTGTCCATCTGTTTTCCTGCTTGTCCTTCTGTCTGTGTGAGTGTCTCTGAAGACTGCGGTGCCCGACCCTCAAGAAGACCAGGTTCTTACTCAGTGATCTCAGAAGAATGAGGTCTTCACTCACTGATCTCCTGCTTTTTTTCCCAGACACACGTCAAACGCTAATTCTTCTTCAATAGATTAGCTTTGGTTGCTGGACTATTTTGGATCGTTCCACTCCACCATCAATCATTCGCGGGGAAATGCGAGTTCTCGCTGGTCCCTCGCGAGATTCTCGAGGGCCTCTCGAGATGTCGAGATGCAATGCAGCCTCATCCTTTTGCATTTCATTGGTCTGTCATTAGCTCAGGCTGAAAAAACAGACTGACGACGGTCGCTGTAGGAGTTCCTTAATGCACGCATTCATCTTCTGGACCCCACCCCTGGGTTTTAAGTCCTTTTTTTCAAGAAAAAAATAGAAACTTCAACTGCTCAGATATCGTAGTCATGCAGTAAAATAGACAGCAATTGAATCGAAACCCCTGCATTGTAAGATGTAAGCAAAACATCAACCCCAGACACTGTTTTTCACATGAGATGTTGGTAGTGCAACCCTTTACCCACCTGTCCGTCCCAACGGTGAACGGTGGACCACCGACATGCATGCCGAGGTTGTCTCCCCGTCTTCTCCGTGTTTTTCTTGTGTTTTCACTTGCACGGTGCGGTTCACAGGTCCAGTCGTATTTATTTGTGGAGATGCCGGGCACTAACCGTGTGATTCCTGGCTGCCCTGTACACAAGTCAACACCCGTCGTCTGTTTTTAATTTAGGAAACTAGTGAGTGTGCGAGTCACAGAACTCCGCGAAGCAACGAGCTGTAAACAATGAGGAAGAAAAAAATTGTCTGCAGGTCAGTGCTCTACTTAACCAAAATTTTACCCTTTTCCTACATAACCACATGGATAATTGTGCTCACTGCAAATGAAAAATGAAAATGTGTTACAATGAAAAGCCACACCCATCAGCATTGATTAGTAAGAAACTGTTACAAACTAGAAAACTTTGTTAAGACTCATTAACTTGAACACTAACTCATTAACAATAATTTCTTAACCATCCAACACTCAGGAATAGGACATGTAGCAAGTACACTCAGGAACAGGACATGTAGCAAGTACACTCAGGAACAGCAGATGTAACCTGTATACTCCCCAATAACACAGTTCTTAGGCATGACGATTTGAAGACATTACTTTTCTCTTTTATGTGTTTTAATGACTTCAGTGAAATAATTATTACTTTTATTTTTACCCGTGAGGAGACGAATATTTGCTTCACTAAAAACTAATCTCAGACAAACATAAATGTCGGTGGCACGCACTGACGGACTCCCCGGGAGCCCTCCCTCTCCCCCTCCCCCCCACCGAACCTTCAGCAGAGGTTTAGCGAGCTTTTAGTTCAGCGTAGCACAAAATCGTTAGAAAATTAATCTGGAACTTTAGATGTTGAGGGGTTGAGGGGTTGAGTCTAAGGACTGTGTATGTAGACGGTCATTTGAACTAGAGAGGTAGTGAGCAGATGCTCATTACGTCATCAGTCTCAACGTCCTGTGTGACTGAGTCTTCATTTTGCTTCCAGCCTCCGCCTGACAATCTTCAAGAAATAAACTCTCTGCCTGAGAGTCCCAGAAACCCCGTGGTATTTAATTTTACCCTTCTTTTTCCTTCCGTCACAGGCATGTGCATTGGGGGAAGGTTGCAGCAGACAGAAGCGAGGCTAAGGGTCAGCTGGAAGGTCACGTGACGTCTATTTTTGACGTCAGTTCTCGCGCAGTGAGGGGCTGAGATCACGTGAGTCATTTCTGCGCCGCTATTGGCTGGTTGGGCGAGAAGCTGACTTCAGTGATCTTCCCAAACAATGAGGACGTGACCCTCGTTGCGAGTTCTGTCAGGACTCTCGGCGATCGCCAAGGAAAGGTTTTGAAAAGGATATTATCCCCTTTCATCTTCCATCTTCTCTTGCTGCGGAGCTAACACTGATGAAGAGGCGACATGGCGGTAGTGGAGGAAACTTTGTCAGACTTTGTGCATTAGTTTCAGCTTTGTCAATAAGTGAGAGAAAATATCATTTAATATTTAACCTAACATGAAATTATTTGATTCCTCGCTTGATGGGTAGCAGAATATATGGCAAAGGTCGCGGGGCTTCTAGATGTCGTTTAGAAGGCAGGTCTGGGTTTGATTCATTATCACATCGATGGATAATCAGCGGAAGAATAAAGTCAGATTCAAACTTCAGATTCAGCGTCAGCCATAAATGCTCATTTGCACAAGATGGAAATGCTGGAGAAATGATTCGTCCACCATTGTTTCAGCCGTTATTTTCACACCTTGTCGGCCATTATTTTCACACATTGTCGAACGCATGAAAATGAACTCGAAACGGTGATAACTTCTTGTACCCAGGGGATCCTCATCGGGAGATAATTTGGTGATTTTGAAATGTGGCTAGCTTTGCCCAGCAAGAAAGAGACTGAAATATGGTCAATATGATGGTGACAGAAAGACGGTCACTAATGATGAACAGATTATCACTTTGTCAAAATGTTGACAATATTACACTATCGTGCTGACAATATTCTATATATACATAGATCAGAGAGAGAGAGAGAGAGAGTCTGAGTACTGTGTGTTGACAATATTCTACTATAATCGGACAATATATATACATATATATATATATATATATATATATCAGAGAGAGAGAGAGAGTCTGAGTACTGTGTTGACAATATTCTACTATAATCAGACAATATATATACATATATATATATATATCAGAGAGAGAGAGAGAGAGTCTGAGTACTGTGTGTTGACAATATTCTACTATAATCGGACAATATATATATCAGAGAGAGAGAGAGAGTCGTAGTTAGTCTGTTTGATGATCATTCTGTATCAACCTCAGTTGACTTATATATTTATATATATATATATATGTAATTGCAGCTGATACAGTATGAATGTTCTGTTGAAGAATGGTGTCTACTGACTGAGTGCAAATCTCACAACCATTACCAGACGTTTGTGCTCGGCACGTGTGTGAGTCTTTGACATAAGCTGATATGTCACCGTGCACGAGCATGCTGCTTGCACATGTGCGTGAGGAGGTGAACACTGCTCCTCATAAACAGTAGTGAGAGTTATCATTACTGTTATTGATATCATCATCATCATCATCATCATCATCATCATCAAACCTCAAAAGGCAGCAGCAGCAGCGGATGCGGAGTGCTGAAGCCGCTCAACTGGCCTGCCAAACCATCAAGCTGTATAATGGCCGGCATAATTTATCTTTGATTCCAATTATCGCTCGCGAGAACCGGTCCGAGGCTGTTGATGTGGGCGCACTTGGACTTTCGCTTAATTCTGGCAATTTTCTGTCATTTCCGCTCTTTGGCGTTGCGCACCCCCCAGACTCTCAGACCGCTGTCAACAGCCGGGTCAGAGGGCAGACTTTGTCATCGTCATTCAAGCTGCGTGTTCTGGTCGCCTCCGAACCTTCTCTCTTCCGTCCTTCCTCGGCTTCTCGTGCAGCACGCACGTCCCCACCCCCCCCCCAGCGTGCGGCCTTGAAGACTGCCAGTGAACACCGACCGCCACGTCTGCCAACCACGTAACATGAACGTGCAGTCGGTGGTGTTGTCACGTGAGGGCTTTACAGTGATAACGAGAGGCACGTAATTCTGTAACAAGACTGTGATGCGAGGTCCTTAACACCAGACGTTGATGTGATGCTGTCACGTGACCTCTTGAAAGCTACCATGCATGAAATGGTGCGATTCACTGCAAACCAAACCAACAAAGTCTCATTGTAACAGAAAAGATCAAAAGCGAGAGGACAGTAAAACATCAACATTCAGCAGACAGTAAATACAACAACAGCCACCGGACAGCAACACATCAGAAGCACACGAAACAGTAGGAATATAGAGCAGCAATGTCTTCGTCAGCCTGCACCACAACAGCCGCGTTTTAAGCAGACAACACCCCTTCCTTCTTTCTCTCTCTCTCTCATCTCGCGACCCCTGGCATCTGTAAGTCACATCAGACAGGACTTACTGTAACCAAGGGGGATAAATCGTTTGCTGGAATTCATCGAGGAGTTAAAAGATGTTGAGGTGAGGTGGTCACCAAGGAGGACTCTGACGTCCACTTAACGTACATTTCTAACGGACAGCCGATCACATGATGGAGTGAGTCCCTGCTGCTGATCAGTCAGTCTGGATTGCCCAACACCATGTGAATACCAGCTGTAAATACGAACATTTTAATCAACTTAATTTGTTTCAATACATTTCTTTTAAAAGTATTATGTTCAGTGGAGTCTAAAATTCCGTGGCTGTGAAAGTGTACTCGAGGGAACAAATGTCAAACGTGTGAGAAACTTTGGCAAAGTTGTGTCAGAAGGTCAAAGGAAACCATTTTTTTAGGGGCCAGCCGACAGTTAGGGCATTGTCTATTTGGTCAACACGGCAAGTTCGATATTGTTTGCTAGTACACTTGTCAATGCATTAACCAATACAAAAAGCCTTTGAAGAACTTAAGAAGTTAGATGCTTCGGCACTTTGCCTGGTTAAGATCGGCAGATACGCTTGTGTTCGTGCGCCCACAGCAATCAGTGGCACCGAGCACTGAACCTGTTTGGAACTTGTGACTGGAAGAGCCCGGAAGTTGACAGCTATCAGCTTTGGTCTCCCTGAGTTCTGAGGGAAGGCTTTAGCCTCATGGCCTCGTCATTGAACGCTGCCGATCAAAGCAGGGTTTAGGGTGAAACCAGTAGACACCACCATCGCCGCCCGCTGGTGCCAGTGTCTGCAGGTCAAAGCAAGCTACGGAAAGCTCCCTGCCGCATCCCTAAACTTTGCCGTGTCCTTTTCGAGTAATCTGGCACGTGCAAACTGGCTTTGCTGCTCGTCAGGTAATGGGTCGTGCACTCCCCTGTCGCTGGAGATGCCAGAAAGTCGCCAGAGCCACAAGGTGGCGCCCCTGCGTGTGTCAGAGGCTGGCGACCTGCCAAAATCACTTCACGCGCCTCGGCTCCGAGGGGACGTCACTCTAATTCATAACATAAATTACCACCTTTTGTTTCATCAAAGCGACCTCTCACATTTCATGGGCGAGACATTGGACAGCAGATTGGCATGCATTAGCCCGGCTCGGGACGCAATTTACTGATATTTTAACAATTTCCCTGTCACTCGCATTGGCACTCGGCGCTCTCGCCCCCAGCATTTTGTTTGGCTTCAAGAAGGATTCCCACGGCGAGGACAACCCAACAGTCTGCATGTTTATAGAGACACAGCAGCTAGAAGATCCTGTGTTTATAGAGATAGAGAACAGCCAGAAGATCCTGTGTTTATACAGATAGAGAACAGCTATAAGATCCTGTGTTTATACAGACAGAGAACAGCTAGAAAATCCTGTGTTTATAGAGACAGAGAACAGCTAGAAGATCCTGTGTTTATAGAGACAGAGAACAGCTAGAAGATCCTATGTTTATAGAGACAGAGAACAGCTAGAAGATCCTGTGTTTATAGAGACAGAGAACAGCTAGAAGATCCTGTGTTTATAGAGACAGAGAACAGCTAGAAGATCCTGTGTTTATAGAGACAGAGAACAGCTAGAAGATCCTGTGTTTATAGAGACAGAGAACAGCTAGAAGATCCTATGTTTATAGAGACAGAGAACAGCTAGAATATACTGTGTTTATAGAGACAGAGAACAGCTAGAAGATCCTGTGTTTATAGAGACAGAGAACAGCTAGAATATACTGTGTTTATAGAGAAGAGCATCAGTCAGATATAAAGAGATATACAGATGCTTAGAACACTAACATCCGGTGTTTACAGACAGCATCTACTGGACCCTCTCTACAGACAGAACGTATACTACTTGATATTTAAGAAACAAAGACTGTGTCTACAGTTTATATCTATTACAAACTGTTTTCACAAAAAATGAGAACAATCGACGACATCCTATATTTACTGACAGAACATCTAACATCCTGTATTTGTAGAGAACATCTAGCTTAGCCTGTGTTTACATTTAGGGAGAGAGATAGAGTATCCCACAGATCCCCTATTTACAGAGACAGAATATCTAACAGGTCCCATATTCACTGAGACAGAGTATCTAACAGATCCCCTATTTATAGAGACAGAGTATCTAACAGATCCCCTATTTATAGAGACAGAGTATCTAACAGATCCCCTATTTATAGAGACAGAGTATCTAACAGATCCCCTATTTATAGAGACAGAGTATCTAACAGATCCCCTATTTATAGAGACAGAGTATCTAACAGATCCCCTATTTATAGAGACAGAGTATCTAACAGATCCCCTATTTATAGAGACAGAGTATCTAACAGATCCCCTATTTATAGAGACAGAGTATCTAACAGATCCCCTATTTATAGAGACAGAGTATCTAACAGATCCCCTATTTATAGAGACAGAGTATCTAACAGATCCCCTATTTATAGAGACAGAGTATCTAACAGATCCCCTATTTATAGAGACAGAGTATCTAACAGATCCCCTATTTATAGAGACAGAGTATCTAACAGATCCTCTGTTGAAGGAAACGAGACCATACGATCAACCCTATGACTACAGGAGTAAAGAACATCTTTCAAAAACGGTGTTTACATGTCTACAAGGGCAGAAAATGTCAGGAATGAATCACTCAACTGAAATTCCTCTAGAAGCAAATAAAGTGACTTGCTGCTTTCCAACCTCCATGGGACCCATGAGGAAAGTATCGGAGGCAAGCAGTCCCGTGCGAGGCTCCTCTACCTGACAGGCGCTTCTCGTTGACAAACCAACAGCAACTTACCAGACCCAGGTTTGGAAGTCAGCTCGAGGCATAGGCCCACTTCCAGGTCGTTTACACCGATAACCTTTGACCTGTGGACCACAGATTATTAGGTGTATGGGCTCCTGTTGCTATGTCCCCATTGCTTGACCGACCTGTAAGGTTACAGGTCCAACATGAATCCCACACTAGTCAGCATCGCGTTCTCGGACTGTGTGTCATAGCATGGTCCCGCTAGAATGTGGCCCTCGTGACAGCATCGAGATGAAGTTGCTGGTCATACAGAGCCTGCTGCCTGCTGCTCCAGACTGTCGGCAATCGTGACACTGTCAGCTCCACTATTGCTGTCACCAACTACTGACACACCGCCATTAAACGGCTAATGTCAACAGAGAGGACATGACAGACAAGGTGAGACATTTATGGAGTCCTCTGCCCACGCTGAGAGACGCTAGAGGGCGCGAGTGAGCGACAGAATTCCACGGGAGTCACAGGGAGTTACCCGCCTTCCGATGTCCACATAAGGCTGCTAACCGCATGTTCTGGAGAGACAGGAGAGTCTAGATAACAACTGTAACTACTTTAGCTGAGCTGAAGGATAAACTAGGAAACAGAGGCACACGAGAGGTGAACGACCATCAAAAGCTGTCTGTAGGTGTTGGACTGCGGCCATCTTACAGTCTTCTACATGTTTGGTCAGGTTGGCTTTGATGTCAAAAATAAGTTCTGAGAGTCCGCAAGTTTCCAAGCAGTTCCAGTCCCGGCTGCTGCATAGACAAGCAGATACCTTAGATTTAAAAAAAAACAAATAGAAAAACAAAAACATAAAAAGCTCTAGCATCCTTTCTCAACGGAGGAAAACAATGTGCCCAAGTTTCATGACTGGCAAGATCGGTAGACTGACCCAGTGGATTTTTAGTGATTGAAAAATACTCCCATTTGATAATACTGGTCTCTTTGAGCTTGAAGCAATGTACAATAACAAAAAACCTAAAATATACAACAAAATGAAACCGACAGATACCTACAACTGTTTAACATTGCATGAACATTCCCTGAAGCATCAACAATAAAACCATGTATAAAGTACGATGTCGTTGAGTCCCCAACAATCTACCCACAATGCAAGTCAAGAGAAGTTCGACCCGTCGATGGTAGACTTGTCTCCCCCTTGTATTATCTGCAGGCCAGTGGAGCGAGGCGAGCAGCGAGATAGTTTCCGAGACCAGAAGTTGAAAACAGTCGATATGATCTGCTCTCACTTTGACAAATCGCCTTCAGATTGTCTGCCAGCCCCCCCCCACCCTCCTTTCTGCTCAGCCCCCCCTCCCCCCACTCTCCCGAGTCCCCGAAGCCTGCAGCCTCGTATCGGCCGGACGTGGGGGTGTGAAGGTGGGGGGTGGGTGTGAAAGTGGGGGTGAAGGTGTGGGGGTGGGGTGGGGTATGAAGGTGGGGGTGGGGGTGGGGTGTGAAGGTGTCTGGCAAAGCTGTGAAGTGCGGTCTCGCCTGGCTTGCGGCGTGCGGCTGGTAGCGGTGCTGCGCGTGAAACGACGCGTGAGTCCCCGGCGCTGCGCTGATGCGAAGGCCACAGCCGTCACAGCAGGAGGCCCAGCACGACTGATGATGGTCTCTCGGCTCCCTGGCACTGGCGGTGCCAGAAACACTAAGTAACAAAACAGATTTCGACCGGGGGTCCTCTCACAGACTGGCCTCTGTACCGTTGTACCTCGGATCGTCCTCAGCCACCTCCTTGAACCCCCCCTTCCCTCACAATGCTCTCCACCCCGCATCCCACCCACCCCCTTCCTACAAGAAAAAAGTACGCAAGGATTTTGAATTATAGATGAGATCTGTTAAAAAGCCGGCGGCTGCAACGGGGAGGAAAAAGCCGAAGCACCGATAGCAAATTGATGACGTATTCGGCCCCCAGGTTTTTAGCACAGAAACTGGCGGCGAACGTGAGACGGCCATTAGGACGGGGCTGGCGGCCATATTTGGGGCGGAGAAAGGACAGAACGAACCCCTGAAGGATTGCGTCGATGTCTGACGAAAGCCTGCGAAAGGCGATGGTTAAGTAAGTCATCATCAGCAGGCACACCACACAAGATGCGGGAGGCAGGCGATGCCAGGCTCAGGGTTCAAATTCGGACAACACGAGGCTTAGCTTTTGCATTCAGCACCAGGCAGCAGCACCAGGCAGCACCAGGCTCTAGGCAATCGAACATCGCAAAGCTCTTTGATAGGAACGAAGCTACAGAAAGATAACGACTTTGGGGTAGCGGAATGAAAACTTGACAGACAGCACAGGGTTTAATGACTAGGAGAAGTCGGTTTTCTTTGATGGTCAAGTCATCCTTTTATTCGCCATGTTACACATATTGGTCATTATGGTCAGTCTCCTTCCTTTCTGCCTGTCTCCCACAGTGCATCACTTCATTAAATTCTATTTGTCTATACCCGACAGTTCATAATTATATCATATCCTATCTTTCTGTATCCCTCAGTATCAGTATATCATATCCTACCTGTGTGTACACGTGAGCTCACTATGTCCTATCCTGTCTGTATCGATGATTCCATCAATAAATCTTATTTTGTTTGTACTCGTGAGTTCACCAGTATATCGTATCCTGTCTGTACCCGTGAGTTCATCAGAGTGTGTGTGCGTGTGTATGTGTATGTGTGTGTGTGTGTGTGTGTGTGTGTGCGCGCGCGCGCGCGCTAATTCCCATGGTTTATTCAACCCTAACCAATTTTTTTGCAGGGAAGTTTGTAGATTACATCTGGTTTGTAAATTTTGTGACAAGCGAATGAGGAACTTAAATGTCAGGACGTGCGAGGATCAGTAAGTAAATAGTAAATTTTGTATGCACTTAAATGAGGAAGAAATGTGTTTTACATCGATAAATAGATATATCAAATTATTATGTTATATTTTTAACGGTAAAGTCATTATCAGCAGTCAGTTGTAACTATAAAATAAAAAGCAGTGCTGGAAATTAACAGTTAAATAAAAAAATTACAAGAGTTTATCTTAGACAAACGCACATTTGAAATGTGTCTATATTTTACTAACAATAACACACGTGGAAGAATTAACTCCAGTGATGCGCCCACTTAGTATTAGAGAATCAATAAAAATATAATGTAGACGGCAAAGTCTGTGAGTGATGCCCATTAAATGTTGAGCTGGAGAAGATTTACTGACAAGTCTGTCGAGTGAATTCGGTTTGGATTTGTTTTTAAACTACAGAGGAAGCATCTAAATAAAAGTTTCAATCTGAAGGGCTCTATCCCAACATCAGCCGTTTTATTTATGGGACCAAAAAAATTGCTTCTTGAACACGACAACCTGAGTAATGATCCTCCTTTTGACTGGAAGACTTGCACAGACAGGTTTGTTGAGCTGAGCCACACTCACTCTTACAAATACTACTGGGGCGTAAGAGAACTCTTCAGTATGGGAGATAATTTTATCCTGATTTCCTAGTGGCAGATGAGAATGTCGATGTTTGAAAGCTTATATCTTTAAAATTAAGCATAATTGTGTATTCATATTATGGAAATTATTATTTTAAAATGAACTTAACCTGATCATAAAGAAAACAAGTTGCACTCGGCGTGTCCTATAAGGAAAGGAACAGAGACGCTGAGCCTGTAGAATGTTATTACACGTGCATGACATCTCCCTCGCTACGATAACCACACGCATTTTAATTACTGATGTGAAGAAGCGAGACTCAAAAGAAAAATCAGAGAACAGGTGCAGATTAAAGAATCAAAGATACACAAGAAATTCAGTGACCTGACATACATTTACTCCCGAAGAAGCGCTCGTCAGCTTTGTGGCAGCATCTGCCATATGCAGCATGTCTGGCAGCTTTTAACTCAAACAAGATGCTTTGGTTCTTCAAGTAATTTCCAGAAATATTTATACATTAGCTTAATGCCCTCAAAGCTATAAAATGCTTGGTTTTTGTCACTAAAATTATTACTGCATTGTGAAGGACAAAAGGCGAAAATCGTCCGATGGACTCTTACAACTCACCGAGCAAATAAGACCCACCGTGGGACCATAACACGAGACGTGGAACCGCCTTCCTGCGCTCACTTTTACTTGAGTTGACTACAGCAGCGGGTAAGAGGCTGCAATTTTACAGAGTAGAAATATTTTGTCACTGTATAACAATATTCAAAAAAAAAAGAAAGAAAAAGAAAGGAAAAGCCAAGTTGTGTAAACGCTGGCATCGTGGATCTGGGTTTCGAACCCGCATACAACTCGGAAAAGCTGAGCGAAGTGGAGAACACTGGCCTGACAAAGAAATGGTTACCCTTACGCCACAAATTAGGGTTGGTTTGTTTTCCTTTGTGAAAGAAAACAGAAAGATGGCGACCTCCTCAGAGACTGTAAGTAAGCGATTTATTAAACACTAACGTTTGAGCGGAAATATCCTTCATTAAAGTCAGTTTCTTTCCAATTTGCCAATTCGCTTGCTTTTTCTTGAATGGTCCACAGAGGTTTGTGTTGCCTGTACTAAATGTTGAGCGCGTTTCAGTGACACAGACCGATGTTGACTTCAGTCCGACACCGACATCTTGGTGAACACTGGAGATCCTGTGCACTGCCCACGTGACCTACTCTGTCCGCTAATCTGCATTATAATGACTTTCCTCCCACCAGTCTTGTACGAGAAGAGGAGGCTGGAGGCACACAGATCGTGGATGATGGTCGCACACTGAGTTGCTGGCGCCTGCCGGAAGTCTTCAGGCCAGTAAGACGAGGGGAGACAACCTAGAAAGGCCTTCGCTCCTAAACGGCGCCAGCGCCCGGAAGAGCCGGGTGGGAGTGGAAGTCAGGCGTCGGGTGGCGGGGGGGGGAGGAGGAGCTGAAGAGAGGACCCTGTCCAAACAGAGATCGATGTCCATTCCTCCCCCCCCCCCGCTAGAGGTCAACTTAAAGGTATTCTAAAGGCAAATTATCGGTGATAAGGCTGTGGGGACGGTCCAAAACGTTTGCAAATTATATTTAATTACGATTGCAGCTCACTAAAACAATACAGGAGAAATAAATGATGCTTTCTTCACCTTATTACCATTTCTTAGCACTACCTCGGTTGCCGATGTTTATAAAAATCGAAAATTTCCAGTGAAATTTACTCGTTATATCCTTCCGCCGAGAAACCGCGATGTCTTCGCGAGACGGTTAGCAGACGATTCCTTTGTATGACGTAGTTCTGGGACGCGTAAGTGTCGGTCAGTACTAGGATTTGAACACAAGTGATCGGTGGTGACTCGTTAGTTGGACTGGTAATATCCAAATTTTTAATAATCAAGGTGGCTATGAGCAATGTCCAACCATATCAGTTTGAACCAATTGCATCAGCTTACACTGGGATCGACTGGACCTCATTGGAAAAAGAAGAAAATGTTCAATCGGCCGAAAGACAAAACAGGTAGGACTAAGCAAGTCACATTGTGTCTACGCGAGCAGAGAGTGAACGAATGCTTTAGATTCAAGTACTTAAAAAAAAAACATAATGCACACTAAGTCCACTAACTACTTGCACTGGGCTTTGTTGTTGACGAATTTACATCGTAATGTGTTTAAAGAATGAAATTACATTTGACATGCTAATTATTTCTTATGCACACACACACCCCGCGGAATATTCACATTGTAAATGATAATAAAGTGTTCTTTAGTTACTTTAGGTTTTAAAGTGAACTTTTCAAAGCTTAGTTTCAAAAATCAATATTTCAACATCGTTTCAATATTTCAAACAGACAATATTTGCAGCCTTTTTAGGGGGGGGGGTATATTCTAAATAATGACTTACTGTATGTGTAGTAGATGTATAACAACGATGCAGAGAATATGGCAGTTGCGTTTGCTTTATGCTATTATGCCTGTGCTTTTTAAATTTATGTTTGCAATTTAATTGTGTGGGTACATGAATTTATTTATCAGAGTTTCAGACTGGTGCAGTTGTGAGCATTGTGAGGAGTGGCCACAACAAAAAGAAGAAGAAAAGAAATGTTGCCATTTCTATTCAGAAATAAACAATTATTTAGAGGAGGTCCAGATGTGCATTACCAGTCATAAAGGCATGGCTGGAAATTGTCTATCAAGGTAAAAACTCTTATTTCACATACTTAAATTTTTCCCATGTTTAATTTTTGTGCTGGTTACTTTAGGGATGCTAATTTTCCCCACTCCAATATTGTGTAATTACAAGCATGCAAGTTATTGTCTTTTCCCACTACTGAAAGTAGGTGCAAAACACTGCATAACACCCACACATTTAGATATACAAGCACTTACAAACATTCAGACTGATGCACGTGCTTTTTTTACAACACATAAATTAATACACACACACAAGGTGGAGGAAGTTGGAGTACCTCAAGAAAGCCACCAATGGTTATACCTTGAAAGACATTCAGAAAGATGAGTGTTGGAGCCGAGATCTGACTTCTGACTCCACAACACCTATTTCTTACAGTCTAAGTGAATGGCGCTTTAGCGACTTTGCAGGCAAACCACATGTAAATGCTTACAGACTTTTGAGAGAAATGCTCTGAATATGTAATGACTTTATAATTGATTTTTTTCAGGTTTGTTATTGATTCCACCATAGTGCTAATAAAGCAGATTAATATAAAAAGATGGCGGGAAGACTATATGCACACAGAACCACACAAGTAAGGGATATGCCAGCATTTTTTATTGATAGGCACAGTTTAGTCTGTGCAATGTCAAATTAAAAGCATGAATGCAAGAAAAGCACTTCAAAGATAAATATTACACTAAATGTTGAGGCATAAAAAATTATGTATAGTAAAGCTTAAAAGTGAATTGTCAATAAAATATTCCTTAAACAGCATGAAAATTATCACATTTATCCAAACCCAGTTATGGAACACACTTTATATGAGATGTTAAAAATACTTGCTTGTATCTGACATGAATTGCAAAATAAAATCTTCCCTATACAGCATTCAATTTTTATATTTATTCAAACCCAGTTATGGAACACACTTCACATCATTTTGATGTCTAAAACAAGTGTATCTGGCATTTTTTTTTACAAGCATCATTTCTGGAACACTTGGAGCTGAATTTATCTCAGTAGTTTTCATTCGTTATGGATTAATAGTAATGCATGGAAAACTTTTTTTTTCTTCCACAGAACACACAGACATGTGGCTGAATTTATCTCAGTAGTTTTCATTCGTTATGGATTAATAGTAATGCATGGAAAACTTTTTTTTTCTTCCACAGAACACACAGACATGTGGCTGAATTTATCTCAGTAGTTTTCATTCGTTATGGATTAATAGTAATGCATGGAAAACTTTTTTTTTCTTCCACAGAACACACAGACATGTGGCTTACTGCAACTTTGTGCGATGGATATGGCACAAGATAGGAAAGAAAAACAGAAAAGTCTTGCCTGCATGTGTTGTTGCAGCGACCAGAAAATAATTTCCGTCAGAGGAGTTTACTGGCTTAAAATATGCTTTATAATATATAGGTGAGTGTTTCTACAAATACATTCATAAGTACATTTAGCTTGTTGTCGACTAATGTGGGTTTTTTTTTTTCCCACTATTGAAGGTGGGCTCAAACACCCATGATACACCTGAGGTGCATAGCTCACATTTAGCAGGCATCCCATGCTCCTTATAATCATTCACAAACTCACTCTCACAACACACAAACAAATATGCACACAGGATGAGGAAGCCAAAGAAGAAGTTGGTTCTTTATTATATTTTCAGGAATCATATGCTTTAGTAATCCTGTATTGAAGCATGTAGCACAGTTTTTGATGCTCTTTTCAGAAGTATTGGACTGTCACATTACAGTGTACATCTTGCAAGCACAGTAATCAAAAGAAGAAGAAAGTATTCTGTCATTTTCAGAAATAAAATCCAATGTCTAGTTTACATGTTGCTATAGTGTATATATATATTTTTTTAAATCCAGGGCCTATATTCCAGATGATCATGCTGACCTTTGCCGTAGGACCCACCATGGTCTTCATGGATATCCACAACATGGTTGCAGATGGAAGCTTACTTGTCTCATACTAGCTGTTCTTTGCCCAGTCCTTCTGGTGATGATGATGAACATCACTACACATAATTCAATAGGCTTTTGGACCATAATGACAAGCTAAAATTACCCTCAGGTCAACTAGACGCAATGATATTCTTAGAAACCCCTGAAAAATAGCAGAAAAGAGAAGTGAAGAGGTGAAAAATCTGTTTCTGTTAAAATTTACCCTTTCCTACACTAAAATCCATATGTAATACTTGTATTTATCCCTCTAAGGCTTAGAAGAATCATACATGATGTACAATGACCTCAATATGATGCGACACTACCAGAAGAAAAAATATAAAATATAATAGTTGATCATTTTAATTTTGATGTCATGAAATTAAATTATAATTTAAAATGATATTTGTTATTAGTTTGAAAAGAAGTGTTAGGAATACCTATAGCCATGTTCTCTACATTAAAATAGTACATAATCTTTTGTTCATGGTGTGGCTGCAACTGATAATGTGTATTTTTATGCTCAAGCGACAATTATTTATTGAGTGATTGATTATCCTCTTATCTTTCAGTTTCTGTAGCATGTACATTATTTAATTGATTGTTCTATAAACATTTAAAAACAGTTTCAACAACGTATCGACATTTCCATAATTTTATAATTCTTTGCACTTCTGTGGATTACAGTAAACGTGCATCAAATGAACACTTTTGAGATGCATATGTATTTCTGTATTTATCAATTAACATTTAGATAATAAACACAATGCCTCATTACTTAAACATGATATAATACACAGGCTAAAGCAACTGCTTGAAGAAAATTAGTACCAGTTTTTCTACCTGTGCTCTTTGAGTGTTGAACTTTTCTAGTCTTTTCCTGTGTGTGCGGTGTCATCTGCCTTTTCTGTCTCACAGTCCAGTCCCCAACATAAGGTCACATCAGCTGGACATTTTCATTTTATTATTAATAAAAAGCAGGTATATTGACTTTTAGAAAGCAATAACTTAATAAAATAATGAAACAAAACGTTTATTTTAATCTACATATCAAGCATTGCATTTATTTGTGGCTTTGAATATCTTTGTTAGGATTAAATAACCATCATTTACAAATTTTATTCTTCCTGAGTTTAGATATAAGAGGTAAACATCAAACATAACTAGAAAGTGGCCGTTATCTTTCTGAATCAGTTTGTGAGGATCTTGAAGAAAACAAAGGTGAACAAACCTGGAAATCTGGGTCTGTTTGCACCCCTTCATGCATGCACAATTTAGCAGTTTATTGTGACTGGTTGGTCATTGTCTGGAATAAACATTAATGAAAAATTCTGCTCTGAACTCAGCAATGAATACACTCTTTAATGTTATCTCTGATATACTGCACACAAGAATTAATATAATTAGTGCATGCATGTGTTAACATGCTCATTATGTAAGAAGTATCCTTTCAACATTTTAGAGATTTCATGTTTAGAAACAGAAGCCATCCTTACAAAGACATAGATCAATAAAACAAGCTTTCGTTGTATAAAATGTGTAAATAATTTAAAATAAAATGTAGCAAGTATCAGATGAACAATAGTAGGCCTATATTTTCTTTATACTTGCAGCTTGATGCATTATTTTCTCACAAGTTACTGTATATTTTTGTCGTTCACATGTTTGATATAGCTACAATCTAATACTTTTTATTATGTACATGCAGTCATTCACAGACTGTAATGTTGATCATGGTAGAATAAGAATCGCAGTTTATTGTTTACAATTTTAGCTAGCATCAGGTGCATTCGTGACACTGACCTGTTTGGCGACTGAATATCATCTGTCAGATGCATCCCATTCTTTTTTTGACAACTTCATAATGCTGAAAAAATGTAGAAACTTATCCCACAGAAACTGAGACACAAAGCGCAAGCCGCGCTGTTCGCTCGATCGTTCGTGTGCTCGTAAAGCTTTATACCAAATGTTTTGAGCACAAGGTGTCCGAGTCTCTAGCCTCACAAAGCTTTGTAGTTTCGTATCTGAGTCGTTTCATCCTTAATTTTATTCTCTTCTCAAGTTTCTGTCATTTGGAAACTTGTGAAAACTATTTTTGAGCTCCTTCCGCCCCTTTTTTTTCGGCAATCGGGTGGCAGCTGCATTCGTTTTGCTTGGTAAACAATCATAAGGTCACGTGACGGAGAACGAGACTTCGTTGAAGCAAGCGAAAGAGTCCGGTGTAATTTCTCTTATTAAACACAACACTCCACATAACCTTCAACTTTTTGCACATGAATAGACACGAAAATAGATGAGATTCATATTAATCATACTCTTTGTGAGAATCTAAACAGTTTTATTTTGCCTTGAGTATACCTTTAAGGGAGGTCTCCGGGCCTCCGCAAGCGGTATCCGTGACGTCATAACGGGTTTTTTTTTGGAGAAGAAAACAAACAAACAAACTATAAAAAAAATTAAATAAGGTATCTAATTCTCGAATACTTTCGCTGGTCACAAGGGACGGCGCCAGGACTATGTTGACCAATATTCTAAAGGTTTCTTCCTTTATGACCAGCTTTCCTCTGCCCCCACACCCCGGTAATTACAAGTTTGGTCTCGTGTGTGTTCTCCTCCCAATTACTTTAAGCAACAGCTTTTTAACGCACGATCCCACCATCCGTGACAAGCTGCAACAACTGGCTCAGTCAATCGTCTACTCTAGGGGGGGGGGGAGTATTCGTGCGCACACATACACCTGTGAGTGTTGATAAATGCGAGAGTAAATACGTGTGTACTTTACTATACATGTACACACAGACACTTGTCACTTCGAAAGTCCAGGAGTAAAAATGTTTGTGTAATTTTACTATACACACATACACGTGTCAGTCTTCATAAGTGCACGAGTAAATGTTTGTTACACACACATACACATGTCAGTGTTCATAAGTGCACGAGTAAATGTTTGTGTGTACATTATTACACATACATACACGTGCAAATGTAAATTGTTTGTATACAATACCACACACACACACACACACTTGAGTGTTGAAGGGGAGAGTAAATATAATTGTGAGTGCATTACTAGACTCACATGCTGTTGTGAGTGTTGGTAAATGTGAGAGTGAATATGTTCGTGCACATTACTATATAATACTTGTATATTACGGACTTAAACTTAAACAACCAAGAAACACTTGTGTCTTTATTTTTTACTTTCCTGGTGTTTATCTATTTATTTACTTTTTTTTCTTATTTTTTATTTATTTTGTTTTTGCTGCGCAATGAGCATTCTTCCGAATGGATACCTGCGCATTACAAATGGACATCATCATCATCATCATCATCATCATCATCATCATCATCATCATCATCATCATCATCATCATCTATACACACCGATTGTTTAGGTGGCTGACGAGGAGAAACATTTTAATTGATTGTATGGAATGACTTAGAAACTTTTGTTATAGAAATCAATAAAAACCATTTCAGTCAAATCAAACCTGGTCAAAGAAGACTTCATCGGTCATATAATATCGGCATCAGCTATTGATGATAGGTGCGACTATTGTGGAGAGTATTTTACGATGTGTGTGCACGTGTGTGTGTGTGTGTGTGTGTGTTAAATTTTCATGCATCCACACTGGACGGGGCTGTCAACAACCTCACACAATACCCGTGTTTCTACACTGCACTAATGTGAAGTCGCATGAGTGCTTTCGCAATATCCTGCCATTGTCGAACTTCTTGTCTCCCGTCAGTGTCGAACTCCTCGTCTCCAGTTAATTTCGAGCCGCTCGTTTCTTGCCAGTGTCGAGCTCCGTGTCTCTGCGTGCAGGTCGTAGGAGGGGCACCCTCCCTTTCCCAGCTCCTGCCTCGCAACAGCGGACAGCCCCCCCCCCGTCATCCCCCCGCTACCCCCCCCCCCGCCACACCCCTGCCTCCAGCCGCCCGACACCCTAATCAAAACAGTGAAGGGAGAAAAACATGGCCCGGGGCCCAGTGAAATTTAATGACAACAAACTTGCGGCTCGCCAGTGCTTCCACGCGCCCTCCTTGTCCCGCAGTCGGTGCCCCAGTTCGCGCCCACAATTAACTCAAGAGCTCATAGGGCTTCTGTGGTCTCCTCCAGCTGTCTGTCCAACGAGAAGCTCTGGCACCGAGCTGTCGAAAGTCCACTCCCAGCCGCCATGTTAGCCCCGTGTTTAATGACTAAGCGACTGCAGTCAGTGGGGGGAGGGGGTAGATTGGTACCCGGTGGGGTAGATCGGTACCCTTGTGGAGTCCACGGCAGCTAGGAAATGCCGTCAAAGGCGCTGTAAGAACGAGATTCTCATGCTGTACTATATTTAGACGCGAGATCTTGCCGGTATTTGCGCTCTCGATGGACTACAGTCCGAGAGAAACGGCAGGAGAAGAAGACCGGAAGTTAAAGAACTATGTTCGCACTCAGCTGCTGCAAGTCCAATCACTGTCAGGAATATAGGAAACGGGATCTTCAACCACAGGAAAAACAAAGTGCACATGCGCAGTCACTTACTGTCAAGCTGGTCCGTCAGCAACAGGTCTCTGATTAGCAATTAGCGCGACTCAGGTGTCGAGGGCCCAGCCTTTATCTTGTGTGGGGTGGGGTGGGGGACTCACTAACAAAGTCCTCGTGTACTCGCTGACCTCGTCCACGAACTCATCCGACGACCGATGGAGTGATCTAGTATTCAGTTCTCACCCAAAGACGATCTTTTCCATCAGTTTCGTGGAGATCGACGATCTTGTGTTTGTCTGTTAATAGTTCGCTCGGTTTTGTCCCGAACCTGGCAAAAGCGCCAACGTGAAAACAATATGGACGGTGTTCGTTCCCAGGTGGTGATTTCTTGCCAGCTCTGACAAGAATGCTGCTTTTTTCTGATATTATGGATTAAAGTAAATTTCTACAAAACCGTTTCATCGATTTATTCTACCGTTATACTCTTCTTCGCACACATGTGAAATGAAAATACTAATGCAGTTTTCGTCTTAATAACGCAAAAAATGTAAATTTGTTGTTTTTTTATTTTGGTTTAATTGCTTGCTGCATGTTTTAGCTAATGGACCCTGGTAACAGACACGACATCCACTCTTTTTGCACACTTACCATCACCATCACCCTCCTTCCTTCTACCCATCCCCTGGGCTCAAGGAAATCCTCCAACTATAGTTCAAGTTTCGAGGTTCGTTTCAGAAGAACCGTCCAGCTGTCGTCGATATCGTCGATTGACACAGACGAGGAAGGGCCTCGTAAAGACCTGCAAATTAAACCTTTAAAAAAAATCTGATGGTAATTCCTCCATTATGGGCTTGGCCTGATGCTGGCCTGATGCTGGCCTGATACTGGCCGCCTGGTGTAGCCCACCCCCACCCCCCAGCAGCTGTGGGTAGAGACCTGACTGTACGAGTACTGTCGCCCCTCACCATTTGCGGTCTTCGATTTTGCGGTTTCCATTATTCGAGGTTTAGTCTTCAATAATTAAATGAGATGTTTTCTTTGCTTCTTGCAGTTCTGCGGCCTAGTGTGGAAAATCGCAGACAACAAGTGTAGACTAAAAAACGTAAAAATATTAAGTTATAAATTATAAACAAATTATAAATACAGGAATAGCTCTATATCTTATTAATCTGTTATCCTACATAGTGTATTTACCTTATACAGTGTTACTTTTGTGTTAAATATGGTAAACAATATTAAGAGTTAAGATGCGGACGGGGAGGGCCGAGGGGAGGGGAAGTCACAGATTTCACAGCGAGGCTCGGTGGACAGTCGCAGCAATGGAGCGAAAAAAATAGTCATAATAATAATAATCATCATCATCTTAATAACACACATCGCCAGCATGCTTACAGACCACAACATAAGCCCAGAAACATGCGCAGACTTCAATACAACAAATCAAAAGTCACACAGATGAAGCTTTGCACACGGGAGCGATGTACACCATAATGTAAATATAATGAAAATTCCAAATGACCGAGTACCACCTCCCAACCCTACCCCTACGTGTATATATATATATATATCCCTGTCTAGGACTTAGTCTTAGGTTCGCCGGTATTTAGTATATGATTTAGTCAGTAGTTAGTTAATTGTTAATATGATAATCTCCATTTATTTGTCACAGGAAACAAGTGCGTTCAGTCATACCTTCGCGTACCACAGATTGAAAACCTCTGACCTAGGGCAATGTGGGCTTTGAGTGCGAGCTGATGGCGATGTACAGGTGGGTTGTTGACTTGCACAGTTCAGGCTGAGCTGCGTAATAAAGAACAGCTCAGTACCACCGGACTATGTGGCAGTTTGTGTCACGATCACTGACCGTGACTGAGATTGTCACTCTATAACTGACTGATTTAGGCTGTCTGAACATTAGACAAGTGAAATGTGCGAGATTTTATCCAAATTCGATCCAAGTTTCTGTGCTGACAGCTTCTCTCTACAATCTCGGCGAGGAAGTATTGTGTGGGAAACCCCTCGGTGCAAATCAGACGAAATCTTTGTTTCAGATGGTGAGTAGTTCTTGACCACCCTCTTCAGTTGACTGGAGGAAGCAGCGAGCCCAAGAGGTGATCACAACACCTGGATGCACGACTGGCTGCAGGTATGCACTTCAGCCGCTTGTGTACTCGTGTCGAGCGGCCAACTTCCGGACCAACCAGCTGCTGAACGAGTACCATGGTTGAGGAAGGGGAGGCAGGGAGGAGAGAAGGTGAGTTGCAGCCTCACCAACACCGTGTCCGAGGTAAGTGGCGCCTCAAACACCTCATCCTCCCCTCCACCCCTCCACCCCTACCCCAGCGGAAGGTTACTGGATTACCTCCCGTTAGCGGACTCGGTGGAACAAGTGTGAAAGTAGGCTTGCGGAACCGTCCGGACCTCTTTGAAACGGTTTCCTGTTTCGTAAAATGGAAATAAACAGTTTAAAAACATTTTACACTCTGCCAGTCACTGTCGACTTCACACATATTTGCTAAAAGAAAAAAAAATAAACATAGTGGCATAAGGTGGCGCTCGAATGCGGAAGACCATAGGCGACAATCCAGGAAGACAACAATGTACCGCACAGACCTTTGAGTGAGAAACATTCAACGACTGTTCTCTTTCTTATCTCCCTTGTCTATTGTTCACATGTTTGCAAGGAGACAAGGTTTGACTTTGGTTTGTGAACAAACAGAAATCAAGTGGTTAATGGCAAGGTTCATTTTGTACAAATATCATGCAGGTCCAGTTTCTTCTTTACTTGACACAGCATTCCTCCAGAACCGTTTGCTTGGAAGCAAATCATCAAAAGCAATGATTCTTTAATAATAATAATAATAATAATAATAATAATAATAATACAGCTGTATATAGCCCATTTCTCTACCATACTGACACTGTAGACTCAATGCGCTTTTCAAACATTTTCTGAATACAACAGTGAAAGCACACATTCAGCCGGTACAAAATGTATATAACACACATACTGACTACACTACACAGACCAAACACATCAGCAAGATACCATTCATACCATTACAAGAGTGAACAGAGAGAGAGGGGGGAGATGGAGAAGAAGAAAGAGTAAGAAGCCCAGTTTCTTTAGCAAGTCATCAGTCAGTCGTCCCATCACCGGCACGTGTGGTTGGATCACATGGGTAGACGTGTCAGCTGACAGGGGCCGCTACTCTTGTCTATTGTGGGCGATAGTCAGCAGGTTCTGTACAGGACGACCAGTCCAGTCTTTGATGTTCGTAAGTCAGTTCTTTCTCTGTCCACCGCGGTGTCGGCCGCCCTCCAAGGTGCCTTCAAGGAAAGTCTTCGACAAGCTTACGTCCCTTGACTGTTGATAGGAGAGGTTCCTGGTGTCCTACCAGTGTGGCAACCGTGCTTTGTACAAAAATCATTGGTTTGATGTTCTCTGTACGAGATCCAGAGCAGCCTCCTCAGGCTCTTGTCCTCGAATGCCTGGACGTTCCTCTCGATATCGACAAGCAGGGTCCACGTTTTACATCCGTAGAGCAGGATGGGTGCTACCAGAGGCTTGGAGTTTATTTCCAGTTTATTGCATTTCTTTCCGTTTGGCTGCTGTCTCGGCTTCAGCTGTGAGCTGTTGTATTTACTGTCGCCTGTCTCTTCTTGAGGAGGACTTGATCTGTTTGTCTAGCTCCCTGTATTGGGCTGCAGTCCTCTCTTTCAGCCTGGGAGACTTCGTGTTCAGGAGCTTCCTCTTCTTCTCTTTTGTTTCTGGAGCTTCCTCTTCTTCTCTTTTGTTTCTTCTATTAAGTTCCATGTGTGCACAGATATCCATACATTATTGGAGCTTGTCCTGTAGCCAATGGTTTCTTTTGCTGCTTCTACCGTGGCTTTGTTAAAGGTATCGATCGTTATTGCTGCTTCATTTCGTAGGATGCTGGTTGTTTTTCAGTGCAATGCCGAATGCCTTTTTGATTGCTGGCTCTCTGAGTTTGGCCATGTCCAACCGCTGGTTTCTTTTCTGCCCAATCTTTGCTTTTCTCAACTTCAGTTTCATCTTTGCAACTAATAGGTGGTGGTCACTGCCAACGTCTGCCCCTCGCTTGACTTGCACGTCTTGTAGGGAGTGCCATTTGGTGTTTATGATGATCTATCTGGCTTGGTGTCCTTCCATCAGGTGATGTCCAGCTTAGTTTGTGGATTGTTTTGTGCGCAAACAGAGTACCACGCAGACTAATGAGTCTCTCCCCATTGTCAGTAAGTTCTCCAGGTCCATGCCTCCCCATGACTCTTTCTCTGTTCTCGTGTTTGTTGCCGACTCTTGCGTTAAAATCGCCCATGAGGAGCATCACATCATGCTTGGGGATGTCGTCTAAAGCCGCTTGAAGTGCGCCATAAAATTTGTCTTTTTCCTCTTCGTCAGCGTTGTCAATGGGGGCATAGGCTACTACAATAGATAGTTTTGTGAATCTGGAGTTTAACCTCACGTAGAGTAGGCGTTCATTTATAGGCTTCCACTGTCAGATGGCATTTACATGTTTCCTGCTGATGATAAGGGCGACTCCTTCATGGTGGTGGTCGTCTTGCCTGCCAGACCAGATAATGGTTTCCCCAGAGTTAAGAACCGGTTTTTCCGTACCTGTCCATCTGGTCTCTGCCACTGCGAGCATTGTGAGGTTGTACCTGTTCATTTCTGTAACTGTTTGTGATAGCCTTCCTGTCTGGAATAAAGTCCGTACATTCCAGCAACCAACTCGCATGTGATGTTTTGGTGTCAGGAGCTCCGGTGTCGGGCCAGAGACTTCCATTTGGCTTTGATCTCTTGCCGTCATGGGGCCAGTTGCCTGGTCTGCTTCACTGCTTCTACCAGCTGAAGTTATTTCTCTAGCTGTCGTTTCCTTAGCATAAAGGTTTTTATGGGATAGGGTTGCTAGCCCTATGCCCAACCCTCCTCCTTTCTCATCCGGGCTTGGGACCGACAATGGCGGAGCTCACACTGGCCACCACCACCCCAACCCACTTCCTCAACTTCGCTCCAAAGACGATCCGAAACCACGTCAAAATCAAAGTCTGCCGTGTGTTCGATGACACTCGGTCAGGCAGGAGACAAAACATAAAGTGTGCTCGATGACGCTCGGTCAGGCAGGAAACGAAACAAGAGAGGAAAGGAGAAGGGGGGGGGGAGTCTCGTGAGGCCAGAGCTTGTCAGTACGTCGTCGTGTCGTCTGACGATGACAGTCGCTGATAAATCATCAACTCTCAAAGGATTCGGCTTTTGTGCGGTCCACCCCTTTCCCCCCACCTCCCACTGCCCGGGGGTGAGGGGGATCGCCCGACTAAATTACAAGAACACCAAGTGGGGGGTGGGGGGTTAAGTGACGAAAATGTCTGACTTTTGTGAGTCGTGGTGACATCACACGAGACGCTGAGCGCGGGGTTTGTCTGAGTATCTTGACACTTTGATTGCCGTACATCGGTTGGTACGCGCTGTTGGGTTGGTGTGATACCAGCGGAAGGCACTTCTTCCTGTTCCTCTCCCCTCAAGTAGGGGCAGTTAAAAGGGGCCGTAAACGTTATGCTGGGGTGTGCAGCACGTGCAAACGTCTTCTAAATCATGATTATAGTTCACTCCAGCAAACATCTGATATTTGACTCTTTACTCCTTTTATCTCCTTTTGGGAGACTTTGAACATATCTGAAGAAAACAAGAAAACTCCAAATAATAATAATGAAGCCATACACAGATACACTGAGATGTTTTGAAGCCGAATGAGAAACTTCACACGATTCAAGTTTGTGTTTATTCCTCCTATCTGCTATTCTACGGTTGTCATGTGTTTAGAGCCGAATGGTTGGTTTGTCTTTCATCTTAATCATAGCTGAACGATGTCAGCTCTGCCTTTAGAATTGAAATGCAAATCTAAATGCTTGCTATCTTCGGTAATCAATCAATCAATCAATCAATCAATCAATCAATCAATCAATCAGCGCATTTACACATCGCTTTTTCTCCAGCATCAGTCAGACTGAAAGCCCTCTCCATAGCTCGTACATAGAGGGGCGCGAGCACAAAACTTTTAAAGGTCAAGAGCAGCACAACATTTTTTCTTTATGATCGGGTTAAGTTCGTTTTAAAATAAGAATTCCCAAAATATGAGTACATGATTATACTTAATTTTAAAGATATAAGCCTTCAAACATCGCCATTCTCACCTGCAACTAGGAAGGCGGGAAAAATTACTCTCCTGTACTGAAGAGTTCTTTCACGCGCCCTGAGTAACAGCGAGTGTGGATGTCTTCAAGTCAAATGAAGAAACATCGCTCAGGTTGTCGTCTTCAAGAAGCCATTTTTTTTTTTTGCTCAAAAAATGAAGGGGGCCGGTCATTTCGTCACTAGACCATTCCGTCCCACGCCAAAAGTCAATTCGTCACACGTATGTCCGTTTCGTCACACGTATGTCTATTTCGTCACACGTATGTCTATTACGTGTGTATGTCTATTTCGTCACACGTATGTCTATTTCGTCACAAGACAGAAAAGTCAAATCATCACAAGTCCAATCAGCGAAGTCTCTGCATATAATAATAATAAGCAAAAAAAAAAAAAGTCAAAATACAAATGACAAAATCTATAATGTAAAAGATTGTTTAAAAGAGAAAAGTCACGTGTATTTGTCATTGTAAGATTTGACTCTTTTAATAATATTTGACATTAATAGCTACTTGTTACATTGGTGCTCGATTCGCCTTTTGGGCTTGTGACGATTTGACTTTTCCGTCTTGTGACGAAATGGACATACCTGTGAGGAATTGACTATTGGTGTGGGACGAAATGGTCTTGTGACGAGTTGACCTATGACCAAAATGAACCAGCTGAATTTGGAACACAGCCCTAACTTTATTTAGAAGCTTCGAATGAAGTTAAAAATAATTAAATGGTCCAAACTGAATTCATTCAACAGACTGGTAAGACAATCGCACGTGTTCTCGTTTAAGGTCCTTATATGTTTATCATCCTCATCCCTTCTTTATTTCTTTTGTAGCTGTTTGGATCACGCACATCAATGGGCCCTCACGCTGTCAGTTGTTGTTATCATTATGCTGATAAAGATACGACTGATGATGTGTTTGTGACTGTCACACCATGTTACTTGTAGACCAGACGGTGTAGAAACTGTCGATGTTGTATATCTGGTGTTGATCTACCAGCAGTCGTAGTTGTTGTAACATCTCGTGCTGTTGTATAGTAAGCACTGCTGTAGCAATAACATTTCTTAGGTTTACTGAAAGTCCAAGACTTGCTTGTACTGTATAAGTGACTAGATAACAATCCATTGTGAAATGTTTGGAGCAAATTCTTGAGTCCGGTGTGGGGACCAAGTTCAATGGCATGTTTGAACAAAGTGAATCCACTGGCGTGTGCTGCCATTATCTTGAGGATTTCCTTCATGAGTACAAACTCACTCCCTCTGAGTGTGGAAGAGAACATTCAGCAACATCACAATGTGTTCTGGTCAGTTTTCTTTTACCGAGGATTGCATCTTTTCTCTTTGACTTCAGCTCGTGCAGACGGGGCTATTTTAGAAATACGTTCGTTTCGTCACTTCCTGTTTTCTCAACAAATCCAGGTGTGCTTAAGAGAAAAATATTAATATGAAATATAATATATAAAATGTGTCATGCCTCTTTGTCGTAAAATAACACCGGAATATGTTTTGTGATACTTTGTTTCCAGCGATTTTTGCTCAGCAGTCGACTTGACCTTTAAGGGCAGGCATCAAATGTATCTTCATGAACACACACACGCACACACGCGCGCACGCACGCAGGCACACAGAACATGGAGAAAACTACTGACGGTCAGCCCTGTAAGCAGATATCAGTTCCTGAAAGGTGTATGTCGGAGCCCAAATGCGAACCCACGACATCCGATTGTCGTATTACACCGCCCTCGTATCTCATTCACACCGCCCTCATATCATTTTGGATTTTTCTTCGTTTTTTTCTTCTTTCGGGCTTCCACTGCTTCTTTGCTTTCGTATCAGGCCGTGTAGTGTGGCTACGCCTTCTTTCGCCAGCTTGAATTTATATTGGAAAACTCAAGTGGCTACGCATTCTGTGGGAAAGTGTAGTATTACAGAAATCATAGTATTCTGAGCTCGACACATCTTTGCTGACAGTCGGGAGCTTCATCAGTCTTTCTAGGCATTGGAGCTGCTGGCTTCTGTCTGCTCGCTTCTTGCGCTCTGTGACAGAGGTCACATGGTCACGTGACGCAGAATGAGACTTTGTGCAAGTAGGAATTTCAAGAACGATTGCTTAGCAATTAGCTTCATTAAAACACTGTTTTTAAGGTTTTATCATTTAAACACTTTTAAACTCTGAAAGGATATCACTGAACAGTCTGAATATAGTTAGTCCGCCCTGCACTGGTCCTGTCTGGTGGTCTCCCTCTGAGTGCTTCACTCTTCTCACTCATCTTTCTCTATGCCTAGCATTTCTGTGTGTGTGTGTGTGTGTGTGTGTGTGTGTGTGTGTGCACGCACGCGCTCGTGTGCATGTTAATGTGTGCATGCATATTTCTATAGATGGCTTGCTGGCTGCAGCATGGCTCCCTTACCTGTATGCACACGTGTTTATGCGTTTACAGAGTGCACCTACATCTATATTTTTAGCAAGTTTCTGTGGCCTGAGATTCCCGGAGAGAATTCTCTTTCTCTAGATTGAAACCCACACTTACTGTTAACACGCAGCAACAGCGAAATCCCACAGCACCCCGGGCCGTCGTTTGAGAAACAAAAACTTGTAAAAACACAGTCGTGCTGGAGGTTGGCATATCCCTCCCACCCCTGCCAGCCCCTCTTCTCTCTCTCTCTATCTCTGCCCAGCCCCTCTTCTCTCTCTCTCTGCCCAGCCGCTCTTCCCATCAGACCCGGGAAAGCGATTATCCGGGCTCCGGGCTGGAAGTACAAGGGTGGATTTACCATCTCGCCCCAGTCTTCACCCGCTTTCTGGTCCGTCAAGACCGCCGCAGCCTTCTTTTCTCCATTTATCTCCGTCACACTCGCCGCCTGCCACCAAAGCGGTTCTGGCTTCCGCTGCCTGTTGTTCCTTTTCCACCTGGGCGGCCACTTTTGATTTTTCCATCCACCCGGTTACTCGTGAGTTTCGCAGGCTGAGCCGTTAGATAAGAGTGAGGCCCTCCCCACGGAAAGCTCCAGTCGTGTTTATGACAAATTCCTTTTGATAGTCTTTACAGAGAGGAAAGAGAATCTTTGCCCCCCCCCCCTGCTTTCTCTTTCTTTGGCTCTGCGTGTGTGTGTGTGTGTGCATGCACGTCTCTCCTAGTGTATGCTAGGTCCCTTGATCTCACACTAACAACTGAAATAACTTTATAATGGTACGCAAACGCCAATAATAATAATAATAATAGAAACGTTACACGGTTTAAGGCTAATGAAAAAAATAAAGGTTGAAACATTTTTTAAAAGAAAAAGTCGGCTACAAGTTTAATTCTAGGGGACGTGGATAGCCGAGTGGTTGGTCGGTTTGATGTCTGTGTGGCGCAGCGAACTTCCCCAAGTCGCCCCAGCTGTCGGGGTACCTGATGTCACAGCGAGCTGGGGGAGTAAAGCATCGAGGCAGAAGAATTGGACATTACCCCCCCCCCTCTCCCGACCTCACAAACACCTGGCCCCGAGAAAAGTGAGGTCTCTAACACTCACTCCGACTTTTAAAAAATTTAAGAGGACAGCCTCTAACTTTTTTCTTTACATTTTTCAGACACAGGCTGATAAAAGAAAGGTAGACCTAAAGAAGGGAGAAAGTAAAAAGGGAAGAAACACATTTCTTTACTCGTAATCCCTGGGAGGATTCCTGACAAGTCCCTCCATGCTAGCATTTCTCCTGCCTCGTCCCTTCTGCCGCAGGATCTAGCAGAAACAAACAAAAAAAGGTTTGATTTTCTCATCTTTCTGCCAGACGTCGTCCCGAGAAAGCTGTTTCTTTTCTCTGCGGGCCAAGTCTTGTTTCCAGTCGCCACGACTGTAACCTAGTCTCTCGTGTTATCCTCCGGTTCTGTACACCCTCCACAGTAGCCTATGTGTGGCCAGTCACATCGTCTTATAAGCCATGCTTCAGGTGGCTTTCACTTTTTTTTGTTTTTGTCGACTATATCCATCCCTCGATATGGCCCTCTAACCAGTTTTGAGAAAGTCATCAGTCATACATTGGGCGTAGTTCGCATGCACTCCAAATCTGTTGTACTTCGCATGCGCATTTCTCCTGTTATGTATCCGGAAACAAAAATGTTAATCAAACATTTGATTGAAAAATGTTGTTCTTATGCATTTCTCAACCATTTAAACCAGAGGTTGCGGAATACTAATTAAAAAAAACTAATCAAAAACCCCACTAAACATTTCTTAATAAACTCATTTATAGTGAAGCTGCTTAAAAGATTTTATCAGCCTTCATCTTCTACTGTCAAAAACCTTTTAACTATAGCGGCAGATGAAAACACTTTTTAAATATACAGCTAAAGGACTAGCGAAGAACAAGGAATAACTGCTATGCTGTCACTGTTATCGTTTTTGATCGATTAATCAGTATCGATGACTATCGTGGTCTCTCTCAGTACCAGACAAGTCAGAAGCCGGTAGAAATAGCCAAGCAGTGCCTGAGGTATGTTGCGAGACGGTCATTTACCATTCCAGCTTTACCCGAAGAATCCGTTCTGTTCCTCGCTTCTTAGTGGCATGTTTATGTTTTTCACATTGAACTTCACAGAGCTGACGAGGTAGTCATGTGCGAAAGAGTTTAGCACCTAAGCTACACAGCAGCGGCGCGCGGGTCCGCCGGGAAAATGTGGAAGTGAGTTGGCGAGATGGGCGACTGTGACGTATGAGGCGGGAGCTGCCTGGGAGTTCGGCGGGGGGGGGGGGAGGGGATTTAACAATCGACTTTCCGAGCAAAACTAGAGGAAATAATGTGTCTGTGTGTGTCTGTGTGTGGTTTAATGAAAGTCGCTGGAGTAAAATATATGACTTGACAGACTATCAGCTCCTGACTAAAGACTTGGTCCCTGAGTGACGTCCGTCTCGCACGGAAGTGACACCCGCGTCCTTGACCTGTTTCTCTAAGTGACGAGATGCAAGAGTTATACTGAATGTAGTGTAGAGATTTGTTTTTTTAAATGGTCCTGGTTTGGGGTGACGATGTGTTGCAGGAGGGCATGTTTAGAGATGAGACCCTAAGGTGTCGGCGTGTTGACAGACGGATTCCCCAAGCTTCACAAAATGCGCGCTACGCTGAGTCGAGCCTCCTTTTGGGCAGGAGGATTGGGGGGGAGGGGTGTGGTACTAGTCACAAGACGAAGAGAGATGATAGCAGTCGCTGGAGGTCAGAGGTGGAAGCGCAGACTCCAGGAGAAGAAGAGCGTCTTGATCAAAGGGAAGTAAGGAAAGAGAGGTTTTCTATCAAAGGGAGGTAAGGAGAGAGGCTGGTAATGAAGTCGTCAGCGACTGAGGGTCGGGAGGGGGAAACTTGGGGTGACCCCCCCCCACTACACCTACCCCGCCTTTTCTGGTATAGCAGTGACGTCATCGACACCAGCTTCGGCGATGAGTGAGGAAAACAGATGCATTTCTTCCAGTTTCTTCTCTCGCCGTATTTTCTTTTCCAAATATCACTTCTTTTGCCCACTTATTTCTTTCTTAGAATTTGTTCCTCCTTTTTTTTCCTTTTTCTTTTTTCATTTTCTAATGTTTTTCCTCTTTTTTTTATTTTCTATTCTTCTCAAGAACAGCCACGCAACGGCACGAGGGTCGGCGAGAAGAGAGATGTCGGCTGCACGTGAGGTGCGTGTGGTGTTTGCGTGCGTGCGTGCGTGTGTGTGTGTGTGTGTTGGTACAGGATGGGTGGGGGTGAGTGGGAGATGGTTAAAGGAAGAGAACTAGTAGAGAGAGCGAGCTGAGGGTGGAGGTCACGTGAGGGATGTTGACCGAGGAGACGCTCTTTGGAGCAGCAACTGTGAAAGTTCAAAGTTGGAGACAGGATCAACTTCCGCTTGGTCATGGATCGCGGCAACATTTTGTCTCCTCTGCAAACTTGTAGCAACTTTTGTGCCCAGTTGCATGAGTCGTCGTATTCTCTGGTTAAAGAAGGTTGTCCGCAAGGACAGTTTACTGTTTCAGTTTTATGAACACTTATATGTATGGCCCTGTTTACCGTCTGGATTTTTCCCGGAGTATTATTGTACGGAGAAGACATTAAAGCTCATGTAGCCTACATTAAGCGTATTGATCATGTTTGTATCTCTCCTAACCTAAACAACATAGACACAGGGTCGGATGTGATCTGTTAATAGTCAATGATAATAATAATCATCGCAAGTTTTGTAAAGCGCAAACTCACACTCGTAAGAAGCAATGTAGCGCTTACCTCGCAGGTATTTCACTTTCGATATTACTTTCACACGAGGGGTCTGCTAGAAGACTTTGCTCTTATTATATGACAGTTCTGTAGAATGAACATTGCATCATATTTCAAAAGGATACATCTTTAATAAACAGATTGATCTATTAATAGACCGACTCCGAAGGACCTTTGCTGGCAGCCCCAGACCCGGTGTGCCCACATCTGACCTCTGACCTTCAACGCACACGTGCTAATCCTCTCACACGTTCCATGGGTGTATGCAAATTAAAGCGGGCTGTTGGCGACACCTGTGAAAACGACGTGCAGGCATTTTTTCTCGGGCTTCCTGCGCGTGTGCAAACCTCCCGCCATCTTAGCACCTCGGCCGGCCTCGTCCCACTCAACGCTGCACCGCACTCTCCTCCCTCCCAACCCCCCCCCCCACCTCACACACACACACACACCTTCAACACAATCCTCCTCTCACCGCCAGGGACCAACACCCTGTGGTCACTCGCTGTCTGCCAGCAGAGCCGTGGCTAAGGGGGGGGGGGAGGATGCGGGGCCTGTGGACAACTAGACTTACGGGGCCTGTGGACGCCGCCACAACATAGGGAGCAACAAAAATGTTGGATGTCTTCGGAATAATGAATAATGAACATTGGTTTCGAGGGAGGCACGACCCTGTCCTTGAAGGCCATTTCGCCCCCGCATGTCTTCAATACAAAGGATTAGATGCCAGGTTTGACAGCTTTCTGATAAGAGGGCACAAGGTTAGCAAAGCTGGCTGACACAGTCACGCGCAAACGAATTTACTCCGCTGAAAAGGAAAAGGACATCAATTTTTAGAATTTCAAGCAAATTACGGACTGTCTGTATCATCCCCACGATGCACTGGTTAGCGCGGATCAGGGCCGGTGTCTTGGGCGGTCCCCCCCTGCTAGCCCCAGCCTAGCGCCGGTTGTGCTGCTAGTCCCCTCTAGGACCCTCCTCACTCAAATTTTTGGTACCTCACCTCAACCCCTCACCTCAACCACGCCATACCTCACCTTGTTTTTGCGACCTTTTCTCTCACTTCCGGTGCTTCCTTGCGCATGTGTGTTACGTCATGACAAGGTGGACAGAGGAAGAACAGGTTGCAGACGTGAAGAAGTTAATGGTCGTTCCATACAGGACCTGCTCACCACCACCAGAGACAGGCCTGAGGCACTGCGTCTGTTCAGGTGTCCCTCCAACCCCAACCCCAACCCCGACACTTGTAGCGGCGGACAAGCATAACCGTTCGTCAACTGGTACCGGTCAAATGAATGAATAAAGAGACCGAAACGTACCTGGTTTAAAGTAGAGATGAGGGTGAATTTAGGAAATGTCTGGTTTCTGGAGAGATCAATGTAAATCAAGAAAGTGCCTGGCTTGAGGCAACTATCAGAATACAACTGTAAAGAAGCAGGTTAAAGGTGGAGACAGTGTTAAAATAAAAGGTCCTTGTTTGAGGTGGAGGTCGGTATAAATCAGTGACTTACCTGGCTGGAACTGATGAGAGAGAGTGTGAATCCATTGTAGACCAGTGGACCATAGCCTCTGTGAGGAGGAGTACCCTTGTTTACAGTGGGTTGGTTGCTGCGGTAGCTACAGAGCCTGCCATTACGATAGTGAGAATCGGTGTCCTGTGTTCGAATCTCAGCTCCGACAACCACTCTCTGACTGTGACTGACACCTGTCTACAGGGCTGACCGTCAATGGGTTTGTCCGGGTACTCCGCTTTCCTTCACCCGTTGTGCTGTGTGTATGCGAGAGAGAGAGAGTGTGTGTGTGTGTGTGTGTATTCGTTGATGCGACACGTTTGATGCCTACCTGAAAAAGGTGTGTACCAGTGCGCCTGTATGTAGGTTGTATGTAAAGCGCTCTGAGGTGGGTCAAGGCGCCAGATACTTCATTATAATCACAGAGCACACACAACATGCATGGTGCAGGTTCAGGATGAAAAAGGTCACATCGTCAGGAGTTATCTTAATAGCCTGGCTCGAAGGTATTGCATCACCGATGCATTTGTTGATATTCTTATTTTCAACTGCGCCTGAAGTCATTAGAAGTCCAGGCGGCGATCTCGTTAAAGAACAGTTAGCTGCTCGTGTTACTGTCGACTACCAAGATGGCGTCTTGTGCAGTTTCGGCTGATGCATAGTAGTTTCTGCAAGCAAACACTTTATGAGCTGAAACAGTATTTGCATTACACCGATGAGGCGAATCGACTGGCTTCACGCAGTGTTTTATCTGCAGCACGCCCTCTTCAGTCATCATCATCATTATCGTCATCATCATCATCTAGGCCGCGGATGGACGATCTAAGCGAGAGAAATTTCTCTAATGTTTCTTTTTTCTTTTAGGACGCAGTCACATAGCCTAGGTGGCCAGCATGGTGTAAAACCAACCAACCAACCAACCCAGCCCAACCCAACCCAAACCAACCAACCGACCAACCCACCCCACCAACCAACCAACTCGCTCGTAGTCCTGTGAGCACAGCGCACAGAGCTCACGTTCACACAGAGAAATGTACTTCTCCATCCTTTTTTCTCTCATTATTATTGTCGTCGTCGTCGTCGTCGTTTTGTCATCATATGACTTGTGAAAACTCGTTATGGTTCATACTGCAAACAATTCAGACTAGGTTATCGTGTGTTGTTGATATTGTTGACGGTGAACTCTATCGTTATGTGACGTTATTAGTTGTTTATTCTTGTTATCACTGATAATCATGACGACGAAGATGATAAAATGTCGGTGTTGTTGTAGAGGTAATCTTTGTCGTTGTGTTAATGAACTTATCGTGTTTTAAAAAGCACAAAAATATAATTGTTGCGAACTGAGGTTTAGTAAAGTGAGCGATAGTTTGCTGAACTTTGCCCCCCCCCCCGCCATTTCGTGATGAGCCGTCGAAGGGAAGTCAGGAAGCTGTCAGGTAACTCACTGGATGCTGAGAGATTTCCAGCGGACAGGGTAGAGGGAGAGACTCTAGAAGGCAGCCTTCAGAGTTGCACTTTCAACAGCCAGGTTTGCCCCCCGCAACCTGCATAGCACGTGCACTTGTGCTGATTGCTGCATTGCACGTGCAGCCACATCCGGCTTCTCGTTCCTCGTGGCGCTGGGAGGTGCGGGACTTGAAGGACTACGCCCTCAGCGCCATTTTCGAGCGAGATGTCAAAGGTCTCGATTCCCTCCCCCCCCCCAACCCCCCCTTCACTACCACCACCTCTCACAACCTGCAGGCGGGTGCATTTGAACCTGAATGTTTGTCATCACTCACCTGGGAACCTGAGGGCTACCTTCACACGATGCCTTCCTGTATCTGCGCGTGTCCCCAGTCTTCAAAAGGCAGGAAAATGCAGAAAAGAGTGGCGATGAGGCGATGGAGACGGCAAAGAGACCGCCGCACTCGCGAACCCTATCAAACCCTGACGAACCAACGAGCAGAGTGACTCGTGAAGAGAGATGAGCCTGAAGTCAGCTTAGTGCGCTGCGGTACGACTGGTTGAGAAAGATGTGGTACAAGTGGTTGAGAGAGATGCGGTACAAGTGGTCGAGCCCCGGCATAGCTGATTGGGTGCTTGGTGCGGTACGGCTGGTTGACTGCACGGCATTGTCACGGATGACTGACTGTGGGCCTGTCTGTCGCGACATGCACAAGAGGCATAGCAACTATTAATGTCGCCAGTCAGGATAGGAGTGATGTGTCTTGTTTTTGCCTTTTTATGCCCTTGATTGTGTGTGTTATCTCTTCTTTGTTTTATCCCGCGTGAAGGAAGTAAAGCCGACTTCTCAGTCATGGATCGCAGCTGATCTGAAGACCAGACCACAGGTCATCGACAGGTGACGCACGTGGCACGAAGTTTCCTATCGACAAAATCTTGAGGGCAGGGAGCAGTGGTTGTGCTGTCACACCTGACTGTCAAAGTCTTGTAGTAGACGCTTATCTCTAAGCTGCTGCATAATTCAGGTGATAAACCGCTGGTACAGACACGTGAGGGCAGTCTACCCGCTCCCCGCATCATATCTCCAAGCAGCTAGCCACGCAAAGATGGCAGACACGAGACATATCGAGGCCGGTATCACACCCCGCAGGCGGAATTCACCATTGTAGTGATTTTTTTTTTCTTTTGGCCAGAGATATTATGATGAGTGCCCTAAACTGCGACAGCATCTTCACAGATTACAAGGCAGCCATCAAAGCGCTCGATGCGACGGGGTAGAGCCTGTTCATCCTGAGCCTGAGCCTACCTGTCCACACTAATCACTAAAGTACCAACTCTTCTCTAATCGATGTCCTCACCCGTTGGCTTCCCTGACGACCTGCACATCATGGGCCTACGACAGCAGCCACCTCAACCCACAGTCTACAGACAGACAACGGCTCTTGTCGTCTGCCTCACCTGGAAAATATTGACGACCTTTCCATCTGATCCAGTCAGGGGTTAACATCCATCTTCTCCTTAAATTATGCATGTGACCCGCACCCCCGTGTCGTTTTGACCTCTTCTGGTTGTAACGAGTTAGGGGGAGGTCTTGTATTGTGTCCTGTGTGAATGGTGTCTTGTGTTTGACGTCATGTGTGCGTCATTTGTTCGTCGTCATTTTGGGAAAAGAATGACGTAAAATAGAAGAAGAAAGACGACGGTTCCATGGCCAGAGAGAAAAGAGAGAGCAGCGAGTTCTTCATCTTCCATAAATCATCTAGAAATCTCTTCACCTTCATCCCCACCTACGGGGGGCTCGCTGAGCGTGGTGTATGTGTGTAATATGTGTCGTGCGTATGCAAGGTAAGTGTATGTGCGTCCTATTACACTGGTGTTATGTGGACTCAACGCTGTGTGTGCTGTGTGCATGTCAACCATGTCTGTGCTTACTACGAATAAAAAAAAAATAAAATTGTCGTCAAAAATCGTTAGCAACATATTCATTTAGCTATAGTCAATGCACAACCTTGTTTCTTGTCATTATTTTTAAAGAGAGAAAAGGAATAAACTGTGTATAACGGGACTTGTACAAATTTCCATCAGACGCCGGGCGCCTCCAGGTTTTGCGAAGCTTGATGCTTCGTCAGCATAAAAATTCCCCTTAACTTTCCGAACTCGTTATTCTACAGAATGTCAATGGGAAGATTCTTGATCATTATATCATTCAATATTCAATTAAGTAAAATTGGTTTCGCGTTTGAAGTTAACTCGTAGACACCTCAAAGTCTTGCTAGGAATGAATGGCGGCCACCCTCGGTCCAGTTGTGTTGAATTAATTACTCACAGTACAGTTTCCTAGGAAGATTGTTACCAAACATCTCAAATGTTGGCAATCAAGGCAGTAATTTTTTAGCAGTGTACTTTTTCCAGTCATTTGTGTCACAGTTATTCTCACTACACATGTGTTAGTCAGCCAGACAATCTGCAATAAGTTATTAATTACTAATAAGATCAATTTGAATCATTTTCTATGCATTAGAAATTATACAAAATGTGCCATTCTTGCAGCAGAGCTGGCTAAAAAAATGTTTTAAAGAGCTTGAACTAAAATTAAATTCCCGTAAAACTTCGTAGTATTTCTACAAAAGCCAATATGTCCATGCTTTATCTATTAAAATGATGCCACGCCACAAAATACGATACACTCGTGCTTTGTTAATTAAAATGATTCCTCGCTAAAATAGAGATATGTCCGTGTTTTATCAATTAGAATGATGCGAAAGAGATGTGAAAGAGGAGAGTGAAATAGGTTCCAAGTCGACCAAAAGCAATTTGAAACTCATTGTTTGAGAGAAATACAATTAGGACTCAAGACATGTGCACATCAACTGTTAAACTACTGAAATAAAAATGGAGAAGCAAACATCACTTTTTTCTCTGGCCCCCTGACCCACTCCATTTTCAACTGCTTGACTAACATTAAAGCAAATTAATTTTCAACATTTGTGACCTAATTGCACAGAAATAGCCAGAATGTTGCAGGGGAATTTTTCAAAAATAGTCTGTTACATGTAAGAGAAAAATCATGGCACAATGAATACAATATCAACAACGACAGGCAACAACATCAACAGACGACTTTACTGAACATTTTATTGTGTTCTCCTTTATTTCCTGTCTTTAGTTTTGAATTCCTGTCTTATTTGTTTGATTTGTTTGTGTGCAGCATGTTTATTTGATTGCATTCTGGAGAAATGTTTAATGCACTTGATTGGTATTTTGTCAGGATTTCATTTGATCAACTTTACTGTAACTCTAGTGTGTGTGTGTGTGTGTGTGTGTGTGTGTTTGTTTGTGTGTGTGTGTGTGTGTGTGAAATATTTTTTTATTATAAATACTTATTTCCAGGTTCATGTTCACGCTTGCTTGAATTTGAGCACGAAGTAGATGACTCCATCTGTGGAGGAAATATTGAGAACAGACTGTAAACCCTCCACCTGTAGAAGAGGTGAGAGCTGTTTGTGCCTCAGACTTGCTGGCAGAAATCAGTGAAAATAAATCAAAAGAGCCTTAAAAGACCAATCCTATTTAACAGAGCAAAGGACAAGAATACAGATTCCATCTCACCTTCTGCAGACCTGCCCCCCCCCCCCTGTATTCAGCAGTATGCAAGAACGAGGCTGTAGTCGGGTGGGGTGAGGTGGGCCTCGAGCACCCAGCAAGTGACCTTCGCCTTGTTGACAGTTTTGCTTCATCACTTTAGGAAGATGGGTTGATTGCACAACAGTTGAATAAAGGAAAAAAAAAGAAGAATGAGAAGATAACATGAAGTGCTGCTGTTTTGCTGAGTATAATTTTAAGGCTTGTACCGCTATCCACGGCGAATATGAGCTGGCAAACAATGAGGAATTTTAACAAATTATTTTTTCAGTGCTGTCTGCTTCATACCGATAACATTCCTCAAGGGGATCATTTGGTTCCTTTTTCGATAAGATCTATAACATGAAAGTGTCAGCAAAGAAAGTTCGTTAATTATAGTAGGAATCCCACCTGCTTGTCCACTGAAGGCTGTAACAATATTTCTAAACGATATTTGGGCCAGATGACAGTGAGCATGATTGAGGAAAGAAAGAAGAAGAAGCTGTAATACAATATTCACTCTACCAGGGTCTTGCCCACTCCCGGGCCTCATTGTCTGGGCACATCAGTTGCTCATTACACCAGGCCAACATCCTCCTTCAAGTCGACAACACTGTCCGTGTGTAAGTTATGGTTGACTTTCAAAGGTGTTAAAACACACACACACACACACACACACACACACACACACACACACACAAACACACACGCAAACAGCCAAACTCTAAGCCACACATATACAAACACATGCACAACACGTAAGCACCCACACTCACGAACACATATACAAAGTAGAAAAGAACATTTATGTTAAAAAAACCTTTGCATGCGCGTAGGCACACTCGCCTAGTCACCCGCACCGATCTAGTCCTGCTATTTTTTTAAAGAAAGACAATCAAGCGTTCCCCTTCCCCTCCCGCCTAACATGGCTATTACTGCAATCCCCCGTAATCACATTAGTCCGCGTGCACATCTGAAGGGGCTGCGCGTAGTGTTAGCATAACTAATCAAATTGCAATTTCGGGTTCCGAACTGGTGTCAGATTCCATCAAATAATTAAGCAGAAAATGTGTCTCGTTCACTTCCCCCCCTCCCCCACGCCCCAACTCATCCGCTCAGCCTCGCTGTGAGATGCAGGCTCGTGATGTGCGCACGCTGTCATACTACAGTGACGTCAGCGTTTCTCGTTCGTGTAACGGTGACGTGCATCCCTCCCTTTCCTCCACCCAACTGCTCTCCTCCCCCCCCCCACCCTCGACGACAGAACCGTTTGCAACGACGTTTAGCCGCTCGTAGCCAATGCATCACACTCAGTCGCCAGAGAGACAGAGGAGGTTGCTGCTGCTGCTGAAATTACACAGTTTAAAAAATATGTAAAAGTTGTTGGAAGCGGCGAGCGCGCGTGCAGAAGAAAGCTGGCGATGACTGCCAGCAAACAAGCCAATCAGGACAGCGGCCTCACGGGACTGCGGTGCTAAGATGGCCGCGCCCGATAGTTTCCATTTTGCGTGTAATTGCATCGGAAAGCGATACCAATTTGCAAAGAAGAGGCATTCTCAAGACGAGTATTTTTTTTTTTTTTTTGTCTATTTGTCCTTTTCTCTTTCTAGCAGCAACGGGCAGTAAGCGTCAAAATAGGTTCTCCTGGATTACCCGCCCCTGGTTCTCATTTGCATTTTTATCAGCGGGTCAGACAGATCGATAACAGAGAGGAGTGGTTGTCTGCTCGTGGATAAGGGAGGAGTAACGCTTTCATTTCCTCCTCCTCCCAACTCCCACCTTCCTCACTCCTTGCATTTCTTCCTCCTCGGGCGACACTTTTAAATGGTATGAAGTGACCAGCCGATAGTCTGGATGTTGGTCTGACGAGGCTTCTGATGTCCGGGGTACGAGTTGTAACCAAACACAGGTTACAGGGTGCAGCTGATGACGGACTTCACCTCCTTCAGACACAAATCACCAAGAGATTGAAAGTCGAGACCGAAGGTCCTCCTTCATACAGAAGTCCTGTACAGATGTATAGACGAGCCCTATTGATGTTTCCTCGCTAACATGTTCTCTAACTCTAACCACATTCTTAGATTACAAGCCATGTGACCAGCGTGCGTGGGAAGGGTGGGTAGGGTGGGCTTCCTTGTCCTGTGACTGCTGGGCCTGACATAAGGGAGCCTGGACACAGGACACATCTGCTTTGCGAAGACTTCCACACACGTGCCTCTACCAGCCGGTGCTACAAGGGATGCTGATGGCCAAATGGTTTTTCTTGTTAGTCTGTCAGACGGAGATTATAAAGTGTCGTGACAACAATCGTTGTGCTTGATGAGACAATAATGCTTATTTATTTATTCTTGCTACTGGTTTGAGTAGGGGAAACACTCGTCCTCAGTTCCTGTCACTTGCTGTCAACTACTCGATGTAAGCTGCTTGTCTCGCACAAACATTGTACTCTCTGTACACTGTGTACTCATGCCACCTTTCTCTTTTACACGCATAAACTTGCGAGCTTTACTCGTTTACACGCCAGGGTTAGCTGACAGTCCCACTCCCCGTATCATCTGTTTCTCGTCCCCACCCCACCCCCCGTTTCCATAGTCGACCCCCGCTATTCCCACAGCTGATGTAAAACTACTGAACAGACTGCACGTGCTGTCACAGAACTTTGCTGAAGCCACCACGCAACCATCTTACCACTCGAAATATCAGATAAACCAGTGTGGAATATGAACACTGACACTTGCCTCCTCAGTTTTGAAATCAAAGAACTGCAGTAAAATACTTCAGGAAAACGAAAACAAGCAACCAACCTTAATGTTTATGAAAAATGGACAGGCAGGGCTTTTCATTTGATGAGACAGCATCACCGTACAAGTTTCAATATGGCGGCTCGTAGGCTACCAACAAAGGTCCATCCATTAGCTTCTGATCCGTGATCTTTACCCTCGTCTCCATGTAGTCCAACTCTGCTTTGAACTTCTCCTGTAGAGAGTAAGATTACATTAAGTATTATTGGTGTTGTTTTGCCTTACTAAATAGCTGAACAAAGTAGGTCGCAATCTATTTATTTATTTTAAATAAATCTACGCATAGTTTATTTCTCTCATAGCATCTCATTGACAAGTAGTCCCCGCCCATTCACAGCTGAGCGTCAATGTGGTCGTCTGCCATCATCCGGGTCTACGCGGAAATATTACTCCGCTCACAGACCTCCATCATACAACATGCACAGGGCCAGCGGCTCCCAGCAGGTATTTGCTTAACCCCTCCCCCCACCCCCTCCTCTCACTGCCTGTCTCTCCCGATCAGGGATTTGAACCTTTTGATCTCGGTCTGATGATAGGCCCCACGGCTCCGGGCGTCGTGAAGAAGAGTTCATAGAAGTGGGAAGAGTCAATAAACACGCACAAGTTCTCAGTGATGGCCGCACCTACCCAGTGTTTGTTTAATCTCCTCTCTGTCAGTCATGGATGCACTGCAATCAAAGAAGATGCCCCTAAACCCGCTGATTGCGGTTAATGAAGATGATGCCATGGAGGGACTCCTGACACACACTCTCTCTCTCTCTCTGTCTCTCTGTCTCTGGCCAAGTTGTGGACCACTTGTTGTGTAGTTTACCCGAGTAACCACCAGCTCTGTGATCGGAGATGGACGATCGTCTTGGAGTGAAATACTCTTTCATGTGGTTGTTATCGCGAGCCTTGAGGAACTTGGGAGAAAGCAAATAGCCAAGAGCAATGTTGTTACCCGGTTCACTAGATTTCTGAGCAGTTTGTTAAGACATGTTTGCTTCAAGTATACTTTCAAATCCTACAGCGGCGTCACAAGAGGAAAGTTCTAGAAGTGGAAGAGGGGGATCGATTTAGAATTTCGTGAATGTATGTATGTTCAAGAAACTCTCCTGCCAACAGGAAAAAAAATCTTTCAATGACCAGACCCCGAATATGCAAATTACTGTTTTCTTCTTCTGGAACGAAAATGTTATTTTTGAACAGGGGGAGGGGGGTAGTCTCGTTTCCTCGAGCTAGTCTGGCAGAAAAACTGACAGGGTGCTTCTGACCCTCCTCTTGTTTATCTGTCACTTCTCTCTATCTCTGTAACTGTCTTACCTTTCCTCTCTCTTTATTTGCATTACTTTTTTCTCTCTTTCTCATGATCTCTAAGACCTTTTCTCTTTCTCCCTCTCACTTCTTCCTCCTTCCTCAATTCTTGTTCCTGCCTTCTTTCATTTTCTTGTCATCACACCCTGCTTACTTCCCCTGCCAGGCTCTTGTCAGCGTTGGTGGCAAAGCAGGTATAATAATTTAATAATTTGTTTACATGCTGCACTCTGAAAAATAAAATTCTCCAAGAAGATAATGTCAGGGTTCGATAGGTGAGTTTTATTTTAGGCGAGTCGCATGCCACAGAGATCAGAACAATTACATCTAACATTATAAAGACTAGTATCACATTTACAGAAATGTGTCTCATATTTTACACGTTTCATCCAGAATTTACAAAGATTCATCACAAATTTTGCAAAGATTTATGAAGCTGTTGCTAAGAACTGTCTAATATTTACGGAGATTTGTCTATAATTTACTAGTCTCTCTAACATTTTGCAGATTGACAAGCATTTCGTGAGATTTATTTAACACTTACCGAGATCCCTCACAGAGGTTTCAAAGTAATTTTAGACAGCTGTGTCAAAATTTCATTCAGAGGATTGTCAAGAGTTTAATAGATGCTTCCAGACATCTTTTTATTAAAGATCTTTAAATGTGCCAGTCGAACTAGTTGTTGAGTGCGTACTTGACTCATCTGAGACTGAAAAAGCTAAAGTAGAGAGGAAATGGTGGGCACTACCCCACAAAAACCTGGCCCTTGATACTTGCTGAGTGGAACACCTCACTCACTTCTTAACGACCAGAAGACTAGATGAAACTACGGATGACTGCCTGTACCTTTTACCCTGATTACAGATGAACTATTTAGGCAATTAAAATGTGATAATGACTGGGACACTGGTGGATGCAGACGCTTGGCTGAAGTTCGAGAACAACCTGCGGACAAGTTTGTCTCCATTAACCTCCTCTTTTCCAACCCCCGAGGCTATAACTGGGACTGGACGAAAAATACCTCCACATTCTCCGCTAACTCCCCCATTCCCCATGTCTGCTGTATAGAGAACCATAGCATCACTTCCTGTGGCTAGTTACCTTCAAGGTACCTGTCTCTCTCATCCATTGCTACGGCCGCAAAGACGCATAAAAGAGAGGGAGACCCGCCACTAGAGAGAGACAGAGAGGAAATAGAGGCGGATGGTGCGAGCAAAGCCTGTCGCTGGGACTTGAAGAAGGTGGTGCACCCCACACCGGTCACAGTCTTGTCAATTCAAGTCACGGAGACTTTACAATAGGGAACATTGTTTGGATGAAAGAACGGAGACCGATCAGTCCCCCCCACCCCCACAACGATCTCACGGGCGCACAACCTGCTTCCCCCCCTCTCTGCCCTCGATCTCAGCGACTGACATTTACGTCCTGCAGTCCGCCCCCCCCCCGCCCACCGGTGTCCGTGACCAAAGTCAACAGCGGTAACATCATCTCCGCCATCACCGACATCGCCGACAGCGCACGCTGGTCTGGCTCACCTCTGACTCCCCCCACCCCAGCCTCCAACGTTCTTCCCGTTTGACAGACACCACGAGTGTCCACACGTAGGACCCTCCCCACCCCGCGTCCAGAATTGTCAACAAACTCTCCCTAAAGACAAAGTCAGATGGTGGAGAGAGAACATTTTGTATGTGAGAGAGAGAGAGAGATGAGACTGACTGCTGTGCAAAAGTCATGGATCCTACGAAAGAACTGGTTTGCCAGTCCGTGTGTTTTCTGCATGGGCGACATTTTGTAACGGACACCTTACAGAGGAGCATAGAGACATCGTCACCTGTAACATGGGTTCACGGAATGGACTACTGCGGTCGCCATGGAAACACGACGCCACATCATCTTCTCCACTTCCGCCCCCAGACGGTTTCTTTGAGGAAGACGCCATGTTCTTGTGACGTCGTCAGATGATAAAGATAGCGCAGCGCCACGTGTAACACATGTACACATACAGGTATATATATATATATACAACACTACACATTACACGAATATCACATGTACACATACAACACAGCACATACAGATATATAAACAACACAACACACTACACATTACACAAATATCACATGTACACACAACACAACACATACAGATATATAAACAACACAACACACTACACATTACACGAATATCACACGTACACACACAACACAACACATACAGGTATATAAACAACACACTACACCTTACACGAATATCACATGTACACATACAACACATACAGGTATATAAACAACACAACACACTACACATTACACGAATATCACATGTACACACACAACACAACACATACAGGTATATAAACAACACAACACATTACACGAATATCACACGTACACACACAACACATACAGGTATATAAACAACACAACACACTACACATTACACGAATATCACACGTACACACACAATACAACACATACAGGTATATAAACAACACAACACATTACACGAATATCACACGTACACACACAACACATACAGGTATACAAACAACACTACACACTACACGAATATCACATGTACACACACAACACATACAGGTATATAAACAACACAACACATTACACGAATATCACACGTACACACACAGCACAACACATACAGGTATACAAACAACACTACACATTACACGAATATCACACGTACACATACTCCACCAATAACCCACACATTCTCTCTCTCTCTCCGGTGCACGTGGTACACGTCATCACAAAAACTGTTTCGCTGCAACATGATGAGAAATGTACTTCATGTCCTCAACATATATCAGAATCAGAATTAATCGGTCAGAAGTTTCCTTCGCCACGTCCACCCTGATGTCAGAAAGTAAGAGACATGGGCGACTGAGGCAAGATCGTCGCACCGAACTCTTTACTCCATTAAATTTATTTATAACTTAATGTATTTATGATTACATGTATTTATAATTTCTTACGAGACTCGGACATTAGTCTTAACAGGAAATATTATTCACGTCTCCATGTTTAATATCGGCAACACGAATACCACTACAAGTTTGTTTATTATTTACACATACAAATGTCATTCACGCTGGGAAAAGGATGAAATGCTGTGAACTAAAATGTTGCACATTCTTTGTGACATGGTTTGATGAAACACGGGGGTTGATAACAAACCTGTATCAGGCAGAAGTTATCAGCCAGTCTTCGTGTCACGAGTTTCATTGCAACCTTCTCCTCGGAGTCACCCACCAAATCATCAAACATGCGACTGGCCCTACAAGGGCTTTGTGAGGGAATCCACTTGGGTGTCACAATTCTTATTTCTCCTCTCACCCTCAGCAATGCGTATTGCGCATGACAGGAAACTTATTGATGCGGATTTAAATCCTGTCCTTTTTTTTTTTGAGCGCCTCCAATGTTTGGCATCCACGCTCACTCATTATTCTTGTGCTCGGCTTGAAGCCTACGATTGCCGCGGGTTTAAAGTAGTTTCAACAGCTCGAGGGAAACAAACAAACCAGAAAAATGGCTTGCCCTTGGTATTTTTAAATCTTAACATAAAATGCCACGCAAAATATGAAATGAAGCTGCAATATTCTGGCTGGCGGTCGAGATTTCAACGCCAGTAATTCTATAGAAGGCCTGAAAGAAAACGTTTCTATTGACAGGGAATCAAGCAGAAAAACACAGGGACAAGCTGGGTGGAAAGAGACGAGGCTCCGAAAGTAACCGAAATAAAAAGCCTTTAACTGATTTCGGGGTGCGGATAAAAGCACGCGATCAACGGGCGACTACGGGTGACAGAATAGAAACGGGTGGATGAACGGATTTGCGGCAACACAAAAGGGGTAGACCCTACAAATATAAGTGAAGCATACAGAAGAGCGAGGAAGAGCATGTGTGTGTGTTTGACATGTACCCTGAGAAATTGTTAGTGGAGAGAAGGGTGGGGAGTGGGGTAGAGAGAGTGGTTGAGCTGAAAAACGAAGAAAAGATGGCCAGGAGAATGGGGTGGAATGGGGTGGAATGGGGATGGGGGCATTGAGAGGCGAAGTGGAGGTGGGGGGGAATTCTGCGAGGGAGAAGTGTGCGCCTCACTTTGAATATTATTGTCGCCAGCAATGAATGCGGCAGAAGAAAACATTCTGCCAGAAGGAACGAATGGGGAAATGAAGAATACAAGAAGGATGAGGACGAAATGAGGTGTGTGCCGAGGGCCCTTGTGGAAAGTCCCTGCCACAGAAGGGAGTAGAGGGAGCTGCACGACAAAGCCTATTCAGCGCCAGTTTTTATAGGGGACATTACTCCAAACGTTTCTCTCTCGGAATGTCTCCTTTAATCCAACGCCAATGATAACTGCAGCGGCAGCCTCGCCCCAGCCGCCCTATTCTCCTCGCTTTTCTGTCGACAGGAGGCGAATCTGCCAAGGGAGGTCATGCAGAAGAAGTGGCTCAGTGCCCAGACCGAGCTCCCCTTGTTGCCGATGTCCCTCCTGCCGAGGGACTCAATCGTGCGGTCTTATTCCACCCCTTCACCCCCCCTACCCACCCTCTCCACCCCTCACCCCAAAACCCTAAGTTCGCCTCCATTCAGCGCCATGAACATTTGCTCCTTCTCTCCAGCCTTGCTGCCTTGTCGTTCCAAGGTCCTCGGTGATGTGCTCCTACAAGTCCCCTACTCAAGCTGGTGTCTCGCCATGTGCATCACGTGCTCCGTCTTATAAAGTCTCCACTCAGCCGCGTGCTCGTGAGGTACCCGTACAACAAACACCAGGCTCGTGCACACAACATGGCCGACACCTCCCTGAGTCTGTCCTCCTACCAGTCGTGGCCCTCGCACACAACACTCAGCCTGTGCACACGACACACTAGGTGGGGGCCAGATCCAGTTTCCATGCACGTGCACCCTTGGGCACAATAACCGCCGTCGTCTGCTCCCTTTTACTCATTTTGTTAGACGTGTTTGCTGTAGTAACTATCGCAGGTAACAGACGTTGTTATATTGTTTGTTTGTTTGTTTGTTTGTTTGTTTGTTTGTTTGAGCTGGAGTAATGTTTATAGATGGGGTTCACCATAGCCTCATGCTGGGTCAGCAGCTAGGTAGTCCAACTTTCTAAAGTCTGCGATGCACGTGCTGATTGCATGTGTTTACGGTTGTTCCATTTAGCAGCCGAATCCCAAGTGTCTAGAGCTGTTAGTTATGCTAATGAGGACCAGGACAACATCTTTAGTGTGGAATTGTTAGAAGACTTGCTCGGCTCCAACTACCAAGATGACGAATCAGGCCTTACTGGCTGCAGCAGAATTCTAAAGGAGGTGAACCTCCTGAGGAAGAAGCTGAAATACTGGCCATAGCTACAGCAAACAGTCAGTTGTGTAGTAACAGTGACTACACACAACTCTTACCTTAGGTCAAGTCATTTTCACAATATTGTCAAGTCATTTTGTTTTGTCACACCTTGTTTCTGTTTTTCCAAGAATGTACAATTTGAATAAGCATTTGATACCAGAAGACTTGAAATCTTACATCAGACGCTGTGACAAGTGTTCCCACTTCATAATCTGATATCGTATTCGGTTTTTTGTATCGAATCGAAATATTGTTTCGTTTTTCCTCTTTAGTTGATAAGCAATTAAAAAGAAATGATACGGTTTGTGTGATCCTGTAGTAACCCGGATGTCCTGCGGTCAGAATGTCTGTACAAAATAATATCTACCAAGCAAGTCTGTTTCCTCACATCTAGCTTCCATGACTTTTCATGTTTGTATATCTTCCACAGGTCGACAGATTTTCGGTATCATTCAGCCCCGACTGAGTTGTGCTATTCACATTCGGCGTCTCACAACTGCCTGCTGCGGTTACCTCCCTTCTAGGTGAGGTAAATCTCCAATTAAGCGGCAGCCGCCAGCACCTGGTGAATGGAGGTGTTGTCCTTTCTCACCTAGGCGCCTTTCTCTCCGTCGCTTACCTGTTTACTTACCTTGCCGGTGCAGGCAAAGGTGTGTAGCACGGCTCAAAGGAGGCCAGCTTTGACCGTGGCAGGTAATTTGACGAGAAGTGTGGGCCAAAAGGGCTGAGATGTACCTCGGGTAGATGAGAACAAGCCTACACTTTATACAGCAGCCGCCGAGACCGGTGTACTGAGCACCGGAATGAAGCGGGTATAAAGAAGGGGGAGGAGGTTGTGTGTCTGGGGGGGACGGGGGACAACAAGCAGAGTTACCCAGGGGGCGACACCCGTCTCTGTGTCAACGTTTAACATCCCTTCCTTTGATAGGAGACCGAGTAAGGTAACGTACACTCTTACCACACCACTGTTAAATAGGATAACAAATTGTTACCACACAACTATTAATTAGGATAACAAATTGTTGCCACACAACTATTAATTAGGATAACAAATTGGTATCATACAACTGATAAATAGGATAACAAATTGGTACCACACAACTATTAAATAGGATAACATCTTGTTACCACACAACTATTAAATAGGATAACAAATTGGTACCACACAATTGATAAATAGGATAACAAATTGGTATCACACAACTATTAAATAGGATAACATATTTGTACCACACAACTGATAAATAGGATAACAAATTGGTACCACAAACTGATAAATAGGATAACTCACTTTTACCACACAACTGATAAATATGATAAATAACTTTGACCACACCACTGATAAATAGAATAACTCACTTTTACCACACAATTGATAAATAGGGTAACTCACTTTTACCACACAACTAATATATAGGGTAACTCACTTTTACCACACAACTGATATATAGGGTAACTCACTTTTACCACACAACTGATATATAGGGTAACTCACTTTTACCACACAACTGATATATAGGGTAACTCACTTTTACCACACAACTGATATATAGGGTAACTCACTTTTACCACACAACTGATATATAGGGTAACTCACTTTTACCACACAACTGATATATAGGGTAACTCACTTTTACCACACAACTGATATATAGGGTAACTCACTTTTACCACACAACTGATATATAGGGTAACTCACTTTTACCACACAACTGATATATAGGGTAACTCACTTCACTTTTACCACACAACTGATATATAGGGTAACTCACTTTTACCACACAACTGATATATAGGGTAACTCACTTCACTTTTACCACACAACTGATATATAGGGTAACTCACTTTTACCACACAACTGATATATAGGGTAACTCACTTTTACCACACAACTGATATATAGGGTAACTCACTTTTACCACACAACTGATATATAGGGTAACTCACTTTTACCACACAACTGATATATAGGGTAACTCACTTCACTTTTACCACACAACTGATATATAGGGTAACTCACTTTTACCACACAACTGATATATAGGGTAACTCACTTTTACCACACAACTGATATATAGGGTAACTCACTTCACTTTTACCACACAACTGATAGGTAGGATGAAATAAAGTTGGTCATGCGGTAATTTCAACATTGAAGTAAGAACTAATTAAACATAAGGCTACTTTGACATAACCCACAATTAAAACATGGCGGGCAACTTGGAAGTGAATGAGCTTAGTTATTATGAGGGTCTTTGGCCCAGATCGGTGTCCCATGGCAACATCCAATCAGCATTTAGCAGTTCTTTTGAGTGCCGTGCGCAAACAGGAACAAGGGGGTCGAGCGATGAGCGAGGCTTATTCTAGGATCCTCTCTCTGTCGGCGTCGTCTACCAGCTTGTCCAGCTCCACCAGTCTCAGCTCCAACGCCATGGGAATGATGGATGAAAAGCGATTGGAATGAAAATGAGTTTGAATCTAACAAAATCTCTTCACACTTTCCTGCTCCTGCTAATTAGTGCTAATAACTACTAATTTTAGATAGGGGGTTGCAAAAACAAAGTAAAACGATGAAAATGATATGTTTTTTAAATATCTGAATAAAGAATGTAGGTGTATTTTTATAACGATCGTCTCTACAGGACATGACTGCAGAGATGCAGAACTAATTTTATTAACAGACCAATCCCAAATTCAAGTTTGCTCCGGTGTTCTTGCTCCGTCCGTTCGTCTGACTTGCTGTCTGCTTGATGCAACGACCACATAGATGCTCCTCCCAATTTGCACCTGGACAGGTGTGTAGGTAGCGGTCATGACGTCAACAGTCGTCACACAGCAGAGGTCAGCTTCTGACCCTTGTGATGGTCTGTGGCAGGTTCACCTGTAGTCTGCTCACCTGCGCGCATTGATCGTCAACAATCGCCACAGCGCGTCCACTCGACCACCTGCAGGACAAACGAAGCATTCTAACCTACCCCGGGTATACCCTCGAGGAAGGCTTAGCCGCCTACGAACCTCGTCACAATGCGAGTTCAAGCACGAGCTTTACATCCGGGCGTCAAAGAGTTATCGTGATAGGAAGCCGGCCTTCTACCCTTGACACTTTGTTGTCTTTGTCCTCCAGTTGGGGGGTAAGAGTGGACAACATCACTCGTCACCCATCACACAAGTCGCTGATGTCATCGTTTCTAAGGGTTACTGATGGTGTGGTCGGTAAGTTTCCCGGAACACTACCCCCCAGCTTCAGCTGTCGAAACCGTCTCAGTGCAAGGAATGTTAAAACCTACTCGACAATTGAGCTCGATAACTGGACAGACGATAGAAAGAACGAACAAAACAAGACGATAAACTTCTCAAACTAGTCGTTGTCTTAGCTTGATGACTGATGACTGATGACAAGTTCATTTGGTAAGGTTTATGTGATGACAGGCACATTTACAGCTTATTGGGTAGTAGAGTAGTACAGGTGACACACTAGCTGTCCTGAGCTGTAGTGCTCTAGTAGTCAACATTAGTAGTACTGGTGAGGTAGTACACTAGTCTTCTACAGCTATAGGACTGGTGAGGTAGTACACTAGCCTTCTACAGCTATAGGACTGGTGAGGTAGTACACTAGTCTTCTACAGCTATAGGACTGGTGAGGTAGTACACTAGTCTTCTACAGCTATAGGACTGGTGAGGTAGTACACAAGTTCTCTACAGCTATAGGACTGGTGAGGTAGTACACTAGTCTTCTACAGCTATAGGACTGGTGAGGTAGTACAAAGTTCTCTACAGCTATAGGACTGGTGAGGTAGTACACTAGTCTTCTACAGCTATAGGACTGGTGAGGTAGTACACTAGTCTTCTACAGCTATAGGACTGGTGAGGTAGTACACTAGTCTTCTACAGCTATAGGACTGGTGAGGTAGTACACTAGTCTTCTACAGCTATAGGACTGGTGAGGTAGTACACTAGTCTTCTACAGCTATAGGACGGGGTGAGGTAGTACACTAGTATTCTATGGCTATAGGACGGGGTGAGGTAGTACACTAGTATTCTACAGCTATAGGACTGGTGAGGTAGTACACTAGTCTTCTACAGCTATAGGACTGGTGAGGTAGTACACTAGTCTTCTACAGCTATAGGACGGGGTGAGGTAGTACACTAGTATTCTATGGCTATAGGACGGGGTGAGGTAGTACACTAGTATTCTACAGCTATAGGACTGGTGAGGTAGTACACTAGTCTTCTACAGCTATAGGACTGGTGAGGTAGTACACTAGTCTTCTACAGCTATAGGACGGGGTGAGGTAGTACACTAGTATTCTATGGCTATAGGACGGGGTGAGGTAGTACACTAGTATTCTATGGCTATAGGACGGGGTGAGGTAGTACGCTAGTATTCTACAGCTATAGGACTGGTGAGGTAGGAGTTCTCTAAATCTGTCGTACAGGGGAGGTTGTAATCGTGTTTTGATCTTTATAGCACTGGTGATACATTACATCTCTAGTAATGGTACCACAGTAGTTGTCTGTGTCTGTAGGACTGGGGGCAAGAGTTGTTTATATCATTAGCCCTATGATATCATAGTACATATAGTTGTTTATATCATTAGCCCTATGATATCATGGTATATAGATATAGTTGTTTATATCATTAGCCATATGATATCAATGTACATAGATATAGTTGTCTATATCAATAGTTCAACTGGCGTAGTAGTTGTTCATGATGGTGAAGCAGCAGCATCACTGCTGTTGTCTGTATCTGCTGGACTAGTGTCCCAACAGTCCTCTACACGTGTAGCAGAATTTCGGCATGACTGCCAGAGTTGACAGGTACCCAGGCAGCGCGTGACTGACAGGGTGGGTTGGTTTGCGAGGTATGAGGATACTTCACTACAGATTCCGTTGTTCTGCAATTCAAACAGGGGAGAAAACCTCTCGCTAGCAGCTGAGTGTTTGCTGCGGGGTAGCTCTCTCTCTCTCTCTCGCTCGCGCGCGCGTGAAAAGCTGCCGGCAAATGAAGGCGGCCTGGAGGGCTCTCTGAGAGTGTGTGAGAGGCAAGGTGTGCCTAGAGCCCGCATTGGAGGATTAAGGCGCTCGAAACTGTTTCCGACTCCTTTTCGCAGGTGTTACTTGATTGGGTGCTGACCGTGCAGGGCCAAAAGGGCTACAGCAGGGAGCGAGTCCCTCCTCTCCCTCTCCCCCCACCCGTCTACAGGACAAAGATCAGCCCAAGTCGGATCAGGAAACCTCATCGGACTCATAGCGAGTTAAGTCTGCCTGTCAGTGAGTGAGTGAGTGAGGGAGGTTTGTCCGACTCACACTCACAACTGCACGGGGAGGAGCAATCACTCCTTGCTTTACTCCTTGCTTAAAAAAAAAAAAACTACCCCCGTTGTTGCCAACGAGCGCCCCCTTCCCTCCCCGAGACCGTTAAACTCTCGCCGCCTTCTCGCGCGTCAGGTGTCGCAGCGGATTATCTTCGATGATCGGGGCGATGATCGGTCTGCCGACAGGTCTTCGCGTTTCGCTTCGTTCAGCGTCGGCGTCGCGCAAGTGACGTGCAGCAGCTTCGCTTGACGTGCGACACCAGCGCCAGGGTCGCCGCAAACTGTCGTCGGACGGATGAGCTGTGACCCGGCACGAAAAGGGAAACGGCTCATCGACACTAGGATTGTGGGTGGCAGGGTTAGTTTCTCCTTTTGTGGTGTGAAAGGTGACACTGTAGGTGACGTGCACGAGACAAATTATCCAGTTTACCAACAATCTCCGCTGCAGAAGAATAACAACAAAAAGATCTCAACCCGTATTTTCATTGCTGTGATATGTGTGGAGTGGTTAGGCAGCCCCAGCGACAGGCGGAGAGCTGTTACCATTACCCACACGCTGATTTCTGCGGAAAGCGGGGTATCCCACCCGGCTTGTGCAAAGCGTGAAAGCGAGCGAAAGAAAGTCTTCATACCACGGCATCTGAGAAATGTGGTGGTCGCTGTTACTGATGGTGTCCTCTGACAACGTGTGCCTTTCGTTCGCTGCTGGAATGTACCTGTCGATGTTGTGGGAGTAAATGGGATTACATATGACACCGGCATCAAGGTGAGTGCGCATGTGTATGGAACTTCTTCCTACAAACACAACTTTGGTCACCGTTTATTTTGTTGTGAAAGAATGAAAAAAATTGAGAAAATGTAGACACGATGGATGTCACACGATTTTTCTCATGATGTTTTACACTGTATATAACTATCACGGGGGTGGGGAGGGTCAGCCCAGGTGCCGTAGGACTGTCCCCCACCCGTTATATAACATTAAATACGTGTGACATTACATGAAAAATAATATAAACATTGTGAATATAGTGTCATATGATGATGATGATGATGATGCCAAAACATTTTCCCTGCTAGCCACTATCCGTACGGTTGCTGTGGGGGTCGCCGAAAATATTATTGTGAGCACAGTAACTGTTGTCTTGACATGTTATCACTTATCGTATCGACGCCGTATTGTCGAATCTCTCTCTCTCTCTCTCTCTCCCGCCCGCCTCTTACTTTTCCCCCGGAGACCACCCTGATAATTGCAGGTGTTCGTCATAAAGTCGTTGTTGGTTGTGTGGCGTGATTGTGTTAGTCGACAACTGCGTCAACATGGGGATGGATGATAGAGAGCCGGTCTCTCCATGTCCAACTCTACCCGCAGAGTGTGACTATAGTTAACCTGTTTGTTGTCCCCGTGTGTCGAGTGCCTCTCCATAGCCGAGGGCTTTAAACACCGTCCCAGTGGCGGCTGACACGCTGCCGGTCAACTCTTGTTGGTTGTAAAACACCCGGAGACACAAGAGTGCACAGCAGGCTGACACCCCACCACTAACTTACTCATTATTTCAGAGGCGAGGAACAATAGAAGAAATGATTTCGCAAAACACACACCCTGGGTAGGTAGGTGGATAGATGTTCCCCTCACGATTACATTATGATGCAGTGGAATATTTCAAGATCCACTCGGAGCTGTTTCCAGGTATTCGAGGGCTGACTGTAGTAGAGGGAGGGTAAGAGACGAGCTGAGGGATCTTTTATCTACAAAGATATCAACTTTATTTCAATGGTACCGGCATGTTTGTACAACAGAATTTTTAACTAATTTATCTCAGATTTGATAACCCAGACTCTCCGGACCCAACCCGAACCAGATGACTATTCCGCGCTTCCCATGTCACGTGACAGGTTGAGGGTCAAAAGCCACTTCCGGGTTAGACATCTTGTAGGCGTGTCAGGTCGCAATGAGGTGCTGTTGATATTTGCTGTGTGATTCCATAAGATACTATAATAAGTGATGAGTACTGCTGTGTGATTACATAAGATACCGTAATAAGTGATGTGAGCTGCTGTGTGATTCCATAAGATACCGTAATAAGTGATGAGTACTGCTGTGTGATTACATAAGATACCGTAATAAGTGATGTGAACTGCTGTGTGATTACATAAGATACCGTAATAAGTGATGTGAACTGCTGTATGATTACATAAGATACCGTAATAGGTGATGAGTACTGCTGTGTGATTACATAAGATACCGTAATAAGTGATGTGAGCTGCTGTGTGATTACATAAGATACCGTAATAAGTGATGTGAACTGCTGTGTGATTACATAAGATACCGTAATAAGTGATGTGAACTGCTGTATGATTACATAAGATACCGTAATAGGTGATGAGTACTGCTGTATGATTACATAAGATACTGTAATAAGTGGTGAGTATTGCTGTGTGATTACATAATATTCCGTACTAAGTGGTGGGAGCTGCAAGGTTCCCTTTGCACACTGCATGTATTTCCTACAGACTGTTGGTGTCCTGTTCACGCTGTACAAAATACTGTAAGAGAGTGACGCTGTACAAAATACTGTAAGAGAGTAATTTCTACAAACTACAAAATGCAGAAGAAAACAAAATTATTCAAAAACTGGACACGAGAAATTGTAAATCACCGGCCGTACTGGTCAAAGAAGATTTCGTGTAAGAAGAAACGAACAAAGCAACAAAAGGAGGACACGACGACTGTGCGAGGATGAGGAAGATGAAGGAATAAATGATGAAATTATTGTCATTATTGTCATCGTGTAGCAAAACAACTGCGAGCTGTGAAGGTGTGCCGCAAAGATAATGCAATTGTTAGAGACACACATCAAGGGAAATACAATTATGGACAGTGCGTGAGGAAGATAATACAAAGTATGTGTGGCAAAGATGACAACACAACCATTGACAGTTTGCAGCCGAACGTTTGACGAGCTTTTGTTAAACAGCGGGTTGAACGGGGAGCGAGCGGAGCTCATTGCGTATAAAGGAGGAGCTGGAAGTAACATGGTCGACATCTTGGAAACAAGGGAGACAATCTTGACTATCTGTCTCTCTTCCTCTAGATGTCGCTGTCCTGTCACAGCGCATACACGCACGCACGTCACAACTCATACACGCACTCACGTCACAAAGAACGAGCGATGACAGGCGATGAGTCTTAGCTTTGTTCCTACTCACCCACACTGGTTGTCTTTAAAACATACTTATGTGCATTTGTTTATTAATTTATTTAATGTATAGCAAGGATGTTGTTGATGCTGTGAAATATAATTTTACTTAATTTCAAGATGTTTCTGGTATAAAGTTCGTACAGACGTAAAATATGGACGATTTTTTAAAATGTGTTTCCGAGGGAAGGAGAAAGCGAGGGTCTGTCTTACAATCGGTCAAACAGGCGGCGCTGGCGATGTTCACAGGAGAAGAATTGCATTCCTGGTAGAAAATTGCGAGGAAAGGTACATAATTTGAGACTGGAGCTCATGTGTGTCAGTGAGTCAGGGTGTGTCAACAGTTGCTATAGATGCACAGAAATGTAATTCTTTTAAAACATGATCTAACGTATTAACGTCTGCTTTAAAACATGTAATTATATATATACAGATGAAAAGCAGTTAATTAATAACAAGTGAATTGAGAACAACCGAAACTCATTATCAAGAGAAATGTCGATGGTGTGAAATGAAATGAGTGAGCTCAGTAAACATGAAGGTCCTGGCTAATGACAGCACGTGGGAAGGTACCGCCATCTTAACAAGGGTTTTGTCTGATCTGTCAAATTACCCTCGCCTCTCACAAAAATCATTTTTGTCTATTGAAAGAGATCAAAGCTAAGGCTGTGGGATGGAGATTTGTTGTTGTTGTTGTTGTTATTGACTTTATTCAGTGTAGGCCAGGGCCCATACCTGAAGACGGTGAACATAAAAACACAGAAAAGATAAAAGCCTGTGGGATGAGGATTTATGATTGCGGAAGTCGTACTTAAACAAGCGACGGCAATCATCACGGGTGAGACAAGACGATGTGTTGAGAGGAGGTCCGTCAATCAGGGTATTTGATGGCTCGCTCCGCCAGTCAGCAAAGAGAGAAACTGCAGCAGACCAGGTTCCACCCCCCCCCTCCGCCATCCACAGCGCGCGCCACCTGAACCTTGTCACGAGACCCGTGAGTAGTCATCAGACTGCAGCCAGCGGTCACGCAACATCCTTCACCTGCCGCCAGTGGGCGCTGCACACTGGAAGACCGTGTGGCTCGTGCCTGCAAAGGTGCCTGCCACCGTCCCCCCCCACCACCCCCACCCGGTCCCCGGGATCAGTGAAGCGTGGAGGCGGTGTTCCAGCCGCCAGATGCTAATCCTCGCACGAACTTGAACCTCACCGTTAGCGGCCGCACACACGACACTGCGGCTCTCAGTCCTCAGGGTTTGCGGGGTGATACGGGGGGGGGGGGCCCACAAACGACAGCTGTACCTGTCTAGTCACACCTTCCCCTCAACCTTCTCTTCTTCTTCCTGCATTTCCTCTTCCAGCTGCTTGGTTTAACAGATTGGGAAACTGTATAACAGTCTTCCTGTTCGACTTTGCTACCCGAAATGTAAAGAAAAATGAGTTAACATTTCTCCACATAATTGTTGTCACAGTTACCTTACAAGTTAGATGCCAGACAGGTCGTACGGTATCACACCGAGGCCCAGGTGTTTTGGGTGGGCAGGGGGAGACAGAGTGTGACGAACATTCGTTATTTGAGTCTCTGCAGTCGTAAGACGATGTAGCGGACGATGCAACGGATCGCTTGCACGTGCGCCGTGTAATTAAGACTTGTGAGACGGTTGGGGCAACACCAGTCACTCAAGAATCTGGAGTTTCTTTTTCTTCATGGATTTCACTCGATCAGTCCTGGGACGGTAGGTGGGTCGGTCAAAGGTGATTAGGCGCCTTTTTCCTTTTTTCCCCACCTCTCCTCTTTCACATTTAAAAACTTTCTTTCAATTTTACCAACTGTTTACAAAAAAATAAAAAATACCTAGCCCACACTCTCCCATCAAAAATAATCCCCTGTGTGTATTTTCTTTCCTTGCATCTTCATACTGCAGATTGTATCTCTTGAGAATAAGGATGTGCAACATCTACCCTTATGGGTGAGTGAGGTCGATATGTTTGTTCATAGAAGGACAGGACACGAAGTCCTTGTGACGATGTGCAGACAGGAAGGTGAGCTAACGACTTTCATTCATCTGCCTGACAAAAGTCTGAACGATGTTGCCCTCACCAACAATCGAGCGCGAGACTAACATCAGTCAACAGTCGACTTTCATCAGCGATGTCTGTTGGATGTTGGATGCTGACTCCTCGCGTGTCGGAAATCTGACGGCAGACTGTATGTCATCGATGGTAGCTCCGTCTCGCTCACCCCGCCCCTCAAAATTAAAAAAGAACAAAATAATAAAACCTGCCGTTAAAACAAGCAAGCAAAATTTACCCCAGAGATTTGTCGATGATCTCATCAGTCATCAGTCCTGATGGGAGGAGAGTGACCTGCCGCCGAGAAGAAGGGACATAAAGGGACCCTAGTCCTAGGCAGCGCGGCTAAAACTTTCTGTGTTCATTTCTTGCCTTAATTTTGTTTCTAATCTCGGAGTTAAACACATTCAAAAAATTGAATCAATAAATACTTAATCAGTTATTTAAAAAACGTGTTTGGTTGAAAAATTAAACAAGCACCAGTCACCCTTGCTCTTGCCAGTGGATCACACTACGGCCGCGGTTCTCAACCTGGGGGGCGCAAGCTGCTGAAAAGGGGGCCGCAAAGGCGGTCATTTTCTCATATCTCATATAGGTATTAGTGGCTAAGGGGGGACCGCGGACGTACCTTTATTCGTCTGGGGGGGCGTCACGTGTAAAAGGTTGAGAAACGCTGCACTACGGGGTCCACCCACAATTCAGCGAATGTTCTTGTCATCGAGGATTTTCTCTTGTCGTTCCGTTGGCTTTTCCGTTGGTTGGGGGACCTTCACTTGCGATGGAAACAACCTGTTTGAGCTCCAATGGAGTCGCGATGAGCGACCTCCTCTTGTTACCGTTGCTCCTGACGGAGTGGACCCCCGCGGGGTGGGTGTGTGAGGGGGGTGGATTCTAACTGTTGATGTGAAATTCGAGCTCCGAGGCTACAGGAAAACAGAAGAACTTGTACGCCAAAGGGGAGAGAATAATATTGGCGAAAACCAAACAGTTCCAGCTCCACCATCCGCCCTGATTCTAATAATGAGGCTAAGGCTAAGGTTGTTTCCCTTTATCCCGTTGGACCACCGTGAACCACGTCACTTCCTGTAAATTGTTTGCAAAATTGGAAGTTCATGCTAGGGTGCATGCAAGATGGTCTTCTTTGAGGAAAGGTAGTTGACCTGGATGTGATACCGCACCTTTGACAGACAATCACAATGAAATGTAAGCATCTTCTCAAAGAAAGACAACAACACAAAATCCTTACAGGAGGCGTCTGAGGGGGGTGGGGGAGGTTAACAGGCATGTCAGCCACTGACAGCGAGAAGCGGCTCCTCTAGCATATGAACACCGTGCCTACATACCCCGATATCCGTCTCTTAACCCGCTAATTACGACAGTCTATTGCTGACCAAGTCTCTATCGACAGGTTAGAGCTACTGCGTGTCATCAGACAGAACAGAACTGGGTGGTGGCCTGTCTTTGTGAACACCACACCTGTCTTCACCTGGACTCTAACCACAACCCTAACTGATCAGCAGCCTGGCAGCCACAACACTCACTCAGGCCAACGACGATGCTAACGAGCTCAAAGGGAGACAAATACAATCCACATATCTTATCTCACACCACCCACACACTTCAACAGTCAACTTGTAATCAGATTCGAACCACAACCTGAGAATACAAAGCTGACGTGTAACGTAGTCGGTCGCAGGTGAGATTTTCTGAACTGTTCAGAATGCCGACTGTGCATTTCTACAGTCTGTCGCTTATCTGCTCTTTTGGAGGAAGAGGACGGCGGCGGGGGATCACACTCCTCATCCTCATGACCGTTTGTAGTGTGGAGGTTGAGGGTGTCGGCTGATTGTTGGCTACCAGTCAGCACTGTACTGTGTGTATGTTTGTCTGGCTGCCTGTTGTTATCACTGATTATTATTTCGTCTGTATCACCATGAGTGTAGGTTGAGTGTTGGTGACCATTGGTATGACCAGTGATTGCAATACCTGTCTGGTTGCTGTGTGAATGGTCTGATGGACGGTGTGGCTGGTTGTTGGCGTTCATACCACCCCGATGGTTATTATTCTGGCGGCTGTTGTGCACGTGCCCGCAAGATGGCGCTGTGCGGCGTCCAATTAGTGCGGCGGCAGAAAGAAGCCGGTAGGGCGTGTGGGGTGGGGTGGGGTGGGGTGGGGAACTGGCTTGTTGTGTGCTGCTGACTCGGGGGCCCCCGCTGCCTGTCCACCTGCAACGGCGCGCACCAGACGGGAAGAGGAAAAAACATAATAAGCCCCGGTCTTGCAACACTGCCTCGTCGACCAGGGGAGTTCGGCGTGTTTGGTTAACTCCAATTACTACAGGCCCCAAGTCGACATCCCATGCGAGGCCTGGCCAGGCCTCCAGCCACCCTCGGCGGGCGTTTGAAAGCCTGGAGACGAAAGCGGGACAGCTGTTGGCTTTGGAACTCCGACTATGTGTGAGAAGTCTTGCGGGGAGAGAAGGGGTGCGGGTACAACAAGACATAGAGAGAGAGGAGATGTGGTGCAGCAGGAAGAGAAGATGCAGGGGAAGAGAGTGAAGGGAAAAGGGAAAATTAAGGAAGGAAATAACGGAATACAAAGCGTGCCGTACCTTCATGGTATCTGAATCAGAAATGTAAATCCACCTTTTCCATTCAAACGCATTTTCATATAAGTCTTCTCCTTTTTTTTCGCTTCATTTCATTGTCTTTCTTTTTTTTTTCTTGCTCAGCTTATTGAAAATTTTCTCCCTAGCTTTTTGTTGCACCGATGTGGTTGACTCTCGGCTATTATTTACCGATGATGTTTTCTACCCCCAGACTACAACACAGGTCTAGGTTTGGGTTTAACTGCTAATCTCCCGCTCACCACCAGGGGGTGAGAAGCCATTAGCACCAATCGCGACAGTTACAGCTTTTGAGACCGACAAACATCTGTCTTTGAATGCTGAGAGGCGAACATAATAATGCCAGCGCCTGCAGATCTCTTGCAAAAAAACTAAGAACGGAGGAAGGGTATGATACCCTCCGTGAGAGGTATTACCGACTCTCCACCCCTTCTGTGTAGGCACCCGAATGGGAAATGACCTCGCACTTCATGCAGGAGTGGGGGGGGGAGTCAGACGAGCGCAGGACACGAATGTCAGAAAGTACCGCTAGATGGCGCATTAGTGTAGAGAAACAGCTCTCAAGCCATCTCTCTCTCTCTCTGGGCATTTCACATCTAGCTTCCACGTGCACTGAGCTGCTTTCACCGGCAGGTGAGTCGTTGTGTCTGGGTTGTGCTTCAGCTTCTGTTACAAAATCCTTTGCCTACACACGGCAACATCTCTGCATGGAGACAAGAAAATTATCCCTTGAAAAACAAGTTTCGGAGTCAAAAATTGCGACGACGAAAGGACCTTGAAAAGACCAGGTGTGGAGACTGACATGAATGTCAGGACAAGTTGTACAAGAGACTGAAACAAGAAAACTTCATCATGACTATAGGACTATACTGGTAGTCGAGTTAGGATCGACAAGCCCCTTGAGACGAAATGACGACACTTGGAGCCGAATTATAGGCAAGGAAGGTTCACAGACAAATAATTGTAGACCATAATTGTAGTCCAATCAAGGGAGATCAATAGTCCAATCAAGGGAGATCAATCCTCAAATTCTAAACAAGCGTGCCCTCGTGTCTCGGTATCTGCTAGAGCTTACACAACCTGCTGATGGTAGCACTTTCTGACAAAGCATTTGAACAGTGTTTTACGAGCAGTTCAAACTCACTTTGATGGTGTGTCAAGCAGCCTTCTGTTCTATATGGGGTTGGTAATCGTGAGTGCTTTCCCTTGTCTGGCAGGGTGAGCACGTGCATCATCCATTCATTTTCACCGCCGCCAAACTTGTTCCTTGCATGTCGCTTACAACACACAGTAAGAGATGAGTTCTCTGCCTCACTTTCTACAGGCATTATTTTTTTTTTTAATTCTTCTTAAGCTTTCTCACTAATTTAGTTGCTCTTCACTCTGATGCAAGGCTTTTCCCGCAAACCCCAGATCACTGCCTACCAACAATAAATCAAGGTATTTGCACCTCCTGTCTTCCTTATGCACCATCACTTAATTTATGTGTGTAGCCATCAAATGCATTTCCACCATTAAAGCTGTTGAGTGTGTTTCGTATTGTTGCGTATATGCGGTTTGCCCCGATAGCAGCCAGCACTAACTTCCCGGGGTCCGTAGGGCTCACTCATGGTGATGGTGATTCGCAATGAGAGTGGAATCTCCAGATGAACGGTCGGACTCGTTTCAGTTGCATTCTAATCTTTGCAATGTCCAGGCGTTTGCTTTTGTAAAACCTCGCTAAAGTGCCTCGTCACAGCAACAACACCAGCGAGTCTGGAGCAACTGTAGGTCGTGATAACACACAGTCACACTTCACTGGCTGTGACAGAAGTTTTCCCGACAAGACAAAACATTAAGCATAACTCTGACTTGTCTCTGTGTGATTTCTTCTTGGTTCTCAAGATTAAAAAAACTTGTGAAAGACCCCCATTTGGGACCAGTAAACAAACAATAGGACTAGAGCCGCCACTTGGCCAGAGTAAACAACATCCACAGAGCCATGTCCCACCCAGTTGACAATTGCAGGCAGTGCTACCAACAGTGACAGAAGCTTCGGGAGTGTTGTGTAGGTTCACGAAGATCAAATATTGATAGTGATAGCACTGAATTGTGATTTTTTCATTAAATTAATTTAAAAAAAAAATAATTAGTAGTACTTTCTGGACACAGTTCAACTATAGCTGATATATTTTTAGTTTGGTAACAAATACTGTAATTACCTCAATTATTGCTGAAGCATTTTTAAATCCTGTCTTGTACTTGTATCTGAATTTTTTTTTTTTAACTTGGGTCCAAGGAAAGGACGGAGTTGTATAACTGGTGTTAAGAGAGGAATGGACGGGAGGGAGACACACAGGTGACAATGCAGGCGACAGTTACAAACACACAGCCGACAAAAGGCCGGGTAGGAGGCCGCACTGATATTGGTGCACACACCCGACTTGTCTCTCTGGGTAGGAGGCCGCACTGATATTGCTGCACACACCCGACTTGTCTCTCTGGGTAGGAGGCCGCACTGATATTCCTGCTCACACCCGACTTGTCTCTCTGGGTAGGAGGCCGCACTGATATTGCTGCACACACCCGACTTGTCTCTCTGGGTAGGAGGCCGCACTGATATTGCTGCACACACCCGACTTGTCTCTCTGGGTAGGAGGCCGCACTGATAGTCCTGCACACACCCGACTTGTCTCTCTGGGTAGGAAGCCGCACTGATAGTCCTGCACACACCCGACTTGTCTCTCTGGGTAGGAAGCCGCACTGATAGTCCTGCACACACCCGACTTGTCTCTCTGGGTAGGAAGCCGCACTGATAGTCCTGCACACACCCGACTTGTCTCTCTGGGTAGGAAGCCGCACTGATAGTCCTGCACACACCCGACTTGTCTCTCTGGGTAGGAAGCCGCACTGATAGTCCTGCTCACACCCGACTGGTCTCTCTCTTCAGTGATGTGGAGACGCGCGGACTGGAGTCGACTTTGTCGACTGGTACTGTGAGGTCGGGTGGGAAACTTAGTTTGTCTCGGTAACTGATGGGCACAACTGTGTTCCCCTCACCTTCATGACCCCAACAGGTGATGCTCGTCACATAGTCTTACACCAGGAAACTTAGTCGTTCGTCTGCGAGTTTGTCATGGTGACATTTTGTTTTAGACGTTTTATTTTATTCATTCACCCCATGAGAGGGTCTGGAGAAATTGTAACTATACACAATCAACACTTCACACATACAAGGTCTGAATACATGTGCACATATAAAAGATAAATAAAAGTTCATACAAGTAAATACAAAACTGTGTTAAATGAGAAAGGAAAGCACTAACGCTCACTGGCGTGTTTATTTAATTTTATTACTTCATATATTGTTTCGTCTTATCTTTGGTCGATGCTATAGTTAGAAAAAAGATTTTCCTTTTTTTCTTTTTTTGGTGTGGTAGTTTAGGTAAGGGTTATTTTTCCAGCAGATGCACGCAGGCACTATTTAGTTTCATCCAGTCAGCTGGATTTTCGGCCAGACCCGAAAGTAAATGGCTTGTGTCCGGGGTGTGAGGTCAGGACACGATAGTCTGCTGGTCGTATAATAACCAGGGAGTTATATAACTCCGTGATAATAGCCGTTACCCGTGTGCGGTGTCTCTGACCCGGAAGTAATCGTAAGATGGGTGTTATAGATGACGGCAGGCACAGGATGCACATCGCACCGCGCAGCAGAGAGAGAGAGGGGGGCTGGCACCAGCAGCCAAGAAGTGGTAAAGGGAGGAGCTTACAGGAGCCGAGAACAGCACGGAGGTAGAGGCTGCAGTCTTCCATAGAGAGGCTGGTGTGATGGTGGGAGTGGGGGCGCTGTCCTAGCAGCAGCTGAGAAATATCACCACAGACAAGTCTCACAGCTTATGTCTGCCTCCTTTCCCTCCCTTCCCTCGCTCCTCCCTTCAACCCTTTTAACACTATGCCGTGCATCGGGTTGCACGTGCAGTCCAGTTGTCTGCCCCTGGCGTGCCAGCACCGCGCCGTCTTGAGAAAATAAAGACCAACTCGCGGGGTTCGCTTGAGCCGGCGACCAATTAATAAACTCCTTTCTCGCACCTCGCCGACGTCTCGAGTAGGGAGGAGGGGGGGGCGAGCGACAGGGGAGTGTGGGAGGGACGAGGCAGTACTCGGGTACAGCGGAAACAACGCACCGCGCAACGTCACGTGACGTAGGTCGAGTGGCTTGTCGAGTCTGTGTATGAGGGGGGTGGGTAGGGGGAGGGAGTAGGTTGGTAGGTACGTTGTTACAACCTAATGAGTGAGGAGGTAAGTCGTTACTACCTGGTGAGCGAGCTGCCACGTCGTTACTGTTACCTCCGTCCTCTCTGTCTTCTTCATCTTCATCGTTGCTCATCTTTCTGTGTTTTCATGTACTACACATAACCTGGTTTTTGTATCAAGCGTGGAGCGCATGCTTCATCGTCATCGTCATCGTCATTTGTCGTGACGATAGACAGCTGACCTGTCACGAACTGTGAGGATTTGTCGTGAGTAGATCCCTGTGTTCGTGTGACGTGCACGTGAGTTTCTTTGTGGGGGAAACTTCTCACAACCAGTCGCGAGGACGGGAATATGAAAGATGATGGGTAAAGACTGTGTGAACTCTGTCTATGTGTACTCTGTTGGTACTGCATGAGTAGAATTTGTGAATGACGTGTATATTAACCATATATCGTGACTGTACTATGTGTGTGCATTAGGTAGGTAGTTGGTAGGTAGGTACATTTGTCCTCCAGTGTGCTTCGAGTGCACTTCAGTCATCGCGGGTTTCATCACCTGCTTGGAGTTTAACTGGTTTGAGGTAGAAATGGATGTAAGACAGGGGTTGGGGGTGGGGGAGCTAGGGGACGCACCTGAGTTCTATCCTGAGACTGGGTGCACGTGCGTCTGACTGTTACGGGCAGGACTGTTGTATACGGGTGGCATGAAGCCTGAAAGCGAAGACCCGGCGAGAGTCGCCAGCGCGTGTTTGATTTCCCTTCATCATCGCTTTTCCACATCCCCCCCTTCCCTCGCGAGACCGGTTTTCCGTTCTCAGCAGCCGATGACTGCCACGCTCCCCAGCCCGACAGGCTGAGCAGGACTCACTGAAGCGTGTGATGGCAGAACCACGCCTCACAGCCTTCCGCCTTTTGGGGTCCAAACCCTAACCTTTGTAACCCCCCACCCCCCATCTCCTCTCCCCGTCTGCACGCCCTATCCACAGTATGGTGGTGGTGGTGGTGGTGAGGGGGCGGATGAAGATGTTTGCAGACAGGTATGTGGTGTGTATGCGTCATTCTGACCGAATCGTTCTCCGACAAAGAAAAAAAAACTAACCATCAAAACGATAATACTTGGAGTCAATTTCTGGATCTGATGGATGTTTAATGCCTCGTTCAAGGCCCGGTGGGGTGTGAATCTCGTCTGCATATAAAAAAGTGGAATGAGTGATTGATCCAACACCGCGGTAAGTTGAGTCCGAGGTCACCAAAAAATATAACATCAGCGGCAAGGGAAGCCGGGAATCTCTCGACAGACAAAAGGTGAAACATGGCTAGGTAACAGCTAGACACATGAGCTAGAGACATGGCTAGGTAACAGCTAGACACATGAGCTAGAGACATGGCTAGGTAACAGCTAGACACGGGGGTTAGGTACATGGCTAGGTAACAGCTAGACACGGGGGCTGGAGACATGGCTAGGTAACAGCTAGACACGGGGGTTAGGTACATGGCTAGGTAACAGCTAGACACGGGGGCTAGGTACATGGCTAGGTAACAGCTAGACACGGGGGCTAGGTACATGGCTAGGTAACAGCTAGACACAAAGCTAGATAGAGGATCATGTTGCTTGTGTAGGAGCGTGAAAATAACGGGTAGAGATGTTACCCTAGTGACTAGTCGAGTCTTGGCCTTTCACCAGTCTCTGTCCATCAGCTCTTCTGTTCAGTCCACTAGTGTCAACATTGTCTTCCCCAACCGCCAAAAAACAACACACACACACACACACACACACACCACCACCACCACCACCACCACCAACAACAACAACAACAACACTTGTCGATGTATGGGCAGTGATGTATGATCAATACCATTGATAAACCTGTCATTATGCTACATACACGTGTGTGTGTGTTTGTGTGTGTGTGTGTGTGTGTGTGTGTGTGTGTGTGTGTGTGTGTGTTTGTGTGCGATCAGTCTATGCTCCCTCTACGTGAAGGTAGATTTATCGAGAAACTATGCCGACCATTTGTTACTCGCTTGCCAAGCTGGGAAAGCGGGGGGGGGGGGATGTTAGTGGTCAATGGAGATGGTGGTGGTGTAGCGGTGGAAGTCATCGCCAACTTCCATCTGATGACCAGGCGACCATCGGTTGCAAGTCACATGCTGGATCGTAAGCAAGGCGATCGCTGACAATCTACCGAAAGTACTGAGGTCTGTTCTACCCGGGTATCATTCGGGGTATCATATGTATCGACGACAGGTGAAATGATACTGAGTTCTACTTGTTACACTTTATGTTTTGCCTTCTAAGGTTTATGTATCATATGTATCGACGACAGGTGAAATGATACTGAGTTCTACTTGTTACACTTTATGTTTTGCCTTCTAAGGTTTATTTTACCGGTTTATTTAAAGGAGTGATTTTAAAAATACTGCTAAAAACAAGGTTTTTTTAAAATTAAAAATCCGAGTTATTCTCGAGTACACACTTCCTCCAACTACAATGTACCCAGCAGAACGCCGACGCTGATGTTCATCCAAAGTGAAAAGTTCTGGGGCCAGTTGCACAACACGTTTCAAACCTTAAAACTGTTCTAAAGAAGCAAAATCTCTTCTTAGCCATTTTGATACATTGTAGAAAAACATACAAAAACTTGTACTGACAGGACGGACAGTCAGACGTAAACAACTTTATCTTACTTAAAGCAGTTTTAGTTTTAAAAATTCTAAAATTGTGGTGTGCACTTTAAACTAATTATTTAAATAGATTTAAGGCCTAAAAGTGTTTAAAATTAGAAATGTGTTGTGCAACTGGCCCCAGAACGGTTTTTTAAAACTGTTTTTTTCCTAAACTTGTGCTTAAAGCTTTTTTTTTAAATAGTGTAACTGAGTTCTTACCGCTCCTTTAATTTTTTTTTTTTAGAACTAGTGTTAAAGTTTTTTTTAAAGCCCTGATGTGGCGAAGTAAAAGACAGTTTCAACTGTGGCGCTTGAAAGAGACAAATGAAGGCACGTGACGCTAAAGCACTTTCTTGGCAACTAAGAGGCGCGTGCCGGGACACTTGTTACTTCAGACTCTTGTCAGGGCGGGCATCTCCGTGCGGTGCACTTGTCGTGGGCAGGGTCAGGGTCAAGGCCAAGTGTCGGCAGTATGGCAGAGAAAGAATTAATGTCGTCAACGGCGGTGTGGACCGAGACACCCCGACCACAGGGCTAGACACCTGGACAGGTGAGCGCACGGCGGCTGCAGGTTTGTCGCTGGCTGTGACGTCACTGTCACCGGTGTGGTACGAAATAATCGGGACATCAGTAACAACACACATCAGTCAGTCTACCTACTCTAGTCTACTTCCGAGCTTGCATCAAGCTTCTCCTTCTCTCACTTTCTCCTGAGGTCAGGTAGGGTCACCGCCCTCCTGCACTCTGTCCTGATTAGACAAGCAGTCATTTCTGGGACAATACTGTTATATCTCAACAGTCTACACGAGAAAATAAAAGAGCACCCGCTCACACACACACACACACACTCCTCTGCAATGCTCTTTGTCGTGTGTTCAGTGTGTTCAGTGTCCTCAATGTGCTTTGTGTTCACTGTGGCCAGTGCTCAGTGAGTTTTGGATCAGAAGGTCCCCGATTCGAGACTTGCCTGAGCCGGTGACTGTAGAGTTTCCTCGGACAGCTCGCCTAGCAACGGACGAGATGAGTTTACAATGGAAAGTAAATAGTTCCCAACGTGTCCTGGACTCGCAGCAATATTGTCGACCGACTTACACGACCAAACAAACAAACAAACAAACAAACAAACAACCCCCGATTTGAAGTTGGGGAAGGGGGAAGGCGAGTCAGAAGACGACGCTCTCGACAACTTTCGAAATGGACGAAAGAGCCTGCAGCAGTGAGGGGGTGACAGTGGCTGGGGGGGTCAGACCCATGAACTATGCCCCCCCCCTGTACTAACTGCACAGGTGTCAGTCATCAAATAGAAAGCTCACCCACCTGTGCGCACAAGAAGTGACAAAGATGTACAAGACCCTCAATACCGCGTCTCCACCGATCGTCGGCTCGGTGGGGTAGTGGGTGGGGCAAGAAAGGATAATCCTCGGACGGTGGGATTGACGGGGTGGCATAGTCTGCCTGACAGGTCTGACAAAACAAAACACTAGCATAGTGACCTGGGGGCGGGGAGGGAGTCGGGGGACAGTCTAGAGGCCCGGGTGGAGCGACTGCAGCTGTGAAGAAATGTTAAATGCAGTTTCCTCGTCGACACAAAACTGTTTGCGATATCAAGTTCGGCCGCAGCCAAAACCGAATAAATGCGAATCCTTCAGGTGCAAGTCGTAGAAGTTAAGAGCAGGTGCGGGCCTATTATCTGCCGCTTGAAAGAACACCTTTAAACGACGGGTGTGAAATGAGAAGCGATGAAAATGGAAAGTGGAGTTATGTACAAGGCGAAGGATACATTAGGCGCAGTGAAGTCCCCGGGGTACCCCATCTACCCACCTCGCCTTGCTCCCATCGACACTAAACCGTTGTACCGACAGCTCTCACCCCCCTCCAACCCTCTACCCCGGTTATAAATCGCACTATCAAGCTCTGCTGTACCCCCCCCCCCGCTCCTTAGCCTCAAGATAGCGACTGCGCCTGTGTTTAGCCCTTTGCTCCTCCCGCCGCGGCCTGTGCCAAGTGTTCGAAGGGAGGCAAGTCTTGTTCCCGAGGGTGAAAGAGGATTGCAGACGATCTCGGCGCTCAAAGAGAGAGAGAGACACGGTTGAGGAGGAAGGAAGAGGAGGGAGGGTGGCTGGCAGGAGGGTGGCTGTCGGCGGTGTGAAGGGTGGGAGGGGGAGGCGCTTATCTGGCGGCGTGATTGGCTGAGCGGAGGGCCAGCTATTGGCTTTGGCCTCAATCCATTCAGAGGCGCGGCGTGAGCGTTGCCAGCCGCCACATCCCCACAACATCCCCACAGCTTGGGTGTCGTCTGCTTCGGGGGCCCCCCTTGCCTGCGCGTCTAGTGGGATATGTGTGTTTTTGCCAGGACAAGCTTTTCTACTCAATCTCGCTCTCGCGCCTGCCAAACTCTTGCCAGCCAGACAAGATAACAGCCCCAGGGTTTAAGAGTCGGCTTCGTGGCAGAAAGTTTGAAAGACAAGGCGTAGATTACATGGTTGGCAGTGGTCTTCACACTGAGGGAGGGAGGGGGGAGCGCAGACCCTTGTGTTGGCCTCCAAAACACTTGTGCCACTGTTTCCTGGATTTGTGGAGAGCGATGTGCTTCTACCAGAACGGATACCCGTGCGTCGTCTGCTCGTGATGTGGAGGAAGCAAGAAGACCAGTGATCTCGAGACAAACCCCCCCCCCCAAAAGCATTCGGTTGATGAGGCATCAAAGCAAGTGTTTCCTGCTGATGTAATCTGCCTCCCATTGAAACCTTGTCATTCGATGGCTGCTGTGCATCCTTGGTGCTAGTAGACAGACCATGGCAGGGGCATTCCTCAAGTTTTGTAAGTAGAAACAAAACAACCGAGGATGAGATTGCTACGTTGGCTCGACAGAGGGCTTAGGCCATGGTGACATGGCGGTGAGTATTGTTTTCTTTGGAAACTTCTTGTCACTTGAATCACTCGCTCCTTTCATCATGTTGTCAGCAACTTGACTGCCCCACCCCAGGGTTGCTGTTAGTACTGCATTGATTGTCGACTGGTGTCAAGCGATTGTGCATGGTATGTTTGTGTGTTCATGTCTTTAATGTCCTGTGTTTGTACGTGTGTGTGTGTGTGTTCATGTCTTTAATGTCCTGTGTTTGTACGTGTGTGTGTTCATGTCTTTAATGTCCTGTGTTTGTACGTGTGTGTGTGTGTGTGTGTGTGTGTGTGTGTGTTCATGTCTTTAATGTCCTGTGTTTGTACGTGTGTGTGGAGACATACCATCTGTAAACAATATCATTTCTAATACACAGTACTTACTACAATTATTCTCCTTTTCTCTCACTTTATCCCCTCCTTCCTTTTCATAGTCCTGCCCCTTGTTCCCTCTGTCTATAATGCGTGTAGACACGTGCGTACACACACGTAAACGGGTTGGATTACACAATCACTTGTCTCAATACGCGCACGTACCCGCTGTCACGTGTACAGACTCACAGCACGCGCACACACGTACAACCACGCACTCGCGTTCGCGTACCCGCAATACACACCATGCTCTCGGGGGGTGTATCAGGTAGGGGTATGGGGTATTTACCCGCACTTTGCTAAAAAGGAGCCAGAAGGGTAGCGGGTACCGCTGATAGATGACTACCACGTGGCGAGTGCTCGCACACAGGCGTGCAAACAGCCCGATGTCGGGTGCAGTAAATCGCAGGAAGGCAAAAGGGTGAAGGTTCACCTACAGATATGGTGCTCCTCGCTCCACCAGTCAACCCTTGCCTCGGCGGCCACGACTCCCGAGCCCTTACGGTCGCTAAAATTATCTCAAAACACCTTTTGCCTTTCCTCTGGGGTCTTGTGGATTCAACCTCGCGCCAGTTTAACACGAAGCGCGTGTAAAGTCGTGGGTGGAACGATGGTCGGTGTTTGCTGATCCTAGTCTTGTTTACTTCGCCTGCGAGTTAAAATAAGTTTTGACATGAACAAACTACACAACCAGTCTGTGTGTGTGTGTGTGTCCACACGTGTATTAGTGAGTGGCAGAAAGCAAAGAACCCCCCAAGTAAAGTGATGCTTATTACAAGGAGCTCCGCTAGCACCCACGTGTCGGTCGGTTTTGCAACGAATTTGCACCTCTTGGCCCTTGAGAGCCGAGAGAGATTAGGGGCAAAAATCTTCTGAGTGGAAAAGGTGTGGAAGGAAGAGGGGTGGGGGGTGACTGCATGTTTGAGGCTGGCAGGGTGGGGTGGTGGAGGGGGGAGATGTGTTGTCAGAAGGACCCTCCCCCGGGTGTACGCGGGGTGCCGGGTGTTGTGAATGGCAGGCACCTCGTCAGTTTCGCTTTGTCGACCGACTTATCAGATCGGGAGGCGTGAATGAAGGGTAGAGAAAACCGAGTGGAGGCGACCTGGGTACCCGCACCTGAAAGTGTATCTACGAGGCAAAAGTAAGCCTGCAGCGAGGGGGAGAGAGAAAGAGAGTTGGGGTGGGGTAGGGTGGGGTTGAGGGGAGTCTTCGTTTAAAAAAGGGAGAGAGACGCATCACTGAGCTTTGTTCGGTTAGAAGTTTCCGGAGGGCCCCTCCTTGTAGCCGGGGGTTCAAACTGGCAACAGTTTGTGTTCCTCTAGAGACTTGACTACTGTAGTCCTTGTCGACCGCTCAGACTGTTGGGAATACAAATGTGATTTGGACGCTGGGAGCCACTCACAAGTTGTGACAGTTGAAATTAGCATTAACGATTGTCTTTACGATGATTCAAGATGATTCAAGAGAGGTTTTCAAGGATTTCTGTATGAGTGACTTTAATTTTCGTGTGGACGAGGATTTTGGAATTTATAGAAGTTAGCGCCAGGCTGTAGTTCAGCATGAAACACTGATGATAAGGAAGAGAAGTGCCACCAGTTGAGTTGTAGGAGGTGAGTACAGACTTCACTACTGTCACATCACAGACTGTGTATCTACTGTATCTACACACTGTGTATCTACACACTGTGTATCTACTGTATCTACAGACTGTGTATCTACTGTATCTACACACTGTGTATCTACACACTGTGTATCTACTGTATCTACAGACTGTGTATCTACTGTATCTACACACTGTGTATCTACACACTGTGTATCTACTGTATCTACAGACTGTGTATCTACTGTATCTACACACTGTGTATCTACTGTATCTACACACTGTGTATCTACTGTATCTACACACTGTGTATCTACTGTATCTACACACTGTGTATCTACTGTATCTACACACTGTGTATCTACTGTATCTACAGACTGTGTATCTACACACTGTGTATCTACTGTATCTACAGACTGTGTATCTACTGTATCTACACACTGTGTATCTACTGTATCTACACACTGTGTATCTACTGTATCTACACACTGTGTATCTACACACTGTGTATCTACTGTATCTACACACTGTGTATCTACTGTATCTACAGACTGTGTATCTACACACTGTGTATCTACTGTATCTACACACTGTGTATCTACTGTATCTACACACTGTGTATCTACTGTATCTACAGACAGTACACTGTAGAAAAACTCCATAAACGGATCCAAAACTAAAATGAAAGTGGAGAGGACACGTGTTAACACTGTCCAGACTGATACTGAAATGAAAACACTTTTTATATTTCAGCTTGCTTCATTATTTATAAATATGTTTAAGAGCAGGAGAAGAGTAGACAGCAAAGTAAAATGTTATTTTTTGAGTGAAGCTAACAGGAATTTTCACATTTCTCTTTCATTTGTAGTCTCTGGTAACTTTTATCCTGTAAATAGTTTGTCAGTCACCATCACAATCTAAATTTCTTTCTTACATTCCCTAGTATTTCCTCTTCTAATATTTGTCTCTTTTTCTTTTTTGTCGGTAAACATCTTTTATTTTATTTTATTTTATAATACTGTTACAAGAAAGTACCTGCACGTATGTCTACATATTATTATAAACATATACAATGGGCATCCACACAAAACGTTTCTAGCCAGGTTGTACATCACATCTACACCCTAGATATACCACCCCTCTAACTCTCTACAGTAACATCTTCACTGAATGAACATTAATGATACATTGCCTCTCATGGCTGTGATGAAAAATAAAAATATTTTATTGTGATTTTCCACACTAATTAAATCGCCCCCCATCTCAACACTAAAAGAGACAAAAACGTGTGACTATCGCCGATTATTTTTCTAAAGCCAGCGACAGGTAGACTGCAGATGAGCTTTTGACTGACCTCTAGTAACATTTATCAGGTGTTGCAAAAATCACCTGAGAGAGAAATGATTGTATTCACCTCTCACTCAGCAAACGGCGTGTAGACTATGAGGTAGAGACTATGAGAGGCTATGAGGTAGAGGCTATGAGAAAATATGAGGTAGAGGCTATGAGAGACTATGAGAGGCTATGAGGTAGAGACTATGAGAAACTATGAGGTAGAGGCTATGAGAGACTATGAGGTAGAGGCTATGAGAGACTAGACTATGAGGTAGAGACTATGAGAGACTATGAGGTAGAGGCTATGAGAGACTTGACTATGAGGTAGAGACTATGAGGTAGAGGCTATGAGAGACTAGACTATGAGGTAGACTGGTAGAGACTATGAGGTAGAGACTATGAGGGACTATGAGGTAGAGGCTATGAGAAAATATGAGGTAGAGGCTATGAGGTAGAGACTATGAGAAACTATGAGGTAGAGGTTATGAGAGACTATGAGGTAGAGGTTATGAGAGACTATGAGGTAGAGACTATGAGAGACTATGAGGTAGAGGCTATGAGAGACTAGACTATGAGGTAGAGACTATGAGGTAGAGGCTATGAGAGACTAGACTATGAGGTAGAGACTATGAGGTAGAGGCTATGAGGTACTATGATTGCCTGTTTCGACAAAAGGCTGTTCGCACTATGTTGCTGAAAATATCGGGTGCCATGGATGGCTACCCCCTTGCCACCAACTCCTGTTGTTGTGTTGAAGAGCCTGGGCCTGCCACTGCCCTGTATTTGTCTCTATGCTCCCTGACCCCGAGATTTGTTTGCATTGGGTGACCTTTATCCGACTTGACCACTGAGCCTGTTTGCATGAGGACTACTTGTTCAGGACCTGAAGGGTGCCCTCGCTATAGTATTGGTGCAGCTGACCTGGCCACACACAGTCGTGGCCCATATATTTATAAAACACCACCAGTGGCAGACTAGCCATTGTCCATGTCCAGGGCTACCACATCCTTGACCCTGGCTGTGCAGGTCGCTCCTTTCTCTCCTCGACCCCCCGACAGATGAGGCACACAGTCTTGACAGCAGGGCAACGGGTACAGAGGGTAGGATTTCACACAGACCACTGCAGAATGTTTAAAACATGTTTTGTGGCAGAAGAAGATGTTAGATGAAGTGGAAATGTTGTGTGTAAGGTGTGTGTGTGTGTCTGCAGGTGTCGAGACTGGAACTTTGTCTGCATACACACGTGTGTTGACCGAGTTTGACAGTATCTACCTCACATCGCGTGTCGGTGCTCAGCTTTCGTGGAACATGTTAATATTTCGTGTACATTAAATGTTTCGATTCTGTCTTGACATCAAGCGTGTCTGTTGAGACCAGGTGTGTCAGCCCTCGTGTACAATGTCTCAGGTTTGATCACAAGGTGTGCCCTCCCTCCCCCTCACCATCCATTCATCCCTGCCACCCTCCTTCCTGCTCCATACTCCACCCTCCGCTCATCGTTATCAACGGCGGGGGGTAGCCATCATGTGAAGTGCTATCCGTTATCAAATAACGACCACGCGGCAAAGCGCGCGCTAGTCCCCGACTTCCCACCCTCATTTCGATATATCTACCCTTTGCGGGTTTCCGTAAGCGTTTACACGATATTTTTCCCCTCGTGCATAAACAGTTAAGAGGGTAGGTTGGTGTGTATGGTAGGTTTGGCGGGTAGCATACGCCATAAGTCCAGAGATGTCTTCCAACAAACGTGTCCATCATCAGTCCTACTCCCTTCGCTCTCTGTCCTTTCAGTTCTGTTCACCGGCATCTTTCCTTACACAGAATCTTTATTTTTTGTAAATAAGATTTCTTCTTTTTTTTTCTCTCTTCACTCTCTCTCTCTCTCCATTTTCTGCTCGTGTCTCGCTGGGGTGGGGGTGTTTAGGGGTAAGGGGTAGTTTAGGAGAAGGAAACATTAATAGGAAAATCCGGCACTAAACAGCCGATTGGTGGTTGGGGGGGGGGAGAGCTGAAGAAGTGGGGAGACAAACATCTCTGACGAGAAGTCTCTTCCGGAGTCAGCTGACCTCCCGCTGATACTCACCCTCCACCCATCCCAGCAATTACTCACCCTTTGGTCTTTTTTTTTTTTTTTTTGTTCCCGACACCCGTATCGCATTGCAGCGCCCTCTCTGTAGCAGTCTTAACCAGCTTGAAGGCTTCTACTTACAGTCAGCCTCATCCCTCTGCCACCCCCCACACCCATGTCGGTCTGTCACGTGACAAGTAACTTTCACGCCCCGCCACACAGGGTGAGCACTAAGAAGGTGGACATCCTGGACACTGATGCTGTTTCCCTTTAGCGAGGGCGAGTATTGATGATGGTGTTAGTTGACGAGTTGTAGCAGTTCTCACTGGTACTTGCAGCTTCCAGAATGAACAGCCCAGCGCCGTCACGTGCGTCATGTCGGACGTCTCTGTCTCAGGAGAAGGTGTCGAGCCTCTCATTGGCTCCAAAGTGAAGCACGCGCGCGCACACACACACACACATGGGCACGCGCTTTCATTCGGTCTCCCCTTCCGCAGTTCACGCTTCCCTTTCGCCTCCAGTTTTTTTTTCTCTCTCTCTCTCTCCTCCGGCTTTGAAATTGAGTTCAACAGGCGCACACCAGATGTCGCCTCTATCGAGTTTTGTAACGAATTCTTTTGATGTGCGGAACCTAAGCGTTCGTCCGCTCCGACAGAAATCCCTCAACCCTTTCACCAGCCATGGGGGCCTGGTTTGCTGGTTGTACACGTACTTGATGGTGGTGGGGAGGTAAGCGGCAAAAGACGGGGGGTGGGGGGAGGGTCGGCCTCTCTCTGGTGTGTTGCGATGACTGGCCGCACGGCTCGCCTCCATCACGGACCTCTGTCAGTCCGCCTCTCATCTCGTTGACCCTGTCAACCTTTTGGCGGACGGAGGGCCGAGCCCGCAAGAGATCTAAAGAATTACGGGCCTTTGGAGGCGAGAGAGGGCGCAGCAGGGGCCGTGAGTGATGGGACTTGATGCAGGGGCCGCACGCTTGAGTGAAACACTAACGAGGGCTAATGAATCGCTACGATGCTCAAGACTGGAGCTGTCCACTCCGGACCCCAGCTTACGGTGGGTTAGACCAGGGTGTCTGTCTATCTCAATATCACAGGCTTACGTATTAACGAAACATCTCAACAGTTTCTACAGGTTATCCGCATCATTTCTCTGTCATTCTCAAACCTCTGTGTATCTCAGTCGCTTGGTTATTAACAAGATTTTTAACAGTCACAAAACAGAGAAACAATTGTACAGGTAGAACTGACATTCAATTGCTGACAACTTAGTATACAAGTCACATGACATAAACTGGTCGGGGGGGATGTGGGGGATGTCCTTTTGTATTTTTTATTAGCGCTTGTAGATGGTTCTGCCGGGTGTGATGGTCACTGAGACTAGGTCCATGCAGTGAACTGAGGGAAGAAAGAAGCATGTGGAGGGAAGTTATTCAAGACGTCGGCCCAACAACTGAAGGAATGTAAATAAAATAAGTAATTCTGTTGAAACTACATTCATAAAAAACCCCATTAGATTTAATTGTATTTCAGCATGCGAAATATGACTTTTATATGACTGAATTATACTGACTACGCATTTCAGTGGGAGGTAAGACAGTAGGTGTGACTGGAAGCGGTCATAGAATCAGATTAAAACCCAGCATTTGAAGGCCGAACTTTTAGCTTACAGCGGGAAAGACTGGTACAATAGGACATGGAGAGCACGGCTACCCTAGTGGTCACTCGTCTACCCTAGTGGTCAGTCGTCTACCCTAGTGGTCATTTTTCGTTAGCTGTTTCCATCCGGCCCGACAAGTACCTCACCTCCCACCGCTGGATCAAATCCGTTTTTACCCGGCGAACGTTCCACCTAAGGATTTACCTTATTGGAGAGATGGTATTAGATGGTATAATTTCAGGTTTTAGTTTTGTTTTCACGTCGACTCTGTTTATGTGTCAAAATGTTATCACTGGTCAGAAGGTTACATCACATTTTGTTTTAATGTTGACATTAGAGAACTAACGCTGATGCGGTTTAGAAGAAAATGAGCCCACGATGTCACACCATGTACGATGTCACACCATGTCACACCATGTACGATGTCATGTACGATGTCACACCATGTACAATGTCACACCATGTACGATGTCACAGTGACGTGACCCAAGTTGGTCCGTAACTAACGTCACCTGACTAGACATCGGACCACTTGTTGACCGCTGACGGCCCATTGCCTATCGGCAAACTACTGGCACACGTACACAAGGAACATGAGTAGAGTGTGTGTGTGTGTGTGTGTGACTGCGGCTACACCTGGTTCACCTGGTCCACCTTGGCGCGTCAGGGGTGACTGGACAAAATTGTCAGAATGATGGAGGCAAGCGTGTCAGCTTGGACTGACAGGACACTACTAACTGGTAATGACAGGAGACGATCAGTTGGTGGCCTGGTGTCAGTCAGTCATTGTGGTGGTTTCCAAAGAACAGAGGGCGCTGCTAGACTCTGGCGATAAAGGCCCCAAACTGTTGCTCAAGGTGCGCAAGGTGAGCAGCAAGGAGGCTGCACTCACAACATGATGCTTTGTTGGGGTGGTGGTGGTTGGTGGTGATCAGCAGATTTGTGGAACGTTGAATTATTTACTTTAAAATTTTTTGTGATTAATGAAGGTTCGGCTTTTGTGTACGGGACGCACGTGCCAAGTGTACGAGTCGAGAATCTTCAGTACATGTCGCTAGCAGCGTTTGTGAGCTGACTGTAACATACACCAGACGACTGTTACAAAAAACGAGGGATTGCAACAGCAGAATCGGCGACAACAGTTGTAACTCGTGGTGTGGACAGGACTGTAAGCACCGCGTTAGTCACACTCTCACACTCTCACTCTCACTCGCGCGCACGCAAGATAAACACGCACGGGTGCAAACGTCTCAGGCGCACACCAACAAATATTGAGACATAAAAATCTTACAAGGGCAGCAAAGCTACCAGCAGCCTGAGGACGCATTTGTACACAGAAGTGTTTTGAGGCTACTCATGACAAAAGCTACCAATGCTCGCTCGCTCGCTCTCCACGCGCATGTAAACAAACGTGTATATATATATTCAGTTATCCATATGGATTTATCCCTCTGGGTGTATGTATCGAGTAACATTTGTCATCATTTTTAAATTATTTCTTTTGGAACTGTTTGTACATTTTTAATAATTTGAATAGAACATTATTTTGTGTGTATAACATCGACACACACCGGTTTATGTACATTATACACTTTGAACAAACCACACTTTTATTTCCAAACGCAATGTACCCGCTTTGACAAGTCAGCACAAGGGGTTGTCGTGTTACCTTTTCCAGGTACGGGGGGGGGGGCCTCGCTCTGTTGGAGTCAGTAGAGTAAAACGTTCGGTGAAATGTGCAACAACCTGTTATTAATTTTGTCGAAAACGGATGAAATTTCTTTGTGTAAAAAAAATATGTTTTCTGAGGTGAAAAGCATGAAGATCCCTGGAGCGGAAATTAATATGAGACGCAGACTCGTCCTCCATCGCTCTTATGGACGGCGTGATGGCGACCGCCAGTTGACCTCGTCTCCCCATGAAAAACAAAAAAATACAAACCGCTAACATGGTTAATAAGATGCCGACGTGTTTCTGTCATTTCGAGGGTCGTGTAAGGAGGCAAGGAGAGTGCAGACATGTCAGCGAGCCGAGGGCGAAAAGCGTTTTTGTCCTGAAAACGTTACAACGGGCGACAGTGGCTGCCTGCCGGTGACGTCACCACTACTCCCGGGGCGGCCAGTGACGTCACTGAGGCGCTTGTGCACGCGCGTGGTGGGGGGAGGGGTGGGCTGATGACACCCGCCTGACCTGTAACGATGATCGTCCATGGGCAGGTCCCAGATGAGTGAGATGACATTGACAGAAAATATCCAGTGGCGCGAGTCGCCCTGGAAGAGAGGAGATAACGGAGGATGTAACAGAGGATGTAGTCGCTTGGCCTCGGCCCTACAACCACTGTCACTTTCATGAACCTGACACCCCCAGGGGCCAGGGACAATGGCGCAATGTTTGATCGGCCTTTAAAACCAGCCGACATCGTAGCCGGGCCTTTTCTCTCAGTCCTAGAAAAGCACTGGAGGGGGTCTGCTGGTGGAATGAGGTTTGTGGGGTGGACTCCATTGCCTCATGATTTATACCACCCAGCAACTTACCCACAATACCCTTACATCCAGCGACTTACCCACAATACCTTTACATCCACCGACTTACCTACTACACTCAAAGCCGTGCCCCCCCCCCCCCCTCCGAAAATTTCATTAGGTGCAACACATCGATCCGACTGACCAACACCAGGAGCTTGGTTGTTGTAGACGAGAGTGTTGGTCGGTGCTGTGTTTGGCGGGGGGGGGGGGGCACCTTGATGTCACAGCTTCACCTGGTGACCGGCACCTCAAGTATTGAGACCAGTGGAAACATCCTCAGTTCTGTGACAATAGTTTAGTTCCCGTTATGTAACATTTGCCAACATTCATTATTTTTAAATATCCGACACTTTCCAGTGACAACGAAGATCACATTTAAAGTTGTGTTTGGGTGACTATCCTTAAACATGTACAACATGGTGGTGTTGGAATGATTGCATTTGTACAGATCATATTTGTTATATCTGTTGCATCTTATCTGAACCTGTCGTACAATGCGTGAAAAGGGCGAGCGAGGAGAAAATTAAACAAAAAATAATCGGGATGGAGAGAGAGAGCTATTGGGGAGGAGAAGAAGAAAGTCCACACTTTGCTTTAGGCTCAGAAATGTCGGTGTCCAACTTGGCGGCCGGGTTTTCACAGGATTTCATTGAGTTAAAAATCCCCAGACAATTGTGATTGAGAATGCTTGGCCATGGCCTGTAATTTCAGACATCGATGGTGTTTCTCCCAAGAAGGAAAACAAAAAGTCGGTTTGGATGGAAAATAAACGTTTGCGCTCAGTGACGGGATTAGTAGATGAAGTCGTCGGAGCAACGAGTAAAATTCTCCACCCCAGCAGTGAGAGCTGCAACACAACTATGGCAGAAATCTGGAGAATATAATCACCTAACAAACCTCGAAAAATGGGCGAGTTAAAAAAATATGTTTGTGTGGCGAAGGATGGACAAGCATGAGACTTAGCGAAAAAGTTTATGACAAGAGAAGATAATTAAAGAGAGAGAGAGAGAGAGAGCAAAGCAGGAAAGATTGGTCGCTCCCTCAGAAAGTTCAGCGATGAAGAAGTTGACGACGGGAGACGATTGATGAGTACGTGGGCTGAGGGAGGGAGTCTGAGAGGTGGATGTTGGTGATGAGGAGATGGTACCGTGCACGTGGGGGCGACGCCCTAATGCATACGCAATGTCCAGCGGCGCCGGGCCTCCAGACACGAGCTCTTGAGGGACGAACCCTTCTCCCCCCCGCAATGGTTTCTGCAAGACATGGGCAGACACTACACGCATTTCACGAACATGTCCACAGACTCATCTGTCTTGAGGGGAAGTTGGGGTATGAGCGGCCATTGCAGGTCTGCCGCCGCAAAGAAGAGCTTTGTCTAGCGACAGGAATTGTCGAGGGCTGGACTGGGACTGGAGGGTGTGCCACCCGGTAATGACAGTTTTGGCTAACGACAGTGACTGGATCGGGTAGTAGTTTTGTCTGGGTTTTGTCTACACTGTGTGGCGATTGTGACTGGCTGGGGGACTATCCGTTAATGACAGTTTTGGCTACAAACGGGTTGGCGTGGGGGGCTGTCGACATTTTTGTGTACAATGGTGTTGGATCGCAGACTCTCCGCTGATGGCAGGTTTTTAAAAAAGTTTGTTTTCTTGTTTTGTATTTTGCTTTAGCGACATTTTTGCTGGATCACTCACTCACCGCGGACGATATTTTTTTATTTAACAAACATAATGTAAACACATGACATTTATCACTTTCAGTATAGAAGAGGGATTAAGAGTAGATAGGGAAGATGAGGAGAAGGAGTGAAATATAAAATTGGTGAGAACATCTCAGCTTCCACGCGGACGATATTTTTACTTTCTGGCAAAATCTGACGGAAACTTTTAATGTCTCACTGACTCCCCGTTAATAAATGTTTTGTCTAGCGACACCAACTGTTACTAGACTGCAAACACTGTGGTACAGCCTCCGGCAGTCAAACATATCATTCATTGGGTCGAACATGCCATCTGGGACTATAGAAGGCAACGGGGAGAGATAAACCCATAAACTTCATCGAGACGAACGTGCCGTCTGGGGGAAGGGGGGGGGATCAACCCATAAAACTGTAAATAATTTATACCAAGAACTGCTCTGTTGTGGTGTCCGGAGATAATCGCACTGGATGAATAGAAAGGAAAATCAATCTAAAACCACTAACCCGCCTGCACTACTTCTGCAAAAATGCTGCAGATATTAAAAAAAAACAACAAAAACCAAGGCCGTCTGATACAATGCTCCATTTGCAGTGCGCGCACGTACTCATTACTGCCCCATGTCAATTACAAAGAGTGCATTGCGCACGCGTGCGAAGTGGAACTAAACGGCTGAGTGGTTGACGACTGGCGGTAATTATCATCACGTGATAATCATGGTGGGCTGACGCCGACAGTTTCGCTGTAGGAGAGGCACGAGCTTGGTGAATGTACCCGGAGTATCTTCACTCGCCCTCCTCTCATCCTCCCCTCCACCCAATGGCGTGTACGTATCACATGTTTGTTGTTGTTGTAGTTGAGTGAAAGGTGCGAGGCAAGGCATTCAATTCGCACCAAATAAATTGCAGCTGGTCTTCTAAAGAAGTTTATCGGCATTTCCAAGGTCTCGTGGAGAAAACCGTTTTCCCCAGAATGAGAAGGTGTGTGTGTGTGTGTGTGTGTGTGTGTGTGTGTGTGTGTGTGTGTGTGTGTGTGTGTGTGTGCACGCAGCTGTTTTACAAACCTCGGCAATGATTGTGGCAAATAATTACAGGCTTGTCCAGCTGCTTACTGTGTCTACAGCTTCAAAAGTCATGTTTCACAACATCACCGGGTAGTCCTGAAGGAGGTGTGGAAAGTTATTATCGGCTGGAACGTGGTTCCGTTGAAGAAACATTATTATTATTATTATTATTATTGGTTATCATTGGCTATTATTGGTGATCTTTGTTGTTTCTTCTTCCCTACACAAGTCTTGATACAGGCAAATGCACACAAATCATGTCCAATCACCAGCAAACTAAGATTAAGAGAGAGAAGTTAAGTGAATAACTGCCTCGTCACTCGTGTGACTGTTTTGTGTATTTGAGAGAAATCTTGTCTCGCTCAACTGTGAGTGGTTTGGCTGGTAAGTTATAACCCTAACTACGCTCAACTGTGAGTGGTTTGGCTGGTAAGTTATAACCCTAACTACGCTCAACTGTGAGTGGTTTGGCTGGTAAGTTATAACCCTAACTACGCTCAACTGTGAGTGGTTTGGCTGGTAAGTTATAACCCTAACTACGCTCAACTGTGAGTGGTTTGGCTGGTAAGTTATAACCCTAACTACGCTCAACTGTGAGTGGTTTGGCTGGTAAGTTATAACCCTAACTACGCTCAACTGTGAGTGGTTTGGCTGGTAAGTTATAACCCTAACTACGCTCAACTGTGAGTGGTTTGGCTGGTAAGTTATAACCCTAACTACGCTCAACTGTGAGTGGTTTGGCTGGTAAGTTATAACCCTAACTACGCTCAACTGTGAGTGGTTTGGCTGGTAAGTTATAACCCTAACTACGCTCAACTGTGAGTGGTTTGGCTGGTAAGTTATAACCCTAACTACGCTCAACTGTGAGTGGTTTGGCTGGTAAGTTATAAATAACCCTAACTATTTTAATTTGACCTTTCACCTCCGACTATAAATATTTAGTTATGTTATCAGCGGACTCGGTTGGAAATTCCTATTCAGTTGAAATCGATACACACCCGGAACACCACGTGACGTCAGTGACACAAGTGACGTCGGGACTACGTCCAACGCCGCCAGACGTGACGGTAATTACGTCGCATGTCCCGGTGGGCGAGACACCGGGTACACAGCTGCGCTCGGCCTGACGCGGGTTAACCCCGCCGTAACGAGCCGCCTCGCGCTTGTCGACAGGGCACGGGGGGCACGGGGGGGGGGCATCCATGGCAGGAGCGGCGTGTCGGGGTTAATGAGTGAGTCACGTTCACTGTCACCTCGCCGCCGTTGCCAGGCAAAACAGCAGGGGGGTGGGGTGGGTGGGGGAAGACGCGTCGTCTTCCATTGTTAGGTAGAGTTACCTTCGAGGAAACCTGTCTGCCTTGTTGTCAAAGCCTGGGTGGGGGGGGGGGAACTTCCGAAAAAGATGAAAGGGTTAGATGATGTAAGTTGGCGAGGCAAGACTGGGGAACAAGTGATCCCGTTTTAATTTGCAAAAAGATGCGAAGTGCCAGAGAAACTGTTACAACTGCTGTGGGCAGACGGGCAGGGAGCTGACGTAAGCATGATAGTTAGCAGTAAGCATGGTAGTAAGCATGTTACTAAGCAGTAAGCATGGTAGTAAGCATGTTAGTAAGCAGTAAAAGCATGTCAGTAAGCATGTCAGTAAGCAGTAAGCATGGTAGTAAGCATGTTAGTAAGCAGTAAGCATGGTAGTAAGCATGTCAGTAAGCAGCAAGCATGGTAGTAAGCATGTCAGTAAGCAGTAAGCATGGTAGTAAGCATGTCAGTAAGCAGCAAGCATGGTAGTAAGCATGTCAGTAAGCAGTAAGCATGGTAGGGAGGTTCGAGCTTTTGCTAGCGGCGCAGTCTCTTGACGTGAACCTGCTGTTTTAGACGTCACTTCCCGTGTAAGTAGCTAAACTCACGGGGCTGTGTGAATGTAGACGAGTCTCCCCGACTACTGGCACGACCAGCAGCGACGTCACATCATGGCGATGGGCTTGGGGGTGGGGGCATAAGACTCCCTCCAAAGGTGTGGCAGACCAGCGACAACAGCAATTGCATCACCGACAGCTGTCGCGAACTGTAGAGTTCTGTGCAGACCCAGGGAAGTAGGAGTTGGCTCAGTGGGTTGTCGATTCATCAGACAACGCTGGACTCGAGATGACATCCCGTTCCCACTCCCCCTCCCCTCCGCCCCCCCGGCTTTACATCTTATACAAGGCGGCTAGAGAGTTAAAATGGGGATTAACCGCCGCATTTTACCGAACACTCCGAGAGGGAGGTTACTCCGATTGTTACATCACAAAGTAACGGGACAAGTCGCTGTAGGCCAGTTTCTTAAGTTTAAAAGATTGGTTTTATCTGTAAAGCAGACACCACAAGACTAACGCGCAACTGTGACCATAGGGTTTCTTTTTCTAAAGAACATGCCTGCCAGACTTCTAGTTTTGTTGTATGAACCGGTCTGTTTTTGTTTTTTGTTTTTTTGTGGGTTTACTTTGATGCCGCTAAGTTCCTGTCAGTGTAGCTTTCCTAGGCCACAGCAGTGTCCCTGCCTGTTTGTGTAGTGGTACTGCAGGATATCCTCAAGGGTCTGTGAGGTTATTTGTGTATGGACAGAACTACAGGTTATGCTAAGGCGTCTGATGGCCAGTCTCGCAGTTTACGAGTACGAGTGTAGTCGACAGTGTCCAATGCGCAGGAGAGAGTTTGCTGATGTTTGAAACTGAGCATCTGCTCGTCAGATGTCGCTGTCTCGTTTTTCTCACTGATTTTGAAGTGCCCCTTAATCAGCGCTTTGTCTTCGCTTTAAGAGATGGGAGGGTTTTGTTGCTTCAGTTGGCTGTTAGATGTGGCGAGTCTGTCTGCCTCTTGGGTTCCTGACAGTCCGCTGTGTTCAGGGATCCACTGGAAGCCACCTTCATGCACACAAGATGTGGTCTCGCGCTCTCGCTACTGTCTGGAGGACTGCAAGCTCTGGATGACGGATCTGCACTAAGAGAAGACAGCATCAAAGGGAAGGTGGGCTTCGATGCTAACAATTCTGGCAGCATACATCAGCCAGGTGGTTAAGGGACAGTGACCCAGCAGGTGCAGATTTGGAGGTGCTGCCTCCGTCTGGGTAGTGCATGCAGATTCCACTTCCCCCTCCCAATTGTGAATGACGGCAACCGATGATCTATCTTAGTAGACGTGATTAACCTGTGTACAAAATTTACTGGTGTAAAGGTGGCTGTAAGATTAACCTCTTTGATGACCTTAAGATTATCCCATATAAAAGTATCTGTAAGATTAACGTGTGCTAACAATATGAAGTTTCTCATTTTTACTAACGCATCATTCTCTTACTATTATTCCGCAGCAAATGTTGATAACAAAGATAAATCTATAGAACGAAGTTAAAATCACAGCTTAGAATTATCTGACGCCGTTTGGGACACGAAAAGACGCAGGTAACTAGACACTGTTGCTCGTAACCATGGTTACTTTTACAAGACAACGGTTGACATTTCACGTGTCCTGTTAAGAAGGTCCATATACAGGGAAGAAGACATACAAAGTTGACACTTCGGGTTGAGCCAATGCTCCTCTTGCCTTGCGGGAGGGCACGTGGGACAGCTGCCTGACGCCTGTGTGACGAGAGGATAGGGGAGCATGGAGCTGTGGTGTGTGAGAGAGCTGCCTGACGCCTGTGTGACGAGAGGATAGGGGAGCATGGAGCTGTGGTGTGTGAGAGAGCTGCCTGACGCATGTGTGACGAGAGGATAGGGGAGCATGGAGCTGTGGTGTGTGGGACAGCTGCCTGACGCCTGTGTGACGAGAGGATAGGGGAGCATGGAGCTGTGGTGTGTGAGAGAGCTGCCTGACGCATGTGTGACGAGAAGATAGGGGAGCATGGAGCTGTGGTGTGTAGCACAGCTGCCTGACGCCTATGGGACAAGCCACCTGACGCGTATGTGACGAGAAGATAAGGCCAGCGTAGTGGTGCGTGGAGGTTCGAATCTTTCTTGAAGGGCTCGCTGGTTTGGCGGGAGGTTGCGGCATACGAGGATGACGGGACTCCCCTAACTGCGATGTTGACATCAGGCGGGTGGTGACAAATTGTCGTCTCCGGCAGGGCCTCGCTCTTCCCGGCCCCCCCCAAAAAAAGGTCTCCCTTTAGGAGAGGGTCACCAAGCGGGTTTACAGGACCTGAGATGCCCTTAGACTTGTCCTAGCTGGATGTTGTTTTTTGGGCGGGCGGGGAGTGATGGTGGCGGAGGGGGTTCCTATCCTCGCAGCTCGCTGCAAAAGCTGCAGATTTGTCCTAGTTAGGAGGTGTCTTGTGGGGAGGGGAGGGGAGGTAAGGGTTACTGTCCTCGCAGCTCGCTGCAAAAGCTGCAGCCTTCGTGCGAAGGCTTGGCGAGGTGGTGAGGAAGTTTGGGAACGAAGATGAAAGGGTGGAGGATAAGAGGTGTGAAGAAAGAAGGACTTGCAGGATTTTTAGTGGGGGAGAAGATACTGGGGGAAGAGGTACATAAGAGGGCGGTGAGTAAGGAGCAAGCCGAGGTTACACGACGAGGAGGAACCCGTCTGAAAAACACTTGGCACTTTAGGCTGCGTGATTTCTAATCCTCTTAATGTGTGTGTTGGTGGGGGGGAGGGAGCTTTCATTTGGGGAATCTGAGAACAGCGAGTTTAAGTTTACAACAAAGACCTGTCTTCATAAAAACTTTCTTTTTTTAACGTACGTTTGTTACGCCATGATTAGAATATTTGATCAACATAGTTCACGGCTATCTAGACAGATATACCGTAGAAGTATATAGATAGCCGAAGACAGTGCATGCGCGCGCGTGTGTTTTACTGCTTTTCAAAAAGCGTTCCTCCTTCTCGGTATCAAGACCAAATAGAGTCTCAAGTTTCTCTCACTCATTCCTCATTGTCTTTCCTCTCTCTCTCTCTCTCACACACACACAGAGCGAGATCGTCACACGCTGTGCAGGACTGGTACCCTTGAGCTATCGAGGATCCTCTGCATCGGTGCGCGCGGGCTCAACACGAGTTGCGCCCCTTAGAGCATATCCCTCCGTCTGTGGTCCACACCCGGCCACCCTGTCAGCCACCCTGAAGTTTGAACACATCTGTGTAACATGACAAAGCCTGTTCTTTCCTCTCAAGCGTCCCGCCCTCGTCCCTCACAAGTAGCCGGTGCTCGCTGACGTCAGTTACACAACACGTCGAGCGGTCTCTTTGAAGTCATTTTGACGTCAACTTCTCCCGGATGTGTTGTCGTCATTGCTGCGTATCCTGCTCAACCAAATGACGTCGAATGCGTGAACCAAGTTTGGCAAATAAACAATGAATAAATCTTGAGTTACGAGGGTAACAACCAGCAAAAGTTATGCTTATTTACATCTCGCCCTCGGACTAAGTAGCAGAAATAATAAATAACATTAATTCAATCGCCAAAGCTGTGTGAGGTCACAGGAAACCAGTGGTTTTCGGGGTGAACGTGCGGGACAGCGAAACTAGTTGGTAAGCTGAGCGAAGTTCAGACTTGTTCGCCAATAGATGGGACACTTGGTGGTGGGGGGGGGACTGTACGCTTTGCCTGCTGACGTACGGCGTGTACAAAGTAACGAACCAACATTGTGGTGAGAATATTGCGGTGGGTGGCGAGGGTAACTAGCCGCTACTATTTCTACAACAGCAGGGTGCTGAGCCAATTAGTCGTAATTCAAACACGTTCTGTGTGCTGTGATGGTAATCAGTTTATATGACACAATACTGACGTGTATATGAATTCCTCGGTTGCTATGTCAGTACTGGTGCTGATTAACAGATGACTGGACATGGACGAGAGAGAAATTTACAGAACTTTGTCAACGTTTCTTTTAGCAATTCAGCGTGTCCAGGAAACAGTCACTGATGTAATGAATGCGCTACTCGGGGTGGGTTCGCTCTTTTTTTTGTCTGTTTCTTTCTTTTTCTTGTTTTGGTTTCTTGTTCGTCTCGGTTTCTTGTTCTTGTTCTCTTTCGTGTTTCTCCGGCTGATGTTGTGATGTTTGAATAAAGATGAAGAGAAGAGGACCAAGCTTGTCTGGCCTATCTATCGTTTCCTGTGTGCTGGCGTGGTAGCTAGTGTCTTTCCTCTCACCCGGTTTACAAAATGTGTTGCAGGCAGAAAAACCTCGGAGACTTCCCTGAAAGGCCCGAGTAAGGTTCGCTGCGCGTGTACCGGGTGCACGGGTGTGAACGTTACATGCCGGTCACGTCGCAGTCGGCGTCCTATCATCGCGTATTCACACCACTGGTGTTGAAGTGGTCGGGCGCTGCTGGGCCCGTTGTGCGGCTGTAGGTTGCTGCAACTGAGAGAGTTCTCCTCGCGCTGCTTCAGATGTCGATAACTAGGTTATATTTAGGCAGCAAGCGCCCGCAAATCTCCACCCAAAGCGTTGGATGAAGGCCCGAAGGCTGAACGGAATCACCTGCCGTAACAGACTCCGCGATCGCACCATTGACAAGACTACGACTAGCAGACATGTTAGCCTCATGTTCTCTGCGGTCACCGTCTTTAACGTGCACTATACAGGGGGGGGGGGGTATTCTAGCGGCGGTTTGAAGCTGTTTCTATGTTTGTACCTGCTTACTGTTGTCTTCTTTCTGTTCATTTATTTATGCCACCTTTTCCCAACCCTGTATCGCGTTTTATCATCTTTTTATCTTGTCTACCTGTCATGTAAGCATCCACTGATTTGTAGCAGGTAAACATTAATCCTTTCAATAGCTTAACATTTTCAATAGTAATTGTTGAATCTGGCAATGCTAAAAACTGTTTCAGACAGTTTGACACTATAATAATTCATTGAGCTATATCTAAACCGCATAAAGACAGATTATTTTGTTGTTGTTGTTGTTGTTGTTGTAAGTCATGTCCGCGAAGACTTGGATCAATACATGACCCGAGCAACGTTCAGAAAAATTAGAGGCGATCGTTTTGTGTGGGTGGATGGGGGGGTACCAGTCGTAGGTACACGAATCTGTGTGTACTTTGGTCCGCAAGCTGCCCGCTGCAGTGCCAGAAACTCAAGAAACCGCAGCAGCAACCGATCGACTGACTGGCAGTCCAGCTGGCCCCTGGCTCCAGGCGTGGATGTTGTTGTGTTGCGCAATCACAGCAGCAATCGCGGTCCGTGCGGCTGGGCGGCTATCGAACCGCCGGCGCTCGGGTGGCGGGCGGAAGTGGCCGTATCGACTAGCCGACCGCCGCGCTAAGGTGTGGGCTGGAGGCAGACGACAGTGTCGTAACCTGCGCTGCAGGACCGCACGCGTAATCTCTCTCGGTCTCTTGCACGTGCACACACACACACACACAGGGCCTAGTGGTAGACACTCGTTAGTAGGTAACACCGCTGATAACTTATCTCGAGATCGGCGGGTAGGGGACGTGGAGTGGGTGAGAAAACAAGTGGTCAGTACGGACAGTCGGGTTGGATTGTACGACACCAACAATTGCAGGGGGGGGGAGTCAGGGAGGGAGGTTGTGAGTAGGGGGGAGTAGTGAGTGATGATGACCGTTAGTAGCCGACCTGGAAAAGGTGACGAGCCTGTCCAGAGAGCGCGAACGCTTTGATTTGTTGGCGCCGCTAGTTAAAACTGCCCGCGCGCCGCGGTGTACCTGTAGCCCCCCGTATTGACAGCACCTACGGCCCTATGGGTGTCGCTGGCGAGGGCGGAGTTTGCACCTTTGCTGACAACTGACAGGTTTGGCCCCGCCTCTTGACCGCTTTTTCTCCCCCTCCCCCTTACCCACATCTCCGGCCTAGCGGCTGTTGTGGTGGCCACGATCTCCCCCCCCCCAGTTCTTTATGCGGCGTGAAGGCACTCGGAGCCCAGAGCAGAGCGCGCTCACACCGGGCCAAGGGGGAGAGAGAGAGATACCTTTAGGCGCAAGCTTGGCACGACTGCCTCGGCCTGCTCCTGTGTTGTGTGCTTGGCGGATATATACACCGGCTTGTGTTCACTTCTCGTCGTGACTCTCGTCTCTGTGTGTGTATGTGTCGATGTTGGGATGTGTTATTGCTGCTGCACTTAAGACTGACCATGTGATGTCGGCGGTCGTGGTGCTCCTCAGCTGTCGTGGCTGGGACCCGCGACCCCAAGCGATGCGGCGTCCCGTTTGATGGCCGATGGAGTCTCACACTGTGTCTGTTCGCTCCACAGTGCTGCTAGTGAGGCGAGGCGAGCGGAGGCCTCTGGCCCCCAGACCAACGCCGCTGCATGGAAGGGCATGGGGCCTCATCGATACCCGGCTAGTCGACCAGCGCAGCCCTGTTTCTACTACTACTACCCGCTTCCCACCCGCTTCCTGTTGCCGCTGTTGATGTGCTACACCGTCGCTTGGACCAGTGGTAAGTACGATCTTTTGTGGTCGCCCCACCCCTTGCCTCTCGGCCCCCCCCCCTCTGTAGGCACTAAAACACGTTTCTAGCCTGATTAGCCTTGGTTACCATCGTCGCGCTGTTAAGTGGCACTGGTCGATAGCAGACTGTACAGTCATCACAGCACATTATGCTTAGTGCCCTGGGCCACAGACGTGTTCCAAGCCCGCTGTCGTTCGGGTGTTGACTTACTGCAAAAGGCGTTTGGTGAAAGCTAAAGGCTAAGGGTTTAGCCGGTAGCGTGTAGTGTGGCCACCAATAATCCTATCGTCTGCAATGGCCGCGAGGGGCTTTCACTGCGCAGGCCCAAAATGGTGGAGGAAACTGTAAGGGGGGGGGAGGTTCGTTCCATCGATAAAAAAAATAGCTTTATTTATCAGTAAATCAGTCTCTGCTGTCCATAACATCACGCCAGCGATCGCTCGACGAGGGTTTAAAGCGACAGTGAAGTAGGGAGCCGCACAGCGCACACAAACAGTTACTAGATGAAGCGATTACCACCGCCATCGTGAGCTGACCCCAGCACCTCCTCCCCACTCACTTTACACTGTGTTCATCAGTGCGCGAGCTACACACAGCACAGCGCACTCGGCGAAGGCCCGTGGCGTGTCTATCATGTACGACAGCCTGTGTTTACGGTAGGAGAGTTTGCCTCCTCACCTGCAGGAGGAATGCACATTAAGCCAGGACCCTCGTGTCTCTCGGTGACCTGCTTCTGGCCTTGATGGTTGGTTGCTCAGCAGCTAGTAAGTTCAGCAGCTAGTAAGTTCACGCATTTTGGCGACTGGTGTGCAGAGAATCATTTGCTGGAAAACAATTTGACCTTAAGATTAACCTTAAAATGATCTGCCGTCTGCAGAATGTCCCGCTAAAGTTGTTTTTATCCAGTTTCACAGTATTCAGGGACAAATATTTGTCGTATGTCACGTAGGCCACATAAACGCCCGAGAAGTTATGGATCCTGCTTCGCGGACATCATTTTCGGGGGGGGGGGGGAAATGTAGTTTGCGAGGCTTTCATCACCAGGGCCACATTAACCATTACACATTCATTGACAGGCCCGCGACATGGCCTGCAGCTAATTAGTGATTCATTCGGCTCACGACAAACGGTGCCACCCCTTACTCCACTGCCAAGACTTGCAGTAGTAGACAGACAAGAACAGGAGGGGGAAGGAGGGGAACATCAAGACTTGATAGGAAGACGGCAGCTTATTGAGGCAGTGTATTGAGTTTACAGCAGATACAAATTAACCCTTTCTCTACTCAGCAGAATGTTATTAAAACCAGCTGTTTTCCTCTTTTGTTTTGGTCGGTTTTTTTTTTTTTTGCTTCAATATTGCAATGGAATTAAAAACATAGTTGTAAAGGAAACATTTGTCACAGAATTTTGACAGTTGAAGTGGCCTTTTACACTGAGCAAGAGTACACACGTTTTTTGTTTTTTTTGACAGCATGTTTTAAAAAAGACAATTTTCACATCTCCATTGCATTACATATCCACTGAGTACATGTTAAGTGTCCATTTTGGACTCACATTGAAGATTCATTCTTGAAATAGTTACAGTACTGAATGCCTGCATATGTTCTCAGAAATCTTGTGGGTGTTCAGTTACTGTTATGGCATCAGATGTGTTCCTTGTTTGCAGATGGAAACCATTTTATAATTTTAGTTCAAGGGAGTATTTAATATAATGCTGATTTATTTATTATTTGTAGTTATCAGTGTTGTACCAAGGATTCCTCCCAAAATATGTGGCTATATCATATCAGTGCCACTTCCACAAAGCTGTCTTATATTGTGGATCACTGAGTATGCTGTGCTGATGTAGCCTGAAGGGACCAAACTACACCACACCTTTGATTTTCGAGACCAGATGTGACTTATCTGCTTTTATCCAGCTCTGTACCTTGCTGTTTTACATTTCACAGATGGTCTGCATCACCTACACCTAAGATTGGCTCTCCTTTTGTATTTTCATTTGTTTTCTGCATCCAGGGTAGTTTCAAAGCACAGCAGTAAGGAAAAGTAGGAGCTATTTGAGCATGGCCCTCCTAAAATCGCTCATTTCAAGGAATGTTATCTGTAACATTATTCCAGTGAATAAGCTTCCAAATTTGAACGCATTACATTACAATCCTACTAGACATAATTGATTTCAGGGAAATTTATATTATTGAGTTTAACATTTATATAACCAAAGTCTGTTAAGTAGAATAACTTGACGACTTTGTTGGAGGCCTGTTGAGTGGTATGTGCTCAAGTAATAAAGGAGATGAGGGCTTCATCACTCTTGGAGTTTAGGTCTAAAATTCTTATGTGGCATATTGCTTTATGGTGTTAACTGGAGTTTACTTGAAACCCTGGGCCGATCTGTATGGTACGTCCCTAAATGCTAGGTAGATGGTAACGCATTCAAGGTGTCAACTAAACTGATCATAACATATATAACTCACTTAACTGACTGCTTTGTGTTAGCTGAATATATTGTGTGCCTCCCCCTTGAAGTCAAAAAGCCATCTGGTGCAACGAATTTGAAGGCACACATAAAAACTAGGGCTAGTCCAACCGTGACAGATCATCGGTGCATGACAGACACAAAATTGCAGTCATCGGCCGGCCGGAGGCTTACAAAAGAGGAGAACTGTTTTCAGATCATTCTCCCGCCCCCCATCCCCCAAAGACTCTAGTGGGGCACAACCTAGCCCCAGGTAGGTGTGGACCAGGATTTGTGGAGTTATTTGTCAGGTCTGACACATCAGCTCACCAAGATTCACTGGTAGCTGTGGTCACGCTAGGACGCCCAGGATCAAAGGACTGGAGTGAAACCTCCTTGCTTGCTTTATAGGCATTTAAGGTCTCTCTAGCTGACCTGCAACATGAAAATAACTTTACAGCAGAGGGATCATGGCATCAATCCTTGTAGAAGACCAGGATACATTTCTGTGGAGAGTGACATGGGAGGAGGCTTGGAGAAAGCGACTAAACCAAGTACCAGCCACTCTCACCCCCCCACTTGCAACCTCAGCACTACCTCCGTCCATGCCCATCTCCACCTTGGCGGAGAGAAAGGCGATACAAGCATTCTTATCTTATCTACCTTAGCACCGCCAGCCTCTGCCAGTTCTCATGCCGACATTAGGGAGTTGAAGCAAGGAGGGTCTCCTTGCTGCTTGCACTATCAGCTCTGGTGTTGGAGGGGCTTTAGGGGCCTGACAGCTTTACAAGATGGGGCCTTCTGTGGATGGCTACCTGAACAAGCAAGAGTTTGAACCGTCAGTTTCCTTTCTTGTCCACTCATAACTTTTTGGCCACTAGAATAGCAAGCTATGCTTTCTAAATGCTCTTCATAGGTGTGGAGTGGATAGGGACTGTGAAACTATTTCAAAACAAAAAGTTGTGGCAGCCTTGTCTGTCACAGAGAAATTGCAAATGTGGTTAGAAATCGCATTCCTACATCTTGCATATTCTAAAATGGTGCAGTAGGAGACATGCACTTTGTGATGCAAAGCTTTCAAAACTGAGTTTGTGTAAACAAGACAGCTTAAGGAAGAGGGCATAAAATGGGAAAACTTCATGGCACGTGTCACTTGCCATGGCTGACATATATGACTAGGTTGGCCGACATGTTGCATACATGCTTTTTACTTTTGAAGGCCAGGATGGAAAGAGAAGTTGATGAAAAGTGATAAATCTACAAGTCACCTAAAACTCATATGCTCTTAAAAAAAAGAGTTGTTAAGCCTGTGCATAATCATTTATTTTCAGTGAGGTGACGTGCAGTTAAATATCAGACGTCCATTGAAATAAGTAATGTTAGAAGTTATAGTTTTAAAATTATAGAAACAAGTGTTGTGGAAGTGATTGGTGTTCAAGGAAAATGTGTTTTGTACAAGGCTCCATAGGTCTCAAAACAGCATTTAACAGGTTAAATGAAACTGTAGTGAGAAGGCGGCAACTGTGTTCAGATCTGAGAGCAGAAATAAACCTAGAAAATTCCTGTTAATCCAGATTGTACCTTTGACGCCCTACATTGGCTAACAAGGGTTGCAGACCATTGATTTAACCCAGCTTCAACAGAACACATTTGTAGAGCATCCACTGTTGACATAAAGACATGTGACTGCAAGTTAAAATAAAGCAAAGTTTGGTCAGCCACATCTAATGAGCTAATTTTAATAGGATGTACCTGGGTGTGATCAAGATTAAGTACTCATTCAGGGTATTCCTCAATTACCCTGTATATAACCTGTCTGTGTCCTAAGAGAATAGAGAACTTCATGTGCATGTGTGTACACACATATTCATGCACATGTGCATGCTATTTTTGAGCTGATGCTTCCTTGGTGCTGCATAAGTTTGCATTGTAGATACAGACTCGGGTGGACTTTCTAGTCAGCCCCACAAAGTTTTCATTGCAACAAAAGTCCTCATTTCTGCTGTGACAAAGACAGGGGTAGAGGTGACAGGCTATTTGTCTGCTAGTTCTCTTCCCCCAAAAACAAAAGTGATCCAGACTCGCATCCTATTCAAAAGACCTTCAGTCGCCAGACGAAAATGTCATCATAGTCATAGGTAGGTCATTGTAATAGGTATGGCAGTAAACCACCGGACAAAGACAACTAGTGAAACGAGTGAACATTTGCATTGACACCAAAAACATTTGCAATCCTTCTCACCTTTTAGACTAATTAGTATTACACCATTAGTGGTGTTTTAAAAACTGACCTGGGATAGTTGTATTAAATGCAGATTTAAAGTTAGGAATATTTTATACACTAGGAAAAAATAACATTATATTTGTGAGAGGTAAGTTTTGGGGAGAATGTGTGCTGGGTGTACCTGCTTGCAACCATCTGTATTCTCAAGTATCAAATGTCTTTATGCTCGATACTTTAATAATTGCTACTAAAAGTAATCTGTAAAGTACTGTTATCCTCCAGTGGATATAGAAAACAAGAATTTATAATAAAAGATTTCAGTGTAATCAAGCTTCAGTGCTGTTCGAATGCATCTTTTTTTATGAGTCAGTTACTGCTGAAGCTGTTTGCGCACTGAGCCCTTATCCTTCTTTAGAAAGAGATGTTGAGCGTTAAGGAAAACAAAGAAAAGAATGAGGGAAGAGAAAGAAAATAAAAAAATATTCCTGGAAGGGTGTGCTGAATGTTTAGGGTCGTGACAGTAAGAGTTACTGGCGCTAGTGGTTTCTTGCTGTCAGGAGGCCGGCAGAAGCTGCAGTTCGTGCCCCACAGATTAGGTTAGCATCGTAATCTGGAGCTAATTTTGTAAACAGAGGCAGCTGTTTATTTAGTGGGAAAGTTGGTGTGAAGAAGAGAGAAGCCCCGCGATGAGCACTTTCTTGCCGCTGTTGATGATATTCTAGTGTGAGACCAAACAAACTTCAGCCTATGTTTTGTTGATCCTTACTTGCAAAAAAGGAATTTAGAGTAATCAGAGAACATGCAGAAAGTATTCATTTTATAAGTTGTATATACTGGGATAGCTTTGTCTCAGAAGCTGTTGATGATGTTACGACATTCTGCAAGATTAACTTGCTATGAAGGATATGATGCAGTATGATCATTTTCCAGTTTCTGCCTACAGAAAAATATTGCTGGTACAAATAAATATTGTAGAATCAGTGTTAAACATCCATAAAATGTTAGGGGTTTTCTGATCCCCGGTTATATTTGTTAAGTGAGTCTTATTGACCAGTTGCTTAAAAAATGTGAAAAAAATGTTCGCTCTAATGTACTTACATCTTGACTCAAGATGTCAAAACAACTGCTTTATTAGTGTCATGGTTTTTTTTTTACATGTTAATCTCTTGTCATAAGCATTTGAATACCAGTCGTCATGAAATATCAACTCTTTATTCCAGTTAATTATTAAATGTCGTTAAAAATGACTCCTCTAGCCTAAACTCGTTTACATTTTCAGACCTTTTTTTTCTTTGTGTGATTAGAAGTTGTGTAGCGCAGTTTATGCACATTTTTGCATACATTCATGGTGTGAGTATCTACAATTGTTGGTTATCAATTTAAGTGCAAGTTTTGTTGTTTGTGTTTGGTAATATGATGGCTTTACTGTGCAATAGCGATTTGTGCATTCCATGATACTGTGGAGCCTCATTAATCATTATGTATTTTGTGTTTAAACTGTTAAGTGTTATTTTATGGCGTAAGCTTCAAAAGCCCAGTGTTAGTGCTTCCCACTGCATAGAAAATGTATGATTCATGTAGGAGAGCTTGCCATCACATTAAGATCTCATAATATTAGTGATTATTTATTAAAAGTTCTATTTCATTTAACCACTGCTAGGTAGCAAATGTCAGTGATAAGGTTTCATATGCATGGAATATAATAATTGGACCAGTTTCTTGACGTGTTGTGAGATCACGATATCATGTACATGCAAATGTACTTTTTTCTTTTATTGGTCAATAACACACACCTCACATGCTTCCATTCATTTTATCTGAAAGTCTAAAATAAAAAATTTAATGTCATTTGAGGATCTGAAACCTCAACAGTTTTAACCAGCAACCTGAAAACCCTTTGCATGTTATATGAGAAAGACTGGTTGTTTAATTCAGTTTCACTTAGTGTCCAGTTTTGGTCACCACACATTTAGCAATGTCTTTTCTGAATAAAGAATGTAAAGTATGTTGTAATGTAAAGTATGTTGTATGTTGGTACAAACTCCATGCTCCTCCTATACCAGTTCTTACCTAGTTGTGGTTAGTCCAATTCACCAGTGTCTCTGACTGTTGCAGTGTCAGGGTTTGTCCAGAACAGTTCCAACTGTCAGATAGACCTATGCTGGGAACAATACGAGACTGCCAAAGACCACTTTGAGCAGGTGGCCAGCACCAACGTGGACAACAACTCCGGTGGTGAAGCCGGCATCGCCTTGCTGGACAATAAAGCACAGTGTGTGGCACTAAGGACTTACTGGAGTTGCATCCGAATGCACTCGCGTGGTTGCCAAGGTGACATCCGCTACTACAGTGTACGGAACGGTGTCAAGAACCAGATGAAGCAGTACAACTGTAGTGTGAACGGGCCTACGCTGGATCACAATCGCACCAGGGAACCCCAGCGGCCAGTGCCCTATGAGTGTCACTACCATGGGCCCAAGGTATTTCGGCACTGTGGCCTCTTTGGTGACCCTCACCTCCGCACCTTCCACAACCAGTTCCAGACCTGCAGAGTGCGGGGAGCATGGCCAATTGTCAACAATGACTACCTCACTGTGCAGGTTACCAACGACCCAGTTCCTGGGGGCACCAGTGATGCAACAGCAACAAGCAAGGTACTTATTTCTCTGAATGTGTGTGGCTCATGATCAATCAACAAGCTTGACTTTGGTGCTTTTCCTCACAGAGATAACTATAACAAAGATGAATACATTAAACTAACAGTTCAATGTATTTAATGCCCTTAAAGCATCTTCGTTAAAGCAACCAGATGTTAAGTCCTTAAGCAGTGTGGATTGTGAATAATTTATGAGACACTGTACAATGCTACAATTTGCAAGCATTTTTGTAACAGCTTCACACATTTTACTCCTAAATTTTTCTGTTTGAATAATTGAAGACTGGCAAATTTCATACGAACATTTTTTGAAGTTGAATAGATTGTACAGAATGTTTGTGTCAGTCATAGACAAAACCATATTCAACATTTATACTGCCAGAAGTTAAAAGGACAAGCTGTATTGATCATGCTATTGGCCATCATCTCCCGGCTGTCTTTCATAAGAGGTTTACTAGTATGTACGCTCGGAGTTGACAGGCATTTCTCCACCATGTGTCTGCGTGCACGCACCTGCATACCTGAGGCTGCTAGCACAGTCACGCATACACCCCTGACCCTCCCCCGCCACCAGGTGCACATGTAAACGCGCCTAGCGATGCATGCCCACGCGCACTCTCGGCGCAAGAGGTTGTAGTTGAAAACTCCGGTTGCAGCTTTACCAATGGGTCCATTGGACTGAACGATGGGGTGGGGGGATGCGGGAGGCTCATGGAACACCGCACACTGGCAGTAAAGGATTTCAGGGGCGGGGGGCTGGGGAGGAGTTGACCTGCAGGTCTTACCTTTGTACACCGAGGTTTTTGCTACCCCGCCATGCAAACATCTCCCCTAGCTCCCTCCTTTTCCTGTGGCGTACCTTGGTGTAGAGCTCAGCGGCTTCCTCCGCCCCCCCCACCCCATCCTTCACCACTTCCACCCTCCCCACTACGTTGGCACACCCCCACCCTCACGTGACCCCTCCCTCACGTGCCAGGCGTACAAGCGTGGCGAGGGGATGATGAGACCCGCCAGTCACTTCCATACCCGCGCCCCCCCCCCCCATACATGTACTCCCAGGTGCTCCCAATACCTGTACTTTCAGCTGCAACCCAGTTCGGGTATTCTTTCTTTGTGTACTCAAGGGTGCTCCCCAGTACACGTACTCAGTATGTGTACAGTAGACACTATGGTGAATGCATACTCCATGTACTACCGGGCACTCCTGGGTACCATCATTGTCACCAGTATTGTGCGTGTGTCCAAGGGGGTAGAAGGGAGCCCTGTTTCGTGCCAGCACCCTGACCTGGTCGATTGTCGTCATGACTAAACCCAAATTAAAACAACACCGGCTGTATGCCCGTCTGCCACTTGACTTCGGGAGTTGAGGGGGTGGGGGAGAAAAAGCGAGACGGGGGGGGGGGCGGGCAGAGGTGGAGGTGTGGTGCAGCAAACTGACCCAAGCACTTGCTTGCCTCTGGACCCTGACGCAAGCATGCACACCAGACCTTGCGCGCCACCCCGCCCGTCACGCGAGATAAGAGGTTCGCAGGGCTCGGCGGAACCAGACCGAAGTAAAACGAAAAGCCATTGCGAGTTGCTGGCAGGAATCCCCTGTCTTGGGGTGGTAAGTGGGAGGGGGGTGCGGGGGTGGTTTGTGGGTCGCCTCGAGTGTGATACGCTGCTGCTGCGGCGCCATTTTCACGGCGCAAAGAAGGCGAAGGCCGCGGGTGCGAGCTGCGATGGTCCCTGGAGGTCGGAGGTCGTCAGTAAGCACTCCAGTCGTTGGCCCGAGACGGTCTAGGGGTGGATGTTACGAGGGGAGACGAGCGCGAAGCAGAGACGATAGAAAATGTAAAGGAAGGGTCGTGCTGTTAGAGTTGAGAGAAATAGTGTGTATGTGTGTGTGTGTGTGTACGAGAGTTTCAATACGACTGCTTTCACTCGTTTCAGGATAACACTTCCCTTTACCTCACAACTGGTAGACAAATATAAATAACACTTATATAACTTTATATAACTTTACATAACTTTAGTGTAAACATGGCGGCGACGTGAGGTTGACACAAAATCTCATCTAAAGTTTTCATTTTGCCTCATTGTCACTACCAATTTTTTCAAGTAAGATCTTCTCGGCTTGATTCAGGTAGAAGGTTATTTTTGCGGCAAAGAATTGATGTTAGTATATTTAGAGTTGATATTCTGCGACATGATGATGATGATGATGATGACTCGGGTTGCGGGCGTACAGAGTAAACTATTGGTAAGACAGATCACCCAGTGACATAAATTGTCTATCGTTCTACCTGGACAGTAGTGGGCTGCTCATCTGTTTTCACTTCCGGCTCTCTGTCCCCTCCACCCCCGCCAGCACGCATAGTTTTCTCCGTTTTAATCTCGTGTGTGTGTGTGTGTGTGCGCGCGCGCGCGCGCACGTTTCAGTCGATAAACTTGGAAGTTAGTGACAATAACCACTGGGTGTAAGACAGTCGTTCAGGGTGGCTGAAAAGGCTATCTTTAGTTTTGTGGGTAACCGCTGTCATCTTTACACGTCTCCAGAGCCTGCCTCGGGTAAAAGAGAGAGGAGGGTTGTGGGTGTGTTTGGTGGGGAGGGGGGGGGTAACCCTACCCATGAGGTGACAAGGCAGACAGGACTGTGTTCGTTAGTACGCCTGGTCGCATTCATTTCCATAATTCGTCTACGTGCATGCGCGCGCTTGTATGTGTGTGCGTTGTTACAAGACGGGGAGGATTTTTTTTTTTTTTTTTTGCCGGACCAACTGGTCCTTTGTTACACGAGCTTTTGCTCCCGGACAAATTAAAGGCGGGTGGGAGAGTTTGGCTGGAGGGGGTGGGGACTCGACCAGGCGTTATGAGCGGCTTTCACGGAGGGCCCGGGCTACGAGGTTTAATAGAGGAAGAAGGCGACGGCTTGGGGCTGATAAAGGAAACGGGTGAAGGCTTTTTTTTTTCCTTTTTCTTTATTGGGCCTCGCAGGTGAACGTTGTCGAGGCCCAGATAGAGGAAGGAGGTTCAAGGTAGGTGAAGCAAGCGGGAAATGTATGCGGTACAGTGCGTTCATCAATAGGAGAGCGAGGAGGGAGAGAACATGCAAAAGATGCAAAGTAAGAATTTTTTAAAATACAGTTTTAACTCGCTATCTCGCCATCAGTTCAGCATAGGCGAGGGTGGCGACATAAAGAGAGGGTGTATGATCCACAACTGGGGGCGGTTAGTGAGAGGAAATCCGTTCTGTCACAAGGTGCCGCGAAAGGCATGGCTAGTGAGGTAACGAGTTTAGACTCATTTTAAGGCGCCTCTGGGGGCGCCCACAGTAGCTGTTTAGTGTACATTTCTCCCTAAAAGGGACAGATCACGTCAGGCTGTAGGTAAAGGTCCTCAAAAAATAGATATTTCCAGTTCCATTCATTCCCCCCCGCCCCGATCCGCCCATTCCACACCTAATGGTGGAAACAGAATCTCTTCTGGAGACCATGGCCCAAGATGAACAACTTGATGGTATCGCACTGCACAGCACGCGACGGTCTAACTTGTTGCCAACGAGCAGGCAGACGCGCACGCACGCCCCACACACATACACACAGCTCGAAGTAGAGCCCTCGTGAGTTTGCTCGACACCTGACTAGGCGCTCGTCACGCCAGACGCTCATTAGTAAATTAGCTTGTACGTGGCCTCGCATGGGGCTGGGTGCGGGTAGCGACGCCAGCCTCTCTCTCTCTCCTTCCCGGCGGTTGATGCTCCCTCCACTTTGCACCGCACTCCCCCGCCCACTCCGCTGCCTCATCTCCTCCCGCACCAGCTTGCCTGACTGGGTCGGACTTTCACGGCCGTGCATTGACAAAACACACACACACACACACAAGTGCATGCTGCGATTGAGGAAGCATCAGGTTGGTGGGGTGGGAGGTGGGCTGTATTTCACTCTTATTCACTCCTTCGACCGCTTTTCTTTCACTCCCCACTCCCCCACCCGTCACAGCCTCGCCATCTTTCGTCTGTCCCTCCTGCATGACCGCCACCAGTCGGCTGAAGTGCCACCCATCTCGTGTGCATCGATCTTCGTAGCGCTGCCAGAGCAGAGGGTGAGAGGCGGCCTCTTGGTGACTGCTGTCACGTGCTGCCAGACAGCCGCAGGATGAGGTTGGGGGGGGGGATTGAAACTGCCGGGATGGGGGGGGGGGTGAAGCGAAGAGTTCTGAACGCTTGTGATGGTCGAGCTGGAAGAAAAAATACTTTACGATATTTTTTTTTAAACATTTCTTGGTGGTGTATTCAAGCTTTCAATTTCAGTAATGTGAAACGCATCACACTGAACGAAATCGTCGCCATCCACTCGCCGGGAGAACCAATTAATCGTCTCTCAAGCATACTCCATTATTCGGATGGGCGAAGAGCAGTGTGGGAGAAAAGAATGAAAGGACAGCTCAATGCACACATTAGACGGTGGTCACAATTGAACATAACTCCCCCCCCCCTACCTCCCTGAGACTCGGATGGTTTATGATGTAACAAAACTCTACAGCTGAAGGGCTGGAAACTTGGCTGGGTTCCGACGAGAGAGATTTAAGACTCGTAAAGCAGAAGAACATCTGCAATGTTCCCTTCATGCCCTTCGGTAAACACTAACAGCGAACGCAGATGTACTGACTTACACTAGTGTGTGTAAGTGTGTGTGTGTGTGTGTGTGTGAAAGGGTATGTTTGTGTGTGTGGCTTGCATCCCTGCTTACGTTGCATCATTTGACAAGAGAAGTAATGCTCTGCCTCATTAGTCACACGGTTCGCAGAAAATAAAAGCATTGTCTTCGGCTATCTGAGTCATGGTCCGCTTCATCTCCAGTGCATGGGCAATGGAGTCTTCCATAAGGTCGGCGCTTGCTAGCATCTAGTTCTAGTACCCCCAGACCCTTGACCTTTTGTGCATAACCTTTGCTCTGTGACCCGCAGCCCTGTGGCATGAAAGTTTCTCTGATCGGCCGATGGACGTTCCAGGCAATGCGCTCTTCTGTCTCACGGCTCTCCCTCCGTAAAGCTCGTTGTTGTCAGTACCGTGGGGCCAGCCATGCTCCCTGGGCCATGTGGCCTGCAGGTGGACCAAGTAAGGGGTTGGCGCGTCATCAGGCTGCTTTCGGCTTCCGTCATCATGGCCTCCTTGTTCGCTAGGAGAGAAAAAAAGTGTGGTGTCTAAAATATCTGGACTAGGCAGACACACATCAGTGCGCCTGTCGTAGGATGAGTGCAAGATCATGCCTAGAGATATCGGTGCTGGAGGCTGGGCTTTCTTCTTTCTCTGTATCTTGACCTCGGGGTCACAACATCCTTTTTACTTTTACCGCCCCCACCACCACCACCACCACTAACCCTGTCGTTATAAAGAGGACCGTGGATTGTCTTGTGCTGTGAAACCTGGTATATTTGGGGTTTGACATTGTTAGGGATTTTTTCTAACTTGATAAAATAAAAAACTCGGTCATCTAATCAACAACCGGGTGGCGAGGGAGGATCCTGGATACCTTCTCAGTGTTGGAGTTGGCTCCTCAGTCGCATCTCTTTTCACTGATTTTTTTTTTCTTCTTGCGTCTTTTGGGCCGACCTGGCTGCTCATCAGCAACCTGGCCTCATTAGGGCTTCCTCCTCCCACGTTTCCTGCAGACTGTTGGAGTAAATCTATCAACGGACCACCTGTACAAGTTAGGCGTGCATCTCCCTGGCGGCGCCAGGCCAACCAGCTACCGTGACATGCACTGGCCTTGACGAAGGGTTTGAACCCCGGTTAAATTGGCCAGATATCCACACATTTGACCCCCAAAAAGTCTCTTAGAGAAATATATACAGCAGTGATGAACAGGACAAGTGTACAGGCGATGGCTTCAAAAATATGGTGATTTCTTTCTAGCTTTGTATTGCACATAAAGGGCTGTTTGCTAAGTGCCCGTTACATAAAAACCATTTTTAAGTATCTCCTACCATTATGAATGTTGCACTGCATGGTTTCCTTTCTTTAATCCCCAGTAATGCTCAATTAAAAAAATGTGTAGTAATGAATAGTGAATCTAGTGTACAAGAATAAATGTAAATGACGTGTAAACAATTTTTGATATAGCTTGGGACATTATTATTGTTTGCTTCCAGAAAGATATGGTTGTGTGAAACTAATTGGGGGGGGGTAGATCTGTAGCAGGATGGACAGAATCCAGCCGTGTTTTTATTTCTTACTGTTGTTGCACAACAACATTAACTATTTTAAAACTTTTCATCAAATAAGAAAACTGTGAATGTTGACATACGCCAAGGCTTGCTGACTGATGTGAACTTAAAATGACGGGTGTTTATATGCATATGTACATGGTGCAGAGAGAGAGGTGAGGTGGGGGATACAAACCTTATGGTCCATACCAAGCATAAATATTGTTTCTGTCTTGGATTCAAATATCAGGTTGCATCTCTCTCCCTCACACACACACACACATTCAGGAAGTAGAGGCAGGTAGCAAGTGGTACATGCTGATGAGTGACGGTAGAGAGTGGGGACCAGGTTTCTGTAGTTTTGTTTTTCTGCTTTGCTTTGATTTACTGTGATTTTATTGCCTTGTATTTACCTCCAGTTGTTGATGTGTTGGAGTGTGTTACTTGCCCGTGGCTTCTGTTTTGCCTCTGGTAATTTCAACTTTCTTCAGCCAGTCTTCTTGAACTCATGCCATGATTTTCTTTATCTGTACAAGTCCTTGCTGCAGTGGACCTTACATCGTTTACTTTAAACCATCATGTGTTGAAATATTTTAATGCAGTTTTTCTCTGCTTGGTGATCGTGGGGACAGCAGCAGTCTTGTGGCGATTTTGTCTACACTCTTGTCTACACTCTTGATCATTAACTGATCTGTGACTACCATCTGTAACTGTTAAGTAGGACCCATCAACATCTTAATGTAATAAGAATGTCATCTTCAGTACAATAACACTGGCAGTCCATTAACTTATTTAGCTTATGTCATTTTTAAGTGCCATGTGTTTGCCTACAGGGCCTGGGACATGACACTGTAGATATATTTATAAATCTTGTCACTGATTTGTAAGTATTGTCCTTAGCACGGTTACATTTTAGCCCAGATTATCACTTTATAACCATTATTTTGCTGGCACATGCATGGAGATTTAGCAGTCTACAGGGGACAAGCAGACGATGGTCCTTAGGCACTAGGTAGGACATGTATGAGGTTTGTTCCGATTTAATCAATGGCACTGTATTTGGGTGGACGACCTGTTGACCTCGTCGTGGAGCCGGTGTGGAATGTTTGGCTCCTGCAGACTTGGTGCTTGGTGTGTAAGAATAGCAGCATTTCGGTTACTGGAGAAATTAGTGATAATTGCCTCGATGAGCAAGGGAGATAAAGACACGCTGTGGCTTCTGGCGGTTTTTCGTGTTTCGTCTCCCCCCCCCCCGCTTTTCCCCTTTGAGAGAACTTGCCCGGCGGTGAACCCTCCCCCGCAGCGCCATGGCAGGCTCTGACGTCCTGTGGGTAGGGCGGGTAGGTAGGTAGCACACTCTCACCCTGCCTCTCACTTCTCTCCCCCAGTCAAGACTCATCTTCACACGCCTCTAAAAGTCTCTTACCCTTCTTCCCCAGTGCCCCCTCCCATTCCCCCGTCTCCTTCCCCACCCGCCTTAAATTAAAGGGGGCAAAATTCGTTTCAGCCGAGCAACACCTCCGCCGTAATGAATTCATTGTGCCATGCGCGTAGCGTTGGTGGCGGCACGTCAGCGGGGAAGAGCGCGGTGCTCAGCGAGAGCCTGCGGACAGCGCGCTATAGTGAGGGCGGGCAGCTTCCTTGTTTTTACGTGGCGGCGGGGCTTTGTACGTGTGTGAAAGTTCAGGCCAGCCACCCGCCTGTGGCAACGGTACCCAGCCTCCCCCACCCCGCTCCCAACACCCCCCCCCAACTTCACAGCCCAAGCCGCGAGCTTTCCTTCTCGTGCTGGCATGGTGTGTGTGTGTGTGTGTGTCAGTGCGTGCGTTCAGCGTTATTATCCGCTTCTTACTGTGTGCGTATGCCCGCGCGTGCTTGTAAAGAGGCGAGTTTCTGCTTCTCCATTAATCATCACTGTGTGCGTGTGTGAATAATTGATGTAGGGGAGGGGGTCGCGTCCGTGGCATTCACATGACAACAACGGATGATTGTTGAAGAAAAAGGCGATAATTGACAGATGGTATTATAATCACTTGAGGACAGCTTGCACTTCCTCTGGTCGCTTCTTTCCTCTTACATTTTGTGGCATCGCATGACAGCACGATCGCTTGGTCAGCGTAAGGCCGTTTCGAAATAGTTTTTACATATTACAGTGATTTGTTGTATGATGCTGAGATTATGTGTAACCGAAACTCACCGTACAGATCAACGGCTGAGCCAGGCGCTCGCATTGTGTCCCCCGCCCCCCCCCCCCACACACACACCTCGGGACACGTGTTCCTCAGTGTGAGAGAGAAGTCCTCGTGCATACAGTACTCAGCTGGCCAGTGAAGGTGTTGACGACCAGGTTAATGTGTATACACCCGACAAACTAGGCCTGATTGCAGTTTCTGTAAGACTACCAGAACTACAATAAATAGTAGTACACAATCTTGCTGGCAAAAGCTTTCATTCCAAACTGGAGTCTGTCCCATGGATGAGTCTAAATGGCGTTTCGTCGCAGAGGAGACGATCCAAAACTTCACAAATTAAAATTATATCTTGCACATAACAAAATGTCGGGTGCATGGGGCAGTTAGGTGATAGCACCTAGCACGCGCAAATAGATTAAGAGTTTTACAGATATCCGATGTGTTTAGTATTCTTCCAATAGTTGTGGTTGTAACGGTTCACACTGCTTCCTAACCTCGGGTGTGGGGGTGGGTGGGGAGCATTGGGTGGTGGTGGTGGCTAACGAACGATGCTTGCGTTTCTCGTCATGAAAGCACCTTATCGGACGACACGCCTCTGCACCTGGGCCCAGGTGTGACTTGACTCGTCAGGCACGCGGCACCTATGTCACAGCAGTGCCCAGGTGGCCTGTTCGCTGATACTGTATGATAACTGTATGATACTTTATCGCTCAAATCGGTGCTGATCTCCCCGTCTCGAGTTGTCAGTCCTGATAGATGAAGTGCACTTGAAGCTGCAGTAAGCATTTTGATAACCACAAACATTGTGAACACTTCACCAGTGTGTAAGAGGTGTGGCCCAGATTGTATACACTTGGCTGATATAAACATTATCTGATATTTTACTTGTAGTACTGTGGACTTCACGTTAGTTATAAAAAAAAAAGAGTCGCAGACAAACTATTCTGCCCGACTCTCGCCCTGCACTACAGACGCACGCGCCAGCATGCATGAAGTGCGTGCCTCCAGTCTTCCTAGCAAAGCTCGGTCCCCCAGTGAGTTCCAAGAGCGAGAGCCTGGTCCGGTGTAATGGTAGTTCCCTTTCCGACAACTTGTTTCCAGGGGCTGCTTGTTCATTTTGAGGGGGGGGGGAGACCCGTCATGTACCGTCATGCACCAGTGTAGTGTCGACCTTACATTCCTCCCGTTCTTTGCTTCCTTCCTCTGACGGCTTCTCCCCCACGTTTGGTGTCCACGGCTCAAGTGTGTTTGGCGGTGGTTACCTAATCTCAACGTGATGGATGATGGGGCCGCTCGGCATCCGGAGATCCCCTCCCTACCGCAAAAAAAATATTAAGGCAGATTAAGTGTTATTTCACTTTTCATAAACATCACATTTCACATCTCATAAATTCTTAGCGCATGCGCTGCTTTGTCGTACCTGGTAACTGTGCTTAGGGGTTGGTGGGGGGGGGTACACCACGTGACTTTAGTGGGACAGGAGGAGCGCGCTGGAGGTCGAGGGTCAAAGGTCAACGGGAGTGAAAAGGGGGGGAAAAAGCCTTGTGAATGGGAGAGACAGGCTAAGGCGGTGCGTGCTTGCGCGTGCCTGTCAGATTGCTGTCACGCTGCGCCTGGCGGAGCTGACGTGGCGAAGGAGGGTGGGGGATGTGCCGGCTGAAAGATGCTGACGATGGGAAGGGGGGAGGGGTAAATATACGCTGACCCGCGTGCTGGTCACGCTTGGCTGGTTGACGACGGGACGTCGAACCTCAGCGACTACACTAGGCGACCCTGACGTTGTTGTCTACAGCGTCTGTCACAAGCAGACAGTAGCATACACACACACACACACACCGATCGTTTTCGCCCCAACAGTTTTTTTCGAAAAAAAGATGTTAGACTGCAGACAATCCACAGTAGTAGCTCTGCCGTTAGTTTCAGACCTGTTGTGATAGGCGGTGAGGTGATGTGATAGTGAGGATGAGGCGGGCAGGTGTGAGGACGAGTGAAGGAGGTGGAGTTAGTGTAGGTCAGAGGCCAGGAAGTGACCATGGATGATTGACATGGTGGGAACGCTGGGCAGTTACGGCCATCAGGCTACGTAGTATGTCCGGCGTGTGAAATACTTTATAGTATGGCACCTCACTCTTTCACCGTTCCTCTCTCTCTCTCTTTTCACACACATACAAAGTTCTCATCGCCTGCTCGGTCAGACTAGCTCTCGCTTCCAACTGCACATCCTTCCCCTGTGAAAGGAGGCCAGGTACACAAGGCCTCCTCCACCTCTGTCGGTTGTGAAAGATGACGCTGTCTATCGCGGGAACGTGTGAAGACACAATAGTCACTGCTTTTCTTTCTTCTTCGTGCGTGTACAATAGCCGAGCTGCCTATCGGGTGCGTGTGTGTGTGTTTGCAGGCCAGTAAAAGCGGTGTGCCGGCTCCGCTTCCCTCTCGCCTTCAGCAGTACATCTGTGTGTGTGTGTGTGTGTGTGTGTGTGTGTGTTGGGGAGCAGGAGGGGGTAAGAACATGGGTCGTATCTCCTGAGGTTAGGGGTACGTGGAAGTGTGGGAGGAGGATATGCCGGGTGGGGGTGGAGAGGAAGTGGCTCGGGAAGGGAGGGAGCAGTGAAAACATGGCGCTTGGAAGCCATTGAAATGCCGGCGGTGTCAGGGGGTGTTATCGGGCTGCACGTAAATCGTCTGCGGTTTTACAGTTGAGGTGTTCGCGGGACTCCCTCTTCCGGGGGCCAAACTTCTCTACTACCGCCAGTGTGTGTGTGTGCGCGCGCTCGCTCACGCGTGTGTGTGTGTGGCGAATGCTAAGTTTAGTACACGAGTACCAGTCCAGGTGACTTTTGTTCCGGCCGTCGATGGTCAGTTTTTGTCTCGATGGTGGTTTTAAAGATAACTACCCCCTCTCTCGTCAGTTCCTCTACCGAGCCACGCCTTTGTTCTGCCCCACTTTTATCTGTCCCCCCCCCCTCTACCTTGTCAGGCCATACAGGAAGACACCACCGCGTCTCCGATAGGCGGTGGAAGTGTGAAAGTGGACAAATCTTCACAAGCAACCTCACCGTACCTTTCGCTTCTTTATGGACCGCACGGTAAGGGTACGCCACAGTGGTACAGTGGTAGGAGCTGAGAACACCTCCGGAGCAACGCATCGTGCGGTTAACGGGCAGACCGACGGCTTGCATGCGGAAAAATTTGTGCTCGACAGGATGTAGGGACGAGAGGGGAAGAGATAAGATGGAGGTAAGCATGCGACGAAAAGGATGGAGAAAAGGTTACCGCCTGACGGAGCGAGCGGGTTAGGGGAGCGCACTCTTATCGACCCTAGACGAGTTGGCTCCCTTCTGCCTATCGCTCGTCTCGTGTGTCGTTTCTCTCTTCGTCGCCTCTCGTCTCACATCCCACACCTCGTGCACTCTCCCCCCCCTCCAACCTCGCCTGTACTGTTGTCACTGCCTCGCTGGACGTTGATGGGAAAGAGGTTTGATGATACGGCGGGACGGGGCGAAAGGGTCGAGACTGTAGGGCTAGGGTGGGCTGTGTTGGGGAGGGGGGGGGGAGTTCGTCGTGCACCCTCGGGGAAGGCCGTGCTGTTTTATAGTGATCTCTCTTTTACTCGTTTTTCGTGCTTTCGTTCTGCGCGGGTTCTTGCTTGCTTCTGGTTGCGCACAGATTGGGGGCCGCGTAAGGTGTAAACTGTAAATAAAGCACCTGGAGACAGAGAAAGATGTTGGCAGAGTGGGACTGGCGTCACATCTGAAGCTGGCAGTATTGGTACCAAGAAATTCCTACCAACGGGCTCCCCGTCCCCTACAGGCCCCTTCGATTCGAAATTGAGTTGTCGTCCCGCGACAAAAATAAGTCGAGCTGTCTCTAACGTGGTGCTCTGAAAGAGGAACGGACTTTTTTCTGTAGCGGAGGGCCTTTGACAAATGGGAATCAGTGCGACAGCAAGGGAAGCAGTGCAACAGCAAGCCGCGACGATGCCGCTGCTGTCGCCGAAGTCCTCTCCTGTGGCTTTTTTTCGGGGGAGTGAGAGCTGAGCTTGAAGTGGGGGGTAGGAGATGGTGGTACGAGTCGGGTGTGTGTTTGCCCTCGTTCTTGAATGTTTGACCCCCTTCTCTTTGTCCTGTATGACGCTTGCATATACCCCTTGCCTACGTCGACGTCTTTTGCCGCAGCTCAGTTTTATTGATTCACACCCCACCCACCCCCAACAGCCAATTCCGAAGGTACAGTGTTATTTTCTTGCCAGTCTAGTGTTGGTGAGATAAATGTGTTGTCACAGTTGCACTGCATGCTCATCGTTATTAGCATGCTTGCCGCCATGTGAGCTGACAGCCTTGTGTATGTTTTCAGCTGACTGTGATAGTCAAGAGCCATCCCGAGTGCGGCTCCAGCCAGTTCCAGACATACCAGGCCCAGACGGACTCCCTCCCTGGTTCCTTCGATGACGGCCACAATGTGTACGGGTCCCATGGCGGGCTGGAGCTGGTGGAGGTGGAGCCCAACAAGCATGTGGAGATCCACATCAAATACATCAACACCACCGTTGTAGTGCGGCAGATCGGCCGCTACTTCACCTTCGCTATCCGAATGCCGGAAGAGCTGGTCAACAGCAGCCATAGCCGTGGGGAGCTGGAGCTGTGCACACGGGGATGTCCTGCCAGCGAGCGAATCGATTACCAGGAGTACCTGGCTGAGCGCAGAGATCGCGTCCCACAGGTGGGCAGTACCTACGATCTTGAAGACGAAGATGATGACAGCAACAACAACCGGCCTATGTCACGGCATGAGGCGGAAGCAGCATGCAGGGATGCGCAGCTGGTTGACTTTTACTTCGACTCGTGCGTCTTCGACCTTATGGCTACAGGGGATCGCAACTTCACCTTGGCAGCCATTATTGCCCTTAAGGACCTTCTGCACTTGGACCCAGCAATGGCTAAGCAGCTCAGTAACAGGACTGACCCAGAGCTGAAGGATTTAGGGTACAGTGGAACTCCGTCACTCCTTAGCAGACAATCTGTGGTGTTTCGTGTGACATGGACCTTGGTACTAGCACTGGTGACATTATTTTACCCACACATAGTGGGAAACAGGTGAGCTGAACTTCAACCCCTAGACTTTTGACAGCTTTCATAGGTTATCGGCTAATGTAAGCAAGAAATCATCATTATGAAGTATCAAATTACCAGGTTACAAAATATAGAGAGCTGTGAAATATTTCATGTGGAACAAAACTGAACGTCGATGGGATTTTAAAGTATTAACAATTTCTGTGAAGACTCTCCATATCTGGAGTTATAAAAGAAGTGTTGCCTCTTGTGGGGCAATAAATGCTGATTTATTTGAAGGATTCAAACGTCCGAGGTGTACTGAACATTACAGAGTGCTGACAGTGAGCACTTATCAGTGAAGCTTCTCAAGGAACTTTAGGATTAAGTTGATGTTTTTAATCATCACCAAAAACCTCCACCAGATGGTGGAAGTGAACATCATCAAGGTCCTGTCAAGAATGATGTGTGTCATCAGGAATGTGGATTCTGCAGGCCAGTGCGAGTATTTCAACAATTTTGCATTTTGTTGTATACTTGTATACACACAGATCAGCTGCTTTTTATTTTTTGATTCAGCTAACACTCATGTGGTGTGCAGCAGCCTGCAGAGGAATCAATTCCATGAGGACCCACCAATTTGAAGGGTAGTCTTTATCGGGGAGGGGGAAAATTCTAACTCACTAAGATAGCAACCATATTACAAAAGCATCCATGTCAGCAAGGCTTTATGTTACAAATTGAAATTAAAAAAAAACAGATTTTGTTCCCCTCCCCCTGCTTCCAAAATGTAACATTTTACACCATTTTTTTCAACTTTAGGAACTAAAGTTTCAAAGGAGCAGCTTAAAGTTTTCTTTTAGGGTGAAATAATTTTAAAAATTCGATTTGTCAAAAGCTTCAGTTGGTTATGTTACCTGGGCAGGAAAGCATGGCTCTAGAGGGGTAGCGCTATCTTGACCCAACTCCCTTTTTCAGTCCCATGTATTTAATTGCTCTGCAGTAAAGCGTAATAGCTGTGAGTGAAACAGTGGACTGAATATCGTCAGTAGGTTTTATTGATGTGTGTACCCAACTGGTGAGATCAGCCAAGTGTTTGTTGACGATGCTTGTAAGGCCACAATGATAATTAATCCGTGACTTCCAGTCCATGCTTGGAACAAGCTGTGTCTTGGATGAACAGTTGCCTTTATGCACTGTGTGTCAGTCTCAGCAATAATTTACTCTTCTTCTGACGGGTTGATGTTTAATTAAGTTCACCAATCATATTTATTAGATGATCAAAGTTGATAACAGTGTTTGGTTGAGGGAGCTAATGCCTCTTGCCCTGTCCCCCTTCCTCATCCCACCAGGTAGCTGTTCAAATTTTGTTGCATTTTGTTGACTACATTTTATGAAGGACTAACTGCATTTTGTACATTTGATTGGCAAGATTTTTTAAAAATCTTTTCCTGATAATTTTTTTAATCGCTCAAGATTGGAACTGATTAGAAGTTTAATATGTTTTTGTGGATTGGTGACATCCACTGGTTGGTGATATCCATTGCTGAGTGATAGCCACTGACCAGCGATATCCTCTGTTCTTGCCATAGCAATAACATGTCCTACATGGAGATGGTCCCAACGATGATCCTAGGAATGGTAATGGTTGCCAAACACTCTAGAAGTCTGTTTGCGTTCTACTTAAAAATTAACATGTGTATGTGTGTGAGAAAGACAGCAAGCGAATGTATAGGTATGTGTGGGGGAGAACGAATGTATAGGTATCTATGTTCATGTATGGCTGTTTACATACAGGACCACGAGTTGTGTACATGTGAGTTGCCAAGAGTGCGATGCGATGAAGGATATATTGTTTGTAGAGGCATGTGTACAGAACCGGTGTGGTATGAGACTGCCGTGTGTGGCGCCTCTGAGGGAAAAAGTGCGTGGAAGAATAGCCAAGATGCATAACTTGAACATGTATAAATGTGACTGAGACATTGCGAGTCATATGTAGAAGCACGTGGTGTGGTACAGCTGTAACCATGCATGTAAATGTGTGTGTAATGTATTCAAGCATGGCCTGTGAACAGCAAAGTTTGATAATCATCAGTGTGATGTACAGTAGTGTATGTGAGTGAAAGATGCGACAGGGAAAGTGAAAGAATTCTGATGGTTTTGATGCACTGTCCTTGTTCAAATTTCTTTTAATGAAAACAAGGAACTTTTGAAACAACTCAGCTTTTGTCTAGTTTGCCTTGCCTGGATGTTGTCTTTGCTTGGGGGAAAATGATCTGCAGTTTGGCAGTCAGTGTTTTGTAAAAGGTATCAAGATAAAAAAAGCAAAGAAGCTATTAAGCATCAGTCATTCGTTTTACAAGAGAAATAAACCCACAGTCATTTGCAGAAATTTGAGTTAGTGTATAGAAACACAAATTTTGCAGACAGGCTTCTAGAGCTTTCTTGGAGAAGAATCCCTCGTTTGAAATCTTGAAAGTTGAAAACAGCTGTTAAAAATTTCCTAGAACAAAATTAGGAGATAGACCGTCTAAATGAATAAGTTTATATATTTTTTTTAAATGTCCTTACCATTGAAGTAAAGATGTGGAGGAAGACAATGGATTTCCTAAAGTTGCGATCACTCACTCATCTTTAACAAAACTGTGTTACCGACAGTTCCTGCAATGCTGAAATACGAACTTGGTCAGTTAATCATCAAAACTTGCGGTTGGCTTGGTGCTGCTGCTGCTGCTATTTCCAGGTACTGGGCTGACCCTAGTGCGTCTTGACACCCGGTTAGATCGACGGCCGACGAGTTTCATCAGTTATCGTTTTCACCCCACAAGAGATGAGGCGGCTGACACCAAGCGCCGTAACTCCTATCGCGGTGTTTCATCAAGTGCGCGGCCACGCAACAAATTAGCGTCGACACACTGACCTCTCACCGCGGGGTTAAAGGGTGAGGTCAGCTCAGGCGCAATCTGTAGTCTGCAGCGGCACGTGACCTAAACTGCGCAGAATGCATCATCAGGAGCAACTCGAGTGAGCTTGCGCAGTCTATAATCTGTTCAAAAACAAAAGTAAATAGCGACCGCTGGCCGACGGCCACAAATTACTGGTGTCCCCACCCCACCCCACCCCCACCCCACACCCGCTCCTCGGCTTATCTCCCAATACCTCATCTCAGAAGTGAAATACATTCGGCGGACAATTTAATAATAGTAGCGATCAAAGGTATCACAACAAAGTAAATTATCAGATCTCTTCTTATGGTTTGAGATTCTGGGTGGGTGGGTAGGCGCAAGAAAGCGGTTAGCAGTTTCCCTGCGGACTGAACAAACTGTGACGTCACGGATGTACGCGCACTGCACACCGGGCAGATAACTCAAGTCCTGTGGGTCTGGTTCTCGCTGTATTCTCCTAAAGGTCAGAACGGCTACTAAATATTCATCGTTGAAGACTTAAAACTGTGTCGTACGGTATTAAATACAGATATTATACACTATTATTTATGTCGTACGAAGCAGGAAAACCACGCGAGTCATTCACGTATATTCACTATTAAAAGATACGGTATTTGTCATCGCTGTTCTAGTCTCTACCTACACAGGGAAATAAACGGCAACTGACATGGATTGCCATCGACCTCCCCTGTCAGGACTTGACAGGTTTGGACTGTAATGACGAATCGTGGACTGTAACGATGGTGCGACTCTTGAGATTTTGTTTTCTTTTGCGAAGTTTCTTGCAGTGTACCTAACTAACAGAACAGTTTTGGCAAGACAGCTGTCGACATATTTTAGGTAAGAAAAATTTTACGCACGAAGGCGAACATCTCCAAGCATCATGGACGTTGACCTCAATGCTTTCATGCATAAACGGCTATTAATCAGAAATGGTGTGTGGAGATGTTTGTGAATAAAGGAAAAAATGTGAATGCTCATAAAAAACACCTGAGATGCACGCTTCCGTGCCAGCTGCAGCTGCATAGTGACGTGGTTGACGTACTGCCATGTCCCCAGTGACGAGATTACTGATCGGTAACACGAAAGAACCTGGTAATGAAGCGACCGACTGTGGTAGGCAGCACGGCAGGTAGGTAGGTACATGGCAGGTAGGTAGTAGGTACATGGCAGACGGGTAGGTGTTAGTCAGCTGCTGCGTGCGCTGGCAATGTGGTGACAAGTCCACTAGCGCGCGGTGACAAAATTAGTCGCCTTCCCCCCACCCCCCGCCACCTGTAGTTCCCTCACACCCTTCCCGGCCCACCTGCAGCACGTGACTCCCGTTGGAAACAGTACAACCTGGCGGCCTTGACCCTAACACGCATTACATCCCTCGTCACATTCTAAAAGGCTGCTGACGTGAGCTCGAAATTAACCTCGCTCTCGTAAACATATTTTCTCATCACTAGAAATTTATCGGAATGTGAGGGCACCAGACATTGACGACAACAAAACCCCGAACCCTTCGGTTCTTCCAAATTCGATTGCGGTTTTTTTCTGCTTTTTCTTTCACGTTGCTGTTCCATAGTTTACGGCACAACAAATCTGAACAGATTAATGTGAGAACAATCTGCAAAGTGCAGGCTGTGACATTCACCATTGTAGCACATTCAAATGATGACTGAGTTCAGCCAGATTATGCAGTTTGCAGGTCACAAAGACCTTTCATCTTCATCGGACAAGATGGCAGTTTTGTTATCGTCCTTAGTATCTTATCATTTCTTCCTCACCGGAAAGCAATCGTTACAGCCCTTGTTGTCATTAGGCCTTCACATCATAAGGTCTCTCCCCTTTGTAGACACTTGTTTCTAATTCTCTACCTTTGGCTAACAAAAGTACAGTTCCAGGCAGAACCACGTGACCAACATTTGGCGTTCACTATGTCAAATATATGACTTGTAAATCCTCATACGGCGGTTATATCACTGACTCATTCGATGATCACGCTTATTCGACATTACCTAGCATATAGGTGGGCTGGCTGTGTGGAAAACAAAATATATATATATATATCAAGTAGCTCGTAGAAAGAGGCCCCACTGTGTACAGGGGCCCAGTATAACATCCGCCCTGTACAAGAATGTACGCAGGTTCCAATGCACGAGCGAGTACAGCAAGTTCCAGAGTTACAAGCACAGGTGCCAAACATCATGCCTTTGAGGCAGTTGCCTGATGTAAAATTCAGATCTCAGTTGTACAGAATATTCCATTAACATTTATTTTTAACAGTTGAATCTCAGAGGTGCCTACACGACTCAGACCGAAATAAATGCACGAATATAAAAGGTAAAACATTAGTTACAGCAGAACAAATAAAAAGTTTTACGATGAAGGATCCAGGTGAAAATGCTAAAACTTGTTGCCAGTATTATTCCAGCGCGAACTCCAGTAATAAGGAAACCACAAAATCGTGAGATGATATACCAGGAGTGTATCGTGAGATGATATATTATCAAGAAGTGTATTGTCTTATGGGTTTCTTCTGGAACTTCTGTTGCTTACTTTGTTTTAAAGACTGAGCAGACATTGGGCAATATCTACACAACTGGGACCGACGTGAGTTTATTCAAGTAAAGGATATTTATCAGAGTATATGAGTGTGTACTGGGTGGAATTGCAAGCATAAACACACACATGAACGTTAGAGAGTTGCCAGGAGACGTGTTCAAATTCACCCTTGCGCTCCAATTCCAACTGAGATTCCTGTAAACAGCAAGCGGGTGGGTCTGGGTTTATGTGTTGTGAGGAAACTTTTCGCCGACTGAGGCACGTGTGTGTATAGAAGACACTTCAGTGCCTTTCACCAAAGAATGTTCTGCGGGACGATATCTGAAAAATATTTTAAAAACATTTTGGATAGCTTTAAAATCCAACAACTTCAAAGAACAGGAGGGGTGGGGGGACAATAAACACCGGCGAAGAGTAGCGGACGTAAAATTCCATCCCACCCGGAACATCGCGAGGGAACAAAGTGACAAACGCATGAAACCTGCCTGATTGTAGTCTGAGCACTTCAGTTGTTTGAGAGGAGGAGTACAGTAACAAGGTGTGACAAGAGAATGGGACAAAGACAAGTTTCTCTGACACCTTTGCGGGCGCTGAAGTTGGGAGGCGGGGGAGTTGGCTGGGGAGGAAAACAACAAACATCAATAAGACGACGTTGGTTGTTGATGAACGTTGTCATCGTGACACGGGGGAGGGGGGCATGTTTCCTTCACACCTCTCCCTCCCCACCTATTGTTTGTTTGGTCTTAGGAAATCGCAGACAAAACCCTCTCACTGCATGTTTTTGGACTCGAGATGTCCAGTCTTGTCCCACAGCTGCTCTCTCATAGAATTTCAGTAAATAATATCTTCTAAATCTTTTACTTGTGTTTCTAACCAGCTTGATTGTGCACTGAAGTTCTCAAGATAAAGCAAACATTTTATTTCACGGACCTTCATCTACTGGATGAGTGTCTCTCATTCGTTGCCTCTTCGCGCTATCATAGGAGTGACCAATTGTAACAAACCCTACAAACGTTAGGTTTTCACTTCCGTTTCCGATTTCAAAATGGCGGGTTTTCCTAACGTCGAAGAAATTTTAGAAGTAACCAAGCTTTTGTGTCATAAGAACCTTGTTAAAGAAGACTGATTGCAAAATCAACAGTAGTAATTTCTGTAAAATGTATTTTGGTTGTTTATAGAAAACGCATGTGGGTTTATCGTCAATTTTATCATCTAAAAACATCGTCACAACATTTGCCATTGACTTGCTCTACCACTAACAATTTTTTTAAAAAAGGCATTTTGATTTTTTGGAAACAATTACAGTATATAGATTATTCTGTTACAAAAAGCCGATACTTTTAGAATTTTTTTAATAAATGCCATATATGAAGATCCGTGGAAGCACTGAGTTCACGACAACGCCATTTACTAGCAGACGACAATAGGGAAGTCCCCCGTTGCTAAGGTCGGTTGGTATTGTAAGCTATGATGGCGACGAGGATAGATGTTTACTTTTTGTTGAGGATAACAACATCTCGCTTTATTGGTATGACATCCAACAATGCAACAATGCACCTGTCCATTTTTTCCAATCCATTTATGAATGCAAACCACTGACCTTTATTAAAATTAAATGAAGGTCCGTGTCTCTTCCCAACAGCAAACCGGAAACACGGGCTCGCTGATAAGGAAAGCCGAGACTTACACCGGCTATAAACCTGAGACACTTATCCAGTAGATGAAGGTCCGTGTTTTATTTGGTAGATGTTTAGTATTCACTATCCTGCTAATATAAACTATTAATCCTGTGTCAAGACTGTGCTACTGCTGGTTGGTATTAAAGCCGTTATTCTAGCTACAAATAATCCAAAAATATGAGAGTATCCAAGTGTCAGATAGTCTCTACCTCAGGTATTTTACTGTATAAACTCGATGACATTGTTAATATTTAAGTGTCCTGTTTAAAGCCCCTCTAGATGACAGAAATATTAGAGGGTCAGTAATGGTCACACGCACGTAAACAATTAAAAATAAAGAGTTGTCATATCTCTCTCTCTCTCTCACCTCCCTCACTTACCCGCTGTTAGCACACCTGAGTTATAGTCCAGCCAATTTTTTGTGTCAAAGTCAAGGTTCAGGTGATGTCATCAACAACAGCAAGTTCGAAGGAACAAGAAAAGCCTCACCAACAAACAAGCTCAGTTTGCATGCGAATGAAGGAAAAGTGGTAGATGAGGGCTGGGGGATGTCAGAGACACTAACAGCGACATCAACAGGCCATGGGGCAGACCACAGGAAGAGGTCTTGACTCCAAAGGTGGTGTTGCCCAAGCGCTGGTCTGTACACAAGTTTACCGCCGCAAGGGCTGACGGGAATGGGTCATAAACGCCTCCGCGCCTCGTGCACCCGCTTTTGACGATGTGTCCGATAAGTTACCTCCGCGACAAACACGCGTTTGGACGTGTGTACACAAACGGTTACACACGAGCATATGCACACCGGAAGGCACCAACAGCACGTGTACCTCGCGTCATCTACTAACATCTGTACACATGTACTGGTGTACATCTCACGGCACCCACTCGCCCGAGAGAAGCGACAGCAGGAAGTCAGGGGAACAGCTTCATGGAAGAACGATAGAGGGCTCTGCAGACAGCCGTCCATCAGGCATCTGCACAGGCATCACATGAAGGACCAGCGTCCACAGCCGGCTGGCTGCATCAGTCACATCTTACAACAGTCCCCGAACGCTCTAGGGAGGTGATGTAGTGGTGGTGGTGGTGGGTGGGGGGGTCAGCTATTTATAGCAGCACGGCCGCCATAACACAGCACAGCCTCCAGCTTCGTGTCACTCGGACGCGTCTTGTGACCCAAACTCGCGAGGTCTTCGCGCATGCACTGTCTTCTAGTCAGCGAAACAAAATGGTCAGTTCCGGTTCTGTGATTTGCACGAAGTCCAGGTATTTATAACAAAAACATTGAAAACCACATAATATTCGAAAAGGCGATATTATATTCCTGCAAAATTTATCACATTTAACATAAAGCGTTAGAAAAACAGATCAAAAGATAAAAATAAATCATGGCCCAGTCACACCCACGCTCACTTCCCTAAACATGCACACGTGAACAAACACACGAGCACAGTCAAGCTTCAGTTAACAGTCTTATGGACACCAAAATGACAGTTTTTACCCAACTAGCTGACACCGTGGGCACTTTAACTCTCCGAACTGATAAAAGTGGCAAATTACTCCGAAAACAGGAAGAATCGATGTATGCACGAGCAGCACGAGCAAGCTTTACATCAGTAGCGCGTTTGTCAGTGTGTTTGCAGACGCGAGGGTGTACGTTTGTGATAAACTCTCAGAAGGGAGGGGGGGTTGAGTGAGTGTGTGTGTGTGTGTGTGTGTCCATGGCGCTATCTTTTCCTTTCCTGATCTTCAAAAGCTGTGGGGCCGATCTTTGTAAAGGTATGCTATTATCTGCACGTGGGACAGCCTGCACCTGTGCCATGATGCCTACAAGCAACGTTCCCCTGATTTCCCACCCCTCCACCCCTCCAGCCCGCCGGCTACACCGCCCTGCACACCTCCCATCTCGCCAGCCCCTCCCCTCCCCCGCCCCTCTCCCTCCCTGCACGCCAGCTAAAAGCTGCAGGTGCGAAGGTAATAGCAGGCAGCATGCATGCTCGTGTGCTGGTCCTACGCCCAACCCTTTGGCGTCAGTTACACTGACAACACACATCACACCTGAGCTCGGGTATTAACGGGCGCTAAAACGCGCAGCACTTTTTTTTTTTAATAACACGTGCGTACGTGGGCCGCTGCGCGTGCACACACACGGGGACGACTGAGACGCCGACTACAGACTGTTGTGGCCACTTGGAGTCGCCTGGAGCGGTCCCAGACATGGTAGACCGGGCAACCTCCTCTTGTGATGCCTTTCAACACACCTTTTTTTATTTGCGGTGAATAAACAGAAAGTATTAGAGACTAGCAGCATACAGTTAGCACAGAAACAGTTAACTGTCACAACAAATTCACCAACGTATAAAATGTATGATTCAGTGATCACTGTTAGTAGGCAGATTCCTATAGTAGTGAAGTGTTAGTACTACAGACAGACTCGACTAAACATCTCGGGAACACAACAATCACCTGAGCTGGAACATGAACACGTGACTTGGGAGCTTCGTACAAATTTGTCTTCTATGTCGAAGATATGCAGCAGGTTTGTTTTTTTAATTTTTAAGGCACTTCTTTTCCAACGCATGGATTCTCCTCTCTCTGTATCAGGCAGTAAGGTGTCCTTTATTTATTAATTGTCAATTAACATTTTTAAACTGCTGGTTAAGAATAGTTCACCCACCTGAAAGCAGGCTTGTTAGAAAGGCTTACACAATGTTATATAATGATCATGTAAACAACAAGATCACCTGGGGTAACAGCATCATGATAGTTCTCTACAAATCTGGTTTTAGCTTTGTATGGGAGCAACAGAGTGAAGGAAATGCTAATTTTATTTTTGGAACCAGAATTTAGACAAAGACTGGTAGATATTTACAAGCAAGACTGGCGTGAGAGGCTAACTAGTAGTGATGTAACGAGTTAGTGGGAGGTCTTGTATTGTTTCCTGTGTGAATGATGTCTTGTGTTTGACGTCTTGTGTGCGTCATTTGTTCGTCGTCATTTTGGGAAAAGAATGACGTAAAAAAGAAGAAGAAAGACGACGGTTCCATGGCCAGAGAGAAAAGAGAGAGCAGCGAGTTCTTCATCTTCCATAAATCAACTAGAAATCTCTTCACCTTCATCCCCATCTACGGGGGCTCGTCGAGCGTGGTGTATGTGTGTAATATGTGTCGTGCATATGCAAGGTAAGTGTGTGTACGTCGTATTACAAGTGACCACTTTTATCCTTATCATTGTTTTAAAAGCAATCTCTCCCGGTCTTCCTACTCACACAATTTAAATCATCTAGGCATGAGAAATGCCATTGTGAGATTTAGACCAGGTGTTACTAGCCTGAAGTGCCATAAATTAAAGTAGATAACAGACTCAAGCATTTGTCAAAATTGTCCCTTCTGTAAAAATATTGAAGAAACTGAATTACATTTTTAATTCTCCACAATAAACTAGATTACAGGAAAAATTCATCCCCTCCAAATTTTAGCACTACCCATCCCTTTCCCATTTTTCAATACTCATGTCAGATAACCATTACAAGTTGTCTAGCGAGCTGTGTATATAATATATATATATATTTACAGACACACACACACACATATATATATAATGCAATGAATGTGAGAGACTCCATCTGCTAATTGTAAAATTCTTTTTTTTAAATAGCAATATTAATATGTTTAATTACTTCTAATTCATTTTCAGGTATCAGGCGCTAAGCATGTAGCAATGATACTACTATATTTATATTAAATATACATCTGACCATATACTTGCATGCATGCTGATGTGTTACACCCAGAGACATGCAGACATTCGTGCTTCACCAAAATGTGTATATTTACAAAAGTTTACATGAATCAGGGCATCAGCTAGATTACATTATGGATGCATTGATTATTATATGTGTTTGGAGCTGGAGTACCAACTGTGCTACCTAACATATGTAGGTAAATATGTTCTATGTTTTCTATGTTCTTATGTCCACCCTCTTCAGTTATGTGCCATGGCCTACACTGAATAAAGTCAGAGACAGAGTGAACAGCTATTACACATCTTGTCCGCCATGGGAAATGGACAATATCCAGCAAGTCGTGGGCATAATATGAACATTCGCTGGCATCTTCAGCCTCATTTGAGGCCGCGGAGCGAGCACTTGAGCGGAGAACATCTTCATTTATTTTCTCGTCTTTCCTTTAACGAGCGGCCTAAGTGGCGGTGACAGTTCCTCCCACACACACACACACAACGCAGCATGACATCACGTGACAAGAGGCCTTTGCATAATACAGACTGCAATATTCCAACAGGCTCCCACGTAATCGAGATTTTAATATCCGGGTACTTCCATCGCGCAGCTTGTCGTCATTTCCGTCAAATCCCTGTATTCACGTCAGACCTTCATTTCCGGGAATAGCAATTTCTTCCATTTTGTCCTGGAGGTTAAGAGAGTGGTTTGTGTCCTTTGGCGTGCAGTTGTGTCCACAGGCATACATATCAGCCTTTGCTGTTTGTTTGTTTGTTTGTTTGTTTGTTTGTTTGTTTGTTTGCTTGCTTGTTTGTTTGAGCTGAACATTTCGAACTGAGGGCAATTCTTACGAAGCACAGAATGTACGTGTTGTTGAGATCACAAGCTGTGAGGATGCAGCTAGAGAGCAACTTAAAATAAAATAAAATGAAGAACAATGTTATCGACATGTGAGAAGTTACCCGATGAATATTGCACGACCACTTGGCGATCCCAGCTCCGCGTATGGGAATTTACGGCACGCAGAAGGCAGTTGATGTTTCCAATATAATTTTAATGCCAAGAGAAGAGAAAGAAAACGAACAAAAACAAAAACTATTCACGTTGGCCTGATACCACGGACCATTGTATAGATACATGTATATATAGGTCCGCCCTAATACAACACAGTCAATGAGTGCACAGTCAGTTTTCCTCGCTTTCCCAGACTCACGGACTTTGTTTCCTATTTTAATGTGTGTGTGTGTGTGTGTGTGTGTGTGTGTGTGTGTGTGTGTGTGTGTGTGTGTTGGGGGGATTGTCTTGTTATGTAAATTCAGTGGGATCTTTTTGATTTCGTTTGGTTTTCTTTTGTTTGTATTTTTTATTCCTACCTTCTGCCATCACTCTTGTCGTCAGCTGTTTAGGAAGCTGACATGATATAGATGTTGCAGATATCAAGAAATATTATTATTATTATTATTATTATTATTATTATATGCCGAATACAATAACAAAAGAATACACAAAAATATCTCCTAATCATACAAGAAAAATCTTCATGGTGTTGCCATGGTGAGCCCATTACGTCTGACAGTCATGTGATCGCAGTGGGAAGCCGGGGGGGGGATAAGGACCCCCCCTCCAACACACACACACACACGTTTTTCTTTTGAAGCAAGTTGGGGGAGAGGGGGTAAGAGAAGTAGTGTCTGAAAGAGATGCTAGCGGAGTTTCTCCCAGGGACCGAAAGACTGGCTGCCATCTACCAGTGTAGTCGTGATGATAGGGCTGAGCGCTTGAAGTGAGGTCCGATAAGTGGTTGGGGGGGAAGGGAGGCGAGAACTACACTGGTTCACTGGCTGGTGTCCAGCAGGCAGCCAAAGTGCTAAACTCTAGTGCGAGGACAAAGAGGGGGAGGGGCGGCTTGTGTGAACGCTTTTGTTCTCTGATGACCCGGATCACGGGCTCCGCGCCTCTGATGGCGACCTTTGACACTAGTGACATCACCACCACCGACAGCTGCGGCCGGTCTACAGCCAGTCTATATCTGCTCACATTCCATTCAATATTGTCGCTGCATCACACAACTTGCAAGATGTAAGATTACTCCTGGGGTTGGAGGGTTTTCTCAACATTACACTGAACTTGATGGACAGCGAGGCAGGGAGTCGCCGACAGAAAAAAAAAGCTGCGGCCCGAACAAAAAAAGCCGCTACGGCAACAAGGCATGGAGACAGGTCAAAAAAGCTACGTGTACGCGCACACGAACGCACTGAGAGAAATGAGTAAGGCGGGTAAGAATAATCAGAGGAAGGAGAGTAAAGAAAGAGAACGAGTTGTGTGGACGGAAAGAGGGTAGAGAATTAAAAGTGACAAGAATCCAAACAATGTCTCCACAGATGACTGTGTAAATAAAACAATAAACGTAAAGAGATTTAGAACTTGGTAACAATTTTGGGAACTCAGATGTTATTTAGATGACATTTATTGTCATAATATCATTAATTCTTTCTTCCGTCGGAGGATCAAACGCTGAGAAAAGAGCGAATGATGTGTCACTTAATGTCAATCCCACCCCTGACCCAGCATCCCACGAGGAACTCAAGGGTTAAAAATAGCAGGATTAACCTCACTGGGGATGAGAGATGAAAGACACTAACGCCGCCAATGATGTCAAAGGTTTCCTTTGACTGTTTCACTGGTTCGGATCAAAGGACTGGTGGGTGCCAGGCTCACCAGCACTGACAAGCGGTGCCAGGCTCACCAGCACTGACAAGCGGTGCCAGGCTCACCAGCACTGACAAGCGGTGCCAGGCTCACCAGCACTGACAAACGGTGCCAGGCTCACCAGCACTGACTGGTGGGTGCCAGGCTCACCAACACTGACAAGCGGTGCCAAGCTCACCAGCACTGACAAGCGGTGCCAAGCTCACCAACACTGACAAGCGGTGCCAGGCTCACCAACACTGACAAGCGGTGCCAAGCTCACCAACACTGACAAGCGGTGCCAGGCTCACCAGCACTGACAAGCGGTGCCAGGCTCACCAGCACTGACAAGCGGTGCCAAGCTCACCAGCACTGACAAGCGGTGCCAGGCTGCCAGCTAGCGACACGTGGAAAGATTTTCACGACTGTTTCTCTAGGAGGGTGAGATCAGACAGGGGTAGGAGTAAGTAAGTACTCGCCTAGCATCGTAGGGAGGGTATCTATGCTAGAAGGACTAACAAGGGCTATCAGACGAGCGTTCACAGACATGCGCCTCCAGGGCCGCCGAGAGCCAGCACGGGCCCCGGGGCAGATGACTTGGCCGTGCCCCTTGTAATTGTAATCGTAAATTATTTTCCCAGAATATAATAATATACTTACAATTTATCAATATGTTTATTTCATTCAGTAACGTAACATAAACTACAAAAATTAGGACAAGCGCACTAAGATTTTTATCTCTACTTGAAGATAGAGTTGTTTACAAGTTAGGGGTTAGTAAATGAGGACAAATGATGTTAAAGGATCAAACCTGTACGTAGTACCCCACTCCATAGAAAAAGAACCCCAGAGTGAGGAATGTCAACATTTCCTTAAAAGAAAAAGAGAAAGGAAAAGAAGGAAAAAATCCACTCACCAAGGCCGGCCCGGGTACACCAGACCCCCCTGTCCCCCCCTCTCGTCAGGCCTGTGCGCCTCTCTCTACAACTACTACCCATGGTTGGCAGTGTCGCTTGTCTCCCACCCCAGCCCAACCACAAATAAATTCCGTCGGTCTGTTCAGCCCTCGCCATGGACCAGGGAACTTTCAGCCAATTAAAATGTATTCGAACATCTAGAAAAACAACAGATGAAAGGTTTGATGAAAACAAAGACGAGGTGGGCATTATTTGAGGCCTGCTGAGCTCCAGCTTTACACTCACAATATTGAGTGAGCGACGCTCACGTGTCGGGGAGGAGTGGGGATCAAAGCTGTGACAAGCCAGTCATCCACAGCACTGTAGGTGTACACTAATGTTAGGCAGTCTCCAAAAAAACTGTGTCCCGGAAGTGACATGGTAAGTATTATACCATGGAGTGTATATGTACCTTGGTGGTTATACCGTCCAAACTGTGGTCGTCGGGAGGTAAAAAGTGGGAGACGGAGACAGTTTGGCGCCACCTTCTACTTGCGGTGTGTTAGAGACACAGTGAGCCACTTACTGCTCCTGTTACCTCGAGGCTGTTATCCTGCACTTAAACACAAACAAGGTGGTGGAGTAGCTAGCGTGACGGGGCCGTGCCGGGTGGGGTGTGGCGACTGTACCTGGCGTGACGCTCAAGTACCCGAGGAATCGCGAGGGAGTGGAGTGCGGGGAGCGTGAGCCTCACTCAAGCGCAGGCAGAGTAGATGCTGAGATTTCCTTGTGTAGCGTGTCGTCAACAGCCGCTTATGATGACGTGTACAGACGTTACCCGCCTTGGGCTTGCACCTGCTCTGTTTGATCGCTGACCTGAACGGATTGTTATCTAGCGGCAGTTGCTCCCTCCCTCCCTCCCTTCCAGCGAGGAGTGCCACCTTTAACGGACGGTTGGTAACCTTCAGCGTTCAGGTCACGGCAGTTACCGCCCTCTGCCATGGCCCTCCCACACAGTTACCGCCCTCTGCCATGGCCCTCCCACACAGTTACCGCCCTCTGCCATGGCCCTCCCACACAATTACCGCCCTCTGCCATGGCCCTCCAACACAGTTACCGCCCTCTGCCATGGCCCTCCCACACAATTACCGCCCTCTGCCATGGCCCTCCAACACAGTTACCGCCCTCTGCCATGGCCCTCCCACACAGTTACCGCCCTCTGCCATGGCCCTCCCACACAGTTACCGCCCTCTGCCATGGCCCTCCCACACAGTTACCGCCCTCTGCCATGGCCCTCCCACACAGTTACCGCCCTCTGCCATGGCCCTCCCACACAGTTACCGCCCTCTGCCATGGCCCTCCCACACAGTTACCGCCCTCTGCCATGGCCCTCCCACACAGTTACCGCCCTCTGCTATGGCCCTCCCACACAGTTACCGCCCTCTGCCATGGCCCTCCAACACAGTTACCGCCCTCTCCCATGGCCCTCCCACACTTCGCCCTCAAGTTTCTCATCCAGAATGTCGAAGCGTTCAGTTACAATCACGGATGTATATTTCGTGGACTTTTGAAGACGTATTTTTCGCGTTAACTTCTAGAACGAGGCCCCTGGTCGAATGCACTTCCGGTTCAACTATCTTTGATTCTCTCTTGACTGGTACCGGTCGGTGGAGGAAGCACATGGGTAGATGTGACAGCTGACAAGGCTCGCCACTAACACCTCTCTTGAGCGATCGTTACCAGGTCCTGAACGGGATGACCACCCCACTCCTCTACCTTTGTAAGCCAGTTCGGCATCAACTTCCTTCTAAGGTCCATTAAAGGACAGTCTTCGACAAAGTGTCGTGCCGGGTCACATGACCGAACCAGATCAGCTCGCGCCGCTTGACTGGTGTCCTAGGAGTGCGGGTACTACGCTCCATACACAGTCACAGGGTTTATGTTCCTTGTACGACAGCCGGAGCAGCCTCCTCGGCCGCATGCTCTCGGATGCCTGGATTCTCCTCTCATGGCGGCACCGATTGAATTGCAAGTATAATGTTGATGTGAGCAGCTTCAGCTCTCTTCCGTATGTTGCCAGTCAAAGACAGTCGCCAAGACCTAACAGCCTACAACTTTCACGAAAGGCCAAGAGTTGGTCTCGACAGACTGCCAGCAGTCCAACGATACACATCAGTGGTGACAATCGTGTCTAAAACCCAGTTGCTCGCCGGTTCTCGGTGGCCGCCATATTTCATACTCTTTCTCGAAGTAAAATAAACCGACTATTAATTCGTGAAATGGGAGGTACCATTGGACAATTCAGGATATGGGAGTAAGCGTTTGACAATTGGGATATTTGACAAGACAGACTTTCTCCCTCACACCAGTCTTTACCAAGCTCTTCCTGTCTGTTGGAAATTTTATGGACGATCTTCAGAGCTGTGTTTTAGACAAGCGGTGTGCAACCGGAAATTAGAGTGAAAACGAGTCACAACCTTAGTTTTAATCATTCGAGTCTAGCTTGCCATTCTTTTAGCTCTCTTGCGAGTTTTCTGCAGACATGCAATACCCATCTTCTGAGTTCCTTAAGCTGGGAGAGAAAGAGACAGACAGCCCGCACACACACCTGCCAGGCGGCAGCTGATCAAAGAGCCGCCAGATGGTAGTGTGGCCCAAACGGTCAGCTCGACTGACACAGTAATTACTACCAGCTGCTAAAGTGCTTGATTAACCAACCAGACCACGAGTCATGTGTGACTGAGATTATGATGCTCAGCGCTGTTTGCTCATGGAACCTTGCGCTGCCACAGTTGGGACTTCATAGTTAATCAGTGTGCACGTGCATCAGCGTGCAAGTTCGCCGGAATGTTAGTGTGTTGACCGGCTCTTGTTTTAGTATCTTAGTGCCTTGTTGTGCAGTTGTCGTGCTAATGTTTTGAGAGTTCGCTAGCGTTTAATGCGTGTTGGTGTGTTTTGACAAGAAGATATGCAGTTGTTTGTTTGACACAACGTGTCAGTGTTCGTATACAAGTGCTCAGCATTCTCAAAAGCTTGTGTACAAATGGATTGTATACTTCAAGCTTAGGTGTACAAGGGCATTATATGGAGCTCTTTCACACGATGTGATTAAAACATGTGTAGAGGGCAGCCAGCCTCCGACTGCTCAGACACCGTTACTGAAAGGGCACCAGGGGCAGCACAATCATGATGATTACTTTTGTTGTGTCTTTATGCTTGGACACTGAAGCTACAAATAAGGTGAGTTTACCCTACCCCACTGCCTTTAATTTACTCTACTTGTGCCCAGAAACAAAAGCACATTTGATGCAACCACGAACTTGTATTACTGGACTGCTTGCAGACGAACTACTAGAACGAGGCTTTTGACGACTTTGCTTCCGGTTTATTCACATTCATTGTTGAAGCTCACCGAGACCAACAGCGGAGGACATCGCAAGAAGCTAAGAGTGAGTCTCGGCAGACAAACATCAATCCACCCTATACACGTCTGTGATGCAACCAGGGGCGGCCTTAGGCACGTGCAAACTGTGCACCTGCACAGAGCCGCCAAATTCCAGGGGCCGCCACGACAATATTTTCTGAATATAAAACAGAAAGAGAAAATAACGACACTGCTGACGGCAATGTGGTACAGCTCGAAGAGGTCAGCAGCTTCAAGTACTTGGGATCTACAATCTTCAAGCTCCACGTCATGATATCCGCATCAGGATCGCAACAGCAACAGCAGCAATGGCTAGACTAGATAGGATCTGACATAGCCACAAGATAAGGTTCACTACCAAGTACAGGCTATACAAATCCCTGGTAGTGCCGATCCTGCTCTACGGATGTGACACGTGGTCTCTGCTCGCCGACAGGGAAAGGAGAATCCAGGCATTCGAGAATAAGTGTCTGAGGAGGCTGCTCCGGATCTCATACAAAGAACACAGAACCAACGACTTATTACGAAACAAGATGGCCACACTGGTAGGACACCAGGAGCCTCTACTATCAACAGTCAAGCGACGTAAGCTGGTCTTTGGTCATGTGACCCGGCACGACACCTTGTCAAAGACTATCCTTGAAGGCACCTTGGAGGGTGGCCGACACCGCGGTGGTCAGAGAAAGAACTGACTTACGAACATCAAAGACTGGACTGGTCGTCCTGTACAGGACCTGCTGACTATCGCGCACAATAGACAAGAGTGGCGGCCCCTGTCAGCTGCCGCGTTTATCCTTGTGATACCCCCAACCACAGGTGCCGGTCATGGGACGACTGACTGACTGATCATCATCATCAAATATTACGATAAACACGCTGGGAGCCAACGACCAATACAACATTTTCCCCATTTGTCACGACAAGGCTTATCATTGTATGGATTATGTATATACCTAGACCCTAGGGAAAGCGTCCTGCGGAGTGTCAGAGGTCAGAGGTCCCTGGCGTTGCCTGAACAGCGCCCTACTGTGAAAGCGAAGCCTCAGGACTGAGGTTGTGTCTGTTTTGTGGCCTTGTAGTTGTGATGCACCTTTTCCTCCCTCCTCACCCTCTACTATACCCCCCCTCCCCAACTCGTTTGTACTGAGAGATCTCTTTCCAGCACGAGAAAAACTTCTCACATTAAGAATCAAAAGGTGAGAAGAAAAAAAGTTGTCTTGTTTGTCGAGAAATTCCGGCGAGTGAAAGAAAAGAGCGGGTTTTCACCCCCAGTGTGAAGCAAGAGCGAGAGCAAATGTTTGCCGGAAGTCGGGGGATCAGTCATTGCGTTCGGACATGTTTTCTGGGTCGGCAAAACAATTCTCGCTTCACAAGGCCAGCATTGATCAGGCTCCCCCCCCCCCCAGTAAAAAGCCTGGTCAAACTCGGCCCGGGGATCTCGCAAACGCCTGTGTGTGAGGTCGGCTCTGCTGTCAGAGTCACATCCCCTCGGTACATCCCCCAGCCAGGCGCATCGCACGGCCAGCGTTTGGCCAACACAGCTCTGTATCCGTCTCCATGGCAACTCCCATTTCAACACTCGCCCCTCTCTCAAGGCCTTCACATTCCAGCTGCCAGTTTGTCCGTTGTCCTCAAATAGAACGTTGTTTTTATTCTATGCTTTTTATGTCGAAGACACACGGTTAGACCAAAAAAACCGCATATATACATAATTCTCTCTCTCTCTCTCTCACACACACACACACACACACACACACACGCACGGACCTCCACCACACTTATTCTTTCTCTCACATACACACACACACACTGAGCCCACACACACGCATAGACTACACACGCATAGACCTCCACCACACTCTCTCTCTCTCTCTCACACACACACATACAAATAAGTACAATGACGTCAAACGAAATAATGGAAGAAGAAACAAACAAACGAACAATTAACGTGCTGACTAGTCCACAAGTATTTTCAAAAGTAGCGAAGACAGATGCGGAGAATGGTGCGAGATGTGGTGAGAGTGGATGGCTTGGGCTACTCGCGCTGCTGTTGGTGCTGAGGAAGGCAGGGAACCAGTCCCACAGGTGAAGCGCGTGAAACGATGAGAAGCAAACAGGGTTTGTATGGGATACGTGACACCCGCCAACTCTGGGACTGCGCTTGTCACAAGTCAGCAAGTGTTCAAACATCTGGACTCTCATCACGTGGTGCTATGGATTGGCCCTCCCGAGACAGGGGAGGAGAGAATGTGTGTGTGTGTGTGTGTGTGTGTGTGTGTGTGTGTGTTTGTGTGTGCACGCGCGAGCTTCTTGCACGAGCAAAGGAATCGGCAAAGCAATAACTGTGCCTGGTGTTCGTCAATCAGAAAAAAACCTTCAGTGCGTGACATTCGCACGAAGTGCTAGACAGTCCCACGTGACTTCACTTCACAAAACGTGTGCACCTCCAGCTTTACGCGGTCCTTTCCTCGTGACATTTGAGGTTTGATGAAAACCGGGGTGGGGGTGGGTGGGAGATGACGCCATGCTGTGCTGGGGTATGCACATCTGTTAAATTGACACCAAGCCGACAGGGAAGAAAATAAAATAAAACAAAATTGTCAAAGATGTGAACACAACTGGTGAGCTGGGACTTATGGCATGCAATGTACAAAGCTGCAAGTGTTTTAGGGGGAATAAAGAGAACCTAGCGCTATTGACCTCGCCCTAAAAGACACCCCAACGGGGAAAGTTACAGTCATCTACTACCTTCTTCAAGTGAGCACAACTAAGCCTAGAGTAGATAAATGACAAACTTTAGTTGGGGTGACGAAGAATGACTAGAACTGATTCAGCGTAATATTTTGTCATCGATGATCTTTATAACAGAGAAGCTAAGCGCTAGGACAGCCGTTAAACCTACACTACAAGTTATGTCCCTTTATAATAAATAACAACGCCGTTTAGTTATATAGGCTGCTGTAGCCAACAGCATCAACAATATTCTCGCCATGTTAAAGCCGTCTTTGAATGACATGTAATGACAAAACCCAGGCGTTTGTCGGGCAGATAGTCTCAAGCAGTCGCTAGGATGTGAGGTTTGTCAGACGGGTCTACCCACAAGAAGGACCGTTTACAGTTGAGCTTGAACACACAGGAACACACCCCAGTTCGTTTGCTGGGAGGTTACGGTCAGCGCGCTTCGTTTTGCCATCCATCACGTCTTGGTGTTTGTCTTTCTCCTGTACAACCATTGTGAGGACGGGTGCACCCCAAGGTCCCCCACTAACAAAGCTTTTTCTGATTGGTTAGTAATCATGTCCTCGCTTTGTGATTGGCTAAGAAGACTGACCTTGTTTTGCAGAAAAGTCGAGTTGGGACGAAGGGAAACAACAGTTTTGTCGGCGTCTCCTCCATGATGATCGAGGCCTGACGAATAATTTGGTAGGACGACCAACAGTAAACACATCCTCTATGGAAAACTGCCACTGGGCATCTGCTGGTTGAACAAATAATAATAATAATAATAATAATAATAATAAAAGCGCCGAATGTCAAGGGTCGAACTTGGTAGAGCAACAGTGTACTGAGTAGTGTTGACTGTAGTCTCGCTGTAAAGCGAGAAAATGACGAGATTTTCGCTGGTTGCGCCCTACACGGGATGTCACAGCAAAACGTGATTTGTATTTTTTTTTAAACTTTGTCTTCTTTACACGTTTGGGGTTTGGGGTGCACGGGTAATGAGCGCTTCTGGCAGTGAGTAGGGAGATCTCCTCCTAGGTACGAAAACATGAGGGTTGCTATTGTAACCGCTGATAGGTTCAGTTAGAATGGGTGCAAATTTTTTCGGAGTTTTTCATGGGTGCTCATACTTTGAAGTCGATAATAGAAGGGGGACGAGCTCATTCAAGGCGGCTTCGTGCATCCTGCATCCTTGTGACCTGAACTATAACACATCTCATTCAAACGTATCAATGTATTGACTTAAATGCGAGATATTGGGAGTAGCACCAACAGACGATGTTTAGGCACCATAAGGTCTGTACTATAGAACATGATAAAATGTCCCTTAATTTTAAAAAAAGCAATTTTAGAATTAACAAACATCTGCAGCACAAACGGCTAACTCAGCTTGGTGTAAACTGTTGCTGATGTCAGTTGGCCTTTCTAGACTCCTGTCAGTCTTATTAAAGACACTACCAGTGCAATCTCCATACTTCCAGTGTACTCACTACCCTACTACCTGTTTATCCCCTACTGCCTTTCCCTGTGCAAAGATGATATTCTGTCTTTGAGACACCCACACATTTGTGAGTGCCCCCCCAGAAAAGCGAGCGAGAGTTTGGGTTGTGTAAGTGGTACCCAGCATCCATCTTTCAACTGTCACGTTAAAAGGCCTTTTGAATTTTCATGCTAAGGTTATCTTTTCTTGATTTGAAAGCTACATGTGCTTGTCTTGAAAGTGGTTTTCCATAAACATGACTTCCGTCAAGAAGTCAACCAAGAAAACCATCGCGTCACAGCAGGGAGAGCATGCCGGGACCGGGAAGACGAAAGATGTTTACAATCAACGAATGACAACAAACGTGCCGTGCATCATGGAAGGCGAGAGCGGCATGAAGGCACGTGCACTCCCATAACATTTGGTCTCTTTATGCACGTGCGAGAAGATTCATCTTCTTCAAGAGCGTTTCAGGACATGTGCCGACCGTTTGCCCGTCGTGACATAAGCGCCTCGGGCCGGAACGTGCCAGCCACTTGTCGAAAGTTTCGGAACCGGAAGTCGAGATCACATTCGCGCATGCGTGTGTTAAGTAGCTGGGCCCTTGCGGAGGAGGAGGAAGCAGTCAGCTAAGCCAGCAACTAGCGCTATATTGTCAAAGCAGCTGGTCGTTTGTTGTAACGAGTTAGGGGCAGGTCTTGTATTGTTTCGTGTGTGAATGGTGTCTTGTGTTTGACGTCTTGTGTGCGTCATTTGTTCGTCGTCATTTTGGGAAAAGAATGACGTAAAAAATAGAAGAAGAAAGAAAACGGTTCCATGGCCAGATAAAAAAGAGAGAGCAGCGAGTTCTTCATCTTCCATAAATCAACTAGAAATCTCTTCACCTCCATCTCCATCTACGGGGGCTCGTCGAGCGTGGTGTATGTGTGTAATATGTGTCGTGCGTGGTGTATGTGTGTAATATGTGTCGTGCGTGGTGTATGTGTGTAATATGTGTCGTGCGTGGTGTATGTGTGTAATATGTGTCGTGCGTGGTGTATGTGTGTAATATGTGTCGTGCGTGGTGCATGTGTGTAATATGTGTCGTGCGTGGTGTATGTGTGTAATATGTGTCGTGCGTGGTGTATGTGTGTAATATGTGTCGAGCGTGGTGTATGTGTGTAATATGTGTCGAGCGTGGTGTATGTGTGTAATATGTGTCGTGCGTGGTGTATGTGTGTAATATGTGTCGTGCGTGGTGTATGTGTGTAATATGTGTCGTGCGTGGTGTATGTGTGTAATATGTGTCGTGCGTGGTGTATGTGTGTAATATGTGTCGTGCGTGGTGTATGTGTGTAATATGTGTCGTGCGTGGTGTATGTGTGTAATATGCGTCGTGCGTGGTGTATGTGTGTAATATGTGTCGTGCGTGGTGTATGTGTGTAATATGCGTCGTGCGTATGCAAGGTAAGTGTATGCGAGTCGTATTACATTTGTTTATTTATTTACATTTATTTTGTCCCGCAGTCTCAGTGAAGTGAGCCATCGTGCTCTATCATCAGTACAAGGATACACTATGACCAACATGAATGAAGCGACGTACACGCCGACAATCGCATTCATCTTCAACGACGTGGTATACAGGGATGAAGCTCAACCCCCTGGGTAGACCATTGGTCATGCAGTGTAGTATCGTTGGCACAATATAAAGTGGATGAAGAGAAGCTGGGCGGATGTCAGTGTCGCTGGCCGTGTAAATAATACCACAACGTGCTCGACACAAGATTCGAACCCAGGACAGCCAGTACGTATTGTAGTTTAGAGGCTGATGTAGCAGCCCGACCATGCACTGCAATGATGAATTCAGGTGGTGACATATATTGCTGTCAAACCGCCAGTTTGAAGTCCCAGATGTGAATTTATCTATAGTGTGTCATTTGCATTGCTAAAACTTATTTCTTTCATAACACTGTCTGAACAGACTGCAATAAACATACTAAAATAGTTTCAAACTTCCAGATCAACATCCATGTACTCCTAGAGGACGAAAAAATAAAGTTACATCTGGAATCTTTAAGAGCTGTTTTCTTCTTCCTCCACCCGCCCCAACCCATCTTCTGTACCACCATACCCCTCCCTTTCACTTGGATAAAAAATGTATTTGACCTGAGGTCCGGCGTGTCACGCCACCTGATCTGCGTGACTGGACCCCCCTGATGTCCCTGACCAAGGAAGGCGAGATGGTATTGGCCCAGTGATGATGGGGCTGTGGATGTGGCCCACACTGGGCAGGTCGTTGCCGTCTCGCCATTTGTCCACCGCTGGCAGATGACAACGTCGGTGACTCGCTGGCTGGGGCGGTTGTCGTAGCACAAACTACACGCAACCTTGTGGCCGTCTCGGTTGAAATGAAGACATCACACCCAAGAGGATATCTTTGATCACACCAACAGTTCTCACCGCCATCAGGTCATACGAGAAGATCACGTTGGTATTTAAAAGTAAGTAAAGCAACAGACATAAACCATTCAAAAATATCTCGATTCGTCCAGTTGCATCTCTGAGGGCACTGGTCAGTCCATAAAGGTAGAAGGCTGTAATAAATTTCTTTAATTAGCGCTTGTTATTTATTTTATTTTTTTTTTTGCACGATGCTGATGTTAGCGAGCACCAAGGCCCTGAAGGATCAAGATAATTGTGACCCTTGCACTCGCTCTTGGCGCTGATCTGCTCAGACTTCTGTACCTTCACTGGCAGGAAGGACGTGTTTACACCAAGAAAAAAAAAGTATGTTTATGGCGCGTAGATACCCGAGCATGCGCGATAATGGAGACTTTGTAGTCACGTGCTCACTGCTCTCAGCAGCAGCCCAAGAGTTAAGGCCGCAGTGTTTGCTGGGCGGGCAACCTTCACGCCTCGTTATGGTATATCTGATTCTAGGGGGCAAAGCTTAGCCACGATTAGGCAATATTTTATTCTGGTAATATTCTGCTCCGCGGGAGAGTCGATTATATCATTAGTTGGGCTCGGTGCTCTCCCCCGCAGCAGGCACTATGGGGATAAGGTCTTTAAATATACAGCAGTTAGCACCGCAACCCCCACAGCGCGCGCTGCTCTTAACCCTTTCAGTTCTGCTGTGTGCACCAGTCAGTACTTATCACTGCGGTCCCATAGCAACACGTGGGTTAGTACTCCACTGTAGTAACATCGCCTCCGTATCGTCACCCACCACAGCCACCACAGTGACGTCATGGCATCGCGAGCCCGACATCCATTACGTCATTAACGGCAGTTGTCGGTCAACACTGGATGCTGTTACTTACTCACAGCTGTTCATATTAATGTGTGTGTGAGACAGAGACAGAGAGGGAAGGAGAACGTTCACACACACAGAGAGAATCAAAGACAAAGAAGGAGCAGTCGCAGGCCAGTCTAAAGCTCTGGAAACTATCAGCCTATCTTCACAGTAGCAAAGTTCTTTTTGCTCTTTTTGCTCGGCTCCAATTTCCTGACCTCTCACCTGGCGTCGTTTTCGTAGGTCGCGTGGGTCACACAGGTGAGACCAGAAAACAAGGTCCTGTGAGAAAACAAGGTCCTGTGAGAAAACAAGGTCTGTGAGAAAACAAGGTCCTGTGAGAAAACAAGGTCTGTGAGAAAACAAGGTCTGTGAGAAAACAAGGTGCTGTGAGAGGAAGTCAGCTTGTGCCAGCTCTATGGACACTGACCTCATAGCCGGTGCCTAAGATCACTCGCCGTGTCCAACAGTTTCTCTCACCATTGAATCACACCAATGAGAGCAACTCTGACCAAATATTAAACAAAACGGGGGGGGGGAATGTGGGGGAGGGGGCGCCCGGTAGCGTAGTGGTTACGACACTCGCATGTCACCGCTAGCAGTGCGAGGCCCTGGATTCAAATCTCATTTTGCAGCGCATCATGTAGGAGGGACCGAGCCATGCGCATCGTGTCAATCAACCAATCAGTCTTGTACTGATGGCCCTCGGACTTCTTAACTTTGTACAGTTTTTTTTTTAAACAATTTTTTTTTTTTTTTTGTAGAGGGCGAACGACCAGGATTTAGGGAGCCACTGGAAGCTGTTAGGGCAGCTTGTTGTCATGTATGAAACATCGTAGTAACCCGTGTGAGACATTTTGTTGTCATGTATGAGACATCGTAGTGACATTGTTGTCCTGTATTAGTCTGTATGAGAAATCACTTGCTCGCGCGGTGAGACATCTTGTGGTCACGTGACTCAGACAAACTCTAAAGGGTTCAAGGTGCCTAGAGTGGTTTCTTGTCGCACGCCCCCATCCACCCGATAACAAACCACTAATTTACTGATCAGCGGCTAGTTGCGTATGTTTCTAAAACTTAAAACTGTTCCTCAAGAAAAAGCGAATTTAAAAACACTTTTCACAACTCGCTCCTATGCTGATGTGCTGAGCGGAACGAAAGTCTGGTTTAAGCAGTTTTATCTTTTTTAAAAACATTATTAAGAAACAATATCCTGCATTGTGTTATTTATTACATCTCTATAAAACTGACTATCTAAATAGACTTACGACCTAAAAGTGTTTAAAATTAGAACTGGGTTTGTGCATCTGGCCCCAAGTTTGTGGAAGTCGCGCCATCATAGGAAGAGAGATGGCCAAGATTAATGGAAGCCAGTGACTAATACTCAGTGGCAGAAGTGGTTTACCGAATGATGCACTGCCCCAACATGGCAACTACCGCGGGAACACGTTTTTACATCTGAAACAACAAAGTGAGAAATGAAAGCAGACATGGCTGGGTGGCCCTGTTTGTGCAAACACATCACACGTGAGTGCTATCATCAATGTAACCGATACTACCATTTGTGTTTCTTTGTTACCTTCCCGCTTCAAACCCACACTCGTCTTTAACAAAAAAAAAAAAAAAAACGATGAAAATACCCCAGAAACATAAAAATCCATTTTTATTTTCATGTGGGATTGGAACTGACAATAATGTCGCCAAGCGCCATGTTCAAACGGATGGAACAACACAAGAAACACTAGCAATGTTGCTGCTCTAGATCACTGGCTCGATACACACTCGCCATTTTTCTACTGATGGTAATTAATGTTAGATCATATTTTTGATGGACACATATCATTTTTCACATTATGGTAATTATTGCTCATCGCCTAATGAAAATAACCCTTTACTGATGAGAAAAAAATCCAATCATAAGAACGAGCAACAAAAGACGACAACGCGAGAGCGAAATCTCATCGACGACCATAATTATACTCCCCTCCCACCCTCCCACCTCCAGCAACTGCTCTCGCACATCGACTGACGACACTTTACATTATACTCCCCTCCCACCTCCACCAACTGCTCTCGCACGTCGACTGACGACACTCTACATTATACTCCTCTCCCACCCTCTCACCTCCACCAACTGCTCTCACTGTGAGGCTCGGTGGTCACATCGACTGACGACACTCTACAGCCCTCGTCTCCCGCTGTCTCTGTGGTCACATCTGAAGTATTACATTTTACAAACCAAAGAGGGCCCTACCCCTCCCGTGGAAGCTCCAAAACATCCTGCAGACTCAGGATTTGTAAAAGTGCCCTCTACCAAAACTAAACATTTTTTGATAAAAATCCCATTTTCGGTTTTGTGAGAACGATGTCGCTTACAGCACTGCAATAGCATCAAGACTCAGTTCTGGTTATTTCCCTTATCATAATTAAGAAAATTATTAATCAACAGCAGCTCTTTATTTAATCACCTGTTTTCGATATCCTGAAACTGTTCTTGAATGTTTTCTCGTTAGAGACACGCGCCCCCACACCCCCACCCCACTGCCCTCTACATCCTCCCTACGTTTCTACCCCGATGGATACATAGCAGTCACCACAAACACTACACCCAGAATGCACCCCGCCAGACTGCTGTCAGATAAGAGTTGGATGCGAGAGTTGTAAACCTTTACGACTCGCACTTCTCGTGTTGTAGATGGCAGATAACGTGGAGCTACGAGACCGGCGGCCCTCTTGCTGCGCGCGCATTCCGCACATCACGTGCCCGGCCGTTACTGCGGTGCAACACTGGAGCGCGCGCACAAGGCTGACGTCACCGAAAGAAACAGCACGCGCACAGAAATACAAATAAATATAAATATAGTAGCATTACGACCACTGTGTGCAGTTTACATACCTGCGCTCACAAATATACGATAACAAGAGACAGCAGACAGAACAAGTTATCAACAATCTCATCAGTTTCAGACGATATCCGCTCCTCAGCAGGCGGAATCAAATAAGCAGCATTGTGTTTCAATATACAAGTCCATAATCATGCACTAATCATGGATGAAAGAAAAGTACAGAAATGTTTTACAAGTTGGTTTTGCCATAGTGTTCGTCTTATCGAGACCAGACTAAAGAAAAATATAAACTGCTACCAGGAGAGTAATCTTGTGAATGTCATTATCATAAATAATTATCATAAATACCACAAGTAAAGCTCTTTGGGAGCAACAACAAGAAGACTGTCATGAATACAACATCTTCAATAATGTTGTCGTCGTCATCATCATCATGATCAACACACGCATTTTTCTCGATACAACTGCAAAACTTTGGGGGGGGTGGGTTCGTAATCTTTTTCTTCTACACGACTGTACGTCCGCATAAACAAATAAATAAATAAAATGTTCATTGCTTCAAGGGCTTCCGTGGAGGTTTTAAAAGACTGTTATAATGACACGCACTAATGTCAAAGCTGGTGAGTGTGTCTCCAACACAAAAACTCATCCATCTGAAAAAAAAATTCAGGTAGCAAAGTGCCTTTAAGTGCAAAATGAAGATAAGGTTCGGTGAGCCAGACGGCCATAGAGGCAATAAAGTGTAAGTGCAGGGTACGATATACTGACAAATAATCTCCAACAGAAGTCTATGTCACTATACATATAATGACTTTAAGTATTCTCGAGATCCATGGTACAATTAATTCATTCATTCATTCATTTTTATTCATTCCTTAACTGGCACCAGCTGACGGCGGTTAATGTTCGTCAGGCGGTACTGGTAGTCGGAGGGGGGGTGGCGGGGGGGGGAAACAACTTGAGAGACACTGCGGCTTGCATGGAGCGACCACTTCGTTCTTATGTTTGCAATCAAGCAATCAAGCAAATTCAATATTGAAGAGGATCTCGTCAAAGTGATTGAAGTGCTTTATAGGAGTGTAGTACGGGTGGATAACCAACTGCGAGCTTTCTTTCAATCAACAGTCGGCGTAATTCAAGGCTGACCCCCTCCCTCCCCCCATGGCTTGTGTTTCTTAGAGAACATGATGCGATAAACCTTCCACGACCATCACACTTCCATTTCCATCGGTGGAGGACCGACTTGCAAACGACCGATCTGATAGCAGGTGCCAACAGAGAACTACAAGACCTCGCCAACCGACTGACAGAGAGTTCTAAGGCATATGGAGTGAAGACCAGCTCTGACAACAGTAAAGTGAAGATCACTGGCAGTGACAAACCAGGTGAAGGAGCAGGGCTCATAGAAATATATACAGCTTTAAGTGCTTGGGAGCCACCCTCTGTAAAGCTCCACGACACCGGGTGGCCCTGTCCGGATATATCGGGACTTGCGCCCCGATCTGCTGAGGAGGATACAGATCAGAGAATGGACAGACGAGAGTAACAGGAGTTAAGGCAGCGAGGGAAAGGAGAAAGAGACCGAACGAGCTTGACGACCGCGATTCCCCAGTTATTTCAAGTTAACACAGCTATAGGCTCACAAATCTTTTAATAAATCTCCTAAATTAAATAGTTCCTATGTTAAGCTAACAGGCTTAACAACTCACCTGACTTCAGAGCGTGGGGCTATCCTCCGTCTCACACCCAGGGTGCTAGTTCCTCCCGAATGGAAATGGAAAAAGTTTCTCCCGAATGGAAATAGAAAAAGAGTGAGCTCCAAGATTTTCCCTCTTGTTATGTACAATTTCCGGAGGTTCCGTTTAGGCATGCAACCCTCTTGTTTTCCTCCCGCTCACTGACCAGTCCTAGCGGAGCCTCTGGTCAAGTGGTCAGTGGAGGAAGTCTTGCCGTATATGGTTATGCGCACGCTCATTTCTTTTTCTCCGACCAATCTGTAGAGGGTCGGTAGACGAGTGCTAGTTGTTACATTTCTTTGGGCGCTCAAAGTACATTTGTATCAGCGTTGCGACAGCAAGAGCGGCAATGACTAGGGTGGACATAGCAGACATAACATCAGGTTTACTATGAGAAACAGTCTGTACGAGTCACTCGTAGTACCCATCCTGATTTACGGATGTGAAACGTGGATTCTGCTTGGTTGCCGACAGAGAGAGAGAGAGAAGAATCGAGAACAAGTGCTTGACAAGGTTGCTCCAGATTTCGTACAGAGAACATAAAACAATTTTTATACGAAGGACGGCCACTCAAGCAGCTGGTCTGGTGCTGTCATGTGACCCGGCACGATACTTCGTCAAGGACTGCTCTTCAGGGTATCTTGAAGGGTGGTCGACCCCACAGTAGCCAGAGGAAGAACTGGCTTACAAACGCCAAGGGGTGGACTGGTGGTCCTGTACAGGTGTGACTTGCGGCCTTACTGGCCTTGTCACCTGCCATGTCTATCCATGTGCTTTCTTCTCCCAACAAACGGTAGCAGTCAAGTGACAAATGACTGGAAAGCCAGTCCACATCAGTGTCGACCTCCCAGGGTAGTCTAAAGGACAGTCATGTGGGACACGTGGACGAACAAACTAGCTTGCGCCGCTTCACTCCTGCCAGAAGGGTTTCTGTCGATATGGGGAACCCTTGAGGGACTGCCCCTATAGTGTGAGAGAAAGCTTTCATTTGGTTATTCAGTAGTGGTGTGTTCTTGGATGACTTGGATGACTTAAATCTCTTAGATGTTGAATTTTCCCATCACATGCCACAGCCCGTCGTGCCAGACTCTGCCAAATGCCTTTTTTAATGTCAATGAAGTTGAGGAGGAAATCTCGCTGGTGTTGTAGGGGCGGCAGCTGAAGATCTGTTCAACTGGTCTAAAGCCGGCCTGCTCTTCTGAGATGTTGATGCAGTTCTGACTTCTTTTGAAAATGACTGTTTGAGTGATTGATTACCTTATTGGTTCTGTTGTTTTGGCGTTGTTTGCTTTTTTTTTCTTTCATTGAAAGGTGGATGAATAATAATTGTGTCATTTCTTTTAGCTTTGTGCACTGGCATTCGTGACCCAGGGTTGTTTCTTCTTTTGTCTCCCTAGCACCACTTCGGATGTTGAAAGTAGCACCTGCATTATGGGTGTCGAGAAGGTGTCTATCGCATAGTCTACTATGTTCAGGGCGGCAAAATCCCCCCATCGTGGGCTTTGAAGATCTCAGCACATTTGGGTCTCGCAGCAATGAGGGAATTTCCTCAATTATTCACCGCATGCGCAGTACACACTCGTTGGTGGTAACAACGGAAGAGGGGGGGGCAGTTTGTTATCCACCCACCTACTATTACCGAGACAAGCCAAGGTAAAGAGAAGGGTGGAAACGATCATAAACTGTCACAACGGTAAATTTTTTAAAAAGGCAGGAGAAAAGTTAGTATTACCTGCTCTCCTGATAATAAATGCCTAAAATCTCGACAGACGAAAATTGTGGCTGTAAGCGATACGAAAAGATAACTTCGTGCTGTCAATAAACTCAGCGGTATGCGGCCGACATTTCGTATCAGCATTGGAGATAAATGACTGGAGTTTAATCATCTCGACCCTCATAGTACATCGTGGGTGTGAAAGTCAGTGAAGACATAAAAGCGTCACCGCGACGAGCAGACAAACCGCTTACAGTGTAAACTCCAACATCTTACAAGTGTCAGCTCCAACATCGTACAGTGTCAGCTCCACACATCTTACAGTGTCATGCCCAACATCTTACGGTGTCAGCTCCAACATAGTACAATGTCATGTCCAACATAGTACAGTGCCATGTCCAACATCTTACGGTGTCAGCTTCAACATAGTACAGTGTCATGTCCAACATAGTACAGTGCCATGTCCAACATCTTACGGTGTCAGCTTCAACATAGTACAGTGTCATGTCCAACATAGTACAGTGCCATGTCCAACATCTTACGGGGTCAGCTTCAACATAGTACAGTGTCATGTCCAACATAGTACAGTGCCATGTCCAACATCTTACGGTGTCAGCTTCAACATAGTACAATGTCATGTCCAAACATAGTACAATGCCATGTCCAACATCTTACGGTGTCAGCTTCAACATAGTACAATGTCATGTCCAACATAGTACAGTGCCATGTCCAACATCTTACGGTGTCAGCTTCAACATAGTACAGTGTCATGTCCAACATCTTGTAGTGTCATGCCAAACATCTTACTGTGTCAGCTCCAACATAGTACAGTGTCATGTCCAACATTTTACTGTGTCAGCTCCAACACAATACAGTGTCATGCCCAACATCTTACGGTGTCAACTCCAACATAGTACAGTGTCATGCCCAACATCTTACGGTGTCAACTCCAATATAGTACAGTGTCATGTCCAACACCTTACGGTGTCATGCCCAACATCTTACGGTGTCATCTCCAACATAGTACAGTGTCATGTCCAACATCTTACAGTGTCAGCTGCAACATCCTACAGTGTCAGCCCCAACATCTGACAGTGTCAGCTCCAATATATTGGCCAGACTTGGCGAACAGCAACATAAACAATGCGTGGAGCAGCATCAGACATTATATTTTAAATAACAGTTGGCGGAAATAGCCTTATAAGTGTGAAGCTGGACTCTGTTCTGTTACAAGATATACGTGAATAAACACCCACAAAGCTCTCGCTAAATAAATATTTTATATTACAGGAACGAACCATGCAGAGACAGAGAAATATGCAGAAACATGTTGTGGTTACTGCTTTTAAATTTGACCCTGATGTCTTTGTCAAATCACCAAAAAATATTTCACAATATCACAATAGTGTAACCGGTACCTCGCTATACCACAAGCAAATTAAAAAATCACTTTTATTACAATTTTCACACTGTCACAGTTTTCACATCCCCCACCATCTCTCTCTCTCTCTCTCTCACACACACACACACACACACACACACACACACACACACACAGACTGTCCGTATATCATCTAAGTACACTGAGATAAATAAAATGATTGTTCAATAACAAAGAAATGTCAGCTGGTTATTTTTATTTTAATCTAGTTTCTTATTGTTATGCATTTTAATATGTTAATATGTTGTTTACGCGTAAGTAAGCTGCTGTACATATCTGGTTCAAATAAGTGACAACGGCTATATTCTGTCAAACCGCTCCCCCCCCTCTCTCACACACACACACCATCTCCTGTCCACCTCCCCTCCCTGGGGAAGAAAGGTGTTGATAACAGCAGCCGATAAATCTTCTCTTGGCCACCACACAGTTCCAGATGGAAGAGCCAGACACAGAAAGACTGTGCTGACCTCTGTCATGCACTAAGTAGGCTCAGTACACTTCCATTTACTTTCTTTGTGCTACACAGCATCTCAAGTTATTCTTTCGGAAAAACAAAGCAAATGTACGAGTGACTTTGTCCCGATAGTAACTTCTCTTTGCTTCACAATCGCTCTTTATCCGAGTCAATGAAGCTGCAATCGTGTAGAAGACACAAAGAAAGAAGTTAGAGACTAAGCCACACACACACACACACACACACACACACACACACACACACACACACACAAACACACACACACACACACAAACATACACACAAACACACACACTTTTTTCCGATTTCTGTAGGCAGAAGGATGGTCGAGTTGGTTACTGACCAAATGATCTGGAGAGTGTCAAGTTGCTGCCCCGGGTGTCTTGTGGGGAGGGAATTACTGGCGAGGGTGAGTGTGTGGCTGTGTGTATTGTGTAGATTATGAACTGTAGGTCACGTGTCTTTGGTTCCACCTAGGTGGAATGTACCTGCAGTGCCTGCCCATTGCAGTGCCACCGCCAGGGGTAGGCGTGTGGGCCGATGTTGGCATTCCATTCGCTGTTATCGGCCCTGACTTTGCGACTCTTGTCAGCTGCTGGTAACGACTCCTGCACTTCGTTGTCAGGGGTTTACACCTTCGACCACTTCTTTTCGTCCGAGGGACGCCCTCGCCGTGCATGTCGTTGGTCTCCCCCCCCACCCACCCGGTACCAGAGCCTGTAGTTCTCATCAGTTACTCCCCATGGCCTGACCTTCTGACCTCCGCCAGCCCCACGATGTGCAACCAGTAAGACTCTCACCCCTGGCGGAGCTATTTCCCCATCCCGCACCCGAGACTTAAACTTGAAATAATTTACAAGTCCATGGTAGGATGCACTGATTTTAAACAATTCTCGAATAGAAGTCTGTACTACGATACGTTGAACTAAAAACATTCATGGATAATCTCGAATAGAAGTCCATGGCACGATATTATGACCCACAATAAAAACATTGATACATAAACTGGAATAGAAGTCCATTGTATGATATACTGATGCATAATAATAGTGATAAGCTCGAACAGAAGTAATGATACAATCTATTGACACCTATTACATACATTCATAGATAATGTTGAATAGAAGCCGATGGTATGACATATTGACACATACTCTAGACATTGATATAATCTCCAATAGAAATCCATGGTGTGGTATGCATTAAGTGGCTCCAGCCCCCTTCCTTTGCATTCACCTTTACCCTGATAAATCGGGAGCGACGATGGTCACACATAATGAGAGACAAGGAGGTCGGGACAGTTATTTCACACTCACAAGCGCCGGTGGGTCTGGAACCGACGACTTTCGGTTGTAAAGTGAAGAACATTCAGTGCCGGACTACAGCCCCAGGATAGGATACAACGAGACAATATTTCGCAACTCGCTTTATTTGCCACAGGTACCCGGATGTGCCAACTACAGCCAGGGGTTTGTCGCGGTCCCCTGCTGAGTCCCTGAACCACTCTCTTGCTTCTGCCGGGATCTTTGTTGACGCTGCATCCGGTCAGGGGGCATAACTGTGTCGTTAGCTTAACCCGCCGGATCAGAAATCGCACCGAGGTTGACTGTTATCATTCCTCTCAACCTTCAGACCCATCGCAGCAGTCGACTCCAGCATTCTTTTCCAAGCATAGCTTCACCCAGCACACACCCTTCCAAACCGAGCTTTCTTTAAAAGCCTAGAAGTTTGTTTATTTCACTAGGGGGACCGTGCAAGTGCCACACAAAACCTCCAGAAATCTCCAGCTTCGGGTACAAAGTGCAGAAACCCATTAATTTTGTTACACGACGGGTAGGGATTTCTAAGGTTTAGCTGCAAGGCCTGGTTAAGGCCATCGAAAAATATCGGTGAACATTGCGTGTAGATCTGAAGGACCGACAGGCAGTCCGCGCATGTGTGTGTGTGTGTGTGTGTGTGTGTGTGTGTGTGTGCACCCCTCGCTATTTACTGAAGAAACTTATATCGGAGACTTCTGTACCTTCCGACCTCTTATATGCCTCGAAGGAAAACAGTGTGACACTGCGACATTGTGGTTATAAAGGGGTGGCACCCAATGCTTTGCACGTGCAACACATTCACCTTTCTCAACACTTCAGGGCATGACCTTAGGGGAAAGTTCACAATATTCCCTTGTTGTTGTTTTCATGTGAAGAGCGAGAAAGTCTGAACGTGAAAGCTGCTGGCAAGAAACCATTCCGCTCTTTACCTAAACACCCGGTTGACCTGAACACCCAGTTGACCTGGTCACCTTACCACACTAATATATCCTCATTATATCGTCATCTCATTCCCTCATTACTCAGTGGAAGGACAAGGCTCAACTCAGTTTCACAGCAAGTTTGCCGAGGCGCACGTGCGTCTGTACGCAGTTCACATTGTGCAGCTTTTGAACACTTGGCGGGTTGGGTGTCGGTGGGTGTGGGTGGGTGTGGGTGTGGGTGTGGGTGGGTGTTTAGAGGGAGCAGGATACAATGCAGAGGTTGCGGTGGGTACGGGTGCATGCAAAAGGGTTGTTGCAATTTGTCGTTCAAAGTGCAAGTGGCGACAACCGCGCAGCCGTTAACTGTTACCTGGCGGCCAGGTAAGCATGCTGGAGGTGAGAATTTTGTCGGCTCACTCCTCGGCCGTTTGTTTGCCTTTCCCGCTATAGGGCTGGCCTGTCGGCGATGGTCGCCATGGTAGCACGTTGCATGCCGGGATCGCGCAGGGCTTGCAGGGGAGGTATGTGAGGGGAGGGAGGTTTGAAGAACTCCGCTGGGTGGTGGTGGTGGGGGGGGGGACAGCCTAAGGTGCTGGGCTGCAAGGAATAGCTGGCTACCGTAGTGTTGACCAAGCCACGACAACCGTCTAAGTGTGTGTGTGGGGGGTGGGGGGGCAAGATGGGGACTTGGCGTACCTGGCTAGTAACCGGTGACATCAACTTTAAACAGATTGACATGAAGATGAGCAAGAAAATACTTCGTGATTATTTTAAGGCACGGAGGTATATAACTATTAACTCGGTCCATGAAGCTGTCTGTTACACTCTGACGACTTGTTACACTCTGACATAGAACTCTGTTACACTGACATGGGAAACCGTAACATTCCGTCATGTCACATTCTGACATAGAACTCTGTTACACTCACATGGGTAGCTGTCACATTCCGTCATGTCACATCCTGACATTGACTCTGTTACATTGACATGGGTAGCTGTCACATTCCGTCATGTCACATCCTGACATTGACTCTGTTACATTGACATGGGTAACTGTAACATTCCGTCATGTCACATCCTGACATTGACTCTGTTACATTGACATGGGTAGCTGTCACATTCCGTCATGTCACATCCTGACATTGACTCTGTTACATTGACATGGGTAACTGTAACATTCCGTCATGTCACATCCTCACATTGACTCTGTTACATTGACATGGGTAACTGTAACATTCCGTCATGTCACATCCTGACATTGACTCTGTTACATTGACATGGGTAACTGTCACATTCCGTCATGTCACATCCTGACATTGACTCTGTTACATTGACATGGGTAACTGTAACATTCCGTCATGTCACATCCTGACATTGACTGTTACATTCCACACCTGTTGCTATTATGCTATTACACTTCGACGTCTCGTTACACTCCAGTACGTAACCGTTACATTCTGAGGTCTTGCTACACGGGGTTAAAGATGCTGGGTGTCTTCAGGTCTCGTGACACAGTCTTGCTGTAGTGTCAGGCTGTCTTCAGGTCTCGTGACACAGTCTTGCTGTAGTGTCAGGCTGTCTTCAGGTCTCGTGACACAGTCTTGCTGTAGTGTCAGGCTGTCTTCAGGTCTCGTGACACAGTCTTGCTGTAGTGTCAGGCTGTCTTCAGGTCTCGTGACACAGTCTTGCTGTAGTGTCAGGCTGTCTTCAGGTCTCGTGACACAGTCTTGCTGTAGTGTCAGGCTGTCTTCAGGTCTCGTGACACAGTCTTGCTGTAGTGTCAGGCTGTCTTCAGGTCTCGTGACACAGTCTTGCTGTAGTGTCAGGCTGTCTTCAGGTCTCGTGACACAGTCTTGCTGTAGTGTCAGGCTGTCTTCAGGTCTCGTGACACAGTCTTGCTGTAGTGTCAGGCTGTCCTCAGGTCTCGTGACACAGTCTTGCTGTAGTGTGAGTGTGTTACGGGCTTAAAGATGCTGGCTGCGCCACCATCCTCCGCCATGTTGCTCCCTGGAACTTCCGGTGTCTACTACTGCAGGATGCTCTTTCTGACCTCCTTAACTCAATAAGCATTTAATATATGTTTTCTCATAAACCCAACGGGTTCTGTGAAGCTGTATTGAACGTTTGTGAACTTTATTACTTTTTACTTGTTCTTCGGCAAAATATTGGGAAAGAACGGCCTTCAGTTAGTTCACTGGGACTCGTGAAAGAAAGTCTCAAAGCACCGTGAACGACAAACTAGAGTCGACTACCTGTTTATTACATTTTAAAACTCCTCTTCCCGAATGTAGTTACTTCACACAGACAGCCTTGGCAGATCGAAACTAAATCGGGTGACCAAGATGGCTTGAGCTGACCCCGATCAGTGCTCAGTGTACGGGTATCTATGGCCTAAGCTGCGTTTCCGGGAAATGACATCAAAGGAGGCCGCCTGTCGTGAACCTGGATTATTCATAAAGGTCCCTCTGGCAGCTGTTAGGTCACTCACTGCTTGATACCCCATCCTTCTTACACGTGCGAGATCCATTGCACTGAGTGGCCAGAATGTCAATGAATAGACAATAGACAATAGACCGAGGATAGAGAGTAAACACCAGTCAGGAAAGAAACCCAATCAAAAGTCAGCTGCGAATTTCAAGGTGCAAACTGCATGAAGAGAGATTTCAGCAGACAAACAAGCATCTTGATACTCTTCATGTACGGGAATGCAACATGAGAAGCGGAATAACGGAGGTCTGAGAGAAAGAGAGAGAGAGAGAGAGAAAATATAAGCAAGAACACTCTCAGCAAATGAAAGAAAACGAAGAGGGTTTCGCAGGTGAAAATTACGTTTGAAAAGAAAATAAAGATCTCTTGAGCTCGTCGGGCTTCCAAGGCCCGGGGTGAAAATAAAGTTTTAACAGCTGGCTGCAGCAGCCGACTAGAAGCCGGAGGGTAAGGGGATGGGGATAGGAAATGCCCTCCATAACGCGATGCCACACACCTCGGTCCCCTCCCCACCCTCCCCCAGGCTGCCAGAGCAGTCCTTCGCATCAACGGCGGTACCACGTACAGCCCGCCAGGCGGCGCTCTGCGGTGTCTGCGGCGCTTGTTGCACGTGCGATGCGTGCACGGGGAGTTTATTTGACTAGTGTCGGCCTCGCCTCCTCACCCGAACCCTTTTCCCTCCACTCCTCCACCCGACTGTTTATCCAGCCGCCGGTCGGAGCAGGCGGTAGATAAAGTTTCTTCCTCATTTGTCCACGCTCTCCAAGCTCAAAGCGGGGGGAAAAAGAACCGTCAGCCTCTCGGGGTAGGTTCTTGTGCGGTTCCAGAAATAAAAGTACTGGAATGGTAATCAATACCCTGGGTAGCGGAGCTGTTATCGGGCAAGTCTGGAAGCTGAGCGCTGGCTGTCCAGACCATGTTGGATACGGCGTGTAGCTGCCCAGTAATCCACGCTCGGTAGTCGCTCAACCATGAAGAGTGGCGCGGGGCTCGGGGAGGGATCGGGGACGGGGGGGGAATGTAAACGACCAGTAACTCGGTGGGGGACTTGGAACGAGGTGTGTATAGTAGATGACCTGTGACTAACGTAGTGAACAGCAGTGTGGATGACCTGTAGCTGACTTGGTGTACATTGTAGATGATCTGTATCGTGGTGCAGTGTAGATGACCTGTAGCTGACTTGGTGTACATTGTAGATGACCTGTATCGTGGTGCAGTGTAGATGATCTGTAACTGACTTGCTGTACATTGTAGATGACCTGTATCGTGGTGCAGTGTAGATGACCTGTAGCTGACTTGGTGTACATTGTAGATGATCTGTATCGCAGTGCAGTGTAGATGACCTGTAGCTGACTTGGTGTACATTGTAGATGATGTGTATCGTGATGAAGTGTAGATGATCTGTATCGTGGTGCTGTGTAGATGACCTGTAGCTGACTTGCTGTACACTGTAGATGATGTGTATCGTGGTGCAGTGTAGATGACTTGTAACTGACTTGCTGTACATTGTAGATGATCTGTATCGTGATGAAGTGTAGATGATCTGTATCGTGGTGCAGTGTAGATGACTTGTAACTGACTTGGTGTACATTGTAGATGATCTGTATCGTGGTGCAGTGTAGATGACCTGTGGTGTGATACCGAACCTGCAGCTAACTGGTGCACACACACGTTCTCCTGCACCTGACCCGGTGTATAGTGTAGATGACCTGTGGCTGACCTGGCCTGTAGTGTAGATGACCTGTCTCTGACGCAATGCACAGAACTGTTACTTAGTTTTGTAGATGAACGTCAATTATAGTCACAACCTACTGACAGCTTCGGTCGAGGAGGTTGTGTAGGCACGACTAGTCTTCAGTTGAAAAACCCGAAGAGGAATTTCATCAATGCCTTCTGCTGATTTAAAATACCCCCCCCCCCTTAGCCATCAGTACAACCTCTTCTTATCCCCCCCCCCGTCCTGTCAAAGATTTCTGTATGAGGTGACATCCTGGGGATCAGTAAAGATCAGTTCCTATGACTGAGGGGGAGGGGGGTCCAGCCTGCATGTTTGTGTCTGGGGACGAAGTTTTGTTTCATTTTCCGGCATATCTCACGCTGCAGTAGACTTGTTGCCGCACTAGCACAGCTCCCACGGGGTGGGGGGGGGGGGCGTCCACATTTTTTAAAGCAAATCCACAGCAGGCCGACTCAATCCCGACCCGTCATTCACACCTCCCTTGAAAGAAGACAGGTATTTATTTTCCCAGGGAGAGCCAAGCAGCCGACGACACCGGTCCGCGGGCTCCCATCTCGATGTGTAAACCATATGCACCTCAAGTTGCCGGCCGCCATCTGCAAAAAAGCGGGTATTGCGCGCATGCGCACACATCTCAGTCGCCTCGATCGCTGTTCGACGCCAGGGGGCGCCGGCGTCTGCCTATAGCTTTCTCGCTGATGGCCAGAAAAGCTTGTCTGTGCCTTTTGCACATCGCACCTGCAGCTCGCATCACGACTCGAGTCGGCGGTGAGGAGTGATTTCTCTGTGAGGCAGATACCGCTACAGCAACGGGGCTTTTTTCTTCCCTTAACTCTTTCTTTCCTTCTTTTCTCTGGGTTGTAGCCGTGCATGCCTGTGTAATAATCCCTTGGAGAAATCTCCTCTCGTGCAGTATCCTCTGACTCGCACTCCTCATCTAGTCCACACGTGGGACAACGATGTGGTTGAGTAACAGGCTAAACCGCAATTATTGTCATTAGTACATCTTCATCAGCATCGAAGCTTCTGTTGATTGTTTTTCTTTCCTCCTTCTCTCTCTCTCTTCGCATTTATCTTCATCCACCCACTTCATCCTTTGAGAGGACATAGAGAGGCAGATGGTTTGAACACATCTGTCAGAGATCCTCACTGCATAGTTCAATCCAACCTTTCCTTCTGTACGCACGTGCGAGCGCGCTCTCTCACACACACACACCAGACCAGACTGTTAACACAAAAAGGCAGCGAAGGCGAGAGGCACCACCTTGACGAAAGGTTGGCCGTTAATATGTTGCGGGCTCCATACCTCACGATCTAATCACAGCGACCATGTAATAAAAAAAAAAAAGAAGCTCCATCTGTCAGCAGTCATCTTTCACTTGCTTTTATTCTCGCTCTTCGAATCAACACCATGCATTCCTCCCGAACAGGATGGCTGGTTACAGACTGACAAAACTGTGGGGCTTAGATACTGAAACTAATCAACAGGGGGTCTGCTTCCCGGAGTCGAGCCCGACAGGTGTCAATGTCCTTTGTGACATCACCAAGTGCTTATTCTCTCATCAACAAACTATTCCGGACAGCAGCCATCGATATTCCAAAACGGTCGTCGTCTCCCCTCTCAGTGTTCGGCTGCTTAATTCGGGATAATGATGGTCACGCCGGTGCAACAGCTTTTCCCCGCTGCCTTTTACCTGAGCCTTGTGATTGCGACGGGAAAGGGCGGGGGCGAGGGTAAGCTGGGATTCCCCGGTGCAACATCAAGCAGCAGCGAAAACGAGAGTTGGGCGAGACTTCAAGCACTCGACTAGTCCACCATGAAAGCACACAGCGCAAAGCTCTTACTGTCTCAAGCGCCTGCCTGACAGCTTTCTCCCAAGACTTGTTGCCAGTGCCCTTAGGGATTTTTGAGGCGTTTGACAAGCCATGCATTTATGCCAGATAATTAATTTTTTTTTCTTTGCGCGCGCGCGATGCGGCAGACTTTGTGAACGAAGTGCGCAGTCCCCCTGCATGTGGACAGGACTGAGGGCGTGCAGTTTGTCTTGCTGTCGACAGCTTGAAACGCACTCAGAGTGTGACAGGCAAGACCCTGCAACGTAACACCAGCCCTGTTTGCACGGCAGCTGTCTTAATTGACTGCTTGCGACCCGCGGACAGGACCACTTACAGCCATTTAAAGATTACAACAAACACTTGCCTGACGCTCTTTTAGGGCCGCACGCGCGCAAGCGAACAGGCAGATCACAGACGAGAGCGTGTGATTTCACACCCGTCCAGCGCTTTTTTTCTTTTTTCTTTTTCTTTCTTTTTTGCGGATTCGACCTCTTGGTCCTGGAAATGACGTCATCGTGCTGGAGTGTGCGGCGGTAACCGTTTTCGTGCCGAGACGTTGGCAGACATTTTGAAATGTCAAGGGGTCACGTGACGACATTTTCCGCGTGTTCGTGCGGCATGGCCTTGCGGAACTCTCGGGCCGCCGGTGTTAGAGGGGCGGACGTTTATCGCGAAGCATCATAATTGGTCCGCTGGGGACGAGCGTCGTCGAGAGATGCCGAACTGTCACGGAAATTCACGAGGGGCCTTGATGCACTTGCGGGCAGACACACACACACAAAAGGGGGAAAAACTCTTTTCGGCCTTGCGCGGCTTCTGCTACAGCTGCTATTCTTGCTCTTGCTCCCCACCACACACAGAGAGAGAGAGACACACACACAGTCATCATCATCATCACTACTAGACAGCAGCTTTTGTTTGCCCTGCATGCGAATGTTGATATTTAGTGGAGCACTGGCTCTGGTGACCTCATCCAGCAATCATATCAAAGATGCTAAACTAAAGACAGTAGTTAGTATCTTTGTCTCGATATTAGGGCGATGTACCAACCATAGCCTTTTATTTCCGGTTTAACTCTTTCATGGAAATTTGTTGAAAAGAAAAGTGTGTGCACGTCTCAACTGCCCTCAGTGTGGTTGAGAGTCATGATTGTTAGAGACAGACAAAAGTCCTGTCACACAAATCAGTAACAAAGCGTTTTGCTTGTTCCACATCTCAGTTGTCTGATTCTCCACCAGCAAGTAGCCTTACAACATCACCTCCCCACCACCGGCAGAACACATGTTAAGGTCGCTCTCAACATCAGTGAGTCATCGTCATCATCAGTGGTCATCGTGCAGTTTGACAGTGTGGCCTGTCACCTGTGTCTATCAGGTGTATACAGGAAGAGTCAAAGGTCACAAAGATACAACCACAGTGCATGTAACTCAGCCCTCGCTAACACCGCTTACACAACGAGACTAGTCTCCCACATTATAGTTACACCATGAGACTAGTCTCCCACATTATAGTTACACCATGAGACTAGTCTCCCACATTATAGTTACACCATGAGACTAGTCTCCCACATTCTAGTTACACCATGAGACTAGTCTCCCACATGAGACTAGTCTCATCAGTTACACCATGAGACTAGTCTCATGGTGTAACTTAATGTGGGAGACTAGTCTCATTATAGTTACACCATGAGACTAGTCTCACTAATGTGTGAGACTAGCCTCATTATAGTTACACCATGAGACTAGTCTCATGGTTAACTATAACCATGAGACTAGTCTCTTGAGACTAGTCTCATAGTGTAACTATAATGTGAGACTAGTCTCACCATGAGACTAGTCTCCTCATTATAGTTACACCATGAGACTAGTCTCATGGTGTAACTATAATGTGGGAGACTAGTCTCATTATAGTTACACCATGAGACTAGTCTCATTAACTATAATGTGGGAGACTAGTCTCCCACATTATAGTTACACCATGAGACTAGTCTCCCTCCAATGAGACTAGTCTCACTACAATGAGACTAGTCTCATGGTGTAACTACCATGAGACTAGTCTCATGGTGTAACTATAATGTGGGAGACTAGTCTCTTGAGACTAGTCTATAAGTTACACCATGAGACTAGTCTCACATTATAGTTACACCATGAGACTAGTCTCCCTCATTATAGTTACACCATGAGACTAGTCTCACATTATACTTGAGACTAGTCTCCCACATTATAGTTAACCATGAGACTAGTCTCCCTCATTATAGTTACACAATGAGACTAGTCTCACATTATAGTTACACCATGAGACTAGTCTCACATTATAGTTACACCATGAGACTAGTCTCCTGGTTAACTTAATGAGACTAGTCTCACTAATGATGAGACTAGTCTCACTAATGATGAGACTAGTCTCACATTATAGTTACACCATGAGACTAGTCTCATCTAATGTGAGACTAGTCTCATTATAGTAACCATGAGACTACTCGAGACTAGTCTCACAGTTTGAGACTAGTCTCATGGTGTACTAATGAGACTAGTCTCTCTTGAGACTACATTATAGTTACACCATGAGACTAGTCTCTAGTGAGACTAGTCTCCTCATTATAGTTACACCATGAGACTAGTCTCATGGTGTCTATAATGTGAGACTAGTCTCATTATAGTTACACCATGAGACTAGTCTACTACCCATGAGACTAGTCTATTATAGTTACACCATGAGACTAGTCTCATTCTAGTTACACCATGAGACTAGTCTCCCAGTTAAGTTACACCATGAGACTAGTCTCCATGGTTAAGTATAATGGGAGACTAGTCTCATTGTAAGTTACATGTGAGACTAGTCTCCTCATTATAGTTACACCATGAGACTAGTCTCCCACACTATAGTTACACCATGAGACTAGTCTCCTCATTATAGTTACACCATGAGACTAGTCTCACATTATAGTTAACCATGAGACTAGTCTCCCATTATAGTTAACCATGAGACTAGTCTCATGGAGGCTAGCATCTCATTATAGTTGGGAGACTAGTCTCATTATAGTTACACCATGAGACTAGTCTCCCACATTATAGTTACACCATGAGACTAGTCTCCCACATTATAGTTACACCATGAGACTAGTCTTTCACATTATAGTTACACCATGAGACTAGTCTCCCACATGTATAGTTACACCATGAGACTAGTCTCCCTCATTAAGTATACACCATGAGACTAGTCTCATAGTTGTGAGACTATCATTATGTTACACCATGAGACTAGTCTCCTCATTATAGTTACACCATGAGACTAGTCTCATGGTAGTTACACCATGAGACTAGTTTCTCATTATAGTTACACCATGAGACTAGTCTCCCACATTATAGTTACACCATGAGACTAGTCTCCCACATTAAGTTAACCATGAGACTAGTCTCTCATTATGTTACAATGAGACTAGTCTCCCTCATTATAGTTACACCATGAGACTAGTCTCATTGTACTAAACCATGAGACTAGTCTCCTACATTATAGTTACACCATGAGACTAGTCTCACATTCTAGTTACACCATGAGACTAGTCTCCCTCATTATAGTTACACCATGAGACTAGTCTCACATTATAGTTACACCATGAGACTAGTCTCATGGTTATAGTTAACCATGAGACTAGTCTCACACATTCTAGTTACACCATGAGACTAGTCTCATGGTGTAAGTTACACCATGGGAGACTAGTCTCATTATAGTTACACCATGAGACTAGTCTCCCACATTATAGTTACACCATGAGACTAGTCTCCCTCATTATAGTTACACCATGAGACTAGTCTCACATTATAGTTACACCATGAGACTAGTCTCATGGTGTAACTATAATGTGAGACTAGTCTCACATTATAGTTACACCATGAGACTAGTCTCATTATGTTACACCATGAGTGAGACTAGTCTCATTATGTAACTAGTCTCCCACATTATAGTTAAACCATGAGACTAGTCTCCCACATTATAGTTAAACCATGAGACTAGTCTCACACATTATAGTTACACCATAAAACTAGTCTCCCTCATTATAGTTACACCATGAGAATAGTCTCTAACATTATAGTTACACCATGAGACTAGTGTCCGACATTATAGTTACACCATGAGACTAGTCTCCCACATTATAGTTACACCATGAGATTAGTCTCACACGTTATAGCTACACCATGAGACTAGTCTCACACATTCTAGTTACACCACGAGAGTAGTCTCTCCCACATTATAGTTACACCATGAGACTAGTCTCCCACATTATAGTTACACCATGAGACTAGTCTCCCTCATTATAGTTACACCATGAGACTAGTCTCCCACATTATAGTTACACCATGAGACTAGTCTCCCACATTATAGTTACACCATGAGACTAGTCTCCCACATTATAGTTACACCATGAGACTAGTCTCCCTCATTATAGTTACACCATGAGACTAGTCTCCCACATTATAGTTACACCACGAGACTAGTCTCCCACATTATAGTTACACCATGAGACTAGTCTCCCTCATTATAGTTACACAATGAGACTAGTCTCCCACATTATAGTTACACCATGAGACTAGTCTCCCACATTATAGTTACACCATGAGACTAGTCTCCCTCATTATAGTTACACCATGAGACTAGTCTCCCACATTATAGTTACACCATGAGACTAGTCTCCCACATTAAAGTTACACCATGAGACTAGTCTCCCACATTATAGTTACACCATGAGACTAGTCTCCCTCATTATAGTTACACCATGAGACTAGTCTCCCACATTATAGTTACACCATGAGACTAGTTTCCCTCATTATAGTTACACCATGAGACTAGTCTCCCACATTATAGTTACACCATGAGACTAGTCTCCCACATTACAGTTACACCATGAGACTAGTCTCCCTCATTATAGTTACACCATGAGACTAGTCTCCCTCATTATAGTTACACCATGAGACTAGTCTCCCTCATTATAGTTAAACCATGAGACTAGTCTCCTACATTATAGTTACACCATGAGACTAGTCTCACACATTCTAGTTACACCATGAGACTAGTCTCCCTCATTATAGTTACACCATGAGACTAGTCTCCCACATTATAGTTACACCATGAGACTAGTCTCCTACATTATAGTTACACCATGAGACTAGTCTCACACATTCTAGTTACACCATGAGACTAGTCTCCCACATTACAGTTACACCATGAGACTAGTCTCCCTCATTATAGTTACACCATGAGACTAGTCTCCCACATTATAGTTACACCATGAGACTAGTCTCCCTCATTATAGTTACACCATGAGACTAGTCTCCCACACTATAGTTACACCATGAGACTAGTCTCCCTCATTATAGTTACACCATGAGACTAGTCTCCCACATTATAGTTACACCATGAGACTAGTCTCCCTCATTATAGTTACACCATGAGACTAGTCTCCCACATTATAGTTACACCATGAGGCTAGCATCTTTCATTATAGTTACACCATGAGACTAGTCTCCCTCATTATAGTTACACCATGAGACTAGTCTCCCACATTATAGTTACACCATGAGACTAGTCTCCCACATTATAGTTACACCATGAGACTAGTCTTTCACATTATAGTTACACCATGAGACTAGTCTCCCACATTATAGTTACACCATGAGACTAGTCTCCCTCATTATAGTTACACCATGAGACTAGTCTCCCACATTATAGTTACACCATGAGACTAGTTTCCCTCATTATAGTTACACCATGAGACTAGTCTCCCTCATTATAGTTACACCATGAGACTAGTCTCCCACATTATAGTTACACCATGAGACTAGTTTCCCTCATTATAGTTACACCATGAGACTAGTCTCCCACATTATAGTTACACCATGAGACTAGTCTCCCACATTACAGTTACACCATGAGACTAGTCTCCCTCATTATAGTTACACAATGAGACTAGTCTCCCTCATTATAGTTACACCATGAGACTAGTCTCCCTCATTATAGTTAAACCATGAGACTAGTCTCCTACATTATAGTTACACCATGAGACTAGTCTCACACATTCTAGTTACACCATGAGACTAGTCTCCCTCATTATAGTTACACCATGAGACTAGTCTCCCACATTATAGTTACACCATGAGACTAGTCTCCTACATTATAGTTACACCATGAGACTAGTCTCACACATTCTAGTTACACCATGAGACTAGTCTCCCACATTACAGTTACACCATGAGACTAGTCTCCCTCATTATAGTTACACCATGAGACTAGTCTCCCACATTATAGTTACACCATGAGACTAGTCTCCCTCATTATAGTTACACCATGAGACTAGTCTCCCACATTATAGTTACACCATGAGACTAGTCTCCCTCATTATAGTTACACCATGAGACTAGTCTCCCACATTATAGTTACACCATGAGACTAGTCTCCCTCATTATAGTTACACCATGAGTGAGACTAGTCTCCCTCTCCCACATTATAGTTACACCATGAGACTAGTCTCCCACATTATAGTTACACCATGAGACTAGTCTCCCACATTATAGTTACACCATGAGACTAGTCTCCCACATTATAGTTACACCATGAGACTAGTCTTCCTCATTATAGTTACACCATGAGACTAGTCTTCCTCATTATAGTTACACCATGAGACTAGTCTCACACATTATAGTTACACCATGAGACTAGTCTCCCTCATTATAGTTACACCATGAGACTAGTCTCCCACATTATAGTTACACCATGAGGCTAGCATCTTTCATTATAGTTACACCATGAGACTAGTCTCCCTCATTATAGTTACACCATGAGACTAGTCTCCCACATTATAGTTACACCATGAGACTAGTCTCCCACATTATAGTTACACCATGAGACTAGTCTCCCACATTATAGTTACACCATGAGACTAGTCTTCCTCATTATAGTTACACCATGAGACTAGTCTCCCACATTATAGTTACACCATGAGACTAGTCTCCCACATTATAGTTACACCATGAGACTAGTCTCCCACATTATAGTTACACCATGAGACTAGTCTTCCTCATTATAGTTACACCATGAGACTAGTCTCCTACATTATAGTTACACCATGAGACTAGTCTCACACATTCTAGTTACACCATGAGACTAGTCTCCCACATTACAGTTACACCATGAGACTAGTCTCCCACATTATAGTTACACCATGAGACTAGTCTCCCTCATTATAGTTACACCATGAGTGAGACTAGTCTCCCTCATTATAGTTACACCATGAGACTAGTCTCCCTCATTATAGTTTAACCATGAGACTAGTCTCCTACATTATAGTTACACCATGAGACTAGTCTCACACATTCTAGTTAAACCATGAGACTAGTCTCCCACATTACAGTTACACCATGAGACTAGTCTCCCTCATTATAGTTACACCATGAGACTAGTCTCCTACATTATAGTTACACCATGAGACTAGTCTCACACATTATAGTTACACCATGAGACTAGTCTCCCACATTATAGTTACACCATGAGACTAGTCTCCCACATTATAGTTACACCATGAGACTAGTCTTCCTCATTATAGTTACACCATGAGACTAGTCTCCCTCATTATAGTTACACCATGAGACTAGTCTCCCACATTATAGTTACACCATGAGACTAGTCTCCCACATTATAGTTACACCATGAGACTAGTCTCCCTCATTATAGTTACACCATGAGACTAGTCTCCCTCATTATAGTTACACCATGAGACTAGTCTTCCTCATTATAGTTACACCATGAGACTAGTCTCACACATTATAGTTACACCATGAGACTAGTCTCCCACATTATAGTTACACCATGAGACTAGTCTCCCACATTACAGTTACACCATGAGACTAGTCTCCCACATTATAGTTACACCATGAGACTAGTCTCCCTCATTATAGTTACACCATGAGACTAGTCTCCCACATTATAGTTACACCATGAGACTAGTCTCCTACATTATAGTTACACCATGAGACTAGTCTCACATATTATAGTTTCACCATGAGACTAGTCTCCCTCATTATAGTTAGACCATGAGACTAGTCTCCTACATTATAGTTACACCATGAGGCTAGTCTCACACATTATAGTTACACCATGAGACTAGTCTCCCACATTATAGTTACACCATGAGACTAGTCTCCCACATTATAGTTACACCATGAGACTAGTCTCCTACATTATAGTTACACCATGAGACTAGTCTCACACATTATAGTTACACCATGAGACTAGTCTCCCTCATTATAGTTACACCATGAGACTAGTCTCCTACATTATAGTTACACCATGAGACTAGTCTCACACATTATAGACATGGAGACATGGAGACAGCTCCTGGTTTGTCTGTAGCCGTTGCTTGGTGACTGAGTGCGCATGTCCAATGGAGGGAGCCTGAAGGATGAAGGAATCGGAGCGGTGCAGGGACTTGTGAGGACCACCAGCGCTGACTCCCTCGGGATGTCTCTGGTACACAGGTGGCCTTCAAGGCTACAGAAAGCGAAGCAGGTGTTGGCGGCCGCGCTGGCCCTATAATTGGTGAGTTCCGTCGCCATCTCATCTTTCTACTGGTCTTATCGGCGGAAGCTTGGGAGGCGGGTGGTGGCCAACAGCAGACACGCGCATAAAAAAAGCCCCGGGTGTGTGTGTCTGCCTTAAAACTGCGGGTTTAATCTACCCCCAGGTTATGATGGCAGCCACGAGAAGGAACACCTGTTGGGACTTAGCGATAACTGGCTGTTTGAAGAAAGAAAAACATCGCCATGTATATAACAGACCATCTTCAAAAAACATGTTTCCCAGGAAAGGTGTTGAAGTTGTTATCTTGCCGCCATCTCTCCCTCTAAACTTTTATTATCAATGCTTCTTATATTGCTCATAGTGATGTTGTATCGCGCATTATCCCCTCCATGGCCTGTTCACTTACTGTACACATGAACACATTTTGCAAATGTACTGAACACATTCTCTACAAATACTACACATGATATGAGCAGGGGGACAGTTTCGTGCTGTTTATGATGGGATGGCCGAATTGTTTCAACGACAGCCTGATACGTGACCTGAGGTGAGACAGACTGTTACATCACTCAATAGACTGTCGTGTCGTGTTGTGTCCCTCAATAAACGGTCACATCGTTTGGTCAGAGACTTTAGAGAGAGAAGGACTAGCAGCAGCTCAAGCGCGGGAACAGATAACTTGCGACGCGCATGCGCTGGTTTAAATCATTACCTCGTTTTTTTCCGGTTTCACTTGACACAGTGTGTCACAGAGCTACAGTCGTCAATATTTTGAGATACCAGGCACTAGATATGATTCCTGGCTTCCCGTCATGCAAAAGTCGACACAAAGATTTATCATTGTTCCGCATACGAAGACTAGACAATCAAGACTGGGAAAAATCTCTTGTGAGAGCTGTGAATCGTGATTCTACTTTTAACTGTGAAAGAGTGACTATTTGCTTCATACATTTCAAACCGGAATGTTACATTGAAGATAAGTCACCTGACAAGAGAAATATAACTTTTATATTTAGAATAATTCAACTTTTCATTGGTTATAAGTATTGCTACCCCAGATAAAAAGATTCATAGACGTAAAAATAATCGATTTATCCAACACGAGTATCTTGAAACTGTTCGTATTAGAGAGAGAGAGAGCGCGCACCTGTGTGTGTGTGTGTGTGTGTGTGTGTGTGTGTGTGTGTGTGTGTGTGAAGATAATAAGTGATCTATTATAATATGAAATCTTTTATAATATGTTAAATAATTTGATAACACAACGCACGATGTGAATGTGTTCAAAACAACATGTTAAAAATATCAATAAATAAGGATTTAAATGTGTTACAGAATAAATGGAGTTTAAGGTACGTTCCTTAGAGCCTTAGTCTGAATTAATGCTGAATTAAATTCATTAAGAAACGATAAACTCGCTACAAACCGCTTTCTGTAACCACTCAGACAGACAATGAGGTAGAGAGCGAGAGCTTGCTGACATAACCATCTTCTTGACTTTGAAATAAATACATAGACTACGATACTGTCTGAGCAAAGATAATTTATATTAAAAACATTATTTATATATATATATATATATCAAACCATATTTTCTAAGAAGATTTCTTCAGTATCCAAGGATTCTATTATGCTCGCGGGTACAAAACAAAGAGACCGGAAGCTGCCTGTCCATAAGTTCAGCTTGTATACCACAGTCTGTGTTGTTTACAGCTGCACGTGAGTTGAGTCAGTGTTGTCCCAGTGATGGCGCGCGCAGTGATGGCGGTCCTTTCCTTCAGTATCCCTAGTATGGTAGAGAACACCCCGCCATTCAACAGACCACCACGTCACCTAGAAACTGTCATCTCACCCGAGTTCCACTAGAGCTGATAGCGGGAGCGGGAAAACGAACGAAACGGCGCCCTCAGACCTCAGACCCGGGGACAGCAAAGCGAGGGTCCTTATTCACATCATGAGTCATAGACGACAGCGGCGATGAGGCCGACCTTCCACGGTCTGGTCGCACGTGCCTGATGATGCAAGCATTGCTATTAGTCGCCACGCGGCATTAGTCCTTTAGCGCCCGCCTGACGAGGTAGGATCAAAGATACCGGGTACTTCAATCCGAAACGAGGTAAGATCAAAGATATCGAGGACTTCAATGTGACTTGAGGTAGGATCAAAGATACCGGGTACTGCAATCTGACTTGAAGTATGAAGATACCGAGTACTGCAATCTGACTTGAAGTATGAAGATACCGAGTACTACAATTTCACTTGAAGTGTGAAGATACCGGGTACTGCAACCCGATTTGAGGTAGGATCAAAGATACCGGGTAGTACGAGACACACGAACATGACGAGATGAGTAGCAACAGATCCCTGCTGTGTTATCAATTCTCATAACAATAAATACAAAAGTGGAACGGTTAGTATTATCTGCTATCGCGATATAAAGACCTAAATACTCAAAAACTCAACAGTGTGCGGTCGACATTTCGCATCAGGATTTTCTGAGAAATGACTCAAGTTCAATCAACTCGATCCTACTATTATCTGGTAAGTATTAAAGTCGGTAAAAACTTACAAGTGTCACCGTGACGAGCGAAACAACCTGTCAGACAAATCAGTAACAATGTGTAGGTTCAGACACCTTTGCCAGGTTTGGAGAGAAGTAACATGACAGATGACTTTGCAATATCACACATTGATTTCGATGTAATTGTTGGCAAATGGAGCCTGGAAATTGGTACTTATGCAGGATCTAAGTAACTAATATATACAGACCTATCGGAATAAATATTGTTTTCACAGGAACGAATCTTACAGAAAAGTGCAGAGTAATGTTTTGTCTACCGACTTTAAATGTCACCCTCTCATGCTTGGCAAATCATCGATTTGAAACATTTACTTTAACCCAAGATTCCGGATAGTTCACGGCACTTCGAAAATCGCCAAATACTGATTGGCTGTTGCCATAGGAAACCAGTAAAAACGAAACTCTCATTGGTACAAAACTTGGAGCCTCTCTAAGGACAACCCGTCACCGGCAAATGTTTCCCCAGTTTGATGATGATGATGATGTCTATTTGTAATGCGCAGGTATCCATTCGGACGAATGCTCATTGCGCAGTTTAAAAGGTGAACAGCCCAACAGTCTTACCTGACAAAATTATGACAATTTTTATGACATCATTTCCTACGTGGAAATATGGCGAGAACCCTGACTATAGCTATATGTCGAGTTTCACAAAAGAAAACTGACAACTTGATTATCTTATTTTACAAAAGCATTTTGTGTAGGGATCGTAAGTAGATGTGGCCAACTGTAGCAGCTGTGTTAACATCCCACCTCCATGGGGGAAGATCCACTATCCCAGTAGATGTCTTTCTGGTAGATGTCTTCGGGTAATCGGGTAAGTTTTCCGTTACTGATATTTTTTAACCAGCGAATAGTATGTTGCTCAAAGGTGTTGGTGATGTCAGTGCTCGGAGTTCACAAGCCTGATGAAGGCGTGTTCTCTTACAGGTAGACATGTTTAAACTCCAGCGCTCCATTATAAACAAGTTCCTGAACAGTAAAAGGTCCATTACTGGCAGACATTTTCACGTGAATGATACATTATTTGCAGACTGCTCTGAAAGTGAGTGTTCCATTATTGGCTGATGCCGTGAAAAGTGAGAGTTTTATGGCTGGCTGAGATGGCTAAAAGTAAATATTTCATTCCTGACTGACACCTTTGAAAGCCAGGGCTCCATTTTGATCTTCCACGAGGCACATTCTGCGGGACTAAACTTTCAGCTGTACTCTAGGGTGTGATGTAACACCTCTTTGTGCGGGACCATCCTCAAGCAGCTCGACGGGACGAGTCTCTCTCGTGTTGTCTCGCGTTAAAAACCGTGAAGACATTAAACACACGACATAAATAATATGAAGTGCTTCTTTTTTTTTGTGCCGGTGCCTACAAGATTCCACTCCCTCAGCCTACCCTCCACCACCACCACCAACACTACTGATACATCACGTGACCTCTCATTCATTTGCAACCCGGTTGTGTCCCCTTTGCTGACTTTACTTAAGTCCGGCTTTCAACAAGGGGAGAGCACCCTTCTTAAAATGTCCCTAGGCGAGAAAGACCGCCCCGGATCGAAAGCGTGCTTAATGGTTTAAAACCTCTCTTGATTTTTATCTGGCGTCAGACGATAAATTCCGCACGATCTGTCAGCGGTAATGCATTTTTCTAAACACAGCTGCCACACGGAGAGAGTCCGCAAACCTCGCCATTTGTTTTATGCCCGTGAACCTCTCCTGCCCGTTGCGTCATAAAAGCACATTGTTTCGTCGCTTCTCCATCTGTCTCGCTCTCTACGCAGTCGTGCGAGGTGCCCCTGCTGGTGTTATCCACACTGGAGAAGGTGGAGGGAGGGGAGGGAGGACTGCAGGCCGGGGGGGGGGGCGGCCTCTGGTGCCATCGTTGTTGTAGTGTTGCTACCCGAGGTGGGCGGTGGAGCAGGCAGATCACTTATCAAGCATCATAATATTTTGCCACTGATCCTTTTGTGGATCTACCGAGGTCCGCATGTGTCGCCCATTCGCACAAAACACGTGTTTAGAGGTCAGGGGTTATCAACTCGACAAGCTATTTAGGTGAGGACAGTATTTAGGTGAGGACAGTATTTAGGTGAGGACTGGCGGGTCGACTTCTGTCTGAGCCGTGGAGCAGAAGGAGCATAAAGTCGTGTCATCTGCCTTTTCCTTTTTCTTTCTGTCCTTCCCCTCCAACCATATAAATTTCTCTCGCGCTTCCTCTTACCCCACCCCAGTCTCTGTGTTCTCTCTTTTCCAGTCTCTCTCTCTCTCACACACACAATCACTGCGCCCTCTGTAAGATATCCGTTTTGTTTAGTTTAAACACATTAAATCAGCGTTAGTCACATTAGCAAGTAAAATACTTAAAAAGAAAAAAAATGTCTACTTGCTTTGAACAAAGGCTGTCACACACCTGGAAAATGCGCAAATAAAACGAATGTAAAAGACGGGAAGAAAGCTCTGTACCATGTACAGGGAATGAAACAAACAATCAACATTTTTTCCCAACATGTGATTATGTTCGCACAAATTTTTTTTTTGTTTTACTTTAGTGGTCATATAACAATTGTCAAATATACCCACATGTTTAACAAAAGGAAAGTGTCGCTAGGGTGATGGTGTAGACGGGTGTCTTAATGGCAAGCACCTAGCTATGCCGAGGGGAGCTCCCAGTTTCTTGGGGAGACAAAGACACACAACACTTCCATTACTGATAAAAGGAGGACAATGACCTGGCAAAGCGCAGGGAGGGGGTCTCATAACGACAAACGGGCTGTGTCACATCTACAGGTAACACAATGGAGGCAGGTTGTTTAATCTTATCACAAATCATTGTCTCTTAGTGACCACCACATATTCAACCATAATGCATTCAGAATATATGTAAAGAAACCATCTACTCTCTTTTTATCTCACTCTTAATTACTATCAGGGGAAGCGGATTGCCGAGTGGTTAGAGGGCTGGCGTTGGAACTGAGAGGACCCTGGTTCGATGACCGTTCAGTGCAGCAAACTTCCCCCAGTCACCCCAGCTGGATTTTGCTTACTGAAAACATACCACACTCCATGAGTGTACAGTTTCACTGTGTAGTATTTACTTTACCGTCAGAAGACTGGACTCAAAGCCAACAATATTTTGATTCCGCGTTTCTCCACGATTTCTATCCACGGGTAAGAGTTGCTTCCTTCTTCTCCCCTTCAGCCTTGGCACTGGCTCGTGCGATGTGGATCACAGGTAACGTCTCGCACTTCCTTCTGTCAGCCACAGGCACAGGTAGAAAGATGCCCCCGAAAGGTGTTTCTGTCTACCTCCAGTGTAGTTTTGGTTGTTACACTGCAAAGACAGGTAAGAGCAGGTAACACAATGGCGTGTGGCTCCCTCAGACTTTAGTCACTCAACTTGTCGACTCTTTGGATTCCGCTTTGCAGTCGAGACACACAGAAGCAGGATAAATGACACTTCACAACTGGGTTTCATTTTTTTATGGTAAACCCAGAGTTTAAACTGGTCATCGGCCATCAGCATCGTGTTCCTTTCTCTGCACTGGCACAAAATGGCACCAGGTGGCAGATAAAGCAACAGTGAAGAATACTAAAGAGTAACAACACCCAGAGTGAAAGTGAAATGCAGTGTCTGTCTACATCCTGATTCCTGAGTCCAGCAAACTGATGCTGACCTTTGTCTGGTCAAACTCCTGGCGGACACAGCAGTAGACGGCTGACCATTCACTGGCAAGACCGAGATTTGCCCCGAGCGGCTCTTGGGATTCTTTACTTCACCAGCTTTGCTACTGATTGGCTCAAGCAGATGATGACGAGGATGTTCTTGTTGATATTTTTATATTTCCTGATTTATCAACAGTTCTGATGTGTCGTAGGTACAGCCCAATTCTGCCAACCACTGATTTGTCAAATGAATACAAACCCATTCTGATAGCTCCACTTACTTTGGTGAAAAGTAAACACGGTCACGTGAATATGAGTGCAGTGGACTTTCTTTGTTTTCTGCCTTTGGTGTAACAAAATATTTAGCACTTGGCAGACACCCTGCCAAAAGCTAACGAAGAGAGTCAAGTGTAGCTGTGGTCTCCGGTACCTGACATGACACTTGACTCCATGTACATGTTGTTCAGTCCACACTAACATGACACTTGACTCCATGTACATGTTGCTCAATCAGCACTAACATGACACTTGACTCCATGTACATGTTGCTGAGTCCACACTAACATGACACTTGACTCCATGTACATGATGTTCAATCCACACCTGAGGTGAAGATCTCAGTACAGACTCGCTGTTGGTGTCTGAGGAGCAGACTCAAGAAAGATGTCTCCGTTCAGATGTTGTGGCCCGAGCACAGCAGTGGCCGGCAGTTTAACAGCTGCCAAAGTTCGTTGGCTTGGAATCTTGCTGCGTTGAACTGCGTGACACGTGAGCGAGGCCTTTGTTTCCACGAAGGACACCAAGTTAAAGGAATGGTAGGAAGATGGCGCTGACTACAGGGTCAAGTAGTCGCAAGCCTCGTGGCGATGCTGGCCTCCGTGCGGTTGGGGTCTGTGCCCTTTGATAAATAAAGTCAATATGGGTGGTCGTACTGGCTGGCTGTACTCATCATCCATGCAGGTCACAGCAACACCCAAAACAGATGTTTGCCTCCAGCAACATAGCGCACACAGTTTGAACTTTCTCTTTGTTCTCTCCACCCCCGCACACACTCTCTCTCGCTCGCTCTCTCATGGTTACGCGCACACACACACACAGACATTTTTTTAAGCTACAAGAATGTTTTAAAAATTGTGTGCGAGGGGAGAAGAGAGTTATATAGTACAGGTGGCGCGTGACAAAATTAAAGAGACAGAACTCTTATCGACAATCTCCTACAGGTGAGAGTCGATTACTTGGTGGAGTTTGGAGTTCTGCTTGTGTGTGTGTGTGTGTGGTTGGCTGCTTTCCTGCTTGTCAAAGAATTCTTCTCGTACTGTCCGTCACATTTTTCAGAACCAGTGAGGTTGTGGGGTTAAAACAACGAAGCTTCTCTTGCCTCGTGTCCTTTGACCTCAGTCACCTATCCTTCTGGTGAGTCAGGCTGATGCCTAATACAGACACTGGTTTTTTATCTTTCTTCGTCTAAAATACTTTACTATCTTGTACCTTTATTTTTGTAACAATTTACTTTCATCCCTAATCTGAGGTCACGCTCCGCTGCAGCAATTCGTTTGGCCTTCTACAGTTTCTGGTGGTTATGCTCCGGGATCTCGGGTACTTCGCATCTTCATTGTTTTGACAGCTTGCTCTTTTTGAAGCCAAAGCACTCACACCTCACCACACCACCCCCCAACCGGCTGAGGAGGAGCCCAGCAAAGGGGAGTAATTAGAGCAGAGGAGTAGAGGTCCACAGGGGGGCGCGAGTGGTCGTCAAGCCAGTGAGTGCGAGGGATGGCGATGTTCCGTAGGTGAGAGAGACGGCAACCTTTCGGGACTCGATGACCTCTTTGCCGCAGTGTCGCAGCATCCAAGCGAACGGTGCGACCTCCCATTCCTGAACTAAACCTCCCTTTAAGGCCGGTACCTTGACCCCTGACTTTTGACTTCCCTGCGGGAGGGGAACCATTTTTTGCGACAAACAATCTGTGATCAAGTTCCACTGGCGTGCAGTGCAACCGGACTGCAACCGGAAGCCACAAAACCTGTTCCCCAGCCATGCGTGGGCTTGACTTCCGGAAACAAGCGGAGCTCGCGCCAGATGTGGACGAACCACCCCACGCATGCGCAAAAGACGGACCGAGAGGAACGTCAGGGAACCTGGTGTAGCCTACACGCGCTCTGCCTGTACCAGCACGCACCCCGAGTTGTTTTGCTGTACGTGTGCGTACCGTAGTCCCAACTCGGGTTAACAAGAAATTTCCAGCACAAACCACACGATACAGCGTTGACGACGCACCTTAAAGTAAGACACGTGATGTGTACTCGCTACAAAGGTTTACTTGAGTATAGAATGTTCTCACTGCGGTATCGCAAGTATGGCAAGTAATGGCATGAGATAATTAGTTTTAATACCTCCTAACAAGTGAGCGCGTAACTGACAAACTCTAATGTCTCCTGACAAGTGCTTACATGACAAGGTTCAAACATCTAATTACTTATTGTAACTTCCACCCCCACTCCCTACATTGCAATCCTAGTTTGTACATTTCCCTCGCCTCATTATCCACACGGTTAGACACTACATTTTCCCTCACCTCATTATCCACATGGTTGAACACTACATTCCTCACCATATTATCCACATGGTTAGACCCTACATTCCCTCACCTCATTATCCACATGGTTGAACACTACACTCCTCACCATATTATCCACATGGTTAGACCCTACATTCCCTCACCTCATTATCCACATGGTTGAACACTACATTCCTCACCATATTATCCACATGGTTAGACCCTACATTCCTCACCCTATGATCCACATGGTTAGACCATGCATTCCCTCACTCTATTATCCACATGGTTAGACCCTACATTTCCTTCGTCTCATTATCCACATGGTTAAGACCTTACATTTTCCTCACCCTATTATCCACATGGTGAGACCATTTGACTGGCAGAGAAGATTTGCCACGTTTGAGTACATTTTAGGTGTCGAAATGTTTTGCTTGAAAATACTTGAGGGTAAACTGATGATAACAACTGACGACACTGGGAATGTCTGTCTGCGTAAATGTGTGGAGTGATCTTTGGACGGATGGAGTTTTGGATGGCTGTGGCCGGACGGAGAGTGTGAGAAAGAAAGAACTGAGGTGAAAAAGGAAAGAAAGGGTTGAGATGACAGGGTGGTCGGGTGGGTGGGTGTATGGATGGACGTGTCGTGTGGGGCTGGGGGTGCGACATCATTGCGATGTGGGTGTAGGTCACCCCCTTTCCTCTGCTCGATCAGAGCCTCGGGTTCACCCGGGTTATTTCACACACCGTTCTGTTAAGTTACCCTGGTTACGTCACACGCCAGGTTACCCAGGTTACGTCACACGCCAGGTTACCCAGGTTACGTCACACGCTGGCCTTTTAGGTTACCCAGGCCACACGCTTTTTTTTCCTTGAGTTCTTTCTCTCCTCGTCAGTCGCCAGTCAGCAAAATCTGATTGTGACCCCGGCATCACTTCATGTCACTTCTGCCTCCCCATCACTTCCCTCTCCATCTTTGTTCCTAAGACTGTAGTCTGGTAAGTGGTATGATCACACGTGCGCACGCACGCACACACTCACTCTTTCTGTCTCGTTTTTCTACCTGACAAAGGGGTGGAGTGTAAAATTCTTCCACAAGCTTCCCGGTGCGAAGGCACAGCTGCATCCTTTACAAACAGCCAGCAGCTCCACCTGTTCTCGTCTTTGATGTTAATTGCAAATCTGCATCAGTCTGCGCGCCTGTCCGGGTTGTGAGGTGAGAAAGTAAGAAATAAAGATAGAATGGGAAAAGACGAAAAAAAAAAACTAACCAGAAACGTGGTCGAGAGAAAGAGAGAGAGAGGATGGGTTGTTGGGAAGGAAACATAAAAAAGTCGCGAAATTAAAAACTTCGTTCAGATTTCAGTTGCTGAACTGGTTTAGTCACGTGATTGTGGATTTTCATTAGCATGAACAGCAGTCTTTTTCCTGATATATGTTTTATTATGTGCTAGTGGGGGTATGGTGGTGGCATGGTGTGGTGTCCTGGAGGAGGTATGATGGTATGGTGGGGAACGTATAGCGGTTGTGTGATGGTATAGTTTGGATAGTATGGCGGTGCTGTGATGGTATCGTGGGTATGATATGGCCGGGGTATGGTGAGTGTCTTGATGGTGATGCGATGGTAAAGTGGGGATAGTATGGTGGGGTGTTATGGTATCGCAAGGATGGTATAGCGGTGGTGTGATGGTATGATGTGTGATGGTATATGGGATCATGTTGCGGTGGTGTGATGGTATGGTGAGGATGGTATATGGGATCATGTTGCGGTGGTGTGATGGTATGGTGAGGATGGTATATGGGATCATGTTGCGGTTGTGGGATGGTATGGTGAGGATGGTATGGCGGTGGTGTGCTGGTATCGTGGGTATGATATGGCGGTGGTATGGTAAGGTGTGTTGGTGGTGATACGATGGTATGGGGGAATACCAAGGTAGTGGGGGATGGTAATGTGGTGATGTGCTGGTATGGTGGGGATGGTAAGACGGCGGCGGCGCTGGTAGAGGGCAGCGAACAGGAGAAGGAAGTTGATGGATAGTCCAATAAACGGTCTGATAGAGGGATGAGAAGTCTGCTCCACACAGTTTTTCTTTAGTTCGATTTGCACCTGCTGGCGTTAGGAAGAAAGCAAAGCAAAAGAACAGTCGCCATCTCACAGACCTGCGCACAAGGTCATCACGCATGCGCGCGCTCGGTGCAGGTCACGCTGCCCTGCCTGTAGTCCGTATCTGCAAACGATAGCAGAAAATGCCAGGACGCCGTTAACTCCCTCCTCCCCCACCCCCCCCCACTCCACGCATTCACGCAAGTGGGTGGCCGCAGCCTAATGGAAGGACCACCCTGTGTGCATCCTACTCTCCACGTTCGAACCCCTTAACGGCTTAAGTCTGCGGTCCTTCCCCCGAAATCTCCAGGTGCAACTTCCGTTGGCCGCATGTGCACCAGCGTAGAAGTGCATGCAGGCGCTGGTGTTGCAGGTGCACTACACGGCGCGTGCCTCCGCTTGGCATGCTGGGTAGCTGGCTGCAGGCAGCGCTGTGTCGCCACAAGGACGAGCGACCGTCAAGTGTCTTCCAGACCGGACACACTTGTTCATTAAGTGACCATGTCTGGCCCATCTCACGTGACGGACAAGCAGAAAACATTGTCCCGGGGCACGCATGTTGGACTGTGGGACAGACGACGCTGCGACAACGCGTAGTCACGTGACACCAGAACCAGATCGCTCGTCTTGTCGGCCATTTCTTGTCTTTCAGTATTGATGTCCATTCAGCAGTTTGGCATCTAGGAAATAGTAAGGGACGCAGATGACAAGGAGTAGGGCACATGCAGCACAGGAAACCTGTTACCAAGGAAGGTATTCCTCACAGTAGTCGTTGGCTACCTATAGGTGCACCGACCCGGGTGCAGTGTCCTGCCGTCAGATGCCCGAACGACCTAGAAAACTCGTGAATACCTAGAATACATGGCATGACAAGCGCCTCTTCTCGGCTACAATGGATTGTTCCTGATGCAAGATGTGTCTTCACCTTCTCAAAGAAATGTTTGGCATCAAGAAGGGGGGTATTGATAGTCTTTCTTGCTCTAAACTTACAGGACAAAGAATACCAACCATTGAGCTCTCATAGAGCTGTCTTTGTAGTGGACAAACACGACCCTCCAGGGTGGAACCGGCAGTAAACAATCCAAGACACGAGACATGCGCTCCCCCACAGGTCTAGCCGCACCAAGAGAAGATGGCCGCCGCCTTGTGTTACATTGGGAAATCATATGCTAAGGGAGAAAACCCTGTCAGAAAAGGGATGTTAGCACGGTGAAAGTATTCCACAACGAAAGTAGCGGCCATGACACTGCTTCTCGGGCCGTAGGTTTTCCTCCATGACAGTACCAGTTACGGATCAGCGCATAAATGTTCGCAAGCGAGCGAGCACGGTCCCGCTACCTTGGGGGTAATCTTGGAAAAGATCATGAACCCCGACAGAAAACCTGGACGAAAGCTTTCCACCATGAAAGTACCGGCTGCCTGGACAAAGGCCGTGTGACCGAATAAGACTGTTGCAGACTGCCGGGGTCACGATCCGATTTTGTGCTCGACCAGGCTTCAAAATTCTCACAGTGCGCAGGCGCAGGGGTCAGCAGGTCATGTCCGCCATTTTTCATTTAACTTCTACTGTTCATGTTGTGATGTAAGTGACTTAATATTCAGATCATGACCCTAGTGTTGTTGGATAAAGCGCTGTACCAATGTACTTTCATCATTTCCACCGACCCACGCGGTCCAAGATGCTGACAGCATCCGGGGAAAAGACACGGCCGCTAATTTGCAAATGTACCCGCACCGGCGAGAACCCCCTTCTAGGTTTAGTTTTCTCTCCGTTCTCCCACCAAAGGTTGGTCACAGTCATGACATTCAATGTGGTGAATGGTACCTGTACACATCTGACCAACTGGCACACACACGCCGCGGGGTCTCGCTGCTGAATGAGGGGTGGGGAGCGGGTACGTGTCATATCCATTAGGATAAGCCCGAAATGCTGACCACTTCCTTCGGGTATTTATCAGGGGGTGGGGGTAGGGTTTTGGTTCCCCTCGAACTTGATGAGCAGATGGTCTTTGCTCGCTGACGAAAAGTAGGAAGGCAGTCAGTACAACAGTTAGACTGCGTGTTCAGTGCACAGACTCTACCCACGACACATATAATGACTCCTAGTATCTAAACACCATCATGCACAGCAAACTGTAAGCACATCATATAGACAATGAGATGCATAATAACTGTAAGTAAATGTAAACTGCGTGCGTTAGTGTAAATACAAACACAAAACAGACTGAAGGGGACAGGGTGTCGACATTCATCACCAGCCATCATATTGTCCAACATGCGCTCCCTTCAAAACAAACAAGACGAACTCGGTGCGATGACTGAATCTGATGGGGACTACCGACCTTGTGACCTCTTGTCTCACTGAAACGTGGCTAACACATGAGGTAGCATTCCAACTAGAAGGATACACAACGATTCGATTCGACAAATAAGTATCTAGGGGGAGGCTTGTGTACGGTTGTAAGTGAGGGGTGGGCCACGAACGACACAGTACGGGAACAGAACAGTACTCACGATCATTCCTGAAGGACCCACCACACAAAGGTAGGGGGGGGTCTTAGAGTTCCACCGACAGGTACTGTAGGGTCCGGTTCGTTTGAAAGGGTAAATCTGTTAATGAATGGACTGATTCTGTCAGACGAGCAGACTCTCAATACGGGTACCCCTGAAGGATGTGTGCGTTCCCCCATCCTATTTTCTGTAGCTAAAAATGAGATTTCCATCATCTGTGCTATTCTCAAACTGGTGAGATATGTAGATGACATGGCTCTTGTGGGTTGCCTCAAAGATGCGCAGTCCCTGTCACAGTCCCTGGCCTGTATAGGGAAACTAGTTGACTGGTCTGAGCGCAGCTTTCTGGAGCTGAACGTTGAAAAAACGGAGGAGATGGTCCTTGGGAGGGCACACGATAGAAGAGATGGCAGTACCCCCCTCTCCCCGCCAATTCAAATCAAACGATAGGTACAGAGGACTGTCAGCTTTAAGCAATTTGGTACAGTGGCAGACACAAGGTTCTCCTGTAGTGATCATGTGAACCAAGTGAACAGCAAGGCCCAGCAAAGACTGCGCATGTTGAGAAAACTTCACAGCTTCAGCCTCAGCTCTGGGATGGTGTGCTGGAAACTGTTTAGACTTTACAGGTCCTTTGTTTAAAGCATTCTCATATTTAACATCGCCGCCTGGTATGGTCACCTGCTCGTCAAAGACAAGGCAAGGCTTTACAGTCATCCGCCAGGCAAATAAAATTATCGGTACACCACAGCTGCCACTTTCTGACCTGTACCTTCATGCGGTCAGAAAGATGGCAAATAACATCATCTCAGACCGAACACACTCTCTCCATCCTGTCAGCTGTTGCCCTCGGGCAGGAGCTACAAAGTGCCACAGGCGCGAAAAACTGCTACCAGAGGTCCTTCCTGCCAGCAGCCATCACCATCCTAAATAAGAGGCACAAGGACCTGTAGGTTTACCATATTACCATATTACCTTTTTACCTTTTAGGAGGCTTGTGTGTATGTGCAAAAGGGTGTAGGTGTGCAGGCGTGCTGAATGTATATCTGCCTGTTATGTCTTGTATGTGTGTATATATAATGCTTATATTATGTATGTGTGTAGTGATTGTGAGCAAAGAAAAATTTCTGTCTTGGACTGCCTTGGACAGACAAAGTTTGATTTGATTTGAAAACATCTTTAGTAATCCTTGTCAGGAAATTGTTATCTACACAACATTCAGGTTTGAAGTAGAGTATAGAGTCTATTGAGTATGTATGTATACTATACAGTATTGTATAGAGTCTATTGAGTATGTATGTATACTATACAGTATTGTATAGAGTCTATTGAGTATGTATGTATACTATACAGTATTGTATAGAGCCTATTAAGTATGTATGTATACTATGCAGTATAGTATAGAGTGTATTGAGTATGTATGTATACTATACAGTATTGTATAGAGTCTATTGAGTATGTATGTATACTATACAGTATTGTATAGTCTATTGAGTATGTATGTATACTATGCAGTATAGTATAGAGTCTATTGAGTATGTATGTATACTATGCAGTATTGTATAGAGTCTATTGAGTATGTATGTATACTATGCAGTATAGTATAGAGTCTATTGAGTATGTATGTATACTATACAGTATTGTACAGAGTCTATTGAGTATGTATGTATACTATACAGTATTGTATAAAGTCTATTGAGTATGTATGTATACTATACAGTATTGTATAGAGTCTATTGAGTATGTATGTATACTATACAGTATTGTATAGAGTCTATTGAGTATGTATGTATACTATGCAGTATTGTATAGAGTCTATTGAGTATGTATGTATACTATGCAGTATTGTATAGAGTCTATTGAGTATGTATGTATACTATACAGTATTGTATAGAGTCTATTGAGTATGTATGTATACTATACAGTATTGTATAGAGTCTATTGAGTATGTATGTATACTATACAGTATTGTATAGAGTCTATTGAGTATATATGTATACTATGCAGTATAGTATAGAGTCTATTGAGTATGTATGTATACTATACAGTATTGTATAGAGTCTATTGAGTATGTATGTATACTATACAGTATTGTATAGTCTATTGAGTATGTATGTATACTATACAGTATTGTATAGTCTATTGAGTATGTATGTATACTATACAGTATTGTATAAAGTCTATTGAGTATGTATGTATACTGTACAGTATAGAATAGAGTCTATCTAGTATTTGTGTATACTATACAGTATTGTATAAAGCATAAGGTTTTATGCACACCGGGCAGGTGTTGTGTAGCATATTGGGGGTGGTGTGGCTGTGGGCGGCTGCTGCTCATAAGCGTGTGCAGTATGCACATCAACACAAGCAAACTAACATGCACTGCATGCATACATACACACACTCTCTCTCTCTCTCTTATTTTAGAATTGTGGCCGCAAGGTGGAATCCACTACATGACTACAAATACACCTTAATTCCACCATTCTACCCATGTAATTTATTTTGTAAACGCGAACCTGCGAGTTTCGATCCATCGTCAGCGGCGCTGCGCGTGTCTGTACGGAAGGTGATTTGTCGCCGCCACATGGCCGGGCTCTGCTTCCCAACAGGCAGGGCGGTCTATAAATAGTCTTCAGTATCTCAGGTGGATGTTATTACAGTCTGGCAAGTCGTAGAGATGCCTATAACCTCTTGTTTCCTGACACTGCCAGCGTCCACTTCTAATCAGCTCCCACCGCTAACATATTCTCGCGCTCTTCACGCCCCTCTTCACACGGGCGGAAACTCCGCACCACGCATGCGCGCGACGAGTACGAGGGAAAAACAAAACACAAAACAAACAAATAAAATCCCCAAAGGTGCTTGACGAGCAGACGGCTTTTACCAGCCAACTCTCAGGCTGCCTGTCTCTTTCCTTCTGCATGGCCAGCCTGCCAGTTGTCATCTTCATGCGATGTTAGGTGCCACATCATAGGCGGCTTCTTCAAGAGGAGCTGCTGTCAGGCCAGGAGGAGTTTGCCTGCAGCCTTGTCATTGGTCAGAAGGTTTCAGAAGGCGGGTGTAGACTGTAGACGACTACATGTCACGGAGCCCTGACACCAGTCGGCCTCGCTTCCTCTAAAGAGGTTCTGAGCAACGATGGTGTAAAGTGCAGCAGGGCATACACACCTGAAGGCAACGCTCGCAGACATGACGAAACGCGAGGTGAAAAGAATGAGGAGAAAATAAAAATGCAACAAGACGATGTGAATGGGACAAGCGAAAAAAGAAGTAAGAATACGAACACGGTTTTACAAGTTATAAACATAGAACCTAGTTGCCAGTGCAACGCCCGTAGTCCATGGAGGTAGTGGTCAGGGTTTGTACATTTGTCTTCCTCTCCTGACTGGGTGGTCCAGATGGAACATGGCGAGAACAGCAGACAGACAAGAAGGGAGCTCTCTACAAAATGAGGAGCGTACAACCTTTTGTTTCTTGGCTCACCCCTATCTCCGTGGGGCTAATGCCAGCCGACAGCCAAGGACACCCCATTGTCTGTTAGGTCAAGCAGGCTGGTATGTGCCAGACAGTCGCCGTTAGTCGTTAACCTGGGCTAAAAGCCCCGGCTGGAGTAGTCGCTCTGTGGCAGGTAATAAATCGTCACGTGGAACCCAGCAGCGCAGTTGCTCCGCGTGGTGCCGTGACTTTTGGTAACCGTGGAAATGGCCTGGTGTCACTATGGTGTAACACTCCAGTCCTCCATCGATTGTGGGTCATATTGCGCTAAACAACGCCGGACTACCACAGCAGTTGGTTGTTGGATTTGAGATGTGGCTGGTAATCAAAGCGTGATATTGTGTGTGTGCGTGCGTGCGCGCGTGAACAACATTTTCCCACTGCGCTTTAACTGGCTGCCATTCCAGAAATCTCTCAAGCAGCGCTCACAGGTGAAGACAGGGAGTAAGAAGGGTGCAGAGCAGGAGAGAGGGGGGGGAAAGAGGAGAGAACTCTTAAAATTTACGCCGGTTATTTTGTAAACAGCCACCCAACTAATTCGCGGCAGCCGGCACCGAGCTTAACCCTCTCGCTGCTAAAATGACAGGGCCGTGAAAGAGCAAAGCCCTGGCAGTCACCTCGCACCGGCGGGCTCGTGGCAACCGGTTTATCTCGGCCAAATCTCGCCAACATCTCGTCTCAATCCCCGTCTACAACGCGATGAAATCGCGGCGCAATCTCGCCTAATTCTGGGTATCGCCATATTACGTTCCAAGTGCCGTGCCTCCCACTTTTTGCCTGGCTGCGCGGAGTGGCGATGAACATCACTCTACTCCTCACTCCACTCCTCGCTCTACTCCTCGCAGTTTGAAAGCCTGGGAAGACGGGAAGCTGTTAGGGAGCTGGGGATGGGGGTTAGGAAGCAGGTCTGGTGAGGGCAAATCTTCGGTAGTCTTTCCCAGTTCGTTGCCGTCTGCCTGCCACCAAGCTCCCTGACACATACGCACGGCACTCACCGGCCTGCAGACGATGAAAACAAATGTGACAATGATAATAATGCTGAGGACAGAAGATTCTAGTCCGAAAGACGTTAAACGATTAATCAGCTTCCTCAAAGAACTCATTTAAAAGGTTGTCTGTGTAAAAGGTGAGGGGGCAAAAGTCTTCTCTGAGTGGTCAATGCTTTCAATTTTCTCCAGAAGAAATCGTCCGTGTGTATGAAGGTGGAGGGATAAGAACATAATACATAGACAGCATGACAGGATAAGATACGAGAGGATGAATAACAAGATAAGGTAAGCATGTATGCCAGGATAAAACAGATAGTACTGACAACCGCGCAGTGTATCAGTCACTCAATCCTGTCAACACATACACGGAGCCTGACAAACACGTGTTCTTTCACACAAATTCAAAGAAAAGAATGATTTGTCTAACGAATCTCTCTGCTGTACTAAGTTTGAATAAAAGAAGAAAACAAGAAAAATATACAAATGAAAAGTCAGTTAAAAAACGATTCCTATATCCAGATTACTTTAAAATAATAAAATCCCTAACCTTTGAGTCCTGCCTGTCTGAATATCTACAAGAATACCTACTCACCTAATCGATCTATAGACTCCTAAACGTCCTACTCAACAAATTCTTCTTACAATTCCTACCCTACTTGTCTTTCCGTCCTAAACCTCTCCCTTCTCTCACCTGACTAACTAACTCCTTGCGCGCGCTCCCTCACGTCATTTCCTTCACTTTTTTACATCACTCATACACGTCTTCCGAACAACTGACGTCATTCACGCTCTTTCGTTCTTCCACATTAATCCTTATAAAATTTAAGCTTAATCACGATACAGTCAATAACTAATCACAACGATACCTGACAATAACAAAAAGCTTGCATTTTTAATCAGAGGATAACATAAAAGCAGTATTACTGAAAGGATAATAAAGAAGCGGTATTCACGAAATTCTAGTACGAAACCACTATTAACGAATGATATTATAGGGTGGTATTAGTGAGAGGATAATATAAAGGCATTTATTATGAGACAATAATTAGGAGAAAATAATATAAAGTGTAGCCCGGTGGTGTAGTAATTAAAACACTCGCTAACACAGCTGCAGTGAGAACCAAAAGGTCTCAGGTTCAGATCTCGTCTCGGGACGTTCTCTGTACGCGACACTTGCTCGCAAGGCTGGCAGTTTTCTCCGGGTACTCCGCTTTCCTTCCCTCCGTTCCTTTGTCCCTATCCCCTCATAGTGCGAAATCGCCTACAGGTTGAAGCACTTTCATGCCAAACTAGCCAACTAACTGGAGGCAGTAATAAAGAGAGGATAACACAGAGGCTGTTTCTCTTCTCCTGGCTTTGTAATTCTTCCGACCTCCTTTAGCTGCAGCGTGAGGCCAGCGCTTCTCCAGTCTTCTTCTCCCTGATCTTTAGTTATCTTCCTAAACTGTGTGTTTGCAAGTCTGTTCCCATCGCGCATCCTCATTCCCGTCTGTTCCCACCATGTATCTGTTCACAAGTCTGTTCCCACCATGTATCTGTTCACAAGTCCGTTCCCACCATGTATCTGTTCACAAGTCTGTTCTCACTGAAGGTCCGCGTTCACTAGTATATTCTCACTACTAGCTCAAGGCTGTAGTTCTCCTTTCTTCGAGGACTGAGGGTTGTGGCCCCGCAAGTCCTACGTTTCCATGGAGATGGCCAGTGCTTATACCTCCTCCTTTGTTTTCACAGCACTTGTCCCTCCAGTCACAAGGGGCACTTGTCTGACATCGTTGGTGACTGTATTTATGTCCCTGTCTACAAAGGCCTACCAACTTCCCTTCTACTTGAGCCAGTTTAGTGGTTACCAGGGATTTTAGGTCAAACAAATTTTGTTGGGGGTGGGGGGGTAAAAAGGGGCAGACATTTTTACTCCACATACTTTTAGCAACGTCCGCGATGACATGTCATGGGAGTTTCAAACAAACGTAAAGTCGATAGCGATGATCTGCACATCATCATCATCATCAATGGTGACTCCAGTAGCTCCTATTAACAGGGAGGTAGGAGGAGTTCGAGGAGGTAAAAATACAAAATTCGATCTTCGTTGTTATCTGACGTTGTCACGTGATACGCTACAGACATTAAGTCCCTCCCTACTCGCTAGGCAAGAGATGACCCGTTCACTTGTTTTTCCTTTGTTTCGCCTGACTTTGTTTTTTTCTGTTTATGTTTTATTGATGAGGTTTCCTTTTAAGTTTCAGTTCTTTTTTCAGTCTCGTGGGATATCAAGAAATTGAGAACATGCACATAAAAATTCACCACTGACATCTCAGTATCTGTTCCTTGTGTTTCGTATAGTGGAGTCCCACGGCACGATATTTCTTTATTGAGAAACATTGAAACTAGACAATAAGGCCATCTTGGGGTGTTCGTGACATGCCTTGTAAAAGCCACTGGCAGATATCTGTAGAAGTTTGCAACAATGTCATGGACCCCTGGTGACCCAGACGTTAAAGGGCAACACGAGTGCTCAGCGAAAATTACTGGAAAGAGAGAATTAAGTCTCACAAAAACATATTCCGGCAGCATTTCTGACGAAGAGGCACGAGTATTATATTAATGTTTGTTTCTTTAAAAACAGGAAGTGACGGAAGAGCAGTATTTCTTAAAAAAAAGGTCGTTTGCATGAACTGAATGTGAAGAGGAAAGATGGCATCCTTGGTAAAAGGAAACAAACCAGAACACATTGTGCTGTTGCTGAATGTTCTCGTCGACACTCAGATGAAGTTAGTTCCTAAAGATAATGGCAGCAAACGCCAGTGGATTCACTTTGTTCAGAGATATGTGTATATAATATATATGTGTATATGTGTGTATATATGTTATATATGTGTATATAATAAATGTGTATATATGTGTATATGTGTATATAATATGTTATATAAGTGTATATAATATATGTTATATATGTGTATATAAAATATGTGTATGTGTGTATATATATGTGTATATAATATATGTGTATACATGTGTATATAATTTATGTGTGTATATATGTGTATATAATATATGTTATATATGTGTGTATATAATATATGTGTATACATGTGTATATATGTTATATATGTGTATATAATATATGTGTGTATGTGTATATAATATATGTGTATACATGTGTATATATGTTATATATGTGTATATAATTTATGTGTGTATATATGTGTATATAATATATGTTATATGTGTATATGTGTATATAATATATGTGTATACATGTATATATGTTATATATGTGTATATAATATATGTGTGTATGTGTATATAATATATGTTATATATGTGTATATAATATATGTGTGTATATGTATATATAATATATGTTATATATGTGTATATGTGTGTATATATGTGTATATAATATATGTGTATATAATATGTGTATATATGTGTGTATATGTGTGTAGATGTGTATATAATATATGTGTATATATGTGTATATATGTGTGTAGATGTGTATATAATATATGTGTATATATGTGTATATATGTGTGTATATGTGTATAAATGTGTATATTTGTGTATATGTCTGCATATGTGTACATATGTTATATATGTGTATATTTGTATATATATATGTATATAATATATGTTATATATGTGTATATGTGTGTATGTGTATATATTATATGTGCATATAATATATGTTTATATGTGTGTATATAATATATGTTTATATGTGTGTATATAATATGTTATATCATATATGTGTATATGTGTGTATATATATGTGTAGTTGTGTGTATATATGTGTGTATATGTGTATATATGTGTATATTTCTGTATATGTGTACATATGTGTATATATGTGTGTATATATGTGTATATAAAATATGTTATATGTGTATATAATGTGTGTATATGTGTGTATATATGTGCATATGTGTATATAATATATGTGTATATATGTGTATATATGTATATAATATGTGTGTATATAATATATGTGTATATGTGTATGTGTATATATGTGTACATGTTATATATGTGTATATATGTGTATATATGTGTATATGTGTGCATATGTGTATATATGTGTATATTATATGTGTTATATGTGTGTATAATATATGTGTGTATGTGTATATATGTGTGTATAATATATGTGTGTATATGTATGTATATGTGTATATATGTGTATATAATATATATGTGTATATATGTTATATATGTGTGTATAATATATGTGTATGTGTGTGTATATACAGGTCTCTGCTTTGTTCAAACCTCCCGTGTGATCTTGGTCCCCACACCGCACTCAAGAATTGTCTTAAAACATTTCACAAACGATTGTTATCGTCACTTATACATTGACAGTTCGGGTTTTTTAAAATATAACACTGAGTTTCACATTTCCCAAAAATGGTCACGTGCTATGTCCTCAACGGTCTGCCTCGCTATCTGTGGCAGACTGTTACTGAGTGCTGTAGCTGACTTCCACGTCACACCACGAGATGTTGCGAGATATCATGAGATAGCACAGGGAGTGGAGGAAATTTATTGCAAATTTAGTTGTCAGAGCAGTGTCGTGTAAACAGGCGCTCTTTCGTTGTAAACCCTTTCAGCCCGGAAGGAATTATTCTTTTGTGATAGAAGCAGCCAATCAAAACGCCCCTCTGGTGCACGTGAGCCGTTGACACTGCCAGAAAGAGGCTTCTTGACCTTGGCCAAAAATACTTGAAAATTCCTTTATGAAAGCCCCCTGGACTGAATATTTGTATTCAAATCAGTGATTTTTCTTACTTACATGCAGACATGTGTGCGTACATATGTGGGTTTGTAAATAGTCACTTACACTCGGGGGGGGGGACCTCAGAGCATGTCTCTTTCCTCACGCCTTCTTGTAGTGTCTCACATAAGACACGAGAAAGTTTGATGGGGGAACCTACACAGGTCAAATTCAGCGAAAAACTGAGTTTTGTTCACGAGATACAAACAAACCTGTGAATACCCTAGTTCTCACCAGGATCACCTGCAATAGGTTAGGTGAGCTGACCTCAGTAGCACACCTTGAACCTGCAACACCTTGTAGACCCTGAGACTCTATGGCCTTCAGTGATGTCAACAGACATTTAGCTTCTTCTTCCTGAGCTTCTCTGGAAACAGAATTCTTAGTTTCAACCACGGACCTTCATCTACTGGATGAGTGTCTCTCATTCGTTGCCTCTTTGCGCTATCATAGGAGTGACCAATTGTAACAAACCCTACAATGTTAGGTTTTCACTTCCGTTTTCGATTTCAAAATGGCGGGTTTTCCTAACGTCGCAGAAATTTTAGAAGTAATTAAGCTCTTTTCGGTCATAAGAACCTTGTTAAAGAAGACTGATTGCAAAATCAACAGTAGTATTTTCTGTAAAATGTATTTTGGTTGTTTATAGAAAACGCATGTGGGTTTATCGTCAATTTTATCATCTAAAAACATCGTCACAACAGATGCCATTGACTTGCTCTACCACTAACAATTTTTTTAAAAAAAGCATTGTTTTTTGATTTTTCGGACACAATTATATAGATTATTCTGTTACAAAAATCCTATACTTTAAGAATTAATTAAATAAATGCCACAGGTAAAGGTCCGTGGAAGCACTGAGTTCACGACAACGCCATTTACTAGCAGACGACAATAGGGAAGTCCCCCATTGCTAAGGTCGGTTGGTATTGTAAGCTATGATAGCAACGAGGATAGATGTTTTGTTTTTTGTTGAGGATAACGACATCCAACAATGCACAAATTTGCACCTGTCCATTTATTTCGAATCCATTTACGCCGGCAAACCACTGACCTTTATTAAAATTAAATGAAGGTCCGTGTCTCTTCGCAACATCAAACGGGAACCGGAAACACGGGTGGGCTGATAAGGAAAGCCGAGACTTACACTGGATATACCCCTGAGACACTTATCCAGTAGATGAAGGTCCGTGGTTTCAACAGTACTATGCATGTTGGTAACCAACTAATGACAACTTCCTGTTCTGTCAAGTTACCAGCAACTTTCAGCTTGAAAGGAAGCTGTTTCACTCGGCCTACCCCTCCATCTTCAAAAATCAGCGAAAAATGCAGAACTGGTTGTAATTGTCAGCCACGTTGACACAGTCTCCACAAATCATATTTTAGTCTGGGTCTGATTTATGTGCCACTGTCACCGCCTACAGTTTACTACCCCTAATGCCACCCGGCTATAGACTTTGACGGTGTCACCGGTTGATTGATTTGATGCAGTTTCCTGTCTCTACCCCGAGTACACCAGGCTTCTGGCCTTATTTCAAGGTAGGGCTACAACATAATAATAGAAAATATCAAATGCATATCATTAGCATGCTCGCAACTAGATTCTCACTCATGCATGTGGACACACGAGTAGATACATGAGCCTCATTAGCCTTCATACAATCTTGTACACTCAGACAGACAGACAGACAGACAGACAGACAGACAGACAGACAGACTTCTTTGGCACTTAAGCAGAGCTACAGTCTATTACAAATAGCAAATAGAGTTTTTGCCAAAAATAACTTCCTGTCTTGGCGAGTATAATACACATCAAACTGACATACAAAAAATGAGAGGAGAGAATTACATTTTGACAAATTTAGCAGGTGACTGGTACAGTACGCTGATCCCGTTAAACAGTTCGACACTGAGTAGTCTTTCAACTTGTTCTTGGGGGCGGGGGAGAGAAGGAAGAAGGTAGCTGCACAAAGAAGGTTGTTGCTTGATGAGGTGGTGTGAGTCGTGAGTTCTGCCGCTTCAAGGTGGGTGAAGGAGAGAAAGACACAGAAAAAGAGAAACTGTGATGACGATGGCAGATGATAGGGAAGCCATCCGCGTGCACTCAGCAAAACAGGAGACGACACCCGGCAGCCTACCGGCCAGGATGAGCTCCTCGCACTTGGGGTTATCACCATCACGTGACCAGGTTTAAGTGATGAAGGAAATGTCAGTGACATGCTCAAGAATGTAGTCGACAAGTAGATCAGTCTTGCCGAGAGGATTCGCGGATTGCGAGGAGACAGCATTCAAATCGCGCGGTCGGTACGTACAGGCGGCACAAAGAAATGTAATCACACACGTGACCATAAACACTTTGATACCCACACGTGCCCACAACACACACATAATCACATGCACCCACAGAGTACAAGCCCCTCGTAGTACCGATCTTGCTTTAACAAGGGTGCGGAACGGGGACCCTGCTAGTCAATAAAGAGAGAAGAATCCAGGCATTCGAGAACAATACCCGAGGAGGCTGAGTTCGTGCAAACAACTTTGTACGAAGGATGATCACCAAACTCGTAGGAGACCAGGAGCCCGTACCTGCAACAATCAAGCGACGTAGTCTGGTCATGTGACCCGGCACCACACATTGTCAAAGTCTGTCTTTCAAGGTACCCTGGAGGGTGGTCGGTGCCGTAGTGGTCAGAGAAAGAACTGACTTACGAAAGTCAAAGACTGGACTGGTCGTCCTGTACAGGACCTACTGACTATCACCTAAATCAGGCATGAGTAGTGAGCCTTGTCAGCTGCCGCATCTATCCATGTGGTCCCCCCACCCACCCACCAACGACAGGTACCAGTCAAGGGGCGATTGAGTAAACGACAAGCACGGATGTCTAATTTCGCTTAAAGACATACCCTCATGGTCCTAAACTCGCTTAAAGACATACTCTCATGCTCCTAAACTCGCTTAAAGACATACCCTCATGCTCCTAAACTCGCTTAAAGACATACCCTCATGCTCCTAAAAACTCATAGAAACTCACATGTACATGCATCCTCAAGTACTTCACCCTTTCCCTGTGTGTGTGCGCGCGCGCACTGTTCATATGCACTTACATGCACGTGTAGCACAGTTTCACGTAATTGCAGGATTCTTTATGTGTGCGCGTGTGCATGTGTGTATGTGTGTGTGTAGGGGGAGAGAGAGAACAAGTAGAGAGACTTCATATCTTTGCACAAGAGAGGCTGTAATTTTTGTAAGCCACCTACTCTAGGTGTCAGCAGTGCGGTCCGGTCATAAAAGTTATTGAACACGTCTTGAGAGGCTCTCGACCCTCCACCGCTCGTCTGCTGAGCGCGTGAACTGTCGTCACGTCTCGAGTCACCGCGAGACCCCACCATTAATAACTCTCTTATCTTGCCTGGCCTCAGAATTTCGGCGTCAGGCTAAGTCCTCGTGAGGGACCGTTATTTGTACCTCTGGCATTGCCATTGTCCGCTAAGCGCCCCTGTAAAGCCGGAGCTTTAGAGTGGTCTCCCTTTGCCTGCCCCGATCTCTTTTTATCTCATCGACTTCTGATAGCCTTTACGTAATGACGACGGAACCGAGGGCTGCAGAGTCTTTGCGAGGGTTGCGACATACCAACTCCAACTTTCTTCTTTCTGGCTGCCGGCGCCTTTAAAGCAGACGACAATTTGCAGATGAGAGGGTGGGGACATCACCGCCACTCCTCTGGAAGCCTTCCTTGCCTTCAAAGGAAAGAGAGATTTCATAAATTTTCCTGATTGCTTCTGCTAGCTCACCGGTTCTCGTTCGGTCGTTCCTGTGAGAATTGAGGTGAAAAGGAAATAATAAATCTGAGCTTCAGCTTCAACACGATCGTAACCCTCACCCCTCTGCAGGCATTCTACTGTCTGAGTCTTATTTCAGACACTAGAAATGGAAGGAGGAAGGAGACATGTTTTGAGGCAACCCCGACTACATGTGAGTATTGACACATGCGTATATGTGACTGTTTACACGTGATCATATGTGAGTATTGACACATGCGTATATGTGACATCGTTATGTTGCTGATGATGAAGTTCTCAGTCAATCTTCTCGAGGTTAAGCAGTCTTTCTTCCCCTCGCCACGTCTTTCATTGTCACAGATTATTCCAGCGAAGGTGATGTCCCCTAAACGTTTTCGGTCTTTAGAGATTAAGGCGGGAAGAACAAATCGGTACCCATCCCCTCCACTCGCTGCTTTACTTTTTCCCAACGCAGGTAACCATTGCGCACAGCCGGGTCGACTGGACGAATGACAGGTATCGAACCATCGTGCCTCGGTGTTCAGACGCCTTCACACCTACTATAAAAATATACATCTTCTCGCACACTGATCACCGAACACAAGCAATGCTTACTGATTCACTGTGGCCGCCATTGACACCAAAAGTCAAGCTACAGGACATAGATGAGAATTATCTTCCCTACTTCTCTCTCTCTCTCCTCGTCCCGCTTTCTGGGCATGGACAGCTCTCTCTCTCTCTCTGGACTGCTGGCGGACTGTCGAGACCAACTCATCTTTTCGCGAAGATGTAGGCAGTCAGAACTCGACAAACCATTTCACAGTAAAATGTCCGGAACCGCCATAAAATTCTTAAAGTCAACATTATACTTTTTGCGAGTTTGTTGCTTAGTTACTTTTTTTTGGGGATGGGGGGGGGGAACAAAAAGTCGTCAACCTTCACTCCTCACGACTGAAAACACGGAGAAAACACAGAACAGGCCATAAAGCTTGAGCTTTTGTACCTCCGTCAACAGGAGAGTTCACATCGTCTGCTCTTCTACTTCGTTTTAATAGTTAGACCCGCAACGAATTTAAAGAATCAGCCTCATTCTAGAAATTAACGCGGAAAATTCGTCTGCAAGCAATTGAGTGATGTTACTCTGTGTTCTGGGGGTCGGCGGGTCAGTCTGTTTTCTGGGTAGTTTAGTGTTCTCTCGTACTACATGCAGGTTTCTTTGTGAATACGGGTGGGTGGTAGAAGGGTGGGGAATGTGGAATAATAACGGAAGGAGAGAATACAGAGACCTGGAGCTCGGGGTGTAAGAATTTTATTTTATGTGCCCGGATGGTGGACGCAGCTGTTTTAATGAAGGGGGGCCTCAACCCTCGAAAGTGAGGCCTGTAGACACGTGATCTCACAGTGTTAGTCGCCAGACACCTGAAGGCTTTGGGTTTGCTGCTCGACAGACACCCAGCATCCTTCCCTTCCAATGGCTGGAGATTTATGTGCACCAGGGACTGTCTTGTGTGGACGTGTGAGCCCTCGAACAGACTCGCCTACAGGTCTTCCTTCACTCTGCTCCCCCCCATATCTCACACACACCCCGGCCTTGAGTGCAGCTCACCATCTTCCCTTACTCACTAACTCACTTGGTCGCTCCCCCTCATACTCACTCACTCATTGAGCAACTAAGAAATGGAAGGCAACGATGTCTAAGATGGTTGTTGGTAGGCTGGTCGGTCGGTTTATTTCGCACCTCGCTTTGATTTCAAACTAAGAGGTTGGGGAGGAGTATGGGGAGTATGAGGAAAGAGGAAAGTAAGGGAAAATGACGAAGTAGCCAGAGATATCCCCGACGGTCAATGAGAGAGAAAGTCGCGGTGTCCCTGGACGAGATTCGAACCCAAGACTCAGGATTCTTTCAGTCACAGCGAGTGTCACTGTCATAGAATGCAGCAAGTATTCCCCCTCCCTCCGGGCCGCTCTTTCCGCGGTAAGCATCGCAAACTCCGCACCACACAGTCTACCTGATGAAATTTCCTTTGGTCCACCTGACTGCGAGTCCAGCTACAACGAAAACGGTGCTAATTCAGGGAGGTTTGAAATCTGCCTTCATAGTTTAATCCCAGGATTACGAGTTCTTATTCACAGTCACAATTTTGTAATGTAAACATACAGAAAGGTGACTGAAATTATCATACGTTTTACCGGGAACCATATTAAAGTGTGACTGGCATCAAGCAGATGATGAGGATGATGATGAGGTTTAGCGTAAGAAGACATCAGGTTGTCCGGCAACCAGCAGATCCTGTTGTAAACAAATCACGTGTCTGTTTGGTTCTTCAACGGGCGCAGAAACACTGAAGATGGTTATGTATGCAGCAAATTACGGTTGGTGAGACTGCAGACCACCACTAGCATACCAATCAGGAGAGGCACGAGGCATTGTTATGCACGCCCTCGCGTCACGTGGGGTGAACCTCGAGACCCTCGGGCGGACGGTCGCCGCGCAACTCACGACAGACGCCACAACCTTTGGCGCTCAAGTCAAAGCGAAATGAAAGATTAATGGGGCTACCATCAACAGTTTCACAGCAGGACAGATAATGTTTATCGCAATGCAATTAGTTGCCACGTAAAGATGGCAAAGGTGCTAGACATGGAGATACGAGTATGTTACCGTATGTGCAGTTATAGTCGGAGCGCAAACCGTTATGCCAGATTTGCAGGAAGACTGATACAGACAATATCAGAACATCACTCCATTCTCTAAGATCTGGTAGAGTAGTTGAATGATATTTCTCACCTTGATAGCCGCAAGTTTGTTTGCTCGTGTTTTCTCACTGACCCAGGATCTGGTCAGTTGTAACGATCTGCCTACCGAGAACCTGAGTCTGTTAAAGGCTGTCACTTGCTAAAGTTTATAACCAGGTTGCGGACTAAAAATAAAATAAAATTCTGCATCTTCAACGATTTTTCTGGTGAAATAGGAATATCATATGACATCTATCGCTCAAAAGGTCAATGGTCAATAATCAACTTAACCAGTCCATGTAAAGAAGATCGTCTTTCGTTTATATGAATGAGTTTGCTTATGTTAAAAAAAAATCTCAAACCTATTTCGGTTAACCACAACACACATACACACACCTTTCTTTCTAAACTCAAACCCCATGCCAGGCCTTAAAACAACTATTACACGAACCTGTGTACTGACCCTAAGAGAGAGCCAACAGACCTAACACGATTGACAGAAATACAGAAAACTCAAGGAACCTGTGTACAACAAAAAAAACTTGCAATAAAACTGGAATCTACATCTACAGAAAACAACACTGCTCTCAACACTGCTTTATCGCATCTTCATCTTGAAGGGCTGCAAACTGTGCTTAACTGTGCACTTTGTCAGCACAAGTGTATTTTGACTGGCTGCTATTCTCTCTTATCCTTCATGAGGGGATGGAGGGAAGAGGAACTCATTCCTCAGGGGAGGATCAGGTCAGCTGTCTCAGATTTTTCAGGTCATTTGTGTACTGTCCATGCTAGACACATTGCCACCAAAGGCGATTTTCTTGTCAGCGCTGAGTAGTGCAGTACTTGAATGTTGAATGATAAAACAGCGGGCCAAGAAATCGCCTTGAATTCTCTCTGTGGTGTATTATACAAGGGTCTTGACGTCAACAGACCCAACTTGGTAACCCATTTCTCTAAAATATACAAAGAACATGCCAATCGAACCCTTGTCGATGCTGCTTGCAACCACCGGATATGACGTCCGTGGTGAGTCTGGACGTCACCATGATAACCACTCTGCTCTCGGCTACACTCTTCGCTTTGGTCTCGGCAGAGACACCATATAATCTTTATCGTGTGCATAATTCTAGGTGTATGTTTCTAAAACAGAGCAGCAGTGAATGCGAAAGAAACTGAAACGAAACCTGAGAGCTGGGGAGCAGTTGGGTTCCTTTGGCCTACAATTTCAATCAAAATGTGTGCGTGGAGGGTAAAGGAGAACAGAAAGAATAAGGAGAGTAACATAGTCTCGCTATGTCTCACAGGATCCACAGGTAAACATCCTCTCTGACAGTATCATCATCAGTGGGACCCACCTACATTCCCCCTTACCCTTCCGGCTTTAACGGCAAAGCTGTTTATTTGTTCCTCTCGTCACGTCTTCAGCAAACTGCTGCGTTTCTCTGCACACGAGCTGTTTGTCAGTGCCAGTGTATTTTTTTATGATTTTGTCGTCTCTGTCCTACTCTCGTCCAACTGATCTGTTCTTTAATTTTTGTCTTCTTCATGAACACAAACAGAAACACTGTTCAATAACATGCACGTCTTCAGTAAAGGCTCTTTTCAAGGGGAGTATTGGACAAAACGATTGCTTGACAGTTTGACACCTGTTTCCCCTGTCCTGGGTCATCATGTCAAAATCAAATAAAAAGCACTGAAACGGCTGTAATGCCTTAAAGACGCTTTCCTCCATTTCTTCAACCTCATCGCTCTTGTCTGGATGTACGGTAGGTCACAATGTTGGATTGTTAACGGGTAACATCAGCTAAACTTTTTTTTAAAAAAAATAAAGCCTTTTCGCTGACACGTTAACCAGCCAGCTAGAATCTAGCGAAAATGTTGTGACCCTGCCTCTGGACCAGTAAAAGGCCCCCTGTAAAGGGCAGATCGTTTCAAAACCAGAGAAAAGCTGAACCTGCAATTGTTTCCGTAATCTGTAACTGCCTTGGAATGAAGTATCGTGGAAAGGTCTGAAGACTAGATGGCCGTCCACTGCTACAGTCCCAACCATCCATCTTCTTCTCCACGTCTCTGTGGCCGCCAGACTTCTGAAAAACATCAAGCGACCCGCTGGCTCTTGCAGCATCAAACAAGATAAAAGGAAGAAAATTGTCAGCATGTAAAGGTCACATGGTGAGCACCTGTCGACGTGTTTGGAAGACGTTGTGGTCACAGCTGTTGGTGAGCCCCTTGCTGTACATGGAGCCAAGAGACCTGCTGACTGTTCCATCCAAAATTCTCCCTTTCCTCTCCCGGCTCACCTTTACCCCCATTCCTCCCTCCCACCCCCCACCCCCGCCTTCCGCCGCCAAGATACATTTTTTTTCAAATCGGAAAAAGGTGCCCAGCGCGGGTATTTCGTCAACTATTCAGCGCATGCGCAATGAGCGGTTATCGGTGATTAGATCTGTGAGCCACTCCATCGTATTTACCGAGGGTTGTTCGAGTTTTGACGCCGTGCCACTTTGTATTTACTGAGACATACAAACTTTAAGAGATGGGTGATAAAGATCACTGTTGTCTTATAAACTGTCACAATGGTAAATTTAATAAAGGCAAAAGACCAGTTAATATTATCTGCTTTCCCGATTGTAAATGCCCACAAATTTGAAAGACGAAAACTGTGGTTGTAAGTGATAGAAAGAGAGAAGTTCGTGCTAACAGCAAACTCAGTGGTATGCGGTCGACATTTCGTCTCAGGGTTTCAGACAAAATGATCCGTGTTAAATCAGTTACATCCCAGTATTACATCCTGGGTATGAAAGTCGGAGAAAACATTCAAGCGCCAACCCACGACGAGCAAAACACCCGCTTTCTACCCTTTAAACAATTTCTGTGTCGGGCCTGGAGAAAAGTCGCCTACAAGATGCGTGTTGCGGCACCAGGCACTGAATTCGAAATAACAATTGGAGAAAAGAACCTTATTTATTCTTGTGAAATCAGCACAGTTGCAAGATAAATGTCAACAAAGCTGCTGCACAATAAACATTTTTTATTACAGGAACGAATCCTTGAAAAACATAAAATTTACTCTTCAGGAGGATTATTTTTACTGCCTTGAAACATCACCGTGATGTGCGTTTGCCAAATCATCAAAATAAATAAATAATAAATGATATTTTATTACAATCTTTACAACAACCCTCCTCTCCTCCTACACACACACACACAGAAAGTGGAAACATGATTTTCCTAGCAGCATTAAGAGGAGTCTGTCCGTATATCATTTAAGTACATACAATATACTGTGCAAACAGAAAATAAGTCAGCTAAATATTGTTGTTTTAAACTATTCATTTATTAAAAGTCCTTTTAAAGTAGGCTTTAATGAGTTGTTAATTTGTAAGTTGCTCTACATCTTCCGCTCAAATGAGTGAAAACGGTTTTATTCTCTCAAGAGGCTCCACTCCTCCCGTCCACATCCCCTGGGACTGACGATAGTAGCAGCCGACAAATGTTTTCTCCGCCAGCACACAGTCAAAGGTGGAAGAATGAGACACGGGCAGACCGTGCAGGACTCTTTCACTCATTATGCAGAGTGTCACACTTCACTTTCATCTTTTTTGCTCTGTTTCTGTTGCCTACTGTCTACAATTATTTCTTCGACAAGAGCAGGCAACTGTGAAAACGGTTGTCAGACTCAGACCTTTCTTTTATTCAAATCGCTCTTTATCCATGTCAATGAAGCTGAAATGGTGTAGCTGCTAGAAGCCACTCACAGTGTCAAAAAGCTACATGAATAACCTTAAGCCACGCAATACGCTCGACCCCCCCCCCCTTTATCCGGTTTGCGCACGGCCCTGAGAAAACTGCTAAATGCTGATTGGATGTTGCCATAGGATACCGATCTAAACGAAAGACCCTCCTTCGAATGGGTGGGTGAAGTGTCGAGGGTGTGATTTCAGCCGAGTCACCCAGGCGCCCCGACCGTACCCGGCACCCAGGCTGAAGACTCCTTCTCACGAACACTCACCACGCTTGACTTCACACGGTCGTCTGCCACACACGAGTTGACCTCGTCAACCCGCGGACTCACTGGCCAAAAAGGATTATCCGCCATGCACACGGATTTCATGTTCTTCCTTATCAAAACCATGTCGGCGCTCATTTCTGCAGGTTCTGTTATCGCAAGTTTGATAATTCGCGGCATCGCCATCTATAATTAAACGGGATTTTTTTTTCACCTTTTATCTTTTTCACGGTCAGTCGCAGAAAATCACAGAAAATGCGAAAAAGACTGGAAAACGCTAAGAAAAAAAAAAGTTTTTAGTAAGACACAAATGAAAAAAATGAATTAGTAGTGTTTGTTGTTGTTGTTTTTGAAAGGGAAAGTGCTTCCACCTCTCGGTGATTTCGCACTAGTAAGTATAGTGTCTTTACCGCCATAAATATATATATACAAATTTTGTATAAAAGATCAGTGTGCGAAAAAACTACATACGCCCACAAACATAAACAATGTACAAAAGGAACTCTTGCAGTACAGTGTATAATACACGGTGCGTATTGTTTGACTTTTGGAGTTTAATATGCTCAACATTATTAAGAGCTAAGGTTTGGAAGGCGGCTGAGAGTTATTCGCGGATTTTCCACATTTGCATGGTCGCCCCTCTTTCCGGGGAATATTAAAAGCCAAGATTACTCTATAACAGTTTTTGTTGTTGCTCAAGTATACACCTAAACGAGGGCTTAAACATACAGTCCCCCAGTCTTTTTCTGGGAACGCTTTGCAGAAAAGTCCATTTCCAGTAAGTATTCTTGGCAGGGTTTCTGCACAGCTGTGTCACGTGCTTGTGTCAGCACCAATGTCTCGCTGCAGGCAAGCTTCGGGTGTAACTACATCGATGTCCAACTACTACTTCCATCTGTTTGCTGTCTGTCAGGAGGACCTTGGTTTCGTGGCGACTGTGCTCTGACTTTCACTTCGACTTGTGAAGCAGGTGGCCATGATGTGCGATCGAAGTCCGGCTCTTGAAAGACTGCACGTCTGTGGATAACATGGTTTGCTTCCAGCCCAGCCAGTTCTCGGACTTCTGCTCTGGATTTGTGCAAAAAACCAAGCCCGGGGCAAACTTTTTTTTATGGGACTTTTTCTAGATCCACTGTGATTTGTGACCGTGCGGCGCGCATGGGTATCAGCACGCGATGGGACTGGGTAGGTGGGAGAGCTACGTGTGTCAGACAAGCGCCCAACGCCTTCAGGTTTCGGATTCGTGCAGCAGACGACCACAGTGACCTGTATTGTTGACTGAGGTCACTGAACACTGCAAGGGATCAGTTAAAAAAAAACAGGAGACATTGCGGCATTCTCAGCTACTAACCTTTCTCGTATTGTTCATTACAGTCTCAAAGTTCTGCTTCTGCTGGCAAGATGTATACAAAAGACCGCGACACTCTTTGTACCTGTGGCACAACACCTGTCTGTACCTGTCTATTTTTGAGAATGCGTGTGCTGATCGTTTTCACGGGGGGGGGGGGGGGCTGGTTGACCCTCAAGATTACGTTAGAGAGAGAAGTCGAGGGCTTTACACTGGGGTCACCCAGGGGTTAGCTACAATAATGCATCCGACTCGTGATGGACGTCCCGAAAAAAACCACAAGGTTCCTGACTAGTCTCAATACTGAGGACATTAAATGTAAATAAGCATAATTTTTTTTTTGTCTAAACGATGTGTGTAGAAAGTCATCTAAATCTGTTACGACACAGAAAGGCCAGACAGTGATTACAATTTGACCAACTTGAACTACTTTTTCATTCGCAATCAATTGGTCAGTGCGTTGCGATGAACACCACATTTGACATACTGTTAAGAATAATAATCTTCCCACAGCCCACAGAACATTAAATGCAAACCTCAAGACTGACGATCATCATGGCTTAATGTTCTTTAATACTGAGGTTAAAACGCAACACTGCTGTCAGCTTTATACAGAGAAATCAAATGTCTAGACACAGAAAATAACTGTGTATGGTCTTACAGTCGACTAACTGAAGAAGCAACACTGCTGTCAGTTTTGTATGGAGAAATCATATGAAAAGGTACGGAATAACCGTCTCTATGGTCTCATGCTCAACAAATTATTACGCATCTCTCTTACACGCCCGCGCGCACACACAGACGCACGCATACACATACCTACACGTGTGGGAGGGAGAGGAAGGAGGACAGACTAACAGGCAGTGCTGCCTGCCATTACATAAACCAGCGCTGACAACTGAAAACAGATCAGGCCCCGGCTCCGCGAGCTTGAAGGACAGGTGAAAACACCGGGGGCCAGGTTCACGGCTGTGGCGGCCAGGGGTCAAGACGGGGGAAGCTGACAGGTGGAAACACGAGCTTGGGAAAAGAAGGCCTCCACGGCGAACTTTCGGGATCACGGGACAAAGAAGACAATTGAAGGAGGAGCTGGAAGCGGCCGCCACTGGGGTGCCGCGGGGTGGGGTGTGGGGGGGGGTGTGGGTGGTGAGGGAGAAAATAAGCATCAGCTTAGCCTCCTTTTGGACCGGTCAGATCCGTTCGAAGGGTAAGAGCTTCCTGGCGCCTGTCAGGCGAAGTGAAAAGTGTAGTGTACTACTACTACTCACTAAAGTTTGTTTCACTAACAGGAGTAACAGCCAAACGAAGAATGTTGCCGGTAGAAAGAAAACTAAACCTCGACACTCAGTGAGAAAGTATAGCACTCAGTGGAGCTGTTGACATGTATCCACAAGCATTTTTTAAAAGCTAAGCGACTGCTGTGTTATTTCCCCTGACAAGGCTATGCGCAGGTTGTTTTCTAACAAAGCTAAACAAAGGCTATTCCAGTAACAATGTTAAGCGGAGGCTGTTTCCATGACAACGAACAATGATCTCCCGGCATCAAACTCGCGGAGGGTTTTCCAGTAGCTATGTGTGCGGCTGTCAATGTGAGGATGCTAAGCGCGGATTGTTTCGCTGACGATGCTTGATGTAGTTTTTAGTATGTAATGCTACTAAAGTCAGCGCATGCGTGGCGGAGCGGCGGTAGGTTAACGTGGCTGGGAGAAGGGGAGACAAAACGTCCGCGATCGAAGACAGCGAGGGTTGTGTGCTCTTGGATGACAAGTCTGTCCTACTCCGCTCGACGAAGCACTGCAACGACCTTTACAACATTCCGCTGACGACAGACCTGAACATCCTCCAGGACATCCAAGAAACGAACGCAGACCCAGAGGACCTGCAAGTCCTACGTTAAGAGGTCGAGACAGCTATTCGGAGCCTGAAGGAAAGAAAGCCCCCCCTCCCCCGGGTGGACATTGTCCCAGTGGAGCTGATCAAAGGTGGCAGGGAAGAGAAGTGAAGACTCGTAGTCTCGTACCCCAATGTGTCGGAATATCTGAACAACCAAGCTGTGGCCACAAAAATAGAAGCAGTTACTGGTCATAGGCCTATTCTCACGCTGCAATATACCGCACTTAGCAGGGTTAGCAGGCCCTGGGAGGACCTTTCCGAGTTTTGCACACGACTGGGTGGGGGCTTTGCATCGGATAGGACGCGATTCTATTTTCTTGCAGAGCCTGACCTACATTACATGCTGTAGCCAATCGGAATGCTTGAACACAGTCGCCTCCCTTTTACCTCCAAAGTAAGAAATGGCGGTGTGGTCAGAGGAAAGGTGTACGAGTATGATTTGTATGTGGGAAAACTACCTGTGTTGTTCGACACTGCCAGTCCAAAGTATCTCAACCGACATAAGGCCAAGAATGTCTGAATTGAAATTGCTCGTGCTCTGGGCAGCCTCGATCAGATATAAAAGTTCTTCAAACGTTGCAGACGACATTCGCAAAAAGCGTCTGCATTCTCTCCAAGTCTTCCGAAGATATTTCTTTTAGAGGACATGAAAATAAGGCATCTAAGCGACTCCTTCACGCTACCCACCCCTCACCCACATCTTTTTTCTTCTTTTCTCTCTCCCTACTTCATCAGACAATGTTATTAACGTAGCAGCAGTAGCTTCCGAAAGTATCTGATTGTCTGCCATGTTGTCGACTACCCACAATGCGCTGCGCGGATGACGTCACCTCGCAGGACACTAGCGAGTGGCCTTGCTACGTGAGAGTAGAACGGTGCCTAGCAGGCAAAATCTTGCACGTGCAAACCCTGAAAACATTGCAGCGTGAGAATAGGCCTTTAGCAGGCCCTGGTAGGACCTTTCCGAGTTTTGCACACGGCTGGGTGGGGGCTTTGCATCGGATAGGACGCGATTCTATTTTCTTGCAGAGCCTGACCTACATTACATGGCTGTAGCCAATCGGAATGCTTGAACACAGTCGCCTCCCTTTTACCTCCAAATTCAGAAATGGCGGTGTGGTCAGAGGATAGGTGTACGAGTATGATTTGTATGTGGGAAAACTACCTGTGTCTGTTCGACTTCAAAAAAGGCTTCAGATAGAGTGTGGCTCGAGGGGCTATGGTACTACAGACATTCAACGGGGAGGAATGTCTTGTACTCGCCATCAAGGCAGTGCACGCCTGCTCCAGGAGCTCAGTACTCTTCGTAATATCTCCTATGTACACTTACCCCGCAAACGTGCGACACATTACAAAAACGTAACACTCCGACACTCTATACACTCTATACGAGACCTACCACAACTCATGACACTATACGAGACCTACCAGAGCTCATGACACTATACGAGACCTACCACGACTCATGACACTCTATACGAGAATTACCACAACTCATGACACTCTATACGACACCTACCACAACTCATGACACTCTATACGAGACCTACCACGACTCAGGACACTCTATACGACACCTACCACAACATGACACTTTAAACTCTATACACTCTATACGAGACCTACCACAACTCATCACACTCTATACGACACCTACCACGACTCAGGACACTCTATACGACACCTACCACAACTCATGACACTCTATACGAGACCTACCACGACTCAGGACACTCTATACGACACCTACCACAACTCATGACACTCTATACGAGACCTACCACGACTCAAGACACTCTATACGAGACCTACCACGACTCAAGACACTCTATACGAGACCTACCACGACTCAAGACACTCTATACGAGACCTACCACAACTCATGACACTCTATACGAGACCTACCACAACTCATAACACTCTATACGACACTTACCACCACTAATGACACTCTATACGAGACCTACCACGACTCATGACACTCTATACGAGACCTACCACAACTCATAACACTCTATACGAGACCTACGACTCAGAACACTCTATACGACACCTACCACCACTAATGATACTCTATACGAGACCTACCACGACTCAGGACACTATATACGAGACCTACCACAACTCATGACACTCTATACGAGACCTACCACAACTCATAACACTCTATACGAGACCTACCACGACTCAGGACACTCTATACGAGACCTACCACAACTCATAACACTCTATACGAGACCTACCACAACTCATAACACTCTTTACGAGACCTACCACGACTCATGACACTATATACGAAACCTACCACAGCTCATGACACTCTATACGAGACCTACTACAACTCATGGCACTCTATACGAGACCTACCACAACTCATGACACTCTATACGAAACCTACCACAACTCATGACACCATACGAGACCTCCCACGACTCATGACACTATACAAGCTCTACACAAATTAAACTTTTTAACAACCAAGTGGGTAAGCTCTTTCCCACGACAATGGGTGTACACCAGGGATGCCCTCTAGTCCCAGTGCTGTTTAACATCTACCTGCACAAACTCATGGCTGAGACACGCCAGTCCCAGCGCTTGCGGGATGGAAGCCATAAGGGACAAGGGACAAACACCACGGGATGTAGCAAGGTGGAGATGCGATGAATGGCGTACACCTGGAGAAAGTGCAGTACTTCCAGTACCTGGGTGCGACCATTTACAAGGACACACTCAGCGCGGTGGAAGTACATCTCAGGATCACGATGGTCAGGCTTAAGAAAATTTGGGACAGAAAAAGTGTCAGCTTCCGCACCATATTGAGATTTACAAATCTCCCCTTGTACGGGGGTGAGACGTGGACCTTGTTCACACAATCAGAGGGACGGATCCAGTGTCGTGAACCTTGGGGAGAAGGACACGCGAGGATGGTCAGAGGGGTGTAATTTCCGTCGCCTCGGACTAATTACACTCTCAACACCTCTACCAACTCACGTCGACATGTACGGTGTACGCAACACACTAAATTGCTAATAGGATGAATGATCCAATCTGACTCCGAGCCCCCAGCGTACGTCCCCAACAACAAACTCAAGGCAATTTAGTGTATAAAAAGAATTATTAATCAACAAGATTTCAACACGTTAATCACAATATATGATTGCCACAAATCACAATTCAAACTCGTTTTCTAGGCGTCCCGCTACAATCCCTACGGCTAATCCAGGTATCGTGAGTCACTGACTAATTAGCTTAACTACCACACACAACACACTGCACTCGTCACTTATCTCTCTACACAAGAATGTCTCTCGCGATGTGGAGGGCCCTCCGATGTCTTGACGTCTGATAATCCGTAGATGTCACTCCGCCAGTCGTTGCTGCCTTTTCCACGAACACAGAGACTCTGGCACTGCCGCGTGCCACCACGTGACTCGTCCTCAAGGCCGGACTGCGATCAGAGCTTAACCGCGCCTGAGGACCAACGCTTCTCTACCAGCTTCCTCTGCTGTCTACCACCGACAGCCACTGGTGATGCAAAAAGTTGTGCACTCTGTACCAAGAGTGGGTCTTAACACACCTCTGAAGTCGGTTGTGCTGAAGTAGTCACGATTCCAGACTAACTCTCAGCGGAGAATCTGAACAGCCTTGAACAGATCTCTGCTACAACCTTCTCCCTCGAGATTCCAGTGCGAAGACACCGAGTTCTCGCCGGTCTCTATGCTAAAATCCTCATCCGTGAGGATCATTCTCTCTCACGATTGGTCAAGCATACATACACTCTTCCTTCCAACCTTCTGTTGCATAGCTACACCCAATCACTACCTAGCTAGCACATGACAGACAGGTGGTCAGTTCTGACTTTCCAAACATGGACTCTGCTTACTACAACCAATAGTGCATCGACTCTAGTCTAAAACACTACCGCCACCCAAGTCGGGAAACATTCCCCACCCCCAAGACTATCTTACCTGGGTGTCTACCTTTCTAAAGAGTGGTCAAGTCGTTAACTTGCCACCCGTCTAACCTGCACTGATGAATGTGCGGTGAACGAGTTCAATTCAATCAGCAACAGAGCAGGCGCTACTGTCCCCCGATCAACTCGCATCATTCAATCCCATCCCCCATTCAGCCTGGTCAGCCTGCGGTGGTTTATGATCTTGACCAGCTCAGCTTACCTACTGGTCTCTGGCCAGTCTCTCCCCCTGAGCGAACTAACACCGGCCGTCCCTTTTCTTCTGCTGGACAAAGGGATGGGTCGCTGTTCAGCCATCTGATCTACCCTGCGCAGGTCCGTTTGGACGCCTGTCCGCACGGCTTGTATGAAAGCAAGAGTGTAGCACCATCACTACAGCCCTCATGACTAGTAATCATATGACATCCAGGCTTTTGAAATAAAGTGCTTCAGGAGACTCCTCCGGGAGTAGTAGACAAGCGACTTTCTCCGCACCCTAGTCACCTGCTTGGTGGGTCCCTAGAAGCCTCTGCTCGCCACCGTCAAGCGACAGAGGCTGGTCACCCGACATAACACCTTGCCGAAGACGGTCCCCTAAGGGTACATGAAGGGTGGTCGATGCCGAGGCAAGCAGAAGAAAAGCTGGGTGACTAACGGGGAGGTTTGGACCGGCTGTCCTCTGGGGAACCTTCTCACGCGGGGGCAAGGCCGGCTCCACTAGAGTGCTTTCACATCTGCTGCTTTCTATTGAATCTCTCCTACGACTGGTACCTCCAGCACCACTTAAGGGATGAGAAGAAGGTGTTAGTCTGGTGGGCAGGCAGGAAATGAATTCAAAGGAAAGGAATTGAAGGACTTTTTGTCACATCTCGAATTATTGGACGCTGAATTCCACATCATCAAAGTGTATTCCTGCACACACACACACACACACACACACACACACACACACACACACACACACACACATTTATTTTAGCAGTATCGTCAGAAGTCGTGTTTGAAAGACACTTTCAGAAGTTTCTACAGGCTGAAGTTCTTGAAGCTGACATATTAGGCGCCGGTTGTTTGTGTTAGTTAGTAGTAAGAGGCTGATGTCAGTGCGCATGCCCAGTGTGTGTTTTGACCGGTACGGTTGCACTCTTAGCTTCTTGTGCTGTGTTGTTGTGGCATCAGGACACACAATAACAGTAAATGCACACTTTGCTGCAGGCTCTTTTAATTAAAACAACAGTAAGACCAATGGTGGGATTGATTAGCTTGAGATACAAAAGCCTTTAAACACCTGTCAGCTGAATGCGGAGTGCAGTAGAATCCTCACAGAAAGACAAAGGTGAGATGATGATGTCTGATTTTTACCAATTGGCTTGTTCTGAGAAAAGGAATTAAACTGAACACCCTCTGATTGCACCATGTGAGGTCCTCTCACTGTGAACAGATGATGATGATGATGATGATGATGATGATGATGATGATGATGATGATGAGACAGTAGTGTTTCACCCCACATCCTCTACTTGTACCATTTCTTACCAGTGTCCGTGTAGTCATAATCTGGCCACCCATATGCCCCCACAAGTGTCTTTCCGTGGCGGAGTGGGGAGAACGACTAGGATTTTGTAAAACCCCTACTTTCCCTGAGCACTGAGTCACGTCCCCTTCACTTCCGTCTCCTGTGATGCAGATGGACGGCACGCATGCGCAGAGAGCTGCCTTTCGGGCTGTCGCATGCGCATGCAGAGTGCAGTGGTACAAATTGCAAAACCATCGCTGGCAGGGAAATTGTCATCGAGGGAATAGCGGACTAAGAATCGGTTTCAACCCCGCGCTGAGTGAAAAATGCAAAACAGGGAGAAGGGAGGAGGGGGGTGGAGAGAAGTGGGTGAACGGGGAGAAGCCGACCCAGTGGGAGCTGGTAATTAAATGTGGATTTGCTGCCCCTTGTTTATTTTTATTTCATCTCCATTTTGCAGGCGTCACAAGAAGGCAAAAAGCGCTCGACTGACACCGCAGCGCCATCTACTTCCCGTGGCCAATGGCGTTTTGATACGAATCGAGCTAAAATCAAATTGAGTCTTTGACTCATCGCATAAATTAAATGGCAGGAGATGATTGAGGGTGGGAGTGACACAGGAACATGGTGGCGAATGAGAAGAAAGACGAGGACATTACGAGAGCTCGCGATGGTCTAGGACTCTAGGATATATACAACTGTACAACGGGCTACAGTCGCTACACCCTCAGTCTCATTCCTCGTTTATATCTATCATCCATTTAAAGCTGCGTGATGAGTGGTATGGGTATCAACAGATCACTAGCAGTTGTAAAGAGGCACAACAAAAGGCAGACAAAAAGAAGTAAAGGCCAGACAATCAGCCAAGAGAGGCATGGACTGTCACTGAGCGCATCTCAGTGAAATGTGGTTCACTTGGCGAGGAAGACGGGTACCAGAGACAAGACCCTAGACTTTCCCTGCAGAAGAAGCATCATCATGCCGGATCGCTCAAGGCCCGAAGCAACATTGACTGCTCCCCCTTCCGGCAGGCTCCAGGTTGGGGATAACGAAAAATGTGCTAATGGAACCAAAGCACAAAAAAATTGAGAGAAGGAACATCCATTGATAAGTGGAACATCCGCTCATTACACCAATGCGGCAAAGGGAAACAACTCACCCATGAGCTAGAGCGGGACCAGGGGGACATTGCAGAGGTCAGCGGGTCATGTATTCTGGTACAGTCGGGAGGATGCCAGACACGAACATGGTGCGGGCTGCCACCTACATAGATGTGGTACATCCATACCCGGCAGACTGATCTCCATTTGCATCTCTGCCAGGCCTCACGATGTCACCACTGTCCAGCTATGTTTTCGGACATCAACGCACGAAAATAACGAGTTTCGCCAACAGCTAGACAAGCTTATAAAGGTAGTAACGAACAAGAACATCCTCGTTGCACTTGGTGACTGCAACGCAAAGATCAGCCCAGACGCCTGCCAGCAATGGGCAGCAGCAGTGGGTAAACTTGGTCTTGACGAAACCAGCGAAAGTCCTCAGACTTGTAGAGTCTGCACAGAGCCATCGACTACCATAGCCAATACTTTACCCCCCCCCCAAAAAAAAAAAAATTAGGCCATGTAGACATCCTCCTTGGAAACATCAAAGAACTGCTAGGAAGTGCTAGAGCGTCAAAAGAAGAAAAAAAACATGGGTCTCGAATTAAATCCTAGAAGGCCTTGAAAATAGAAAGAAACAGCAAACCCGAAGAAGTGAAAGGTGCCATCATGAAAGAGATCGTCAGCTAGGGAGAACTCAATGGACGGCAATGGCTAGACCATAGAGAAGGAATGGCACGGAGCAACAGCAAAAACGCCTACCAAGAGAGCATCACCAAGACAAGTCAACACAAGACCTCAGTCATCGAAGACACCAATGGCCACCTCACAAAAAGCTCTATATATTCAGCCGACGGACTGAATATTACAAAGACCCCCTACATCTTTCAAAATAAACCTCCCCAGACTATAAACAGTGAGCCTGATGACCCTCCAGTCCTACAGGAAGAGGTCATGCATGAGACCCTCCACGACCATCACCATATCTCCACTGGCGGAAGACTGATTTGCAGCCTACACTTTGCAGATGACATCGGTCTGAAAGCAGACAATAACAGAACTGCAAGACTAACCAACAGACTGACAGACAGTTCTAACACACAGGGAAGGGAGACCAGCATCGATGAGTAAAGTTGGAGTCGCTGGCAAGCAGATGTCTGCACAAGGGGCACAGCTCCAAGAGGAAAATAACTCAAAGTACTTGAGAACCACCCTCTCCAAAGACGGCAGCCCTGTGACAGATATCAACAACAGGATTGCGACAGCAACAGCGACAACAGTTGGGCGAGACCGTGTCTGGTACAGCCCTACCATCAAGTTTACTACCAAGTACAAGGTGTGCACCTCCCTTGTAGTATCGATCCTGCTTTCTGGATGTTAAACGTGGATTCTGCTCACCGATATGGAGAGATTCCAACATTCGAGCACAAGTACCTGAGAAGGCTGCTCAAGATCCCGTACAGACAACAAGAAACCAATGAATTTGTAGGAGCCATGGTCACCACCCTCGCAGGACACGAGGAACCCCTACTCGTAACACACAAGTGGTGTAAACTAGTCTGGTTTGGTCACGTGACCCGGCACGACACTTTGTTGAAAGCTATCTTTCAAGGTACAACATTGGAGGCTGGTCGACGCCACGGTGGCCAAAGGAAGATCTGACTTTGTGAAGGAGTGAACTAGTCGACTAGCTCAGTATCGACCCGGGCAGGTTTAGGTGGCGGGCCTTGTCAGCTGCCGCGTCTATTCACGTGCTTCCCCCAACGTCCGGTACGAGACAAGGAACGAATGACTGAATAAATTGTGCAGAGAACCGAGGAAAACTGCTTACAGCTGCCAGTAATATCGCCAAGTGGCCATAAAGCTGATCAGGGCTAAGGGATTGATGTGTTGACTGATGACGATGACGATGATGATGATGATGATGATGAACATTTTATGTGGATTATGCGGAAGAAGTCTTCCTCCATGTATATGATTTTTTGTTTCTTTAGGTCGCACGCAAACACAATCACACTCACGCATACAGAGCATACCCTGTGATTTTTCTGCGTCCCCCTGCCTCCTGTCCTAACAAGTCTTTGTTGTAATATACAACGCCATTGCATCTCGTCCTCTCCTGCACGCTCCGCTGATTGGCGGCTGGTGTCCAATAAACGTGAAGCTCGTCGCCACTAGCGCGGTGTCATCTTTCCTCCATCTTGCCCTTTAGCGATGACATAATGCAAATGACCGTCACGTGGTGTGCACCCCGTCCTGCTTAGCCTCCCACAGATGATTAGCTTGTGTTGCGCCCCTCGCTTCTTGCGGTCTCGTAAATAATCGCGCGCTATTGTGCACGCGCACACCTTCGCCCGTCTCAACACGCGCAACCTACCCACGCACGCGCACACCACATATTAATGAGACCAGGGATTTCTATTTGGTGATTAGGCCATTTCCAGCTGATGAATGGCGACGGTTACCGTTTCTGACCGACGGAGCGTTAGGACGCGATCAGTTTCACGATTAAGCCATGCGCACTTCACATTAATCACTCACCGTTGATGTTTGGCGATTATTTATGTGGTCTCACTTTTTTTCTTTAATCCATTGCTTCTCATGCAAGCTTCAGTTCACATCTCAAACTAAGATGTTGAACAATGTTCTCATCTCAAACTAAAATACTGAACAGTGTGCATCCGGGGCATAAACTTCTGGTGTAACCAAGTGAATAGATTTGTTTTCCTCGATAAAGTCTGGAGGATGTAGCCATCATGTAGGCGCCATGTCTGACGGCAACAAACTCTCCGCTCACTCAAGGATACAGTGGGCTGACTGTCGCTTATTTCTTTTTTTTAAGTTAGTGCATTGTTTAGTACTAGTTCTCCTATACAAGACTAAGGTAAACAGGAGGGTAGGACATGAAGTGGAAAGAAAATATGTGATGTAGAGACATACTGACAATCATATGAACAGACCTACACAGACACACTAACACATCGACACGTACATACACCGACATAAGCTCGATATGTTAACAATCTCTTGGATTAAGTTTTCAGAAAGAAATGTTTTATTTCGTGTTTCATATTCAGCAGTAACCATGATAGCCCACTAGAGTTGTTCATGAAAGTCAAGAAGGCTCACATAACCGCCCAGACGCACGTGCCTGGCCTGTGCAATGTCTTCATCAGTTTGGCCCCCAACGACAACATACGTCAAAGCCGTACCTCACTTTGTCACATTCCTCGCCGCCCAGGGACCGGCACCGCCTCCCAAACGCCGACAACTGATCAGCCACGACTGATAACGCACGAGAGCGGCACTTGGGGGTATCTGGCCATAGTTATCACTAACTATCCGAGGGCTCTGCTGGCAACGTGTCCCGCGCCCATGCGTCACGACGGTTTACACTGACCCCCGCGACTTCGCTTCCCAAGATGGCGCCGTAAAGCTCTCACACTGACAGTCTGGCGACGCTTGCAGGACGTGCAATATGGGAAGACGAGCAGTTTGGGGATTTGTTTTATCGGGAATTGTTTTGCTGTTGGAAGAGATCGTTTTTGCCGTGCACGTGTTTTATGACGACATCGAGGCATAGGCCGCCGAGGCTCGCGCGTTGCGGGCGAAACACAAATGAAATATGTATGCAAAGCGAAGCACAGACACCAGGCCCTCCTTTTTCATGGAGATAGAAGGAGGAGGCGTCCACATCACACTGCGCGCGCTTTGCCTCCATCTGCTGAAGATGATCTTACATCGAGCCCACTGTTCTCAGCGAATTTCCTATGATGGTAGAACTTTAGGAACACTATATTATGATGGTAGAACTACCTTAGGAACACTATATTATGATGGTAGAACTACCTTAGGAACACTATATTATGATGGTAGAACTACCTTAGGAACACTATATTATGATGGTAGAACTACCTTAGGAACACTATATTATGATGGTAGAACTACCTTAGGAACATTATATTATGATGATATGACTTTAGGAACACTATATTATGATGGTAGAACTTTAGGAACACTATATTATGATGGTAGAACTTTAACAACACTATATTATGATGGTAGAACTTTAACAACACTATATTATGATGGTAGAACTTTAGGAACACTATATTATGATGGTAGAACTACCTTAGGAACACTATATTATGATGGTAGAACTACCTTAGGAACACTATATTATGATGGTAGAACTACCTTAGGAACACTATGTTATGATGGTAGAACTACCTTAGGAACACTATATTATGATGGTAGAACTACCTTAGGAACACTATATTATGATGATATGACTTTAGGAACACTATATTATGATGGTAGAACTTTAGGAACACTATATTATGATGGTAGAACTTTAACAACACTATATTATGATGGTAGAACTTTAGGAACACTATATTATGATGGTAGAACTTTAACAACACTATATATGATGATAGGACTTTAACAACACTATAACATGATGGTAGGACTTTAGGAACACTGTGTTATTATGCTAGGACTCTAGGAACATTGTATTATGATGGTAGAACTTTAGGAACATTAGGTTTTGGGGAACATTATATCATTATGGTAGGTTATATGAACACTATATTATGATAGTAGGACTTGAGGTGCACCACAGTACTAAATAAAATCACTGCTGGAATGTTTCTCTTGAATGAAAAATGACTCCATCTCAGCTTTGTCGACTATTATATGTCGACTACTAACTAAATATGGACAAGCAAATGCTATTTATGTTTATTTCATACACACTGTATAGACATAAATATACATATATATGTAACGATGTATCATACAAGTCTAAAACCAATTTTCAAAATTTGCTTTTCGCTAGAGGCCAAAACAATGCATTAACTCGGGATCAAATGGTAGAGGACCTTCTTGTTAGCGGTTGTCAGGGAGGAAGAGAAGGGAAGACATGTTGTAAAGAAGGAAAAGCTGATGTACTGTAACTTTCGCTGCTTCCAAAAGTTTGGGACACCTTGTGACCATGGGCTCTAGACTGGAGGCGGAAGAAATAAGTAACAGTATGAATGGGTAGACTTAAAGAGATCGCAATATAACATAGTGACAAAGAGTTGTTTTGTTTACACGGGTGTGTGCGAGTTCTCATGATGTCTTCTTTTGAGTTCTGCAACAACATGTCTGTCAGACTTCTAGTAGTGTTTTTATTATGGACTGTCTTCTCCAGATTTACTTTGAAACCCTAGAGTTTCTCTGCTAATATGGCTTCCTGATGCTGTATCCCCGCATCCCTGCTGTCTCCCTGCCTGTGTGTGTAGTGGGGAGACCTGCAGGATATGCTCAAGGGTCTGAGGTCTAAGGGTTTGATTTGCATGCGCTGTTTACGATGGTGTCAAATTGAAACAACGGCCCAAAAATATCCACGTCACTGTCACGTTGATGGCATGTCTTCAGTAAAGACAGACCCCCACCCACCCACCACCCTCCGATGATTCAGTCGTGCTCGGTGATGGAGGTGAGATTACTGTGGCCTGAGGCACGAGTCGCCAGCTCATGATTGCGAGTATGTGTTAGTTACTTCAATCATACTTAACCTAGCGATGACTGAATTATCAGGGGTGGGTTTCACTTTCGAAAATAACTCTTACATCGCTGGTCTCCAGTGCAAGTCAACTTTCCTAAGTTTGATGAAGCCAACAGAGATTTTTGGAAGTTTTGCCCAAAAACTTGAGCTCAGCGAAAATAAAGTCTGACTTAACGGTGAGATAAGACATCACATGAAAGCCACCCCAGAAAAAAAGTCAGCTTTTACCACATTTGAAACTACACGTCACGTGACTATGACGGATCTCGTGACCTGCAGCAATGCAGGTGCAGGCAGACCTTGCTCGGTGGGTCAAACAGGTAATGACTGATGATGTCCTCACCTGTCCCAGGCCAGCATAAAGCCTCGCAGCTTTCTAACTTTGTCTTCCTCGTCCAGCCACACGAGCCCCTAGCGGCCTAACCCTTGCCCTCCTTCGTGAACGCCAGGGGTGTGGAAATACACTGGGAATAGAAACTTGAGGGGCTGGCCTACTACTTACCATGTCATCAAGCGTTCTCGAGATCTCGTGACATCGGAAGACAACATGCTGCAGGGTACGCAGGTGTTGTGCATGGGACAGGCCGACAGGTTAACGGCTGTGTGACGTAATGTTTCCTGATGTCTACGTCACTTTAGTTTAACGGTTTGTTTGTTTACTAGGAATAGTTTTGTGGGGAGAAATAAATGGGCAAAATGCTTTCCAAAAAAAAAATTGTCAGTTTGTTTTGCTAATGGTGGTGGTGGTGGTGGTGCAGTGGTGGTGGTGACGATTGGTGGCCTCGGACGCCGACTGGTTGGGTGGATAAGTTCCCGTGCGATGTATTGTTAACGCAGAATGTCAATGGTTTTCACAAAGAGCAGCAGGGTTACCGGGGGAGGGGTAGTGGTGCTGACTGGGAGGAAGTATTATGCCTGTTAAAAGTGGGAAAAGAGGGAGATGTACAAGTCTGCATCGGGCTGTCATCGACACGGTCTTTAATTTCCCGCAATCTGCGTTTTACTGCTGTGGGCATTACTCTTCAAGGGCTCTTCCTGCCGCCAAAATCCAGTCTCTTTACCGGTTTCTTAAACCCATCCCTGTTGTAGTACGCAGGCTCTCTCTCTCTCTCACACACACACCGTGAAATTCTTTACTCCATGATTTTATTGTCAACAAGAGTGCAAGAGGGCAAGAAACCTGTGCATGAAGACAGTGACCACGTGCACGAGACCCTCGTGATCTGCTCCCAGATAAGAAAAAAAAGGACCAAGGAGATTTACGATCAGAAGGCCCGAGTGTGCGGGACTTGAGCAGTGCGAACGATGCCCTCGGCACTCAGCTGTAATAAATTAGCTCATCCTGCCTCCTGTATCACGACTGCATCACCAGCCTCAGATCACCGCAGGGAACCAGGGAGCAGATTACAACGATCAAGATTACCGCAGAGGGCCAAGCAGCAGAGGACACTGCATATCACCGGACAGCATCAGATGCCAGAGGGAGCCAGAAAGAAGATTACAGCGAGCTGGGACACGGTTGAGTAGGAGCATCACTAAACGGGGACATGAGTCAAGGAGCAGGTGAGAGGGAGCAGGGACCCGTCAGATTATCACAAAATTCAGGGACCTAATAACATGGAGGAAGCAAAGAGGGCAGTTGACATTATTACAGGGAGCTGGAGACAGTGAGCGGACATGCATCGGATCGTCGCAGGAAGTCGGGGACAGTGAAGGGGAGCAAGTCAGATCATCCTCGGTAGCCAGGGAACAAACACTGAGTGGGAAAATGTCAGATTATCCTAGGGAGTCAGGGGACATACACTGAGTGGGAAAATGTCAGATTATCCTAGGGAGTCAGGGAACAAACACTGAGTGGGAAAATGTCAGATTATCCTAGGGAGTCAGGGGACAGACACTGAGTGGAAACATGTCAGATCATCCTAGGGAGTCAGGGGACAAACACTGAGCGGGAGGGAATGGGTCAGATCATCCCAGGGAGTCAGGGAGCAGATTACATTTCAAATCATCGCTAAAAGATCGGGTGTATTAGCCAGCGGACACAGGAGCCAAGGGGAGAGATCACATCAAGAGAAGACAATGGTGGAGACTGCAACTTGCTTGGAGCTGGAGAAAACAAAAATGGAGAATGGAGTTGAAGAGCACGATGGTTGAGAACGATTTGGCTTCGATTTACAAGTATAGAAGAATGTTAGCCCCCAAACCACGTGGATTCCAAGCCTCCATTAATTACACTATACTTCTTTCGTGTTGGACAAGGATGTCGACAAGGGGCTATGGGTGTCTGAGCCCCTCTCTTCCGGGTGGTGACACGATGACCGTTGTAGGTGGGTGACTGATTGCTGGAACTGGAGGTGGAGGGAGTTCAGGGACCGGGCTTTGTTTCAGCAGCTGGTCAAGTGGACAGGACTGTGAGAGATGGTGTCTTCTTTGGTCATCATGAAGCGCATTGCCATGGCAATATCATCATCACATATAATTGCTGACGGTAAGTAATTCTTTACACAGCACAAGATGGCCGCCTGTCCCAGAGGGCCTACATACTCTCGCGCAGACAGACACCGAATGCATGTCAAGAAATCGAAAAGTTATCGCGGAAATTGCCAATGATTCATAGAATACTGGACTCGTTGACTGCTTCGAGCAGACGAACTTTCGGCCGACGAAGACTTAGTTCACTGGCGGTCACGTGCACAAAGGCAAAACGCCGGCGAAAGCGGAATTCCAGGGCTGGCAAAAACAATGGCAAGAACCGCGCGGGGCTGCTGGCTGGAGAGGCGCGTGGAATTGCAGCTTGTGTAAACAACGGCACGCTAAAACGCCTTCCCGGGTAAACAAAAAAAGCGACATGGGGAGGGGGAAAAAAGATACGAAATTGGAAATGCAGCTGTTGAGCAGCCCTTCGGGACGAAGAGTGGAAATATTTTTCATCTGATCCGCTTGAGGTAGGGAGGAAAGGAGGTAGAAAGTTTGCGAGAAGGCGAAAGAAAAAGATTTCGAGTCAAAGACACTCTTCCACTCCCCTCCCCCCCCCCTCCCAACCAGGAAATGCTTTTCCACACACATATTAACCCCTTGAGTTGCCAAATTCTCGTGAGGTCACCAGTGTTATCACGTGACTAGAAGTAGAGCGCGAGGACAGAAGCAGGTGGACCATATCTGTGAATGGGCGGTTTGTGTGTGTGTTTGTGTTGTTTTTTTTTTCTCATTATCGGCCGCGCTAGGACTTTTTTTGGTAAGACAGCGGGTTTGATCTGCCTGACTGTCTTACTTCAACTATTAAACTATTCAGAGAAATGACTCCGGCAAAGGTGAATAATAAAATGGTTTTTACTTGGGTTCAATGCGCGGTTCCTATGACTGCTTGCGGTGCCACGTGGCCGGCGGGCAGATGGGTGCAACCAGCTGTTGGTGGCACTGCTCACCACGAGAAGTCTTTTTGTTCAGCAAAGTCTGTACCAGGCGACACGACCCCCACCTTCCCCTTCTTCGTCTTGGGGAAATAAAAAATTTAAAAACGCAAGTAAACCTGGTGGCCAGAGGTGAGCCACTGCGCTTATAATATGTTTCTTTGCCTTACACTGGCTTCCAGTCTTTCTTATGACAAAGTTTCTCATATCTACACCATGTGTCTGGCAATTTGCTCGAGATGTCTTTGCCTGCGACGTTTCATCGCGCACGGTGCACTGTGATTATTCACGCGACAAAACTGAGACAGGAGATGTCCAAAACAGAAAAAATAAAAATAAAAATCTACCTATAATTAATAAGCCTGGGAAGTAAAATTAATTCATGGCGCTTGGGGGCGGCGTGCTTTTCTGTCGCGAGAAAGCTGTGTTGACACGCCTGGAGCATGTTAACATTAAACCCTCATTAATCTCGACGCCAAAACAAAGTACTTGCAGGTGGGTAACCCACGAGAGGGGGCATCTCCTCCCTTCCACATCACAAGCTTCGCGCCAGCGCCTTACCGGACGCAGAAGAAAAGATTGAAGAGGTCATAACCCGATCTCGTGGCGAGGTCATGACATCACACGTCATAGACATGTGTCACTGTGTGTGTCACACAGACATGTGTCACTGTGTGTGTCACACAGACATGCTATCATAGTTGGCACTATATATTTTACAAGTTAGTTTCCCACTTTGGTGTCATAAAGAAACCCCATCTTATATTCCTCACCTGTGACCTCACAATCTTTGTTACAGACGAAGCAGTTAATTACCAGCCACAGTTCAAAGATGTTAACAACTTCCCCTTCAAAACTCGGCCATCTTAAATGTGTGATCTTAAGCAATAAAGTTTTTGAAGCCAGAAACCTTTCTTGACCCCCAAAAAATGAATGAGAAGCCATCGGAATGCAATGAAAAAGGACGCAAGCTGGCGGCAAGCAGGTGTGAAGCCATGGGAGTCATTACAGTCATTGCTGGCTCCTCAAAAACGTCCTCGGCGAAGATGAAGACCAGAGCGCAGTTTGTCGCGGGTTTTTGTCAATGAACGGGTTTCCGCGGCTCTTGTTTACGTCAGGGTTTAGCGCTGCACGTGCTGCCCTCCCCCTCCCCACCACCCCCACCCCACTCCCTCCGACACTCACTTAATTGGTCAGCAGCAGAATCTCTGGCATCTGACATGCACGTGAAGACCTTTAGCCCCCCCGCCTTTCATAGGCACTGAAAACTCATCATCACCCGCTGACAATGCCAAGCACATTTATAAACCCTAATCAATGTATCGGCTCATTGCAAGATACAACTTCCAGGAATCGTTCATTTCATTCTGGAATTTATATTTAAAGACTAAATTCAGTTATTTGCAAAATGCTTGTTCCCAGACTCGGAGCTAGTAATCATTTTCTATTCCCAAGATGGCTACTCGGCGTCTCGTGACCAGCACTCGATCCTGTCTGCCATGAGAGTGAGCAAGACGAGAGCTGTGTCTTCCTGACCTTTGACCTCTGCACCATCACAGTTCCGACATCATGCGCCAGAAGAGTCCCAACAGTAGTCGGGGGGCAGCAACACCAGTCATTATACAAGATGGTGGCTAGTGGATGACAAGTGCAGGTAGGGGAGCGTCTCAAAGGTAACCATGATGACAATACGTTGTTAGACAGGTGTCCATCCCGACATGAAAACAAAACTCTGATTTGTCCAGAAGATTAGCTGAGAGGAAGTACGCACGATGGTCTGGGTGCTCAAAGAACATTTTGTAGGAGGAGACTGGGTTCGCTACATTTCAAAAGAGCAGACAAGTGGCTTATGTAGGGGAATATACAGCGAAATAGTTCCACGAAAACAATCCCACCATCTGTCTTGTGGCCTTTATTCCCTCACCCCTCACCCCCCCCCCCCGTGTTTATTGTCGCACCTAAAGCTTACAGACTAGCTTACGCAGAAGTTTAATGTTTTTGACTTTAAAATTGAGTGTCTTGAGGAGTCTTGTTATGGAGGACAAGTATTTGGAGAGGTTTTAGGAGTGGGGGGGGGCACTTTAGAGGCCGCTATATAATTCGCAGGTAGTTAACCAGGTGCAGGAGGGTTCCTAAACCTGACACGTTTATGTACATAAAGATCACCTGTATGACGATGTGACCTTATGTTGCGGGGTCACTCGCAGGTTTCAACGATTTGCAGGAACCGTGTCTGATGACTGACCAGGTACTGTTGTCCAGTTGAGTGCGTTTCCTTTTGCATTTCGATCAAAAACAAAACCGGACCTGCGTTCAGACGCCCTGCTGTGGTTTGGTCTTTACCTTTCAAGTCAAGAGCGTGCAACCCACTCGACCAGGTGTGAAAGAGCGGAGCATTGTGGACTACCATTGCTGCAAACAAAGGAGAGCCAGCAAGAACACCTGAGCGTCTTTATTCATGCCAACACAAGGATGAGAACTGCACACCTGTGCGAGGAGCTTACCCGAGGCTGTGGTTTTACCTGGCGACAAGCACTCACGCAAAACTAAAGATAAAATAAAAAACTGGACGGTGCGCACGTAGCTAAAGGTGTTTGATGGAGCGGAGGAAGACAGTGGTGTGAAATTTAGCTCTCTTCAGTCGGGCTCACCTAGGCTGCTTGACCTAACACCTGTGCCGCCTAACCTTGGACGAGACAACACCTGAGCACACCTGAGACCAGATAAGAGTTAAAAGTGTGCGTGCATGAACAAGGGTCGTCTGCGAATCAGTGAATGCATCCGCTCACCTCCACCTCATCCTCTTGGCCATGTCTACGCTTGAGTGACTCATAAAGTAACAAATGTAGTCTTGGTTTGATTTCTGTCAACCGTGCTAAGTATTCGGTTCCCAGAGAAATGTTGTTTCTCTGCTCACAGCGTCAACCCCAGTGAGTCGCAGACAAGGGGCCAGTTGCACAACACGTTTCTAAACCTTAAAACTGTTCTAAAGAGGCAAAATCTCTTCTTAGCCATTTTGATGCATTGCAGAAAACCATACAAAAAAATTGTACTGACAGGACGGAGAGTCAGACTTCAACAACTTTATCTTACTTAAAGCAGTTTTAGTTTTAAAAATTCTAAAATTGTGGTGTGCACTTTTTATCTAATTATCTAAATAGAGTTATGGTCTAAATGTGTTTAAAATTAGAAATGTGTTGTGCAACTGGCCCAAGGACTGTACATCACAATGCGGTGACCGCTGGCACCTGGTGGGTACAGAAACACGAAAAATCACCCTGAACAAGGAAGTTAGAAATGTCGTTTAGGTGAGCATAATAGTCACGACAAGAAAACAGCCGCCACTTTCCACACCTCTGCTGCATTTAGGATCTGAAATGTCGAAATAGGCGATGACGACGACGAGGATGGCGATGATTATGATGATGGGTCACTTGCAACAATGGCTCCACGAACTACAGAAGACCGAAATCTGTTCTTAATCCACCACCCACCCCCCTCTCAGCACACACACACACACACACTCAGTAAAAGAAGAGTGAGCTACCGTTTGCCGCTTGCAGCTCAACATCCAGCGTCAGCAGCCCGACAGGGGGAGGTAATTGAGGTCCTGCCAAAACACTTATTTTCGTGCGACTTTAGCCACACTGTCTGGTTCGGTTGTCTCCCCTGTTCTCACTGCCATTCATTTCAGATGTTAGTTTGTGTTACAGCCGCGGATGCGGACTGAAGAAGGAGAGGCTGTGTGTGTGTGTGTGTGAAGAAAAAAAACACCCCATGCCTTTTTTTCTTTCTCTCTCTCTCTCTCGAACTTTTCTTTTGACTTAAGCTGTTTTTTTCTGTTTGTCTAGGTGTCGGTTGTCGGAGTCCTCACACCTGTACACTGATGCACGTTGGCAGAGAAGAGAAGACCGGGACACAAGACAGACCAAGAAAGAAAATCCTCAACACCAAACAAGAGACTGAAGACGAAAAGTGTCAGTTTGATGAAAGAATGCTACAAGACAGCGCCATATACTTCATCGCAAGTCTCGGTTCCTTTACCACAGACAGGAGTCAGGCCTCCCGTGAGGAGCCCGTGAATGTCGAACCAGACCCACCAACGCACAGTTGTAATGCAATGCTGACCCTAGACATGTGATTTACCAGGGTGCTGTCGATCAGTAATGTCCGTCTTCATTTGAGTATGTGCTGTGCCTGAACGTATTGTACCTATAAATGCATTTAAAAACGTTCTTTAAAAGACACTTCCGTTCAGAAGAAAGTATGCGCATCATCCTGTACAAGTTTGTTGTTGATCAGACATTTTAACTGGCGCACACACACACACACACCACAAACTGCGGTCGCGGTCCTACCACGTGGCCGAGCTGCGGGGACAGACCATGGACACCTTGACCAGACCACAAACCACAAAAAGTCTGTGGACCAGACAGACCATCGTCACCCGCACCCGGAAGAAACGAACGCGGCAAAAGTGGCTTCTCGTTTGTTCTCGCCGCCGACGAGACCAGCGCGTGAGTCGCCTGATGTTACATCATTTCCGCCCGACGTGTATAGTGACGCCCTCTGCGAGCGAAAAAGAGTCAGGAGATGCCGAGAAGCTGCGCATATCGCAGACCGGCATCCATCTCACGCCTGGTGTAAGAGGTAAAAGTAGGCAGATGGCGAACTGGAGAGTAAACTGTGACAGACGCTGGGCCCATCTGCACCGCCGACGGACAGCCTACAGCTGTTCATTTCACCTTAATATCTGGCACTCTAACCTTCTCCCCCCTCCCCCTCCCCGGCTCCCACTGCCGTCCACAGGGTAACTCCCCACCCCCAGTCCCACCCCCAACCTACTCCTTGCAGCTGTTACCCGTGGAGACACGAGGGTTTGTATGCGCCCATCAAAGCGTAATCGTACAACCGTTGTGTATACTGGTTAACCGCCTCTGGGTGTGTTGTTTATGCTGTGTGTTGTTTATGCTGTTCAAACGGTAGCTTATTTCATTTCCCAATCTTTCTGCCACGAGCAAATCTATTTTTAGGCCCCGTCTTCTTCAGCTTCTGTTACCTGGTTACCGGACACAGTCAGCATGCAGCCTCCTGGAACCTTAGTCAGTTACTAATATGTCTGTCCTTCACTAGCTGCTAGTACAAGCTCCTGGCATGGGATTATTCTTTACATGTGATTGATTTTGTTTGTATACTCTTTAGGACCATTTAGGACGACAGAAGGAGAAAACATCTTGCATCTTGATATAAGTTGGTAACACTCATTGTGATTTTAAAATAAACAGATGTGTAAAAACTACACAGGATCAAAGAATGGGGGGAAGGGGGTGCCTGGGAACTGAAGCTCAAAGGTTGTCTTGGTTGACTTGTTGTGTGTGGGCTCACAGTGTACGGGCGGCCACGCTTTGCCCCTCCAAGTCATACAGAGAGAGAGAGAGAGACTGGCATATATGTTTCTCGAGATAAAGAGGTTTCATGTTCACGTGCGCATAAAAAGTAGAGAAAAGAAGAGAATTCTTTGAGAACAAGACATGTCATCATCAATTCTGACATCGTGGTAGTTAGAAGAATAATGGAATCAGGCCAGAAGTGCAGGTGTCCTAGCTGCTTACCACTGGCTGGAGATCAGCCGTTTGAAGAGCAAATGGAAGTGACGTAACTGTTGTTGAGAGGTCAGGGGTCAAATGCATAAAATCGAGAACCAAACTGGTGTATATTTTCTTTCACACAGCGGTATGAGAAGACGAAGAGAAAAAGAAAGAGAAACATTTACGAGAGGAAGGAAGGGATAGATCATAGATGGAGAGAATGAGACAAGGAAGGTAGGAGGATGGAAGGAAGGAGGTAGAAGACGATAAACGTTTGACAGTTTACGCTCTCAACGCCAGTTACCTCCAGCGAAGCGCGCCACTCAAGTCATGGGCATACAACTCCTCACAGATACGAAGGAATGTATTCTGCGCTGACCCAGGAGTCTTAAAGGTCTACTGTAGCACCAAAATCTCCTTTTTTCAGTTGACTGGTTTCAGTTAATTGCAAGACGCCACTTCCCCAAATCTAAGTGAATTATTTCATTCAATCTGCGAGCCTTCAAGCATTTTCTGCTGCTGGGTGGGAAGAGGTGGACACCCTGACATGGCTGTAGCATGGCAAGAATCCCATAACTCTATTAATGTACACTAATCACCATGTGGTACAATAACCACAAATGTCACTTTCTTTATAACAAAAAGGTAGCCACGGACGTACTTTAGTATGAGGATAACATGGATATCTCAGTAGTGCGACAATAACCAAAGATGTTATAGTAGTATGAAAAAAATGTCACTAGTACAATTATAACTGGACCGTACTGTTCTGCGATACTTTCCATATTTGTCACTGTTCACTTTAGTACGATAACAAAATGTGTCTAGACCTCTCACACTGCCCACGACCAACTGCTATCATGAATTCATTCCTAACCCTTTCTTGAGGTCAAGTGTACTTCAAATTTTTGTCAACAACTCATATTCATTACAGTAACGGCAGCACCATTTCTTAGTGATTTCTTAGGAAATATGACTCTATGAGGCCTTTAATTAACTATTCCCTCGCATTCACACCCACCTACAATTGCCCCAACTATCACCACTCTCGGCCTCTTCAACACCCTTCATGTTATCTTGTTGACTTAACCAGAGGAGGGATCCATATAGGTGGGAGTTACTTTAGTTTGCACAATTTATGCTCAAAGTATTCTCACCCGTTTAAAAACTGAATGGGTGCAGCTCATACAGAAAGAAAGCGCAGCGATAGCTCATCTTAATGAAATGTCACATACAGATTTCACAAAATATGGAGCTGATCAAAACTCAGACAGTTGTACAGTAACAGGAGGTTGACAGGATGCAGTCGCAATGCAGGACATTGCTAAAATATTAAATACACGTAGCCATGCACCCTCTTCAGGGCTTATTAGGCGAATCACAGAGACCAAACGCAAAGAAGTATCCAACGAGATCAGTTTCAAAATACATATGACAGTCTCTCTAAACTTGCTGCGTGTGTTCCTGAAGATGCCGAAAGCGAGGGAAACAAACTGACGATGGACGGTATCAGACATCAGCTAAGGGCACAAGTCATGATGGAGTTGTGTAAGTAGACTTCCTGGTGTGAACAGAAGAACCTGGTTAGTCGTCAAGATTTTATCAACAACAATAAAAACACTATCAATATGCCTTCTCTCTTCTTCCCTCTGGTTACCCTCCACCACACACACGCACACACACACACACACACACACACACACACACGCACGCACGCACGCACGCACGCAGCAGCCGCTCGCTGAAGCACCAGGTCTGATATATTGATGTCACATTCCAGAGACAAAGATCCTGACCTCAGACAGCAGTAAGACACTCGTAGCCCTCCAACAAACGACAGATATCGTCAACCTCTGCCTCGACCGCTTGTAAGGTGATAACCCTAGAAAATCAACGGTCACTTTTCGACCACCTGTGCAATATCCAGAGAACTTTATTTATCAGGGCAGCTCGATAACCTACTGAGTGTGGCTGCTCCTTAATCAGCTCTCTACAGTCCGTCGTAGCGAGGTTTCATTCTCCATTTTGACTCCACGATGACAAGCTCGCCTTTAAACACAGCACACGCAGTCTTTTAAACACATACATGATGGTATGTCCCTGGGCACTATATATATATATATAATGTATTGCAGACCTTTAGGAAGTAACCTGCTATATTAACAGGCCAATGTTTCAGCCATTTGTTTGCGCCGGTCAGTCAGTGTCGCCCTCCGTGTGTTCCTTCCGATGTGGGTGAGATTCATCAACTCGGAACTCGGGACTTGAAGTTTATCATCTGTGTTAATTTGCCTCATCATTTCCAGGCCTTAAGAACGAATAATTAAAAAAATTAATGTAGCTACATCTTGATTAACCGGCAGTGATTAGTAATTCCAACAAAATCTGTTTCATGAATGCATGAAACTCTTTACCGTTAGAAGCTCAGAATGAATTCGTTTACTGGTGGCACTGGGAAAGTCTCAAAGATGGTGAAAGCATACCAGGACTGATAACCGCTATTTAGTTACATCAAAAGAGCATCAATTTAACAGAGGTGGCGAATACATACGGCAAGGGCTGCATAAGCTACTTATTAGAAACCGAAGTAGTGGTGTGCAAATTTGTTTCAAATTACATCATACTACAGAATCTCATGAAAATATTATGCGTACAAAAAGTGTGGCATTGTCAAACAGGACCATCAAGCAGATATCCATTTTGTCCCGTTGTGTTGTGCTTATCTGCAAACACCCACTGAACGGACACTGATGTCTGTCAAGAACTGTGCACCACACACTTCCATGATGGAAGGTACCTTGAAGGGAGAGAATCGAAAACACGAGTGAAGTTAGGGAATTACTTCCTCTTCTTTCATTGCTCAAGGGCAACATCGCGAAGAGGCACAAGAACCCCCACAACCCCTGCAGCAAACTTCCGGCACGTGTTCACAGATGATCACATGGCCTATGTGTTCACGAGGTCAGGGGGCAGTGTCACGGGAGGGTGACGTAAGTGACAGAAAGTGCCGTAGTGGTCGCTGTGTTTTGTGTGCACGTGTGCAGTTCACTGTGTAGCCAATGTTTTCCGGGCAGCAGGTTAAGGTCCACAAAGAAGCAGCCAATAGGCGACAAACGTTGGCAGCTTAAAGGACAACACGAGCGCTCAGCGAAAATCGCTGGAAATAAAACACAAAGTATCACAAAAACATGTTCCGGTTGTATTTTATGACAAAGAGGCATGAAAGATTTTATATTAATATTTTTTTCTCTTAAGCACACCTGGATTTGTCGAGAAAACAGGAAGTGACGAAACGGAAGTATTTATAAAATTGCGCCGTCTGCACTAGCTGAAGTCCAAGAGAAAAGATGCAATCCTCGGTACAAGAAAACTGACCAGGACACATTGTGCTGTTGCTGAATGTTCTCTTCCACACTCAGATGGAGTTTGTACTCATGAAGGAAATCTTAAAGATAATGGCAGCACACGCTCTGCTTTGTTTAAAAATGCGTGCGAACTTGGTCCCCACACAGCACTCAAGAATTTGCTCAAAACATTTATCCAGTCACTTATACAGTACAAGCAAGTCTTGGACTTTCAGTAAAGCGAAGAAATGTTATTGCTACAGCAGTGCTTACTATACAACAGCACGAGATGTTACAACAACTACGACTGTTGGTAGATCAAGCACCAGATATACAACATCGACAGTTTCTACACCGTCTGGTCTACAAGTAACATGGTGTGACAGTCACAAACACATCATCAGTCGTATCTTTATCAGCATAATGATAACAACAACGGACAGTGTGAGGGCGCCATTGATGTGCGTGATCGAAACAGCTAAAAAAGGAATAAAAAAGAAATGAGGGTGATAAACATATTATAAGGAGCTTAAACGGCAACAGGTGCGAGTATCAGTCAGTAAATAGAAAATTTTGCATGCAGCTAAATGAGGACAAAATAAGTTTTTACATCGATAAACATGTTTCAAACTATCATTATAATTGTAAAAAAATCCTTATCAGCAGTCAGTTGTAACTATTGTTGCCCATTCAATTTTGATCTGATTGACTTACCAGTCTGTTGAATGATTTCAGTTTGGACCATTTAATTATTTTTAACTTCATTCAAAGTATCTAAATAAAGCCAATCTGTAGGGCTGTGTTCCAAATTCAGCTGTTTCATTTTTTGAGCAAAAAAAATCGCTTCTTGAAGACGACCTGGGCGATGTTTCTTCATTTGACTTGAAGACATGCACACTCTCTGTTACAGATACTCAGGGTGTGTAAGAGAACTCTTCAGTACAGGAGAGTAATTTTTTCCCGCCTTCCTAGTTGCAGGTGAGAATGCCGATGTTTGAAGGCTTATATCTTTAAAATTAAACATAGTAATGTACTTATATTTTGGAAATTATTATTTTAAAACGAACTTAACCCGATCATAAAGAAATAATGTTGCGCTCGGTTTGTCCTTTAATGTTCCCCTCCTGATGAGCAAACTGCTCAAACACCTGTCATAACCAGCCTCAGTGTGCTGTGCATGACCTCACAGGATCGACGAAGTTTGATCTGATGCATCTGTCAATTACACAGACCAAGCTGTTCTTTCGATCGTCTTAGCTGGTCAAGGTGAAGGTCTTAGGGGCAGGAGGTGTAAGTGGTTCGTCTTTTCCAGAGCACGGCATGTACGACGTCTACGATATATTAGATACCCCGCCACCCCCCGTCTCTCCTGAGAGGGCAGAGGAAGTTCCCCAGTTACAAACCCGAGTTAAACCATTTGCTTTAAATTCATTTCAAGACCACATTAACGACTACCGTTTTCCCTGATTTAAAAACCTTTGAAAGTATTTGAACAATTAATATGAGAACCTCTTATCACCAGGGTTTACTAGACTTCTCAAGGGCGCTCGGGGAAGCGAGTGTGTGACATCATGCACTAGGTGTGCGCTCTCATCTCCCCTCCGAACTTTCGTATTATGGAACGTGTCAAGGAAACATCGGTGTGGGGAAAACAGGCGACAACAACACGTGCCTCACGCGCCACTTTTTCTCCTACAAAACGTGCGAGTGTTAGTCCGCGTGTCTCCTACAGAAACGCACGAGCTCAGGTTTCAAACTGTGGGAACGTTAAGGTCTCACCTGGAGTAACCGCAGTCCAAACAGCATCTGTTGTCGATGATCTCACGTTGTTCACCGACGTCGTGAAGCAGGAGGAGGGCAGAAGTAGGCAGAGGAAAATCCTGCACCGGAAGCGTGTCCTGTGCGTGCAGATGGTGGTGCGTGCGCATCACGGAAGCAGTGAACTAGTTTAGGACCCATTTGCTTTGGTAAATATCCTCCCTTCTAGAGAAGTTGCTATGGCTACGAAATGACAAAAATTCAGCGCTTTTTGGTTCACTGTTATCATATAGAAATAGTTTCATAACAGGGGGGGTGGGTGGTGGGTGGTGGGGGAGATTAGTGTTTTACGCCGAGCCAGCATCTAAGGCTACAGGTCACGGCAAAGCACCCAGCCCTGTAGGAGGAGAGCACAAGTGTTTAATGCGCATGCGTATTTCAGCGGAGGAGATTGTTCATTCGTGAAAATGCATTAATAAACAGCGTGTTTGTGGGTGTACGTGGGGGTGGGTACCTGTAGTCAGCTGAGGTCTGTCACGATGTACCTGAGACTAATGACTGATGTAAAGTGTCAGTGTGTCTGGTTGTGGAGGTTGGGGGGGGGGAAGGCAGGCACGGGTCAGAGATTTATAAACGCCTCTTCCAGTGATCCACATGAAGGAGAGGTAACATGGAGAGATCAGTAGTCTGGAGGGGGAGAGACTGAAAGTGGGGTCAGTTTCTAACAGATGTGCGCAGTGCCAGAGCATGCTATGGCGGAGGGTGAGGGTTAGCGGGGATCAGTCTCCATGCCTGGCGACACCACAGAGATGATAGAAGTCTGTGAGCGACACCGTACGTCTGCGATGATAAGCGACCATTAGACTATGTTGGGCGTTTCATACTTGGTGTCATGCACCCTGTTTCGCACCTCGCCTCGAGGTTATTAGCTCATTAGATGGAGGGTGGGGAGACTGCTCGCCAGAGTCACGTGATTACTACACACGTGACTTGTTTCTCCAGTTTACAGCTCGACGGTCCTCTCCAAGTCAGTCGCTCATTATGTATATGTGTGTGTGTGTGTGTGGTTCTAAAAAAAAAATCATTAAGAATTTGACATATCATTTAATGATGGTATGTTGAGGCTTAAAGCTTAGCTGCTCGTGCATGGACAAGGCTACAAAAAGTATGTTTCAACCCTTTAAGTAAAGGAAAGGTCTTCTATTATTATTTCATTGCCTCTTTTTATTCCGCGTACAAATGTGTGACAAACATTAATAACAGTTGAAATATCTTGTAACGATCACATCGCATAAAAAAGAGAGGCTATATCAGTGTGTGCTACAGTCAATAGTATCAATTAACAGAAAAGGTGCAATCTTAATTGCTCCAGCTGCGTCCCTTTTCATCCTACGCCAGGTTAATCCACCTGCTGCTCTGCACGTGAAAATACGACCTGCGAGACACCATTAATTGACGAGCTGTGCGGACAGCAAAGGCATCAGGGACACCCTACACCTCCAGGATCTACTCCAGAGAGTGGTAATAAATCAGGTTCTATGTCTCCTCACGTGCAGACGTGCTGCCTGTGGCGTCTTGACTAACCGAGGCCGTCCGCCAAGCTCGCCTTTGCCAGGACCACGATGGCGCTTTGTTCTCGGCGTTTCCGATCTTTCGCCATCGCCTTCTTAAGCGGCTCGCAAATAAAGCTTCAAAAGGCGAAGAAATTGGAAAGTTGAAACGCCTGTGTGATTACAGCGCGGACTTGGCTTGGGATCTTCTTTACATGCCGTTGTGTTTAGAGATCTATCAGTCGCCGCCCTGTCCTTCACTGCCTTCTCCGCAGATCACGTGACATGGTCGAGAGTGACGAGATGAAAGGGAAGATCGTGCTGGCATCTTGAACACAAATTGAGATTCACAGAAAACGGCAATAACAAAGAGGATCTGAGATGCAGTCACTAATCTCCCCTTTCCTCTACCTCGTGTTTGAAGCAACTGTCAGAGGACGAAATTATTTTTCTGCTCTCTCTCTCTCTCTATCTTCTCTCTCTTGGCAAGGATGTTCGACATGAAATAGCTTTAGTACAGAACTTTAAAAACTGTCGGCGATACGAGCTTTATACCGTAGTATCCAGATTACTGAGCTTTTGGTTGATTTCTGCCGCTAGCTAGATTTTATTAACATTTAGTCTGTTGTTTTATTTCAGTCAATTTTTACTCATGCGCACCATCAGTGTAATAGCGAAATAGCGAAATGCTTGTACTCATTATGTCTTTTCCGTGGACTGAGAGCTCGACACGTTTTCAGCGAAGGGGGGACATAATTATTTAGGTGGTGCCATTGATTCTCTCGCTTCCTCATTCCTCCATCTCTCTCTCTCACACACACACACACACACACACACTCACACATTAGTCTGTAAATACTGCTCTGCGCACGAAAGGTTTAACACAATTTTTTATAAGTAGTATTTGGTTTATAAAATCTCACTGCTCGTATCTTAGAAGGGAGAAAATAAACATGGTCTGGACTCTGGAGCAACATAGACCAACCAAACATAGTCCCCCCGTTCCCATCAGCGTAAGGAAGACTTCTACTAAATTTGAGCGAGGATCGGACAAACGGTGAATTTATTTTTCATAATTCTCACCCAGAAACATCCACCCTCCCCCGCCACAATTTTGTAATATTTTATATCATCTCAGTTACTTAGGTTTTCTAGATAGAGCATCAAAATACATTGCAGGAATGTGAGCACTTCAAATAGTAATTTCGGGTGTTATTAACAAATGTCTCAAAATAGTACCATACATGATACACCGCCACAATCACTGCAAGTAAAGGTCGATCTTTGTTGCCGTAGGACTTCAAGGGCCGTAGTTATGAAGCGAGAGTAAGTCGTATTTTCCTGGCTAGTAATGTGATGCCCATCCTCAGTAGACCCCACTTCATGTTTCTTTGCACCAAGGCGTCTTTGCCATTACTTATTATTATTCCACCCTTTTTTATTTTTAACTCACTATGTATGTGAGTCTGGGAATTTTGTAATCGATTTTTCCCCTACTTCCTATCATCCTCGAGGTATGAAATTTTCACCTGTTACTCATTTTAGTTGATAAAGCAATATTAAATCATTTCCAGGAGTTCACAAGCAGTACAATCATTTTTATTTTGTAGGATAACTTTTAGACCGAGTGAAGGGAGATAGGAAACGGCTGCTCAATGACTAGTAAACTATAGGCTACCTCCCCCCTAATTCGACCTATAAGAAGGGAATAAAGTCACAAAGCAAATCGAAAAAATCGATAAAAAAAATTTAAACGGCTTAAACGTTTAAAATAAAACAAGTAAAAAAACTTTTTAAAGAAAAAAACACTTTTATTTGAAATCCACTAAAAAGGGTAAAATATTTTTTCTTAAGTCTTGGGATTTTCTTGAATACATAGAACTAAACTATAAAAGTGTGAGGGGCCCCGGAGTGTTCCAAATTCCAAGAGTGGTCCTCACACGTTTATATTTTAAGTTATATGTATTAACGAACATCCGGAGATGTAAGGAAAAAAATATATTTTACCATTTTTAACGCATTTCAAATAAAAGTGTGTTTTTATTTTTTCCGATTATTTTATTAACTACATGGGTAAAAGAATATCTGCAGTGTTTGGACATCACTTAACTTCAGAAACAAGACTTAACCTCGCTTCGTAGCTAACGGCTCGTGGTTTATCAAAGTATCTGCTTACTTCGTCCATGAGCCTCATCACAATGTCTGCAGACCTTGTTTTACACGGCATCTCTTACCCACTCCTGACTCCACTATGGGGCGCTAGAGGGGAATTTTCTCTACTTTCTCTCTCTAGCTAGAGAATGTATTCTGTACTTACATGGATGATGTCTGTACCGAACGAGGCTGCCTCATTTACATCTGGGACAACGGTCAAAGATCAACCAATCAGAGAACATCAAGTACGTGAGGCCATGTTTCGAGGACTCTGATTGGTTGATCTTTGACCTTCTTGTCCCAGATGTTAATGAGCTAGCCTCGTTCGGTACGTCATCATCTCGCTAGAGAAATCTTCTCTGTACCTAGAGAAAGCTTTCTCTAGCCACAGAATGGAACTGTATATATAAAATGAATTGGCTAGCAACTTCTAAGTATAATATAAATGAAATAATTTGGTTTTACCGAGTTTTTCTCTCTCTAGCTAGAGAATGCACTCTGTAGTTAGGGAGCGCGTTCTGTAGTTACAGAGCTCATTCTCTACTTATAGAATACACTCTGTAGTTACAGAACTCATTCTCTACTTATAGAATACACTCTGTAGTTACAGAACTCATTCTCTACTTATAGAATACACTCTGTAGTTACAGAACTCATTCTCTACTTATAGAATACATTCTGTAGTTACAGAACTCATTCTCTACTTATAGAATACATTCTGTAGTTACAGAGCTCATTCTCTACTTATAGAATACACTCTGTAGTTACAGAGCTCATTCTCTACTTATAGAATACACTCTGTAGTTACAGAACTCATTCTCTACTTATAGAATACACTCTGTAGTTACAGAACTCATTCTCTACTTATAGAATACATTCTGTAGTTACAGAACTCATTCTCTACTTATAGAATACACTCTGTAGTTACAGAACTCATTCTCTACTTATAGAATACATTCTGTAGTTACAGAACTCATTCTCTACTTATAGAATACATTCTGTAGTTACAGAGCTCATTCTCTACTTATAGAATACACTCTGTAGTTACAGAGCTCATTCTCTACTTATAGAATACACTCTGTAGTTACAGAACTCATTCTCTACTTATAGAATACATTCTGTAGTTACAGAGCTCATTCTCTACTTATAGAATACACTCTGTAGTTACAGAGCTCATTCTCTACTTATAGAATACACTCTGTAGTTACAGAACTCATTCTCTACTTATAGAATACACTCTGTAGTTACAGAACTCATTCTCTACTTATAGAATACATTCTGTAGTTACAGAGCTCATTCTCTACTTATAGAATACACTCTGTAGTTACAGAACTCATTCTCTACTTATAGAATACACTCTGTAGTTACAGAGCTCATTCTCTACTTATACAATACACTCTGTAGTTACAGAACTCATTCTCTACTTATAGAATACACTCTGTAGTTACAGAACTCATTCTCTACTTATAGAATACACTCTGTAGTTACAGAACTCATTCTCTACTTATAGAATACACTCTGTAGTTACAGAACTCATTCTCTACTTATACAATACACTCTGTAGTTACAGAGCTCATTCTCTACTTATAGAATACACTCTGTAGTTACAGAACGCATTCTCTACTTATAGAATACACTCTGTAGTTACAGAACTCATTCTCTACTTATAGAATACACTCTGTAGTTACAGAACTCATTCTCTACTTATAGAATACACTCTGTAGTTACAGAACTCATTCTCTACTTATAGAATACACTCTGTAGTTACAGAACTCATTCTCTACTTATAGAATACATTCTGTAGTTACAGAACTCATTCTCTACTTATAGAATACATTCTGTAGTTACAGAGCTCATTCTCTACTTATAGAATACACTCTGTAGTTACAGAACTCATTCTCTACTTATAGAATACACTCTGTAGTTACAGAACTCATTCTCTACTTATAGAATACATTCTGTAGTTACAGAGCTCATTCTCTACTTATAGAATACACTTTGTAGTTACAGAACTCATTCTCTACTTATAGAATACACTCTGTAGTTACAGAGCTCATTCTCTACTTATACAATACACTCTGTAGTTACAGAACTCATTCTCTACTTATAGAATACACTCTGTAGTTACAGAACTCATTCTCTACTTATAGAATACACTCTGTAGTTACAGAACTCATTCTCTACTTATAGAATACACTCTGTAGTTACAGAACTCATTCTCTACTTATACAATACACTCTGTAGTTACAGAGCTCATTCTCTACTTATAGAATACACTCTGTAGTTACAGAACTCATTCTCTACTTATAGAATACACTCTGTAGTTACAGAACTCATTCTCTACTTATAGAATACACTCTGTAGTTACAGAACTCATTCTCTACTTATAGAATACACTCTGTAGTTACAGAACTCATTCTCTACTTATAGAATACACTCTGTAGTTACAGAACTCATTCTCTACTTATAGAATACACTCTGTAGTTACAGAACTCATTCTCTACTTATAGAATACACTCTGTAGTTACAGAACTCATTCTCTACTTATAGAATACACTCTGTAGTTACAGAACTCATTCTCTACTTATAGAATACACTCTGTAGTTACAGAACTCATTCTCTACTTATAGAATACACTCTGTAGTTACAGAACTCATTCTCTACTTATAGAATACACTCTGTAGTTACAGAACTCATTCTCTACTTATAGAATACACTCTGTAGTTACAGAACTCATTCTCTACTTATAGAATACACTCTGTAGTTACAGAGCTCATTCTCTACTTATAGAATACACTCTGTAGTTACAGAACTCATTCTCTACTTATAGAATGCATTCTGTAGTTACAGAGCTCATTCTCTACTTATAGAATGCATTCTGTAGTTACAGAACTCATTCTCTACTTATAGAATACACTCTGTAGTTACAGAACTCATTCTCTACTTATAGAATACACTCTGTAGTTACAGAACTCATTCTCTACTTATAGAATACACTCTGTAGTTACAGAACTCATTCTCTACTTATAGAATACACTCTGTAGTTACAGAACTCATTCTCTACTTATAGAATACACTCTGTAGTTACAGAACTCATTCTCTACTTATAGAATACACTCTGTAGTTACAGAACTCATTCTCTACTTATAGAATGCATTCTGTAGTTACAGAACTCATTCTCTACTTATAGAATACACTCTGTAGTTACAGAGCTCATTCTCTACTTATAGAATACACTCTGTAGTTACAGAACTCATTCTCTACTTATAGAATACACTCTGTAGTTACAGAACTCATTCTCTACTTATAGAATACACTCTGTAGTTACAGAACTCATTCTCTACTTATAGAATACACTCTGTAGTTACAGAACTCATTCTCTACTTATAGAATACACTCTGTAGTTACAGAACTCATTCTCTACTTATAGAATACACTCTGTAGTTACAGAACTCATTCTCTACTTATAGAATACACTCTGTAGTTACAGAACTCATTCTCTACTTATAGAATACACTCTGTAGTTACAGAACTCATTCTCTACTTATAGAATACACTCTGTAGTTACAGAACTCATTCTCTACTTATAGAATACACTCTGTAGTTACAGAACTCATTCTCTACTTATAGAATACACTCTGTAGTTACAGAACTCATTCTCTACTTAAAGCATGCACTCTGTAGTTACAGAACTCATTCTCTACTTATAGAATGCACTCTGTAGTTACAGAACTCATTCTCTACTTATAGAATACACTCTGTAGTTACAGAACTCATTCTCTACTTATAGAATGCACTCTGTAGTTACAGAACTCATTCTCTACTTATAGAATACACTCTGTAGTTACAGAACTCATTCTCTACTTATAGAATGCACTCTGTAGTTACAGAACTCATTCTCTACTTATAGAATACACTCTGTAGTTACAGAACTCATTCTCTACTTATAGAATACACTCTGTAGTTACATAACTCATTCTCTACTTATAGAATACACTCTGTAGTTACAGAACTCATTCTCTACTTATAGAATACACTCTGTAGTTACAGAACTCATTCTCTACTTATAGCATGCACTCTGTAGTTACAGAACTCATTCTCTACTTATAGAATACACTCTGTAGTTACAGAACTCATTCTCTACTAATAGAATGCACTCTGTAGTTACAGAACTCATTCTCTACTTATAGCATGCACTCTGTAGTTACAGAACTCATTCTCTACTTATAGAATACACTCTGTAGTTACAGAACTCATTCTCTACTTATAGAATGCACTCTGTAGTTACAGAGCTCATTCTCTACTTATAGAATGCATTCTGTAGTTACAGAGCTCATTCTCTACTTATAGAATGCATTCTGTAGTTACAGAACTCATTCTCTACTTATAGAATACACTCTGTAGTTACAGAACTCATTCTCTACTTATAGAATACACTCTGTAGTTACAGAACTCATTCTCTACTTATAGCATGCACTCTGTAGTTACAGAACTCATTCTCTACTTATAGAATACACTCTGTAGTTACAGAACTCATTCTCTACTTATAGAATACACTCTGTAGTTACAGAACTCATTCTCTACTTATAGAATACACTCTGTAGTTACAGAACTCATTCTCTACTTACAGAATACACTCTGTAGTTACAGAACTCATTCTCTACTTATAGAATACACTCTGTAGTTACAGAACTCATTCTCTACTTATAGAATACACTCTGTAGTTACAGAACTCATTCTCTACTTATAGAATACACTCTGTAGTTACAGAACTCATTCTCTACTTATAGAATACACTCTGTAGTTACAAAACTCATTCTATACTTATAGCATGCATTCTGTAGTTACAGAACTCATTCTCTTATTATAGAATGCATTCTGTAGTTACAGAACTCATTCTCTACTTATAGAATGCATTCTGTAGTTACAGAGCTCATTCTCTACTTATAGCATGCATTCTGTAGTTACAGAGCTCATTCTCTACTTATAGAATGCATTCTGTAGTTACAGAGCTCATTCTCTACTTATAGAATGCATTCTGTAGTTACAGAGCTCATTCTCTACTTATAGAATGCATTCTGTAGTTACAGAGCTCATTCTCTACTTATAGAATACACTCTGTAGTTACAGAACTCATTCTCTACTTATAGAATGCATTCTGTAGTTACAGAACTCATTCTTTACTTATAGAATACACTCTGTAGTTACAGAACTCATTCTCTACTTATAGAATACACTCTGTAGTTACAGAACTCATTCTCTACTTAAAGCATGCACTCTGTAGTTACAGAACTCATTCTTTACTTATAGAATACACTCTGTAGTTACAGAACTCATTCTCTACTTATAGAATACACTCTGTAGTTACAGAACTCATTCTCTACTTATAGAATACACTCTGTAGTTACAGAACTCATTCTCTACTTATAGAATACACTCTGTAGTTACAGAACTCATTCTCTACTTATAGCATGCACTCTGTAGTTACAGAACTCATTCTCTACTTATAGAATGCACTCTGTAGTTACAGAACTCATTCTCTACTTATAGAATGTACTCTGTAGTTACAGAACTCATTCTCTACTTATAGAATGCATTCTGTAGTTACAGAGCTCATTCTCTACTTATAGCATGCACACTGTAGTTACAGAACTCATTCTCTACTTATAGAATGCATTCTGTAGTTACAGAGCTCATTCTCTACTTATAGAATACACTCTGTAGTTACAGAACTCATTCTCTACTTATAGAATGCATTCTGTAGTTACATAACTCATTCTCTACTTATAGCATGCACTCTGTAGTTACAGAACTCATTCTCTACTTATAGAATACACTCTGTAGTTACAGAACACATTGTCTACTTATAGAATACACTCTGTAGTTACAGAACTCATTCTCTACTTATAGCATGCACTCTGTAGTTACAGAACTCATTGTCTACTTATAGAATGCACTCTGTAGTTACATAACTCATTCTCTACTTATAGAATACACTCTGTAGTTACAGAACTCATTCTCTACTTATAGAATGTACTCTGTAGTTACAGAACTCATTCTCTACTTATAGCATGCACTCTGTAGTTACAGAACTCATTCTCTACTTATAGCATGCACTCTGTAGTTACAGAACTCATTCTCTACTTATAGAATGCATTCTGTAGTTACAGAACTCATTCTCTACTTATAGCATTCACTCTGTAGTTACAGAACTCATTCTCTACTTATAGAATACACTCTGTAGTTACAGAACTCATTCTCTACTTATAGAATGCATTCTGTAGTTACAGAACTCATTCTCTACTTATAGAATGCACTCTGTAGTTACAGAACTCATTCTCTACTTATAGCATGCACTCTGTAGTTACAGAACTCATTCTCTACTTGTAGCATGCACTCTGTAGTTACAGAACTCATTCTCTACTTATAGAATGCACTCTGTAGTTACAGAACTCATTCTCTACTTATAGCATGCACTCTGTAGTTACAGAACTCATTCTCTACTTATAGAATGCATTCTGTAGTTACAGAACTCATTCTCTACTTATAGCATGCACTCTGTAGTTACAGAACTCATTCTCTACTTATAGCATGCACTCTGTAGTTACAGAACTCATTCTCTACTTATAGCATGCACGCTGTAGTTACAGAACTCATTCTCTACTTATAGAATGCTTTCTATAGTTACAGAACTCATTCTGTAGACTACAGAATACATTCTCTAGCTATATATAGAGAGAAAGTAGAGAAAATTCCCCTCTTGGCGCCCCATACTCCACTCGACTCCTCGCGGGGCCTCTGGTGACCAGCATCAACAAGTGAGGGGATGAGAACAAAAACAAATCATCACTTGTCACGTGATGCCCGTTCGTCTCGCGCCTCTCGTGACATGCACTTACATGCTCAGCTCACTTTCGTATGATGGGGTGCAGAGATCAAGGGGGCAGGGGGAAGCTGTTAACCTGGCTTTACGCGTAACTGTTTTGTGCCGATGCTCTCTCCTTAGCTGCGCCTCTGGCGGAGCGTAGAACGATATCTAGCTCAGCTACACAGCAACTTTATCCAACTCATCTATCCACCAGATTACTTATCAACTTTAATTAACTCAAAGCAAGTTCTTGGAGAAGCAACTTTAAATTATCCCAGTCACCTGCCTGGTATCAAAACAACTTTACCCAGCTTATGTGCATCATTACACCTAAGCTTTATCTCGCTTCTTCCGGTTTGCTTTTAAAAACCTTCTCTCGTCAACTTCTGTTTCTGCAGCTCTTAATGCTTAGCTTGGGAAAGTGAAGCACAGAGAGCCTGGGCTCGTGCTGAGGTTCCGCGTTATATCATCACCGTCGTCGTCGTCCTCATTATTATTATTATTGTCATTTATGCTGTGCAGTAACGCTATACAGCTTAACTTAATTCTTTTATGTTGTGCTTCTTTTCTTCTCCTTCTCGTGTCCTCCTTGCTCTACTGCCGTGCCTGTTTATTCAGCCCGCACATCTATTAGGACAGTAAAGATAGCACAAAGTTCTGGCCGCCACGCGCAGCCCTTGTATCCAAAGAAAACACTTGCACTTCTTTCCTGTTTCGTTGTTCTTTCACCACCACCACCACTACCATCACCACCCTACTCTCCTTCTCTGGGAGAGGTCGTTCTCTTCAAGGCTGGAGGAAGGGGAGTAGCTGAGTAGGGCAGGTGCCGGGATGAGGATCTAACGAGTGCAGAGTGTGAACGGCGGGGATGTGTGGCACCTGTAAAAATATCTGAGATGTTTAGCAGCGTTTCTTCACCTGTGAAAGGATTTGAGGTGTAGCAGAATCTCTTAATACTGCGCCTGTGAAAATATTTGAGATGTTTAACAGCTTTTTTCCCCCATACTTACCCTGTGAAAACTTCATAATTCACCTCCGAAAGGGTTTGAGGTGGAGTAGCATTTTTACATACTTACTCTTTTTTCTTCCTTTATTTTTTTAGCAGCGTATGTGCGTCTTTGTACTTATTCGTCAGATCGCCTGTCAGCCTCTTTGAAAATAAAATGATAGCAGACAGCGAGGAAGATTATATAATTTTGCACTTTATCGGTACCTAGTACAAATGCTTTTTGCACATTATATGACCGAAAAATCATCCTTTTTTTCCACTGTCCATGCTTCTTTCTCGGGTTCTCAAACCTTGAGTCAGAATCATATTTGAACGACAAAAACAGTCCGTAGATAATCTACCATATACTCTTACGATCTATGATAAACTTAACAAAAGTAGAACAGTCTGTAGCTAATCCACCATATAGGGGTTTTATTACAACGAAACAGTCCGTAGATAATCCACCTGTGGACGTTTTATGACCCACATAGTTTTGCCAGCCACGCCACAACCTCAGATCTGAGGTGAAAGGCGGATCCTAGCATGTGATTTACAGCTGTGAACTGGACTAGGGATCGTCAAACTCTCACTCTAATTGGCTCCGAGTATCGTGAATCAGCCTCAGACAAAGATAAACTGCAGCCAGAAGGGAGCGACCGAATAGTTAATGAAGTGTCGAGTTCCTTCAAACACCTTGCCTTTATCCCACCTTCGTCTAAGCAGAATTGCCATGCAAAATTGAGGATTGGGGAGTGTAGAGGGTGGGTGGCAAGAAGCATTGTTTTTGAATAAAACAATTACCGGGTAACACAGTAGAGTGAGTAGACCCTACCATGATATAAATGATAGTGTGAGTGAATAGGAGACAGCTAATGTGACCTTTCACTATGACAGTCGACGACAGAGAAGCTTGGTGCAAGTGTAAAAAAGACTATTTACAGATATTTGTTTGAGGGTTGAAAATATAGCTGTAGAATGAATTTTTCCATGCTGGAGTAACTAACTACTCCAGACATCCCAACTTATATTGCGCATGCGCATATCAGCAACAAGACATTCCCGCTGTGCTATGTTAGCTAATTACACTTTGAAGGGGAAAAATCCGATTTATTTTATTTTAGCAGCACTCGAATTTTGGGGATTTAAAATAATTTGCTCGTGCACCTCTGTTGCCGGCGTGTGCACAATAAGGTTGGATTTGTTATCTCGGTAGAAAACTACGATCGTGACAACCGCTCACCATAGCCCATTAAGAACAGTCTGCTTTCCTTTCTCCTTCGAAAGAGCACAGGTCAAAGATTCAACTAAACTGAATTTAAGGATAACTACTAAAATAATGGATTTTCGTTTTCATTTTAATGCTAGAGAAAAGATTATTTAAAATTAATTCCACGGTCTTCCATATTTGTGACTGCAAAGCTGACAGCAACGTCAACATTTTGAAGTATGTTGTGGTTTTATTATAAGAATCGCAGGTGAGTTTATTCTGCATCTCTGAGCTCAAAACTTGACTTTTAGCGCAGGTCCCCATACTCACGATTTGTATCAAAGAGAACTTTGAATGAGATCTGTCCCCAAGAACAACTGGTATAAGGGAAGCAACTATCGTGGTCAAGAAAGACAACTGCAGAGCTACGTTATGACATGACACCACGGACCTTCATGAAGGTCCGTGATGATACTGCACCACAATAATACAAGTGATAACTTAATTTCAAATAAAAATGAGAAAATTTATAAAGTGATAAAAATTACTAAAATAATAAACTTGATTCCAAATCCAAATATTTTAGTGCCTCTTCAGAAAACCTAGTTGTGAGACCACGGGGACTGTTCACGCTGACGAGTAGTCGAGATGCTTTGTGCTGGCAAGAAGCACGAGATCAGAAAACAGATGGAATGAACGACGAATCAACCGCTATCGCTTCGAAATGTGTGGTCCTATCAAATCATTTCTCTCAAAAAGCAGAAATATTTTCACAGTTGTTATTTTGTTGTTAGACTGCATTCACCCAGCAAGACAGTCGTCGTGGCCGAGTGGTTAAGGCGATGGACTAGAAATCCATTGGGATCTTCCCGCACAGGTTCGAATCCTGTCGGCGACGGTTATAGTTTTAATTTTCTTTCAAACAAAATGATTGGAAAATTCTTTAAACAAAAGGATTGGGAAGACACTTTTAACTGAAAATTTATGCTACACAAAATAAAGCAGATTAATAAAATCTGTCCTGCAACAATGTGAAACTTGAAAAGGAAAGGTGATGAAACATTCATCAATTTACAGTCCTAAGAAGACGCACACTTTCACTGGTGTCTTAGAAAAGACCTAAAGGTAAAATAAACAGATATCAAAGAGATAACCTCTCAGACTGTATAAAGAACTCTTAAACCAGATCCTGGCAACAGCATGCACAAGCGTCTCAGCTTTACAGTTTTCTATTGAAACAAGTCTTTATCATACTTTATAATAGGCTTTGGTGTCAAAGGGTAGTAATTATAAAAGCCAAAAAAATATTTATGAACATTGTAACAAACTGTCAGGGATAGAAGTTGCTGTTGTGAACAATGAGTTTTCAGAACAGGAAAATGTTGCAAAAAAAATAATTTGGCTCTTCTGTCAACAGGCTTGAGCCTTCATTAACCACATGTAGTCTGTGCTCATGAAACATTTCCAGCTTAGTGCAGTGGCTTAGGAACCAGTGGGGGCACCCATGCCCTCAAAAAAAAGATACCAGGGGGACAAGAATGTCAACATTGTTTACTGTCAGCATAGAGTTTGCAGGCTCAAAGCCAAGCATCCTCCTACACCATTGTTAAGTACTCTTGAGTCTAACCCCACTAATTTTGTTCGGCATGGGAAGGACATCTATATATGTTATATTTGTATGTGTATACACAGGGATGTGGTTTTAATTCACAACATGATCAAGCTTTCTTATAAAGGTGAACAAGAAAATCTTGTCAACATTTTATTTGTTTCTTTTCATAGATTCTGTCAAGTCAAAGAAATGGCATTTAAATAAGAACATTTACAAACATGATGTGCAACTTGCAATCATCATGAACAAGTTCAGATACACAGGGTTTACTTGAACATGACAAAGATGGCTGAATGGTTATGGCTTTGTCCTGACAAACACCCCACCAAGAACAGATTGGATATGATATTAGTAAAGCCTTTTTCTTTCCCAAAGTGTAGTTAATCCAGATTAAAACGAAAACAATGCCCTTCTAGAATGCTTTTAGTCTACCCTTTCACTCTTTAATCTTTATTTGCAATGGAAGTCTATTCTCTCAAATTTTTTCTCAATCAGATAATTACTGTACTCATCGCTTGCTGCTACCTTTAAGACAACCATTTTTACCTCCTATTTTTACAGGACCCAACATTGCTCTTCTAGAATGATGATCTCATGGCATTCCCACTTTTTGAAGACTTTAGACTCTGCTTTTGGAAATTTACTGTAATCTAGCAACCTAACAAAACTGACAAAAATATTTCTTTGGTACAAAAACTTGTCCCAACAAAAAAATGCAGAGCTTGGTATATCTTTATTTTAAATTTGTATTGAACCAATATTCTTCAATATTTTCCACTAATTTACCTAGCACTAAATCACCGGTTCCATCTAACACTGAATGACAGTCACTGAATATATCGACCTAGAGTGGTGAAAGAGTTGCTTCTAGCAGGTAGATTAAAATGGAAAACTTCATGCTGCCATCTATGCACATAGCATGCTGCGAGCTTAAGTGCAAAATTAATTTCTCACTCTCTAGTCCAGACGCTCTGCCTTCAATCACTCATGTATACATACAAAGCATGACAGGAATTTGAGAACCATGGTTATCAGCAATGACACAAAAATTGACACAATTGATGCTGCAGTCAAAACAACAGTTTCCACATTTCCAAACTTTTTTTTAAACCACACACATACAGAAATCAGCACATGCACGCATGCATGGACACATACTCTCTCTCACACACATACCCACACGTCTGCACATGGGTCCTTTGAAGATATGTTTATCTCATGATTGACAGTACATTTGTGAAGACATCATAACTCACTTCTCAGGTATGCCCCCACTCATCACACCAAGGTGAATACAAAGGTATTTACGAGCCGAACTTTCTGCTGGTGAATATCTATGCAGACTTTGCATATTTCTAGCTTCTATGATGGGTGTATGTTATACATCCCTGAGACATGGCATGTAAATGAATGATTTTGTTAAGAATGATTTTCTGCAGAATTTTAAAAATTAGGGTCTCCCATTACTTACTCTCACAATGGTTCCAAATGAAAATGTTGTGATGTTTCTAAAGCAAGCACACGCAAAACAGCCGATAACTAAGTACTGCACAAATTCATTTTAAAAACTACCCAACATGACCAACACACTAATCTCTTGTCAGCATGAGTGAATCTAAAACACAAGATATTGGCCTGACAATCAAATTAGAACACAAAGCATGGAAAATGCGTAGTAGATTAGGAATTATTCTCCAAACCGAATAAACAAGTCCTAAAAACTCTTCCCTTTTACAACAATTGTATTATGTGAAGCCCCAGAGAGATTCAGTTTTATTGGACCATCAATGTCATGTATATAGATGTGTGTGTGCGCGTTAAGGCAAGAGAAAGGATGCAGCGTAATGCTGACTCTAGAGAATTCAATATCAGCACAGAACCACCACCAATCATAATTCACTGCAGAAAAAAAGGAAGATTTCTTATAAATTCTTTGGTATCCTGCAGCTAATGTGAACATGTTTGAAAAAAAAACAACAGAAGGCTAGAGTTTTAAGGCTAGCAGGCCACACAGGTCATCTCAGCGTAGTGTGGAAAAAAACTGCAAGAAAAGTGTCCTCTATAATGTTCATCACTTCAAATGTATTTCTACAATATTTTTAAAAAAAAAGATCATATTCCCATTTCAGGGAGAAACAAGAAATAAGACTGCTGGGAAAAATGGCATTAAGACTGGGTCAAGCTAAAAGAATTTCAGAAGTATCCATCTCTGAGCCATAGCAATAATTTTAAAACCTTTGCTTGTCACCTTTTTTATTTAACTATGCATCATACCCTAACTGTTTTCACACCTAAATATACCATGTCATACACACCCACACGTGTATATATATATACACACACACATGTGTATATATATGTATATGTATAGTGCAAAGAATGCACTGCACATAACTGGCAGTGTACATCTCTGCAGATGCCATAGCACAGACCTGACTGCTCCTTCTATTTCATTTAGCAGCAACAACCAAGAACAGGCAACAGTTATTAAACATAAAACACAATTAAAGATGATGAAGCACAGCTAAGGGCTCTTGCTTGTCACCAGTTTTCTTTAAAAGCCATTGTTCTCAGATATTTTTCGCTCTTTTTTTTGTAACTACTAGAGTTGTTCTTTGCCTGCATATGTTGGCATTTCGGTGCATATGCATTAAACAACGCTGTTGCTCAAATACTAATTCTCCATTCTGAGTACATCAATTGGCCCAGTAATAATCAGTTCTACAAATCCTTGAAAACACTCTACACGTAAAACATGGAAAAAAAGCCGTCAACCACCTGGGCTTGTGATCAAAAGATATTATATACTATAATAAAATTACTAAGTCACAGACTATCACATAGTTTCCACTTCATTTTTCAACTGGGCTTTCTCTTAATAAAACTAAAAGTATTTGTGGTTTCCTTTCATCGAACAAAAAGCAAATAAATCTGTGGTGTCTTGTCCTGCTACAAAAAAGAAAGTGTATGTGCAAACGAGATGAGCATACAAGGGAAAGAAAAAAACCTACATCTTAAAAATTAAACTAAAACCAACAAAAACCATTCTTTTGCTCTAATACTAGTAAGAGGTCTGTTGTTTGACACAAGCATCACAAGTGTAGCGCACTCAAGATTGTGTAAGTCCCCTCCCCTCCCCCAAGAGACAGTAATGTTAACAGCATGTTTATCTGTATGAATTTCTAGCACAAACATGCCCCCAGTTTTTAGCCTATTTCATAACCATTTATTTCATTACTGACATACTTCTTACAATATTTCAATTCCAGATAGAAAGCTCATTGTTTTTTCTTGAAAAAAAACCTGTCTGTGCAAACATTCCTATTTCTGACCAGGACACAGGATAGGTGTATGCTGAAACAGTTCAAATATCACTCTATTTCTCTTTTGCTAGTAATATAACGGCATAAAATTTGCCATTTTCAAAATAATTTTAATGCATTATAATTATGTAAAATTGAATGCAACAGATTTTATAAATATCATTTAAATTACTCTTTCAAGAGAAATTGTTTCCATTTAAACTTCATTTTTGCATTGGAAAATATTTTGCCACTTTTCTGAAACCACGAAGGGGTTTTCTGAAGTGTAACAAAAACATAATGGTAAACTGTCTTGCGTAAATCCAAAGAATAATAATCTCTTGCGTTCCTAAACAAATATTTGTAGGTGCATCAAAAATAAAGGATTCCTAAGCAATGGTTTTGATAATGGCAGAATGATAGAAATGAAGTTCACACTTATGTACATGTCAACTGTTCTGAGTTTTGGGTATAAGATGCATACTTAATCTCACTCACTGGAGCACAACACACTTGTCAACACTTGTGAAGCCTAGCATGATTCTCTCTAGTCTGGAACAATCACAGACATGGAATAAATCAGCCTAAACTTGAAGTAAAATAAAACGACAAGACAATCGAAAGACTTTTTATCCATCGCTTCTGTCTTTGTAATTTTATGGTAACCTTTAGGCAGAGTAACAACACATGACAGCAACATGGTACCCACGTCTGTTTGCTGCTATCACTTCCACATTGTCAAATGCACAAAACCTGGAGCTCTGATCTACCAGCATCACATCACAAATGGGAAAGTCAAGATGTTGGCACAGCATGCTAGCATGTAAAGAGCTTGCTACCAGTTGTCACATGAACATTCAGGAGACTAGTCTTTAGGGATAAGACAAGCGATCTTCTGTCCTTGCTGTGAGATGTCTGTATGAAATCACCCTCCACAATGTCCACAGCAGGAAGGGAGGGCTATGAGGCGTCTTTGGGCTAAGATCACCTTCCAGCGTCTGTTACATCTGCAAAGTACCAGGTTATGAAGCCTGGGCTTCACCAACAGCTGCCTATTCAAGTTGCTTTGCCTACAGTGCCAAGGTTGTGCACAATGGTTCAGTGTATACTAATAAGAATCCACTGGTCCAGCAGCACATCGCCAAGACAACCAATTCCTTTTCGAGGCTAACTCCTTCCCTCCCCTTTCCCACCACACACACACAAACACAATAAAGCCAACATATGAACCCCACCACTCCTAAACACTTGCTCCCCACCCACCTTGCTTAAAAAACACATACACACACAAAACTTTGTCACAAAGAAACCATCACTTTCCTCAGTTGAGTAGCTGACTATGTGCATGCTGCAGCCCTTCTTTGGCACCTGGAGTATATCCATTTTAATATTTCAGCAAAGGCAAGTCTTTGCGCATTTTCACATTCTCCCATCTCTTCATGAAAATTCACCTACACACCCTAAGTAGAGTCATCATAATGAACACAACAGCAGAGAGAAAAGGCACCATTGTGGAACATCCTCTCTAACACAGGGGGGAAAAAATGCAGTTGCAATTGAATTTCTATCTTGTCATATGATCTGCTTTCCTTTGTTAGCAGGACATGGTAGCTAATGCACATACTTTGATCACTACAGAAAGGTTGCACAAAACACGTAACGCAGCAGCTGTAAGACAAGGGTAGTCAGCTATGAGGCTGGTCTCTTAAAACACACAAAGGCTTCAGGAGCTGATGTTGCTGAGAAAGCCCTGAATCCTATGGGTCATTATCCACACGGATTCCATATCTGCCAGATCAGACACCTGTTGCCATCTTTCAACAAGTCGAACAGGGTTACTGGCAGTACTAACTCATCACAACATGATGCTGCCATTGCTACCCTGTCAGTTACTATTGTCACCCCTGACAATTAACCAGTGTCACGGCGCAGGCACAGAAACTGGTGTCTTGCACCGAGCACAAGGAATGATGCAGCAGCGTAAAGTGTGTGGCACAAGCACACATAACTAGGCAAACATCTACACACATACACACCACACACATACATATCAACTGGCAAACATATCTTTACACCTGTACACATGGACACCATACACACAGCCTATTTGCCTTCAGATAAGCACGGTTACCTAACCAACACATACCAGCCTGTGCCAGCACAGAGGAAAACTGAATGGACGGCTGAGGAAGGGAACATCACCCTAATATCAGAGCAGTAGTCTGCATCAGGGCTTGGGGAAAACCAGTTCTCCTGGGGGTGGGGGATGCACCAAATGTCTCTTGTGATCTAAACGTGGGTCTCTGTGTTCCAAACGAGGGTCTTTGTGCTCCACTCCAACACGAGGTTCTTTGTGTTCCAGACGAGGATCTTTGTGTGGTCTCCTCTCTCCCCATTCACTGTACTCATCACTTCGTCGTTTTCGATCACCATATTGATGATGGCTAAAAAACAACGCATTCTTTATTTTAATCACAGGCTAAAATTTATGTTAAACAAAAATGGCAATTTCATTTCAATTGAACAGGACTGAGATTTTACATTTTTGTACCAAAAATTTTGACTCAAACGGAGATTAAATTCAATGGTGGCAGAGAAGTAAGTAACATTTTCTTTTTAACTTTTTACAAATCTTGCTTGATGGGTTGTCTACATCCTTCCACTACTCAAGATCAGCAACAGAGTGTCATCCTACCTGCCCTGTCCCCAGTCATCCCCTTGGCGCGATGTAAAGTGTGGCTGTTCCCTGTAATGGTGTCCATATTCAGGTCTGTAGTGCTCACTTCGGTGGTGGTTGGAGCGATCACCTCTAAATCCACCTGCAAAGTGATCTTGCCGGCCATGGAGGTAGTCACGATTCTGGTAGTTCCCACCAAAGCCACTGCTGGCCCCCCCTCCTCCTCCAGTGCTGTTGCTTCCAACACTGTTGCCACCTCCACCATGCATTCGGTCATTGTTGAACCTGGCAAGAATAAAGACACCCAGATAAAGCCAAAATACCTACATCCCCCACCTCACACACTGTGTAAAAAAATAAAACTAGACTTTAAAACTTAAACTATATATTGTCTAATGAATCCCCCCTTCCCCAACCAAAAGAAGTATCAATGAAGCAACTGTTGAAAAAATGAGAAGTACTTAAAAAGCAGCAGACAAGAACATGTGGAAGAAAGTGAAAAAAATCATTTCCAAATAATTACCACCACACAGCTGCTAATGCCAACTGATATAAAAAAGTCAGCAATTAACATGCTTTTGTGGGACTTTTTGTAGGGGGTTTTTGTGTACAGAAGTAAAAGACAAAAACAGCCTCATATCTTATCTTCTGTCTCTCTTATTATATCCTTCAATCACAGATGCATGTCTTTGAATACATCAATGTAGCAAGATCTGGAGTCTGCAATTAGCAACTATATAAACATTTACAGAAAGATATCCATCCACCACCATAAAACTAATTGTTATCATATAAAACACAAGCAACATTATTTCCCCCACGCTGTAAAGTGATGTCCACCTGCAGCCACTGACTCTAACGAGTTCTTTTTATGCAAACTAACTGTAATTAATGTGTGTGTGAGTGTGTGTTCCCTTCAATTTATCGCCATAGGTGTAGAAATTAAAACTATCTAACATCAACAAATATCCCCATTTATGTAAGTTTAGGAAGCAGAACATGCCTACACATATAAAGCAACACTCAAGACTGTAATTTGCAGCTACAGAGGCCAAGAAAATCAGGACACAAGAGAAGGAAATGCTTTATTGCATATGCCACTAAGAGCTTTGTAGATTAACACAGAACCAAAATGCAACATGCCAGTCAGGGAACATCAGCTCTTCCTCTCTATGACTGCTGTACAATATACAGGTCTCTTAACACTAGTTTCTGATTCTGCTCACGATCCAAGTTGGTTACAAATTTCATGAAGTACAGCAAAATAAAACTATGTGCTATAAATGCATGACATGATCGGTTGGCATTTAGTTACCATGACTTATCCAGCCTACTTTTACCACAAAGAATTAAATGACTGTCACTATCCTTACTGACTATAAAAAAAATGTTGAGTTATGCAGTGATGATATTTTTATAAGTACTTTGCTGCATGTTCTGCAGATTATATTTTGAATCTATGCATGTCAGCAATGTTGTCCGGCAAAAGATCCATTTTGTGTCATCCTCCATTTTGTTCCATGCATGTTTCTGGACTGCTAGTGCATTCATTTCCTCAGTGGTAGGACTCTGATCTGTTCTCAACTGGGATGCCCTAGAACTTCAAATGAAGCATTCAGACGATCTATTTTGAATGCACGAGACACAAAATGTTGCTTCTTGTAATGCTGTGTGTTTTACTTGTTTAATTTCTGTACAACAAACAGAGCCTTCTTATAGGGAAACTGTGTGATAGGGTCTATTAATCCAAACGGATATTTTTATCTCATTATACATGTCAAAGCACACTGGGCTTGCTGCCACCAAGGAAATGCAATTAAAAAATATTGTTATATTATATTGTTCCTATAACTATTATATTACCAACGCCTAGCCCTTTGCAGCTGCAAAGATTTATTTACTTTTATAACTTTATCTTTTTGTAAAAATTTCTTATAATTCTACCTTCTGTTTTATGACATTTATTGTCAAAAAATCAACTAAGTTTACAATAAACATTCCCAGGATATTTCAGTTAGCCAGCAAGTTTCACAAAAGGCTTTAGCTTGTGTGTTTGGTGAATTTGACCTACAATTTAAAACATCACGAAAATGCCACATACAACAGCAAATGAAGCATTATTAGTTCAGTTGATTTGCAGGATTCAGTTACGGACTGTCACCGCTCAGCAAAATATTTATCCTCACAAGCAATGTTAAATTATTTGAAATTTTTGTTACAGCTTGCTTGCACTGTCCAGTCATTCATCACTCAGCTCAGTAACCTTTGAAAATTCAAGACACCAGCAGCAACCTAAATCATCACATCTTCACCACTGGTGATCATAAGCTTCCAGGGGGCAACACTCACCAATGATGATCAGAGTGAGATTTGTCCCCCCCTTGCCGATGGTCGGAGTAACCCTGACGGTTATATGAACTGTTGCTGCCGTCACTGTATCTAGTGTGAAAACAAAACAGATGCTGAAGTCTAGGTTGATCTAATGGGTAAATTAGATGTCTACCAAGGAAAGGTAAGATGCAGCAGTTCACTCTTCACCCACCTGCTGCGAGCAAGTAATAATTCACTCCCCTTTTAGAAACAATGGAGGACAGCTCTTAACAGCGTAAGAAGCATGCAGTCTAGTTATTTGCTTTACACATCAACAATCAACAAACCACGAACACAACAGATCAGCAGTGTGCACACAAAACTGGTAATCCAATACTCAAAGAATGCAGGTAACAGAAAACAGATATTTTTTAAACACTTCAAACAATCACATTTTGTGCTTCACAACTTAAGATACTCAATAGCATGCAAAAACAGAAAATGTAGTAACAATAGTCAATCAGGAAAGAACTTGGCCTTGTTCACATATAGCATAAACAATGACATTCGAGGCACATGACCCAACACTGAAACATACAGCAGATTACCTTTTTCGAGGTACTTCTTCAGCACGTGCCAATGGGCTGGCATGCTGCCATCTGTCTACAGGACTAGTGGCAGGTCCATGGTCAGGCCGCCCTCCATCTTTGAAAGGAGGCAGAGGTCGATGTAAACCATGGTGGTGTGTGATGTTGCCTTGTTGTCCCCCAGTCTTGGGACCATTCATACTGTTACCAAAGCTCAACCTATCATAACATACAGAGAAAGTCTTGATTGATGGAGAGAACGCTGTGAACGGCTGGAACAGAGGGTATCTCTGTAAAGTGTAGCTTTTTTGAAGTGCACTTCAGTTAGGCCACTAGCTGAATTATTCACCATTAAGGATAATCCCTGCTTGTAGTTTTACCAGTTCTGCCCTCAGGTTCTGCTTAAGTGGTTTATGGTCTGCTAACATTAGCTGCAGGACCTGGTGTTTTGCTACAACACCAAATAAATTTTACAAATAAACCTTCTATTTTGATGTGAGGGCATTTTTGTTACTTCAGTTTCAAAGTCTGTAGTTTTCCAATAGACTTCAGGATAATGAATGGGTACTCAGATGCAAATTTCTGAGTTTTTCCCTGTTTACAAAGTATGTTTAAGGCAGAACCAGCGTTTTCCGGACATTTAACTCTACTCAAAATGTCAGTTTACAAGCCTACAATTATTATTTTTTTCTGTGTTAATTAGGCATCTTGTACCTGTCTTTTCAGACGCCAGTCAATTTCATTATTTTGTCTGCTCAATGGGCAGCAGCTTCTTATAACTGAGACCTGAAACTAAAATCTTAATAGTTAATGTTTTACATAAGTTTATGAGTTTCAAAGTATATTACCTCAACATATATTTTCACAAACGTTTTTAAATGATGTGGAACTCAATAAAAGGGTTATGGTGCTTTATTTTGAATAATAAATTAAGACTCGAAATAAATTTGATTACAAAATCAGCTGCAGCACTGGACTGGTCATGGCCCACAAAAATGAGAAGAGTGTCAACATTTTTCACTTCAGAAAAAATATGTTTATGAGTCAGCAGCTGATCTTTCTGTCAGCTCTCAAAATGTACCAGAAAATGGCTTTTTTAAATTATTTACAGCTGCTTGATATTCTTCAGAAAATATTTGATATTTTTTCTGCTCAAAATATAATAAAGAATTTTATCTATCAGCTAATGACCTTAATATTTACTAACTACAATTTATGACTTTTTCAAAAGTTTTTTGCTTCGTGCTAATAGGTGAATGCTTACAAAATACTGTCATTTCTTTTCTCTTGTTTAAGTTCAAAGACAAAATGTTCTCTGTTTTTGACATTGTAAACGTCTGTCCTCACATTGTCCAGGCAAGTTAATAATCACCTGTCTTTAATAAACCAATTATGCCACCAAGTCAAATAAAATAAGTGACAAGGATTGCGCACAAGTAGGATCAACTTTTGGTTGCTCAAGCATTCTGATGTGATAAAATGGAATTTCTGTAGTGCTTTTGCACACACACAAATTTGTAGCTTCTGCTTTTCCTTTAGAAACTCAAACTCACTCTGTCAATGGTTGCTTTTCATGGCATTCCCAGCTCAGCTAACAGTTTATGTTTATATAGACATGTATACAGTTCGAATACATCTACAAAAAAAATGTGCTAAATTTAGCACAAGCCATTGTGAAACCTGCATATTTTAATTCTTCATGCATGAACTCATAAACTCAAAGAAACACAAGCCAAATATCAAAACTTTTATTTGTCAGTTACTTTAACCTGCACTTTCAGCCTCCCAGTGGCAGCCATGCCTAAATACTTTAAAGCAAATAATGCTCAGCTTAAAAGAACTTTCAAAAGCTACATCTTGTGTCATCCCCAAATGTGTTCCTGTTGGGATGCACAACCACCACAGAGTACATCCTACAGGAACTGAGAGGGGAGATCTCTCCAATAGTAACTTCACTGTTGCCGTTGTCAACACCATATTCCAAATGGCATAAGAAAACACCTGTCTCTAAACATAAGTTTCACTAGAAAGGAGAATCTGAATAGCCTGCGAAACTCTGTTGTAGCAGAAACTACAGTGATAATTTGTGTCCTTGTATTTTTTTCTAAACTCCTGATGAGAACAGTACTTCATTAAACAAAATGAATTTTTTAAGGTTTAATATCCAGGGGAAAGAAACCTTACCAATATTAAAATTAGGCAATTCTTGAAACAAGTAGGAGATTTTTAATAGTACCTGGTTACCAATTTGAAAGTATAACCAAATGGCACTGATATGATCAACAGCCATACAGGACAAACCGTTGTATTTAAATTTAGAGGTGAAGGCATGCTGCCATGAGCAAGCAACCAACTGAGCATCATCAAGATGTGTTCTGTGATAAACACATGTATTTCATATCTATCAGCATAATCCAAGATGTCTGCACGTTACACACCCAAAAAAAAAAGTTGAAATTTATGCATATGTATAGATGTGTATGTATAAAATTTATTGTTTGCAAACATTACTCATCCATAAAATGGCATGCCTTATTTCCCTCAAGGGCGCAAGTGCACAATGCATTCACATCCACATATATACACACACAACCAACTCATGGTATGATCTTTGTTCCATATTTTACTAAATCAAGGCCTTTATTCAGCCAGGGTCACCAAAAGAACACCATAGCATTAACTTGTCGTTTCAAATACTATGTGCCAAAAATCTCTCCATGATGCAGGCCTCAAAGTGCACAAAAGCAAAACAATTTGCTGGCCAGTCTCTCCTGCCACCCATTCTTTCTTCTTCCACCTATTTGATAGCAGATTCTTTCTTGTCAGACACTGCACTGCTACTGCCAATGGATATGTTGGCTCATTATAACTTTCTTGTCAGACACTGCACTGCTACTGCCAATGTTGGCTCATTATATCTTTCTTGTCAGACACTGCACTGCTACTGCCAATGGATATGTTGCCTCATTATATCTTTCTTGTCAGACACTGCACTGCTACTGTCGATGTTGGCTCATTATATCTTTCTTGTCAGACACTGCACTGCTACTGCCGATGTTGGCTCATTATATCTTTCTTGTCAGACACTGCACTGCTACTGTCGATGTTGGCTCATTATATCTTTCTTGTCAGACACTGCACTGCTACTGCCGATGTTGGCTCATTATATCTTTCTTGTCAGACACTGCACTGCTACTGTCGATGTTGGCTCATTATATCTTTCTTGTCAGACACTGCACTGCTACTGCCGATGTTGGCTCATTATATCTTTCTTGTCAGACACTGCACTGCTACTGTCGATGTTGGCTCACTATATCTTTCTTGTCAGACACTGCACTGCTACTGCCAATGTTGGCTCATTATACCTCACTTTCAAGGGGAAGTGGGCTGGGGAGAAGAGGGAGATGGGAAGGGTGGAATCACAGAATGGAAATAAAAACACCCTGAGATGTGAGCATGCCAACCTAGGGCCAGGATCTGGGGCATCTTCCCATTATTTAGTAGCTTTCCTGGCAGAGGGAAAGGTAAGACTATCACATTAACAGCTCACTGAATGCAGGCAGGTATGAACTGCCTATCGTAGCAACAGCAGCTACATTCATATTGCACAAAGAACAAGCAAATTTCTACTTCAAGTCACACCACTTGCATCACAAAATTCACAAATGAAGTCCAAAGCCTCTATCTCAGAATCTGTGTAGCCAGACACATCTATCTGAATGCAAGAGCGATGAAACCAACGTTCACAGCTTGAGCATCCTATCCAGTTGTGTGGTTCATCGTCATAATCTTCCTCACATTTGGAACAAATGTTGGTATCGATTGTGTCATCCACTTCTGACTGCGACTGACCAAAATCTTCACACTCACATGGAATTTCACTCTCATCACACACACCTCTCTGGCAGCTCTTCCCTAAAGAGCTTTTATGTCTACTTTTATATTTTTTGGATTTGGGGACTGTGTGCTTATCAGTTTCTATCGCTTTTCTTTTGCGCTCTTGTTCCCTGGACTGTTGTCGGGCAGTGGGAATGGGAGTGTTGACCTCTGGGTGACGACGAACAAATGACTGGTACCACTCCTTGGTGGGTCGGTTATTGGGAAAGCTGGTGCGACGGTTAGAGTTCTCATTTAGCATGTTCTGTACAGCGTCTAGGAGGATATCCATCTTCATAGGAAAGCCCTGGCATTTGAAGTCCAGTACCAGGGCCACCATTCTTTCCTCCTCTTCCAGGGTCAGTTCTGAATCTCCTTGGCTTTCACTTGGCTGCCACTTTGCACGATTCTCCTTCACTTTTGTTTTAGTCTGACCTTCTTCAACTGTTCCCTTCCCAGAGTGATTGTTCTTGCTCTTGTTACTTATCCTGTTCTCTCCACTTTTATTTTCACTTGGATCTGTCCCCAACTTTTTCTGACTGGCTTTTTTCTGTTTTGGAAGAACTGGTGTCACCTTTGATGAACCTCCTCTTCTACTGCTAGTGCACTTGGCTGTCTTTCCTTTACAGCTGGCACTGCCTTTTCCACCTAATGGTGACTTTATGTCCAGGATAGCTTTTAAGTTTTCTGGCATAACCTCTAGTCTCACAACTAGACCGTCTTCAATGGGAAGCGCCCAAGGGAGTTTTCCCTCCTTGGCTTCCTGCCTTTCCTGTACTACATCCTGTTCTTCATCTCCAGATGCCTGCTCTGGATCAGAATGAGTTTGTTCGTTATCACTACGTACTTCTGGTGACTGTTGCTTTGAGCACAGTCTTCGGTTCTTTGCATGTTTAGGCTTTGCTTCTAAATCTTCCTCCCTTCTTCCACCTAGCTCTAGTTCATCTATCTGTTTTCTGCTTTCCCGTACCTGAAGCCTCTTTAGCTTTTGCTGCAAAGTACTTGGTGGAATGTTATAATGCCTAGCTGCCTCTCGCAAGCCCATCTGCCTATTCCACACTTTTTTCATGGCTTTCTTAAGAGCTGCTGTAGTGTAGTTTTTTCCATTTTCTGATTTTTCTTTGCTTTCTTGTTCTTCTTCATCATCACACTCTTCTTCTCTGCATTCCATCTCATCTCTGAAAAATGAAAATCAAAAACTTTTACTTGCACATCCAGATCAGATAATTTACATAAAGCAACCTTGTAGGCATTATTCTTAAAATCATATTTTCTTGCTCTACACATTTCAGTATTTAATCATTGCTATTTTTAAGTGCAAAACAGATCTGTCAAGAATGTTACATGCAGGAGTTACAGCAAGAGATTAGGACAGGGAGAGGGTCCAGCCAGAGCCGACAGACAACAGCACACAGACAGTCGGCTCTGATTGAACACCTCTCTTTTTGACATGGGCCTGGCCTGCCAACTACCAAACAATTCAGGTGCTTACCTTCATCTGGGGGCACAAAGTCCAAGCAGAAAATCGGATCGGATCGATTGGTCCGGATACAACTGCCAGACTCAAAATGGGCTTTGGGACAAACAGATACTTGGTGATTACATCAAACTTGAATGTCTAAACACATGAGACTGATCGGTGAATGCAGTAGCAACTGGATGGATTCTGCACCATCTCCAGCAGCTGCCCACTTCATGAAGAAAATGATGTGTTCATTTCACTCAGACCCAGTGTTCATAGAGAGAAGTGTTCAATCAGAATTTTTCTTTTAAGTTTTGAATCTTGTGTGTTCTGGCCATTTAAAAAATATGGTGGTGTTCAAGAGAGCCGACACAACATCAAAATCATTTTAAGATGAAGGACATAGATAAATATGCATGCCACAGGAGGGTTAAACCCCACCATTGTCTCACCCATCACGATGGCGGTCATCACGATGTGGCTTCTTCTGTGGAGAGTGGTTGTGCCTGGAAGAGTCAAAGTGCTTTTCCAGTCGCTTGTTTGAAGAGTTGGGTTCACGCATGTCACCATGGTTTTGCTGAGGCAGACACAGACCAAGACATTCAGTAGCAAGCACGCATGCATGCACACGTGATGTACACAGACATGCATCATACAATTCTCTAAGAAAGGCAAATCTCTCACACTACTGGTGCATCCATCAGGACCCTGTGCCTCAAACAAGCCTTTAAATTCTGGGATACTAGCTTCATCAAACTCAGACAAAAACTGTCTTCTCAGTGACCTGAAAACTTCTCTTCTATCTTATCTTAAATTATCAGCAATTTTGATAAAGTTTGGCAAACAAATGTTGTTTGCATGATTTATTAAAACACAGCCACAAGGAATGAGAAGTGAGGACAAAACCACAATAAACCAAAGTTGTTGCTAGCAGACAGTAGTAAGCGAAAAGCTAACAAGCAAGCAGACAAGTAAATAGATCTTTGTTTGGTTGAAGATGTTTTGTGTACCAAGTGTCAAGAGCACACAAACCTGAATATGCATTAACCTAAAACAAACTGAATCTTAGAAAGGCAAAAGAATGTCTCACGGCCCAAACTCCCTTGGGTTGTCTCACAAATCCTACCTCATTTCGTTCCTTCTCTTGATCACGCCGTTTGTAAGCAGCCTTATACAATTTACGCAAGCGCTCGTGGTCCAGATCAGTGAAGTTTGAAACAAACATCCATAGTTGCCTGCAAGATTGTTAATACTGGTAATGTGGGCTTCTGCAGTCTATTTGAGTAATATTAAATGCTAGTAACATACCTCAGTTCACTGCACGAACTTAGCATAAACTATAAAAAGAGGTTACAGCCGAGTCCATGCACACAGTTGAACAGACCTGACCCTTATTATTATCATTATGCGACTTTTTGTCCCTTCACATCAACATTAAAGCACTCAGAATAAAGCAGGAAAATTGCCAGCAAAGTAAACAAGTAGACTACCAATCAATATAGTTATTCATGTGTTAAACCTGGCAGTGCACTGTACATCTCTTCTTTTTTTTTTTAAATACCAGCAGTTACGTGATAATTTTACTGAAATAATAGTGCTAGACATTTGGCTGGTTGATAAACCGGCATGAACGTGCTGGCTAGGAAAAAGACTTACGTTCGCCAAAACTTTATTTTCTCAGGGTCACAAAGTTCTGACAAGTGATCATTAATATGATCGCCAATCTTCAGCAGGCACTGCCGCATATGGGCTACTGCACTTTTTTCGTCACCATCCCCTCTGTTACCCATGTCCAGTGCTTTTAAAGACTTCTTCACTGGCCGCATCTTCTCCTTACACTGCAAAAATATCACCTTAGTTAGCCATAATTTCTAATCATGCACTAAGGAAAGCTTTCTCACACTTGACTGACCTGACAATAGCAACACAAGCAGTGAAGATGTTCATGCCACATTAAAATTTCTTATCATGGAGGCATGTGCAAAAATGGATTTGTAAAACATATTCTATATACTTAGTGGAACTTGCAATACACCTCAGCAAATATTTTGGGGTCAGTCTCATTTGTCATGCTGTTCTCTTCTGCTGAAATGGCCACTGGAGCTGAGGAAGCTGTGAAGTGCATAGGTCCTTCGGTCTTCTGAAACCCAATGGTTTGCAGTGAATGCATCTACCTTCATCTTTAAAGCATTAAAATTACAATAAAGTCATCAGTGAGTTCAGTCTTTGATATTAAGCTCAAAGGAATTTTTAACAAGACTTATTGTACAAACACGTTTCTCAAAATTATAATTACCTTCTTGTTGTACAGATACAAATATCCACATTCATAATCACCTTCTTATTGTACATATACAAATACCCAAAAGACAATTGCCTTCTTATTTCCTTTCTTCTTCTTTTTTCCCTCCTCCTGTTTCCCACTATCCAACTTCTCTGTCTCCTCTTTCTCTTGTTTTTCTTTCTCCTTTTTCTCCTTTTTAGCCCTCCCTTTGGCTTTACTTTTTCCTTTCTTTTTATCATCAACTTCTTCGTCAAGCTCCAGATCACTTATTTCAGATTCCTTCTCTTTTTCTTTCTTAGCCTCTGCATCCTCTGTGACCGGCTTCCGTAAGCGCAATGAATCTAGAGTGGTGCTATCATTGGTTTCATCTTTGCTGTGCAAGTCTTCTGAACCACTGGAAATGTCATTTTCAATAACTTCAGCTCGAGACTTTGGTTTTCGCTTTCCTCTGCCTTTTGTTACTTTCTGCACAAAGGAGGAGAATTGTCAGTCTTCTAAAAGACACCAGAAATTTATTTACAAGTAACATGACATCAAACATCAACTCACTTTGCTCATCTCCACCTTTTCCCCTTTTAGTAAATTCATGTGTGCTTGAGACACGACTATCTGCAAATATGACAAGAAATATGGTGGAAAAGATTTCAATAGCAGCAACCTACTGGTACAGCTGCAACTTCGGACTGCTTGCGCAAGACTTTCAAAAGATACTCTGCACGGGTCTGCAAATGTTTGGCTTGAGGTTTTTTCTGCTCTTCAGCTGGAAGAATCTGTGGAAGGAGAAAAGAAAAGCTTTCAGAAATTATGCAGTCATTATAGTGAAAATGTAAAATGTTATGCCTATGGCCAACATGCTAAGCAAATTTTCCATTCTATAGAAAAGTGTTCTAAACAAAACCTAAAAACAAATAATCCCCAACCTTTTCATGAAGACCAAGATCAGTGTCCATCTTGATTGCCTCCCAGGACCCCATGCCATATTCATAAATTCCCTTCAGCAGGTTGCTGTCATCTGCTACGTCCCAAGCACAGTCCCAGTGCACTCTCTTAACATAGCACATTAGCTGGTATCTGCAATAAAGCACCACACACTCATTTTATTCCATAACGCTGTGATAACACATTATCTCTTGACTCTCACATTAAAACAATCTGTAACTCCATCTTCCCTCAGCTTTTGCAGGAACAGTCACATCCGACACATCATGTCAATTTCTGCAACCAAATTCCCACCTGCCTTTGTGTTGTGCTGGCTGCATTACTGCAACTCTCTACTTGTCAAGCTCCCTAATCACCTACTGGACAAAACTCGAAGAGTCCAAAATAAGGTAACTTGTTTTGTCTTCACATCCTCACCCCCAACTTCAGTCTGAGATACTGATGGCTTACTCCCGGAGTTGGTCTCTTTGGTCTGCTTGTGTTGCCCCTCTTTCTGATGGGAGACTACTTTTTATTTGGAATTATGAGCCCCTTTTCTACAGACTGTGTGTACATTCTACATCAAAGCTTTCAAGTGCGGTCTAAAAATCAACTTCTTTAAGAAACATCTTTTGTAATCAAGCACAGTATTCCACTTGCTCCTCAGTTATCTTTATTTATGCATTTTTTTATGTTTGCCATGTTGTCATTGTGTTTTTTGTGTGTCTGACTGAGGGTTCATTTATAAACTTTCATGTACAGCACACTGAGGTTGCCTCCACACAGAGAAGTGTGCTCTACACAATTGTTGTTATATGTTATATTACCCTTTTTCCCCTTTGTAAGGTGCACTTGCATTACCTGTCTCTGCACTTTACTGTAATCATTCTTACCTATGACAGCTTTAAAAAGTAGTTGAAATTGTAATTTGAGGAAACAAAGCAACTAAAGAAATAATATGAGAAAACTTAACACAAGCGTTGACTACAACGGCAACCCAGCTCAAATGATTAAGCCTTTACATGAATTTTACAGCAACGACAATTGTATGGGAAATGCACTTGAATTTTAGCCTCATGTTTATAGCACAAAAATAGAAATATCAAGACAGATTCAACAACAGCGAGAAAAATTAGGTGATTTTTCTTTAATGTCCATACCAAGTCAATTGCTGAAGTGTGCAGTTTTCTCTGTAGACTATATGTTCTTTGTTCTTTAATGTCTACAGAATAATGGTAGATTTGCTTATGCTGTAAACAACTTTTTTTTAATAAAGCATAATGCAACAACCTTTTAGTCAATATTTTATATACAAAAACTTGTAAGTTCACTATGTTAGCATGTTGTATTTACCGCAGATGATACAGTGATGATGCGCACTTTTCTCCCCGAGTTTCAACATAGTGAAGACACATCATTTTCGTTTAACCATGTAACACTCCCCTTTAGTTAAAGAATCCTTACTTTTTGCGTTGTTCTCGGTCAGAAGGTACAGCCTTGGCCAAGGGCTCCAGATCAACCTGAGCCTTGCTGACTGCCTGGGCATTGACCATGACACTGGACAGCTTAAAGGTTGGTCCTCTGTGGGTCTTCTTTCCTGGAAGATTGTAAAACTACTACATGCTTAACAAAATAATTTTGCTGTAATCTTAAATGTAGACTATATTTCATGTTTAATCCTAGAATTCTTCAACATTATTAAAGGACAACCCAAGTGCAACATTTCTTCTTTATGATCACGTTCAGTTCATTTTTAAATAATTTCCAAAATATGAGTCTATAATTATTAATGCTTAACTTTCAAGATATAAGCCAAAACAAACATTGGCATTCTCACCTGCCACTCGGAAAGCAGAAGAAAATTTATCTCCTATAATGGAGAGTTCTGCTGCGCGCGAGACGTATTTTTAACAGTGAATGTGGCTCAGTTCAGCAAATCTATGAGTGTCTTCGAGTCAAAAAAGAAACACTGCTTAGTTTGTCATGTTCAAGAAGCAATTTATTGGCCAGAAAAAGGAACAGGCTGATTTTGGAATACAGCCCTTATTTAGAAGCTTCGTTTGAAGTTTAAAAAAAAAAAATTACAAGGTCCAAACTGAATTCACTCAACAGACTGGTAAGTTAATCTTTTCCAGATCAAAATTTAATAGGCAATGATCACCGTTATTGCAGTTTCATTGTCTTATTGATTCTCTGTTACTTAGTGGGAACCTTCGCGCTAATTTTTCCAGGTATATTACTGTGAATAAAATATAAACACATTTCAAATGTGGGATTGTTTAAGATGAATTCCTTTAATTTTTTTTTTCATTTGAAAGATTGTTAATTTCCAGCATTGCATTTTCATAGCCACAACCGACTGCTGATAATGACATTTTTACCATTAAAAATATAACATTATAAAAATGTGATACATATTTGTTGATGTAAAAACTTATTCCTTCCCCGTTTAGTTGCATGCAAAATTTACTATTTACTTACTGATACTCGCATATGTTCCCCATTTAAGTCACCCTCAATTATTTTTAGCTGTTCTGAGCACGTATACCAATGGTACCCTCACATTGTCAGTTGTTTTTAACGTTGTGCTGGATAAGGATACGACTGATGATGGCATGTTTGTGACTGCGTCCCGATGTTATTTGCAGACAAGGAAGGTGTAGAAAGCATATCTGATCCTTGATCTCTATTTAAACCTTTTACCAGCAATTGTATTTTATTTGGCAATTGTACGAAACAAGATGGCCACACTTGTAGGACACCAGGAACCTCTACTATCAACAGTCAAGCAGCGTAAGCTGGTTTTCTTTGGCCATGTGACCCGGCACAACACATTGTCAAAGACTATCCTTGAAGGCACCTTGTAGGGTGGCCGACGCAGCGGTGGCCAGAGGAAGAAATGGGTTACGAAGGTCAAAGACTGGACTGGTCGTCCTGTACAGGACCTGCTGACTATCGCCCACAATAGGCAAGAGTGGCAGCCTGTCAGCTGCTGCGTCTATCAATGTGATCCCCCCAACGACAGGTGCCAGGCAAGGGACGACTGACTGTATTTGGTTTTAACAGTTCATGCTTTTGTATAGCTGGCACCGCTGGAGGAAGAAGATCTCTTAATTTTACTAAAAGTTCAAGACTTGCCTGTATTGAGACTGCATAAAAGTCACTTTTAGAATATTTTGAGCAAATTCTTGAGTATGATGTGAGGATAAAGTTTGCACAGTATGTTTGAACAAAGCAGAGACACTGGCGTTTGTAGCCATTATCAGTGTCAAACAGAACATTTAGCAACAGCACATTGTGTCCTGGTCTGTTTTCTATTTACCAAAAAGTATTGCATCTTTTCTCTTCAAATTCAGCTCATGCAGACGGCGATATCTTTAGAATTACTTCCCTTTTGTCACTTCCTGTTTTCTCAACAAATCCAGGTGTGATTAAGAGAAAAACATTAATATTTTTCGTGCCTCTTCGTCATAAAATACTACAGGAATATGTTTTAGTGATACTATATGCTCTATTTCCAGCAATTTTAACTAAGCCCTCATGTTGTCCTTTAAGTTATCTAAAACTGAAAGGTAAATACTGTATCTCCCACTCCACCCATCAATTAAAAAAATGATATCATAAATCATTTTTTTCCTTTCCACCATCTTTGAAAATTAGTCATACCATCAAAAGATGGGTCCTCCTGCATCTTCTGAGAGTACTCTGCCATAGATTCATCTACATTTTTTTGTAACACCTCAGCTAGTCGTCGCAGATCAGCTTCGGACTTTTCTTGCAGTTCAGCATCACAGGCTATGGCATCCAATCTGTTGACACCATGTTTTCCTCAAATCATTTCCATCTAGCCACTGTAAAAACTAAAACCATGTTCACTCTACCAAACATCTTAAAATCTAGATCATTTCTGAGGCACTAATGAGCAGAGATAACAAATATTTTTCAGATAAATCATACAGCTGCGAAGGAAGGTACTGTCAAATGATTTAGGGACATTTTACTATTTTCATGCACTACACAAGGTTGTTGAGTGTTATGCTTTATTAGTTAACTCCTATCAGATGACTCAATCAAAAATTCGATTAACCATTAACCCACACATCGAAAAACAAGGTCAGATGTAAAAATGCTGAACCCACCTGGTGAGAGGCTGAGAGAACTTCTTATAACTCTTGATAAAGCGCCTGAGTTCCGAGTCACTAAAACCTCGCAGCTTCTCTCGCACCTGGGATCTGGGCCGCCCTCGCTTTTTAGGCTTATCTTCGTCATCATTTTCTTCCTCCTCTTCACTTGAACCATCACTCTCCTCTCCTTCCTTTTTCTTCTTTGACCGCTTATCATGGTCAGAATCGTAGTCTAACTGAAGCTGGAAACATACAGCACATCAACTTAAGCTTATGCTTGGTCTGAAATGCTCAATGTTACAACACAGTTTACTGTGCAATGCCTAAAGAAAAGTTATAACTGCAATTGATCCATACAGAATCATGTCTCAAGGGCTGACAGAACTTGACAAGATTGATCTTTAGTTGGAGGGCAGAAAGCCACAAGTATGTCACATAGCATCTGGTCATGTTTAATAATAAGGTTATTTTTCTCCAATGTGAGTGAGCACGACGAAGACTTTACCTGCTTGATTGTTTTCCTGCTGCGAGGAGGCAACTGAAGTTCCAGTAGCTGCTGCATACGTTCCTCCTCTTCTACCTTGTTGCGCATTTCTTCAGGGATGATATCATCCCATTCTCGCTCCCCTTCTATCACAAGTAACAAGAATCTAAATACACAGCTTGTACACGTGAGATCTCACAATGTGCAAATGGTTACAAATTTGTTTAATATCCTTTGCTTTTGCTAAAAATGCAAATAAGATTAGGAAAAAATTATTGCTTTCGGGAAATCTTTGCTGTTTTTGAAATATAAAATCTGTCCACAGCCATTGGTCTAAGCTTCTGAGATACACTATTCTTTTCAAATCTGAGCTAGTATTATTAAAGTAAAATGTGGATGTCAGAAAAGTAGCAAGTCATTCAAAAATCACTTGCAACATGTAAAATGCCACTTTTACTGACCTTGCTGGCTCTCATCAGCCATGGCATCAGTATCTTCCTCCATGTTATCAAAACTAACAACTTTGAACTGTGATAACAGTTCATCAGCTGGAGCACTGGACTCAGTCTCGTGTGTTTCTGCATACTTGAGGATTTCATCAATGTCCACCTGAGGTTCTTCCTCGTCATCCTCCTTGAACAGCTCTTCAGCTCCAAACTTGATGATGGCAGACAGTTCCTGCTTGCTGTACCCTGCTGTGTTGCTATAGATGGACAGGCAGAAAAGAAAACCTGATGTTCCGCGTACAATCCCAAGCACAAGATTCTGCCTGCTTTGTCCCATTGTATTTCCTTTCTGACAAAACAGACATAAGAATTGTCTGCACATTCCACCATACACCTTGGGATGCAGAAGCTTGAGTGTATGAAAGTATGCATAAAATAATAAAATGGGAACATAAAAAGTGCCATGCAAAGCTGAACAAACCTGGGACAATAAGAAGTCACCAATCACCCCTACGCCCAATCTAGTTAGTCTACTGCTGACAATTCTTAAGAGCCATACTTATTTCCAGCAAAACAATCCTTTACCTAGAAGGTGCAGAGGATCTGTTGAGTACGGTGCGACCTGTGGTATCCATACTCTGAATGACCAAATGATCCAACACCATCTTCTTTTTGGCCCTTTCCACAATATCTTCTTCGACACTCTGTTTGCACACCAGCCGGTAGACACTCACCTGCACCATAGATTCACATGATAAATGTACCACATGTAGAAGCAGCATTTACAACATTTCAGAACAAGTTCTCAAGACTTTTTGTGCAGTAATTACAAGTTCACACAAAACTTCCTGAAATCAGACATAGAAAAATTCCCAAATAATGTGAAAATGGTAATGACACTATCTGTAATGTAACATTGTCTTTAAGGAAATAATCCCAAATTTTACTATTTTATTTTGACTAATTAGATTATAGAGACCATTGGAAACATTGGTTTGCAGTGAAAAAGTGTTTCACACAGATCGATGCTAAAAAAACAAGCAGATTTCATATGAAAAATAAGAGGAGCATTAGCACACCTGATTCTTTTGGCCGATGCGGTGAGCACGGGCCTGAGCCTGCAAGTCGTTCTGCGGATTCCAATCGCTGTCAAAGATGATGACTGTGTCAGCAGTAGGTAAATTGACACCAAGACCCCCAGCACGTGTTGACAACAAGAAACAGAAATCCTGCCCACAAAAAAAAGTTTAATGCAGCGCATCACACACCTGAACTATGTGATGCTATTCTATCTTCCCTGTTTTTCTTTCCTGTCATGTAGATTTATTAAATGCTTGAGAGAATATCAAAGATTATTAGGTCTTACTTGTGAACCTTCTGCATTGAAATGGTCCATGGCCTGTTTCCTAATATCACCTCGAATTGATCCATCAAGCCTCTGAAATCAGAAAAAAATCCTGAAAACTGACGTTTATTCCATTTTAAATATCTTCTAGCTGCTTTCTCTTCCTACTGTCCCATCTAAAAAATCACATTCTACGAGAACAGTATCTAATAAAATATCTTCACAAGTAAAAAAGCAACACTTACCTGGTACTGAAAATGGCGATGTTGAAGGTATTCAGCCAGAATGTCCAGCATAAGCACCATCTGGGAGAAGATAAGGACACGGCGCCCAGACTCTTTCAAGCGAACAAGGAGCTTGTCAAGGAGAATCAGCTTCCCACTGCCTCGGATTAACTGCTGCATGTTAAAGACACAGATTGTAACAAAAATTTCTTGGGTCGTAAAAATTTAAGTTTAATAAAAATTAAGTATGATACCCTACAATATATAAGCAAATTCCAAGAGGCACGTTTCTGATCACACATCAGCTATAATTGGTAAAGAACGTAAGCCATGGAGTCTTTTACTGTAGTCTTTATGTGAAGAATAAGAGGCTGTAAAGGACACTCCTGCAGTGCCAAGAGCTTCTCAATAAAAATCCTGGAAAGGACCTACCTGCAGCCTGTCTAAATTAGACTTGTCATCCTCTGTGCGAATCAGATAGGCATGATTGCAGCATTTTTTCAATTCCATGATAATGTTGATGAAGCTTGAGACATTGCCCCGCTGACCTTTACGCAGTGCAGTGTAGTTTCTCGTGAGAATCCACCTTTCAAAGAAACACACATACACCAATGACAATGTATCTCAAACAATTTTTTAATTTCTGTTAAAAAGGGGGAAAAATTTTTTTTAGGGTAAATTCTCTTTCTTCAAGACTTAGCAGGTCACATGACCATAGCAGATAAAGGGTTACACGAGCTCTTTAACCATCGATAAGCTGTCTCCCCTGACAGTGAGCTAGCATGTGCCTGACGTGCAGAACACTCCACTAATCAGCCAACTGTGAACAAAAGTCCAACAAGGCAACATTACGATGGAAGGCACACATATGAAGCACTCAAGAAACCTGCAAAGGAGACAGAGGCATCTAAGACACCACTAAAAACAAAACAACAGGCTTGAAGAGACCTCTTAACACAGTCATCTCTCAGAGGCTGAAAGTGTCAGGCACAGTTTTCCCGCATAAACCACAAGCTTCAGGAACTGTGGACTGTACAGGCTGGGTTCTGCAGGGGAGCTGGCTCATGCATTCTAGAGATTGGAACCAAGCATCCAAGGCATCAAAAATTCAGAGGTAATTCTAGGATTTCAAAAAGAGGGGCCCTGGGGCCCTCTCAATGGAAAAAAAGGGGCCCTTCAAATGAAACAAGAGGTCCCTCGCAACAAACACATTTTCACTGCTTTTTCCGATAAATATTTGGTATACAACAAAATACCTTATTAATCACAAGAAATTGAAGATTAATCACATAGATATCTTTTTCTTCATCGATAAATTATCTTTCATCATCATTAGTTTATCATACCATCCTAAATTTGAAAACCAATTAGTCTTTGTGTTCATCTCATTGGGCTATGAGCTAATGTTTAGACACTTTTCATATGTCTCATTAGTCCAGGGGTTTAAATGTTTCTCAAGGCAACTTCTACGATAAGACTTTATTAGCCTGCATTGTGGTAAAGCATAAGGAGGTACAGCTTTCCAAGAACCAGCAAATTGGGAAATGAATCCCTGTAAATGTCAAATAACAGTTTAAACAGCTTGTGGAATCTCTCCGATATGCATTCTGTGTTACAGTTTCTTTGACCACAATCCATTCCTCTAAACATGCTGCTTTGTCAAGCAAGATTTTACTGAATTTGCAGCCCACTTGTGCTGGTTTTCCAAAGAAATCTGTTAAGATATTTAATTCTTTGTCTCCATAGGGTGTTCTGTCTTCTGTAGACAGGAAAAAGATGGGGCGCATGGAAAGAACTCAAAAATTCCGAGGCAACATCACCTGCATCTTTTGGGAACCTGTCATTAATGTTCTTGCACAGACTGTCGCAAAAGTAACCCTGATAGCTTCTATGTCCTGTGATGTTGTATCAAGTTCGCAACAAGTTATTTTTAAGTGTTATATAATACCGCCAGCATAAGTTCCGAAAAGGTCATGAGGACAGAAATAAATTAGAATTGAAAATAGTTTGAAAATTGAAATCTTTCTGAAGAATTTCAGCCTCCAAAGAGTGCCTGTGGTCGGAAGTCTGAATAATGTCTCTGCAGCGTCTTCGTTCAGTACTTATATAACACACTCGGTCCCGGGGTTGTAAACGCGTTCTTATTGTTTTATGCACACTTTACATCTCATGCCTTCCTCCTTGTTCATTAGCCATGGCCATTTCTTCAGCCATTCACACTGAAAGTTTCTCTGGATGCGTGTTTTTTTGTTTTTTTTTTTTACGTGAAGTCTCTATTTCGTTGTCTACATTTTTAGTTCCAACAATGTGTGCGGCACACTCTGACGAGTTTCTGTTTCTTCCTGTCCTTGTCTACTTTACGGGGCATCCTCTGCTGTTTTTGTCGCGAACGAAAAGTCAAACAGAGTTGACAGTTGCGTTCATTTTGCTTTCAACTCGCTTGCTTCCGATACCCTTTGATCTCTCCCGTCCCAAATGTTTTCGCTGTGGGCGCTTCAAAAGGTTGCAGATGGATAACAACTCGTCAGTTTGAAAACTGTGCAGTCGTTAGCATCGATTCTAGTGGGTCGGTTTCAAACCAACAAGCAGAATGACAACAATTATTTTTGAAATGCCGCATCGCGTGTTCAAAAGCGCGCCAGACACGGGATTTTTTGCGGGCGCGTGGTCGCGCTGACTTTCAGACTATGCGCCCCTCAGCGAAATTTTGCGGGAATCCCGCAAGGCCGCAGCCTAGAATTACCTCTGAAAAATTAACCAGGAAAGATTTCTGGCATCATCCCCCACGTAGAACCAACTCTGGAACTGCACAGAACAGGATCAGCAGGGACAGCATTGTAAACACAACAAAGGAGTGTTGTCCAAAGATTTGTAGCCATAGCACAGCCAAAGCACCAAGGTAGTGTTTCCAGCAGCCAACTGGCAAAAGAAGCATACAAAAACTGTAGCAAAAAGTTCTTTAGCATAACCAATATGTACTGTCAAGGGCAGGTCTTTTCTCAAGGAAAAAGAAGTCTGATGTCATAAGAATTCTGAATAAAACGCAGAATTTCTGTAGTGGTAAAAACCGTAGCACAGACACTGGCTAAATACACGTCATTTCTCAAGGAAAATAAGTCCGGTGTCACAAAAATTCCGATGAATGCAGAAGTCTCAATGGTGATTGTAACCATAGAAACTGGCTGTCAAAAAACGTCTTTTCTTAAGGAAAAGAAGCCCGTAGGGCGTAGGCACAAGAATTCAGACAAAAAATGCAGAATTCTCTGTAGCATTAAAAAAAAAAAGTAGGACAGGTGACACAACTCCAGAGATCACAGGCTCTTTGCTGCTGCATAGCTGGTGACTGACAAACACACAACTTTTCTTAAGGAAAAAAGGTTCGGTGTTAAAAAATTCCACTGAAATGCAGAATTCTGTGTGAAGTTATAATCTATAACACCGGCAGAGCTGCTGAAAAATCACGTCTTTTTTTCAATGAAAAGAAGCCCATGTCACAAGAAAGTATGACAAAAGATCAGTAGAGGGCAAACACCTAGTATAGGCGGTACTACTTGACAAACCACACATTCTCAGCACAAAGTGAGCCTCACACATGGTAAAAGCAGAGGCTAGTGAACAACACAGTATTGGTTTTGGGTTTGGCCTTTTACGCTGTGGCATAAAACGCAAAGGCAGTTGCTCACCTGACTAATGGAGTGCTCTGCACAAAGCACAAAGGCATGTGCTAGGGAGACAGCTTTTTGATGGTTAAAGAGCTTCATTTCCTATGGCCATGTCATCAGGTACAAAGAAAAAAAGTAATTTCACTTGCTCTACTTTGGCATGGATTAATATTTACCTGTTAGAATTAACACCTTAACAGTTATTTTTAAAACCAAAGGATCAGCATCCAATATGGTTCCTTGCACTGTAAAATGTGTCTAATGCACAATGTCAGTAGGCGGTAAAAATATGAGAAAGAGTGCATGTTAGTAAGCAGCAAAATCTAAGATGTTTTAAGTATGATTTCTTTATGAAGCAAGACAGAGAGAGATTCAGTGAATTTTTGATGAATACTGCATCAAATGTTAACTGGAAATGCACAAAGAAACAGGCTGAACTAGCAAATTTAGAATGCATCCATAGAACTTTCTTGTTATAATACAAGCCAGTTTTATCATGACTTACTTGTAGTACTGTTTCTGAAGAGAAGACATTCCCACTCGCAAAATACGTTCCACCTGAAAAGAATTATGGCAAAATAATTCTTAAATACCATCTCCCAAGGATGTTCCCACATTTTGAAAAAAATCAGACTAAATGTACACCAAAAAAGTTACGAAAAAGAAAATAAAATTATAAGACATTATTTGCCAACAACATTAAAAATGTGATAAGACATTTCATGCTTGACAATTAAAAAACATTAGAAGAACACACAAATGCATGCATACATGTCTGCAGGAACACTTCATTGCAAACATGGCACTTTAGAGCTTCAAATTTACTTCAAGCATCAGCAAAGCAAGAAAATCCTACCTTGGCAGGAAGTGATTTTTCTACATCTTTCTTTACACGCCGCAGCAGGAAAGGTTCCAGCTGCTTATGCAAGGCAGTGAACCCCGTTCTGTCTTGTGCTGCATGCCGCTCTTCAAAGTCAGGCCAGCTATCAAATCTGCCGTAAGCATACCCATGACGTTTATGTTTCGAGCTTTTAAAAAGCGATTCCCCCTAACCCCCGTCCCCTCAATTATCCCTATGCTCTGTTCTAATGTCTTTTCGCCCCATTTAAAATACACAACTTTTCTGCTCAATCTTTTAGTAAACTTCTCTATAAAATGTCTTGTAATTTTGTCCACAAGCTTCTTCTGCTTGTTTTCCTTTATTTTAGTAGCTTTTGTGACCATTTCCATAAGAATTTTTTTGTTAAAGTCAGAGACGAAATGTGATACAGGAGGGACAAGCAAGAGTGATATCAGATGCAATCTCTCACCACATACAGCCCTTCACCATTTTATTCCTTACTTCTGCGGCATGATGAAGTGCAGCAATGACCACAGCTCCTTCAAGGAGTTCTGCAAAGGTGTGCCTGTGATCAATATCCGATGGTTGGTGTCAAAATCCTTCAGGGATCGATACAGCAAAGAATCATCATTCTTCAGTCTGTGGGCTTCATCCACACCAACAAATGCCCAGGGCACACTGCCTAGGAATGACTGGGAAAAAGAGAAAGGAAAACAAACAAATAATATGGAATAATGTGCTGAGCTCAATGGAAGTGGGTTTCTGTAGGTTGAGCAGATAAAAGATTTAGATGTGGAAAATGACATACTGGTCAACTGCTCAACGAACTGACGAGCAAAAAACAAAGTGCCCTACCTTGTCCTTGAGCAGTATCTCATAGGTAGTAATCAGCACATTGAACTTGAGTCTTTTCGTGCTAGAGTGACACCACTCATAGTGCCGAATCTAAAACAAACAATGTAGTGCTAACACAAAACATGAAAATGTTTAAAAATATCAATAAATAAAAAATCAATGAAAGCAATCAGAACATTTTAATATGAGTTAAGTAATTTATTGCAGTAATTTAAAGAAAGAGAAAAACGTCTTGTGGCATACCATGTTACGGCTTGTCACATCGCCAATGTAGACAACCACATTGAGTTCAGGTGCCCAGTTCTCAAACTCTCGTTGCCAGGCATTGACTGTGGAGAGGGGAACAATCAAAAGGAATGGTCCAAAAAGCTGCTGAGCATTGAACAGGTAGGACAGAAAGGACACAATCTGGATGGTTTTGCCTAGACCCATCTCATCAGCCAAGATGACGCTGTTCTCTCTGGAAAAAAAAATTGATTTCTTTCAGAAATAAGCATGCTACAGTAACTTACTGTTGGTGAAAAGAAAAAGTTGCCTAATTTTTTAAATCAACTTTATGAGGATGCAAATGTATGAATATATATATATATAGTTTGCTTATACTTATATAATTATAGTTTATGTGTAGTTTATATGCACAATTTTTTATAGAAATAAACTTGACTAATTTTTCTTACTTTGTCCAAGAATGAATCAGCCAATTCAAGCCATCCAGCTGGTAGTCTCGAAGCTTTAAAGTTTCTGAGCCTAAGTAAGATGGCTGTGTTTTTAAGGGCACAAACTTAGGACGAACTTTCAGCACCTGCCAAAATAATATATAAAAAAAAAAATGTTGCTGAATGCTAAAAAAAAAAAAAAAAAAAAAAAGACATAGGCCATGGAAGTTTCTCGTGTCAGCATTCTCATATGAACCATCATCTGTCTTTCAAATGCAAATGTGGCACGCACACAAAAAAAAGAGAGCCACAATTCACGCCCAAGGGACAACTTGCATTATAGAAAAGCTGAATCCACATTCTTATTATTTTGTATTTTTATTTACGTATTGGGAAGAGCAGAGAAATAAGGGTGGTTAATGAAATTTTGTCAAGACTGTCATTTAACAAATATAGAATGTGGAACAGGTTTTATTTAAAGTGTATCTGAATACGTGCATCCTTGCAAAACCTGTCGTAAGATCATGAAGAAGTCCTATAAAAAATGTTGGCCTCAACTAAAGCTCTCATTTAGAAAACAAAAAGCGACTCTGAGGCTATTACATAAATATATATATTCTCTCACTCACACATAACCATAAGTCTTTGACACGAAGCTGTTTTTGTTGTCCTACCTTGCTCAATTTGGTGGGAATACGGTGAGACTTTTGCCGTGCATGATATGCATCCACCTTCGCCTGGAACAGCCGTGATATCAAATCCCCATCCTCCCAGGTACACTCAGCATAAGGCAGTCCTACCCACTTGCACATGTAGTCACTGTTGTTGCTGGCTGCAATAATTATCAATCGTTTTCATTTTTCATATAACTGGCAACAGCTGATGAAAAACATGGCAGGTTCTGCAATAAAACATCAAAACTCCACTTTTTCTTGCATAAAAAAATGCTTCTTCTGACAAAATAACCACAAGAAGCATCACACATACAAAGCCATCAGAAAAGCATTGCAATTGTAACTGCTCCAATAGGACTCAACAAATTTTCCATCTCACAATGAGAGTGAAATAATCCCCTCCCCACCATCAGTCTGTGCCTACCAATAATCCGGTCAAGCTCTTGGTAAGAGCGGTACAGATCTTTCATCATTTCCTGCTGACACTCCAGGTATTCAATGTCCTCTGGAGATGCCCCAACTCGACTGCAAAATACATACTGTAATCAACATTGCTCCATCTCACCATGACCAAAGTAATCAACAAGTAAAATACTTCTTGATACTACCAATTTTGAAACACATGTGCCATATTGCCATGATGTAGTAAAAACACACTTCTCCCTTGAACGTTTCTTCTAACAACAGTCCACACAATGCTAGTCCATCTTCAAGTCCACCACCTTCCCCACTTTTTTTTCATCCATTGGCTACTTCCCTACTACCCTTCCTCTGCAGAATTATCATACCCTTAATTCCTCTTTGTAGTTTCTATATCTGTCTTTCATTAGTTATCAGTACTGCTGTTTATCCTTCTGTCCTTATGTTGTCCATGTCTCGTTCAAGAGCACACTCCTTACAAGCATGAGTTTGTGCTATATAAATCATGTGTCTATTATTATTATTCAAGAGGCCAACAGATAATGTAGTTCTTAACTATTTATCTTCCTTTTTTCAGCCAGAAAGTACAACAGGGGTAGAAAGCTCCCCCAGTCATCAGTTTTAACATCCTGGTCAGCAAAATCCAAGAACCCACTTAACCATTCCAATGCTAAGAGTAAATAAGGCTGACCAAATCTAAAAATTAGAAGTAATGAGACAGCTCCAAACACCTCAAAAAACTTCAATGGACATTATATATATATATATAAAATACCTCCACTTGTTTCCCTGTTTTAAAGGCTATTTGCAGTTCATACAGAATCCAAAAGTGAAACAGCACAGATTAATATTAATTATCCACACCAATCCCTTACCATTCTTCGATTTCTTCCATCTTCTTCATGAAGTTCTCCAGCCTCTTAAGGCCATTGACTTTCTGCTCATACAAGCTTTCAGCAGTCTCCCAGGTGTTGTGGATGTGTGCCCAGCCTCGCCACTTGATCAAGTATTGTCTCTCCAGCTTATCACCCTTCTCTTTGGCCGCTGTCACTTTAATTTCCTCCACTTTCTCTTGCTTGATCTCCACTGTTTGGTGGCCGTTCTCCTGACCAGCCTCTGAGGACCCCGACTTGTCTAGACTGGAAGTGCTGGTGTTTGGATCACCAAAGTCTTGAACATTATAGTCAGTAGTTTTGCTGCCAGTTGCTGCAAAAACAGTTTAAACACTGAAGGCCAACATATTGTAATGAGTCTGAATAGGAAGATTAAAATTTATTCTTAATTTCAATACAGAAGCATATTTCAAAACTAAAATTGGCATTCTCATTTTGGAATACATCAGTTAAGTAAGCAATGGGTGTGAAAAAAAAAATAAAAACAGGAAAAACAAAAACACTAAACCACAAAATAAACCCTGAAAGTTACTTCAAAGATGATATAAAAGCATTCCAGCAAATAATTTTCTTAGGTGCTCATAATTCCAGTGCACAATCCCCACTACAAACTATAGTACAACATAAAGCACTCGGTATTCTCTAAACTTTATGTTTAAAACAAAAACACAAATTCTCACCTCCCTTCTTGCCAAGACGGACATCCAGGACCTTCTCTATGGTCTCTTTGTTCTCCTCCTCAGCAGCAGGAGTTGTAGCCTCAATAATGTCATCAGAATCTGTGACATCATCCGAGTCCTCTTTGTAGCTGGAAGTTTGACAAAAATAGTCAAAAGATAGCTACATATTGTTAAAATATTTCATAAGGGTGTTAAATGCCCTAACCTTCCTCAAATGTACCTTTTCTGCCTGCAATTTTCTCAACAGAAAACAAGAGGTGCATAATTTTAAAATCTAGTTTTTAGTGCCTTATTTTACTAACATCACCAAAACCTTTTCATCAAAACTTTCATTTTTTTTCTTTTAACTTTTTAGGGTGTCAACTAGAGTATGTGAATGTTAATAAGGACAAATACAAAAGCATTATTTTAAGTAGAAAGACGTGCACCAAAGAACAAATTTTTAGATTTACATCAAAAAGCAAAAGCTATGCTTCATTTCCTCCAGACAGATTAAATTAGATTAAACATGCTAAGATCTAAAATAAGGAAGATTATTTTAAGCAGTCATTTTTTATTGATATAAAAAAAAATTTCCCACATTGATGCCATTATCAGACAATGTTATCTTATTCTCTTTTATGAGAAAAAATTTTCTGGTCAAGTGACTCCTAATAAAGCATGTATATCTGTGTTGACAGCCAATCATCATTAACTTGTATCTGTTTGTCATTCCATTTAACTGCTGTAAAAATATGTAGCTGCATGCTTGTGGTTTAAAATGCATAAGTGAAAGAGAGCAGGAACAGGGAGGAAGGTGATGTGGAAACTTTCAGCTGTCTTAGTGCCTAGCTGTGGTGTGCAAGACATTTTGTCAACTGTTGTAGCAATCTTTCTAAGGCTGCATACACAAATAAACATCAACAAGTGCCATGTAAACCTTGACAAAAATGCAATATTCTAGTCAATCCATTTTTCCAGGGGAAGCTGTCACAAAATGTTACCAGTTTGTAATGAACAGAAACAAAATAATAGCAAGTATCTAAAATAAGTAATATTTTGCAATGAATTTTCAATGAAACCTCCCTCTCAGGTTTCACTGTATTATCCGTCTAGACTGGACTAGAAAAACTTAGGAAGTCCTGTCCTCGCACCTTCTTCATTATGGTAACATGCAGTTTCATCATCTTTAAAATCTACCCTGCACACCTTTAAGACTTCTAGACTGAAAAATCTGTAGAATATTGCACAAGTATTTTCACTAGACTGTGATGACTGTGCTGTTATCCCATGACAGAATTCTCTGCTTCTGCAGCCTCATTTCAGCAAATCTTGTGACCACAGCTGCCTATACTTAAACTCAACAACTCATAACCTCTTATGCCCTTAGGTTCACACAGTTTTGTCAGCTCCAAAATTTGCTGCCATATAAAAAGGATATCTATTATCTAGAATTAATTAGAAGCAGCCTCTTACTCTTTGTAAACAGATTTTGCAGTACTTAAGAGAAAGCACTTGTGCATGAATTGCTGCATTTTACCAGCGTGCAAATATTTCTAGATTTAATGCCAAAAGCAGGATGTTTTGAAATCTACCACCCAGCACAGGACAACACCACAGCACTGACTGAAGCTCTAACAGTGTTAAAACAAGAAATCAGATATGTGCGTAAGAACTTTTGAGCTGGCAAGTTTGCTTTTGTCAAGTGTGCCACCAGAATCAGGCCTTCAAGATTTCTTCACTTGAAAACACTAGGCTTAGCACAGGCGTGGCACACACAAGCAAAGAAAAAGGTTGAAAGCGATGACAGGTTGACCATCAAGCCCATCATCTTACCTAACATTTTTCTTTGCCACTTTTCTCCGTGAAGGACGCAGTTTGCACTTGCATTTGACTCTGCAGAAATGTCAGCATACAAGATCTTTGCATAATAATTGTAGATTCTAGAAAATGGGCCAAGTCACATGCAGGTGATTATGCAAATCAGTAACTCCACTCAAAATGGGTTTCACCAAAGCCTTGATCGCTGCATGGCTAAACATAATCATGCAGCTATAAACAGAAAACACAAGAATCTACTTCTGCTTCTAGCTGTTAATATACTGCACCCAGGGTATCGCTGACCACTTTTGGTGTCTATAGGCAGAGCAAAGGTTGCACACCGACACCCTAACCCTACCACCATATTAACTCTTTTGACATCCTCTCCTTTCCTTCAAAAACATAAACGTACCTGACTTTTTGCGCTGCATGCCGTCTTGTTGTTGCTCGTCTAGAATCACTGTCTTCTTCTGATGAGTCTGAAGATGAGAGCTTTCTCTGCCTGCTTCTGGATAACAAAGCTGATTTTCCCCTTGTGGTTCGTTTAACTGACTTCGAAGTAGGCTTAGATGCACTACTGAGAAGAAGAAATCATCAAAATATAATGTAAACCTTAAAGTTACGACACTATCATGCTCTATTTCAAAGCATATAAACAGACCTTTTTACCATAAGGATGATCAAACTGAAATCTTTCTACAGAAAACCTATAATCCCAAAGGATAAAAACTGATCTCGATCAAGATTAATCAGCGGTTGGTTGTTTGCGTTTAACACCGTGCCAGCAACTAAGTTTAATCAGCGGTAGACAAATGGAAAATAAATTCTTCATTTTGTCTTTCAAATTAAGCAAGTTCTAAAACAACTGCTGAATCTGGAAAGGCAGCTTGAATCATCTTTGTGAGAGCATCAGGTCTTAATGGTGAACATGCTCTCTTTGAGTGTGAATATGCGCTACAAAAATCTTCATTATTATTAACAGATTTAATGACTGGATGTAACTTTGAAAGCCATCAACATGTTTTTTTAACAAGATTTTAATATGCTATACTGCTCAAATCAACTTGTGGACAAAAAGAAAAAACCGGCAAGAGATTATATCAAGGACAAAGTGGGGGAAAATTCACTATTTTGGAATTAGCCATAATTCCTGCAGTTAATGGGATATTTTTTTAGCAAGGATTATGGCTAGCCCATAAGAGGAAACAAGTATGATTATAACACAGAAGTCTGATTAAATTTGCTCACCCACGTGAAGCTCTGGTGTTTCTGGCTGGTCGAAACTCCTCTTCTGATCCACTATCATTTTCACTGTCGTCTTCTTCTTGGCTAACAACCCAGTCCTCAGAACTGTAACATGCCAAAACCACTGTCTCTGTATATGTAGACTTCTGGTTACAACCAAGTCAGTGTTCAGATTTGTCAATTTATAAAACAAAACAATAAATGCATAGGTGTGAACCAAAAATGTTTGGTGGGCCTGAAGTACAGTTAAACTTTCAAAAGAATTTTTTTTATTTGTATTACATAAAAAGTTCATATGAGAACTATTTAATGCCTAAGCGTCACATCCCATGTACCATCTTTTGTATTTATTTCTTTTTGCCTTCATGACATTATCCCCAAATCATCCCATGTTCTGCATTTGTCTTTGATTTCAATAGCATCTTAACTCAGGGTCTACAGCTGTCTGAAAATTAAAAATTCCATAGTTTCCCAAAACTTTAAGTCATGATTTAGCTTTAACCGAAATTCCTGCACAGCCTCTTTAGTTTATGTTCCTCGGCTTTTGCAGGACAAGGCCCCACTTGTTTTCTGCTTTTTTTTTTTTTTTGGTTTAGCGAAGAAATGTTATTCTTGCTGCAATTGCTTGACAGTCTCTCTTAAATCTTCCTTTTCTTTTTCTAAGATCATCAAGTTCAGCACTTCCATTCTATTCTTCACTCTCTCATATTGATCTTTTTTCACCTCCCTCTCCATCCCAACATCCATATCCCTCTAGCAATAAGGGTTTGACTGCCCCCACTGTTCTTTTCTGCTGCCGGCATATTCTTGAGTACAACCTCGCCAGTATTACCTTCTTCCTCATTTTCAACCTTGAAAACATCCATACCATACTCAGGGCTGGCTAGGAATCATGAAAATGACATTACAGGTCAGCTTTACTTCACCTTCGTCACCTTACTGTAACTTGATCTGTGATAACGGAATGCTTCTGATAAGTATTTGTAAATTTCAAACTAAACTGCATCACAGACTTCACAATGAAGCTTTTTTTTAATTGTGGAAAAAATGTCTTGTTGTATTAACAGACATGGCATTTTAGCTAAACTTGCAGCCATGCAGACAAGGGGAAACAAAGTGACTGCCAACTGCTGGGAAAGTTGAAGATAAGCGATAAAATGATTTTCAAGTGAAAACAAAAGCAGTATAGTCCACTGCCAGAAACAAGCCTGAGAAGGGGCATCTCAACATGCACCCCATCACTGACTGCAGACTTCTTGACCACATGCTCTGATCCTCCCACCTTGAACCCTCACAGCTTTTTTTTTTTTAAAAAGGTAGGGCCCCCAATTCAGTCCATGTCAATTTATATTCAACTGTCACAGTCCTAGTTAGAAGCAAGGAAGATTAGCTTGGTCTGCCAAGCTGGCTACATGTACATAATTTAGTAACAGGCTCTAACTCAAAACTGCAAAACATCTTGTGTCCACTTCTCCCTTTTTGATTTTTGCAAATCGTGCAACAGAGAAAATTGTGTACACCCCACACTGAAAAATCAGCACTTTTTGTGACTTTTACTGAATGTCCATGACTTTTCATGCCCATGGCTTCTAGGATTGCATGACTACTATGGGCCCTGTACGTTGTTCTAACACTGTCATGAACTTCTCTGTTCATCAAGGCTCGACACTGCCCGAAAAAAAATTACGTTTTATGCGATATCGCTATTGTTTTATACCAACTAGTTTGCCCTTGAATGGAAGTTCAAAAAACGCTTTTACTGCACGTCACACTATCGGATGCCATGGAAACGATCAAAAATGGCGTATAAACAAACATTTTATAAGCTTTCAACTTCGTTAATTTTGTGAGTAGGCTCAAAATTCTGTTTGAAATGGTTGACTAAAGGAACAATCTACGATTGTTTATAGAGAAATTAGCAAAATCAACTAATTTTTTATGAATTTGTTTTTTTGTAAAAAGGTGTGTTAAAATTTAAGAATTTTTATTTAGAAAGAGTGTTACTACTAAACTACTAAATATATTTCTTTAAAAAACCTCTCTAAAATTGTTTAGATGTGCATAAAGAAAACCTCAACCAAATTTCAGGTCTGTTTCACAGTCAATATAAAGTTGAAAAACTTTGAAGTAAACAGACTGTAACAAGAACAAGAAACCGAAAAAAATAGAAAAAGAATAAGTGAAAGCTTAGTAACAACTACTAAATATTTTCTTAAAAACCCTTAAAGAAATGTTTAGATATGTATAAAGAAAAGCTCAACCAAATTTCAGATCTGTATCAGATGTCAATATAAAGTTATAAGGTTTTGAAGTAAAGAAGCTCACTAAAACAAGAAAATGAAAAGGCAAGAAAACGTGAAAGCTTAATAACTACTAAATAACTAAATATTTTTTTTAAAGCTCTCAAGGAAATGTTCAGATATGTATAAAGAAAAGTTCCACCAAATTTCAGGTCTGGATCACTTGTCAATATAAAGTTATAAGGTTTTGAGGTAAAGAAACTGCAGCAATAAAAATAAACTGAGAAAGCGAGAAAAGAAAAGTAACTCTGTTTTATCTAAGCCTTTCACGTAATGTGTTTGATGGAAAATATAACCATTAAATGCAGCATTTCTCAACCTTTTACTTGTGATGCCCCCCCAGACGAAAAAAAAGTACATCCGCACGGCCCCCTTATAGCCACTAATACCTATATGAGATATGAGAAAATGACCGCCTTCGCAGCCCCCTTTTTCACCACGTCGCGTCCCCCAGGTTGAGAACCGCGGTTTTAATGTTTTCCTACATATAACTTTAACAAAACTAATAAATTCTTTTTATTTAACTTTTAGAAAAGTCAACATGGATGCTGTCATGTGTCCAAACATTGACCAGGCTAGAAAGAAAAACACAGTAATAAAAAAGTGGTGTTTGCAAACATTGAGCTACACAGTTACAGGTTCAGTTAGTTATATAGAGATGTCAACTAGCTTCTTAGGTTTTGCCATCTCTGGTCTCTTGATATCTAACATTTAGTGATCCTGCCTTACTTATTACTTCCATTTTTTGTGAGCATTTACTGAAGTAGCAGAATTAGTAGGAAACACTCTCTGCTCAACCTTCTTAGCCAGCAGTTGCAGGGTGATGGCATGAACATCAATATCAAACTCTTTCATTAAAGAAATTAGTTAAAAAGCTTCTTTGTTAAAGACGAATTGAACATGGAACAGAACCCTCAGTAAAAAAAAAAATCTTTGGGGAGCATAACCTATTCATGGAATCTATACATACATCATTGAGTGCACCACAATTTTGAGCAGCTGCTCCTATTCTATTCTTCTGAATGCTAGGATTACTTTATGAATTACCTCTGTAGTCTAATAGATTAAAGATGTATGATTTTTGTGGCTAGGTATTTCCTTATTTTCTGTCAAAGCACCAGCTGCATGGCCTTTTAGGGGCTGACAATGTTGTGCTCTCTAGACACTGAATGCTACCAACTTGACTAGATACCATTCTTCATTTTATTTGTTAGGAATATTATACACAATTTCCAGCCTGCACACATTCTGTTTGTTACATTTGGTTTGAGTAAAACAACCCAACCCCCACTCAACCTTTGTTCCTTAGCTGATCTAAAACCCAGTTTCCTTACATTTCAGACAAAGTACATAAACAACAATCCTTCCAAGTTCACTCAAATCTGTAATCATTCACATCTAGTCCTGATTATAACCGAGATTTGCTGCAGAAATCAAAGATTCTCATTTTGTTTTCTCGAGACGCTTACCAAATGATGATAGATTTCGAGAGCAGAATTAGCTACACTAAGGTACGGCATTTTAGCTGCTAAAGTGGTTTAGGAATGCCATCATGGCTTTTCTCCATTCTCGCGTGGTATTTTGAGCATCGAAAGACACAATGAACATTTAATATATAACGTTAATGTCTCAGAAAGAAAGTATCCTCAAACTAGCTTCGAGTTATGGCCGACATTTGTTTACATCCGGAAGCCATGTACAGTTGGATTGCGGGATACCCGAAAACAGCCGAAGTATGTTTGTGTGACCTATAATCCATTCGAGGTCGGCATTAGTGAATTCTGACTGGGTATATGCAAAGTATCTTTATGCATGCGTCCATTTTAGGAAATTTCCAACCCTTTGTCTTGTCTAGAAAAGTGCGGGAATCATAGCGTGGGAACCTTCTATCGGCCTTGACCTGGCCTTTGTTTGAAAGGCGAATTAAAGCATTGACGGTATGTGATGTGACCCAGTTTCTCAAAATGCAAATGCTATGCTCCATTCTCTATTTTCGCTAATTTTGCGCTTAGCAAAACCAAATATATCAGTCACTGTCTTTCGTGACAAAAAATATACATATTTCTAGATGGTTTTATGAAAAACCACCTGGACAGTAGATAGAAGACATCTTGAACATTTGTAGCATGCCATAATCTCAAAATGGCTAAAATTTAAAATTTTCGTCACTTTCAGAGGCAGTGTCAGGCCTTCAATCATTGCGGTCGCACTGGCAAGCAGAAGCTGTTGAAGTCCCACTGGACATATGTACAGTGCTTCCCCCCAACCTTTCAAATCAAGAACAGTTAATGGTACAGAAACAAGCAATAGCTCATTTGAAAAGCTGACTCGTTTCTCTTCAAGTTACTTCCCTTGGTTTGTACGACGACTTTTTCAAATTTAAGTTCTTTGTGAGCAAAACTAATATGCGGGTCGATGTTCCCATAGTCTTCTTTCAGTTTTGTCAACAAAATCAGCCGAATTACTGTGATTTTTCTGATTCTGGATAATGTGTAATCACATTAGGATGAAAAAAAGTTTACTTATGTATATTAATAACTAACTTTTTATGCATTTACCAAGTTTTCACTTTGTACTTCCGAAATACGAATCTGAAAGACATTTTGGGGAATGCTGATATATGTCAATTTTCTAGAAAACCAAACCATACCATTTTTGCTAAATGTGATATCTAAAACTAATTTTAAAAAATAGCCATAATGTGACAACTAATGGAGACATCTTGTCTGAAAGGGAGGTGACCGGAATGATACAATTCCAAATAGTGCTCGTACTAGCAGTAATACATACATGATACAAAGAGAAAATAATACATATACATGATATAAAAAGGAGATAATGTATACATGTTGAAATAATTTTCCTCTCTCTTGCACAAGCACACACACACACACACATTCCCAGCAACAGTAGATATAGTTGGTGACCTTAGGCACCTCAAGCAAGTACAAGTTCACGGCCAGTAGAATTGATCAGACGAATGGCACGTTGACTGAATGAATTGCAGTGACGATTGGTTTTGCATACAGGCATCGTGTACCTACAACCAGACTGCAAGAGTGAAGACTCACATGTCAACACATGATCAGAAATAGAGAGGATACGGGCTGCCTTCCTAAGGATTTGCTGATGACAGAAAGCTGCCAAATCCTTCTGCCTGATTCCGGTGATCTTAGAACAGATATTAACAAGGGAGACAAGACTATTTCTGTTCCCTAGAGAGAGGTTGTGGAACCAGGAGATGAAAGAAAAAGTGAGAACCAGGAGATGAAAGAAAAAGTGATGAGACTTTCAATGAAGGACTGACAGAACAGAGTGAGGATGACAGAGAAAGATTTGAGTTTCTGTAGGAGGTACAGGCGTTGTTGACTCTTATGGAGAATCATGTCAGTCTTGATGTTCCATTTAAGCTTGTTATCGAAGATGGCACCTAAATATTTGTAAGAGTCGACTACCTCGATGGCATCATCGTGGATAGAACTGATGACTGTCTCAAGCTTGTTCACCCAAAAGTCGAAGATCATTTCCTTAGTCTTAGAGGCATTCAAGAAAAGGAAATGTTCGTCACACCAGCATACAAAGTCAGGAAGAGCACCACTGTGAACATGTTCGTCATCATACAGAAATGACAGGAAGGCAGAGTCATCAGCAAATTTTATCAGAAAGCTCCTACAGTCGGACCTCGCTAAGTCGAACTTCCCTAAGTCGAAAACCTCCCTATCTCGAATTAATTGTTAGGTCCCGGCCAAATTCCCTTAAGAACAATGTATTTTAGATCTCCTTAACTCGAAGATTTTTTGGCTTCCAACCTCCGTAAGTCGAATTTTGAGTCATCACCAACCAGACGCAACTATGTCTCAAACTGTTCCAAACTGTCTCAAGAAAGACACTTTTATCCCATTTTCCTATCTTTGTGTAAAAGGTTTGTTGCGTGCTCAGTTGCGCAGTGGACAACTAACTGACTCTCACACCAGTCTCCCCCCTCCCTTTGAAGTTGACCGATTCAGGGGAACTGGCCGACACTAGACTTTTCCCACGGCCACTTCAAGTCGGTGAGCCGCACATCACTGGTCAAGATTTATGGCCACCCGCCTTGACAATCCTTTCAGGCGGTGGCGGTGGTAACTTGACCAGTGGACCATTGGTGGTTCACACGCAAACTTACTGTGAAAAATACGTTTTCTACACTTTGTCAGTCTCTTATCGGGACGAGCACTGAATAGAGTTCGTGTCGGTGTGGTTTTTCCCGTGCGGTACGTGCCGCAGAAATCGCAGTACATGTATCCATATAAAACGATAATACTGTATAATTAACTGTTATAATACAGTAAAAACAAGCCGGAAAAACATTGTCCTTGATTAACCTGCGCCTATTACGCCATTTTCCCTAACTCGAAAACTCCGTAAGTCGATTTTTTTTCGGGTCCCTTTGAGTTCGACTTAGTGAGGTCCGACTGTATCAGTAGTGCTTCTACAACTGTTAGTATAGAGTATGAACAGTAGTGGAGACAAACTGCAGCCTTGAGGGGAACCTGTACAGGTGACAAGAGGATCTGAGAGAAGATCATAAACAGAAACTCTCTGCTGCCTGTTTGTTAAAAAGTCCAGAATCCAGAGAGTTAGTTGGTGGGAGAGGTAAGTCTGAAACTAGAATTTCCGCTAACAAGTGAGGTTGCACAGTTAAAAGCAGAAGAGAAATCAGCAAAGAGAAGGTTGGCATGAGTTTTAGGTTTCTCCAGATGTTTGTACAGTGATTTGGTACAAACAGCTTAGCATTATCGACAACTCTTCCACAGCTCTATAGGCAAACTGCAGCGGGTCAAGATGTTGATCAACAGCAGCCATAACCTCACTTCTTCTGATTTTCTCGTGATTTCATGATGAGTGAGGTAAGAGCGACTGGTCTGAAGTTGTTGGGTTGACTGGGTCTAGTGATTTTTGGGACAGGCACAATGTGCGAAAGTTTCCAAACATCAGGAATTTGACCAGAATCCACAGAGAGGTGGAATAGATGCTGTAAAACTCTGCTAAGTTGTTTGGTACAGTAATGGAGGGTGCATCCACATATCCCATCTGGACCCGGAGCCTTGTTAACATTTAGTCACCTCCAGAGATCTTTGACAGAGAACTGGGCAATCACCAACCCATGCTCTGGAACCAGAGACTGTTTTAGTGTGGAAACATTGAGAGAAAAGTCATGTTTCTCAAGGCAGGCATAAAAAGAATGAAGCCCGTTGGGAAGATCACACTCATAAATGCCTGCAAGTGCCACTGATTTTTAAAGAGCCTTTTCCTTGCGATTGACAGAGGACATATTCTTAATACCATGCCATGCTGTCCTGAGGTCACCACTACAGAATTGCAGCTCAACTTTATCTGTGTGCCTTATCTTAGCCTCCCTAATGGCATCCTGCAGCTCCCTATTCGCTACTTCTTTTTTTTTTAATGAGTTTATAAAAAGCTGAGAAATAATACAACTGCAGCCGTTACTCAACTTGCAGTAGCTTATTTTTGCAGTTGTGAATATATCCACTCGTGTCTACTAGAGCTAAGCACTTACTCCTTCCTTTTGTCTCCTCGCCTTTTCCTTTTTCCACCATCACCATCACTTCCACTTCCCTGAAAAACAACATTTATAGCAGGTGATGATTGTCCTCAGCATCAGAGTTGGCACAGTAACCATTGTTGAACAGAAGGCAAAGAAACATGCAACTAGCTACTGCACTGTCATGTCAACAATAATAATCTAATAATAATAAATGCAAAATTTTTTCAGCGCATAATCACACTCCTTAAGAACAAGACCGAGACATGGCAATATACGAGAGACAGAAGAACAAATAAACGACATATAAGCGACGAAAGGATCAACAGTACTGATGATGAATAAAGACAAACATAAAAAGTGTAAAGAGGATCCTAGTAACAAGGACTGAGAGCATCATGAGTGAGCAAAAGGAAGACAAGCAGGGAAGTAGCAATAAGAGGAAAATGGGGAAGGGTGTGAAAAAGGACTAGCATTGTGTGAGCTGGTAATAGGAGTAATGCTTGAGGAAGAGGTGTTTCTAGTGCACATTTAAAGGACTCAATAGTGGGTAGGTGGCAGATATGGAAACGGAGAAAATTTTATTGTTTCGCTGCACAGTAACTAAAAATCCTGTGATCATAGGCTGTTATTCTGGTGACAGGAACAGTTAGGGTATGGTCATCAGACGAAGAGCATAGTTGTCTGGCCGGAACATAAGGGAAGAGGAGTTCAGAGAAATAGTCAGGGCAGTAGCCAGTAAAGAAATTAAAACACAGCACAGTTTGTACTGAATGGATTGATAGCCAGTGCAGAAAATGAAGGAAAAGAGTGACACCTGCTCCTGGCTAGCTGGTACAAGCTTATGTACAGCCTCCACAGAGAGCTCAAAATAGTTTAAGCGAACACACTCACACACCACCATGGACAATATTTCCAAATACAGTAATATCAGTTATTTACTAATTAAATGCATTTCATGAATAAAGCTACTGAAAGCAAAAAAATAAATGAAACCTTTATCATTAGACAAAGGAAGGCAACCACTAACATCTCCATACCTGCACTGGAGCATATCTCTGCACTTCACGTCTTGAGCGCTCAGATCGACGAATTCCATAAAGTGCTGGCTGCTGATCCCATTCCTTAAAAAAATAATAATAATAATTTTAAAAATTGCAAGATTTCACTGATACTCCATAATAAAGTGCCCAATGAAGCCATAAGACAATGCGGAAAAAAAAGTCAACCCTAGAAGGCATATGTAACGTTTTTAATTACAATGTTGCTTCAAAAAGGAAAGTAAAAGTTATTATCTTTAATTTTTACAAATTCTGTTCGATCATTTTCTCTGACATCTTGATGCAAGACATTCCTAAAATTTTCAACTCATGATGCAAAAAAACCCATAAAAAACTAAATAAAAATACAACTGATATAAAACAACTGACATGTACTGATTTTATTTAATTTTAACCACATTACAGAAGGAAAACAATGAAAAGTATCTGTAAATATAAAAGCCAAAACATCAGGAAAGCATCTGAAATGAGAAATGGCATTGTTCTGGGAGTATCTTCAGTGTATCTTAATTACGCTATTCTTTCTTATAGAAGGCTTCCACACACCTATTTCTCTTCTTTTTTTTCTTTAAAAAAAAAAAAAGACCAACCTGCTTCATTTCAATAATGTTGCTTTTACGAGCACCCTTTGTACCACTCTGCTGTGTGTCTTGAGAATCTGTGTCTTCAACTCTGGGCACTTGTCTCTTCCTTTTTCCTTCTTCCTTCTCCTGTTTTTCTTCATCTTCAGAATTGGATGCTGCCTCTGAATTTGAGGCATCATCACTTCCCGACTTTTTACCTAAGGTAAGAGACTTCTCAGATTTCTCAGACTTTTTAGATGATTTTGAGGAATCTGATTCCGAGTCTGAGCCTGATCCAGATTCAGAACCGGACTCAGATCCCGATTCATTGGTTGAGTTGCTGAAATATCCACAAAAAAAGCATCTCAGTATCTCTTTCCACTTATCTTGGAAAGGGATAAAACAATGTGAACCTATATAATACTTGCAACATCAAACATGAAGCCCAACATCAAACATGAAGCCCAACTGTCACACTATGAATATATTATTCTGCATTCTTTCTGATGATATGACATCGAATTATTTCCCTGTTAATAGTGCAACTCTTACTAAAAAATACATCACTCTCCTTCTGCAGTATATAACTGCACATGAACACATGCTTACAGGTACTAATACGGTCTCCATCTTAATTACTTTCATACACACCTTGTTCCTGATTCAGAATCACTACTGTCTTTCTCATCATCAATGGCATCTCTGCCAGGGGACTTCTGCTTTGAGTTCACATTTTTCCCAGTCTCGGATGAAGACCGGGTAGAACCTGAGCGACTTCCCCCCCCACCAGACTTGCTTGGTTCCGCAGGTCCAAACAAGGGAGTGTTCAAGTCATCGATGGCTGAAAGTATGTCCTTTGGGGAGGGAGAAAAAAACACTAAGTTTTTTAATAATTTAGAAGTACAAAAAGTTATTAAAAAATATGAATTTTATGAGAATACAAGACTCATTTTACAGTTCACAGCACCAGAAATTACCTCAAATAATATGTAAAATTTGAATGGCACTGTCTATGGGATTCTTCAAAAACTAATTATAAGCAATATTATAATTAATAATTTTTCTAAACTGTACACTTGTTGCATATAAAATACGATGTATCTCTTCAAAGCCCCAAGCCGCTCAGACTTTAACATGAACAAAGGATAGAAGGGTGCTAGCTATTATATCAAAAGACACTGCAGTACACATTAACAGCTGGTGGCATCTGGATAAAGTTAGAACTGCAAGTTTTTGTTAGTGCTTAACTAATGTTAGACAGCTTGCTGTGAGGCTGAAAACAATGCAAAATACTGCCAAGTCTGTGTGCCTCACATTCTTCTCCACTGAAAAGGTCATCCTTTAACACTCCTAATAATGCTATTTTAAAAATGTCAGGTTACACCTTTCTTAAAATTTCATGAAATACAGTGATAAAATAACTAAGTAAATTTAAATACACATGTGCACACACTGATTCAGAAAAACAAAAATAAAACAAAGTTTACAATTTTTAGAATAAAGACACTTTATTTTCACTCTTTTAAGTTCTGAAAACAAAGGACAAAAAAATGAAGTCTGTTTGGCTCTTTTAATCTATGGCTAATTAATGCCAAGTTATAACTGTCACTATCCTTATTATACATCAATGTTTCTGAAATGCATTTTTTTGACACAAGCGAAGACCTTGCAACTACAAACCTAGCCAGTCCCTCTCCGGTCACTTTGAGCTTAAAGTCTGGTGTCTACAGAAGAAATTTTATGATTTAGCTAAATAAAAGGCAAAATAATTTGTAACTTAAAACATTTCTCAATGAAAAAAGATGCTGAAAAGATAAGCACAAAAACAGTGTTCCATATACATCAGGCATATTGTTGCTGGTGTTAACACAGTGTAGTAGCTATTATGAACTAGATGTTTTCACCTCTGTGCATTATATACTATACTGAACTTGAAACTTGCTCAAGATGCTTTTCAAAAGACTATGTGATATCTAATCATTGCACTACTTTTATGTAACAAATAAGTTTTGTTTTACTTAGCCCACAGAGACTAACCTGTTTGGTGTAAAGTATGACAAGACTAATTTGACTGATCTGTGCAACGATGACAAGAGAAAAGCTTTTTGCTGTCCATATTTTCCCCTCAAAAGAACAGTAATGGCACTTAATGTTTTTCAGCTGATGCATGATTTGAAAAAAACAATAAGAATTTTGAACAACATGCTCAATTCTTTGTCTTTCACTTTTCAAAATTTTTACCATCATCAAAAATGATACCCAACAATTCTAACTTGCATCTAACTGAATAAACATATATCAAAGGCTGATTGTAGCTGGCTTACAAAAGTTCAGTTTCCTGTTTCAAAGCAAATTAACCCAAAATATTTATTAGATTGAGACTATTTTTATCTACCAGAAACTGTTAACTCTTCCTATACAATTTGCAGTTCCAGATTTTCCCAGCTACAGCTCAACTGCATCGATTTTGTCTGTACTGAATGAGTTAATAAAAAGATATTCGAGTACAATTTATTACAGAAATTAGTTTTGTAATTAAAGAAATTCTGAAACATATGCAACCTCAACAACATTGCTGCTCCAACAGCATACAGGAACAGAGTCCATAATTTCAAGGCTTCAAATTTTCAGACCCACAGCAAAATGGCGTTAATTTCAAAACACCACAAAAGTTACATATTGTTACTCGGCCTGATGTGCAGATTTGAAAAAGAACCAGTTTAGCATGGCCCATATTCAATTATGGCTGTTTTGATTACTTTGAACAGGCATACTCTCTTGCCTAATAATAAACAATTGGTGTTAATATAAAGGTCACATTTGTTTCCCATATTAAGACTTCTTTTATACCCGTTTCACACACAAAACCATTAGAACCTGAAAATTGCAAGCATAAAAAAATTCTTAAAACAAATTCTTAATATATTTTTCTTTTCTTGTATGTCTTATGGATGCAAGTCATTAAGTTTTTGAAGGGGGTCAGTAGAAACTAAGTCAAATATCTAAAAGGCGTCCCAGTAAAACCTTGATTTGTTAGAGATAAAGTGTTTATTCTATCAAATATAACAACAAAACAGAAGTTATTAAGCATGTCCACATTGAATACAACCTGTTCATTATGTGTTGTTTTCCATCAAGGCCAAACTTTTCCATCACAAGGCCTAGCATGGTAACTCAAAGCAACTATAAGCACAACAGACACATTCACTCGATTATACGAAAATTTTACCCTGTGATGGACATACGAAGAATCACAATTTTAACTGCTTATCACTGTTGTGTTTTGTAATAGCCTTAATACTAAATATTGTGCATAGAAATCTTTAAGATCCATGAAGTACGGTAACAACTAATTTTATAAAAGGCGTACCTATACAAATTCTGTAAAACCTATACTAAATATATCAGAGGGTACCAGAAAGCTCAAAAAGCACCAGTACTTGATGGCCCGCTTTTAATGACTATAAATTTTTATGACTGGAATACACCTACTATTTAAGTAACCTGGGACACCTCTTTACTCTGCCAACAGTTCAAGTCTTTTGACTTAACTCAAACATTTGACTTAACTCCTACCAAACAATTGGCTTTTAAAACTGTTGCACACAAAAACTAGCCAGAAATAAGAAAACAAATAATTAAAGTGGTTATTTTCAAATGTGACCAAATAGCTTTGAAAATAAAGCGTTGGTGCTATGAGTGATAACATGGCACACTGGCGTACACTTCAAAGTCTATCACGACATATCTTAGACTTCTTAGAAATATGTATTACATCAACACAAATCAAATATAATATGGTCCACTTTTAATTAAGCTTGCTATCTGTCATTGTTTTGCCATCTTCAGCCAAACAGGCTGAGACATCAAAAACAGTATCGCTTATTTATTTTTAAAAAATAGACAATGGAGATGAAATGTCTCGAACACCAAAAATTATATTAAATATCAAATTTCATTCAACCATAACCGTTAACATATGCAATCAATCTTTACCACTTATGAAAAACCAACTGTCGTTTGAAAATGTAATAGCTCAAACTAAGCAGCAATTATGTATATCTTTACAATAACAGGTACTTATATATATATATATATCAAAAAATAGCATATCATGGGGAAGTGAGTTGTAAAAAATCTTTTTTGAAAAAAAAAAAAGAATAATTTTTTTTAGGCTTGGCAGTTGCAATGTCTAGCAACTAGTTTCAAGCTATGACAACGTACTCACATTGGACAACTCAAACAAAACTTACTAATTATCTCCCTTTTCTGAGAGTTTAGCATGTAGCTTAAATACATTTAACTCTTTTCTATGCATTCTGTGCATAAGTAGAGTACTGCTCTCAATAAGACATTACCTCAAAAGACATCTGACAATTTCCTTCGTCTATCTTTGGCAAATGTTTGCTTTACAAAACACAACATAATTATGTGCAAACAGAAAAAGCATTGTTATGAAAGGTCAACATTTCTTTTTTTTTAAACACACACACACATAAGAAATGCCTTGGGCATATTAATATTGCTTTCATCACTCCTGAAGACAGCCATGAACCGCCATAACAAAGGGGTGAAAAAAAATACTGGTTTACTTTTCAGCTCAAGCATTTTAATTTAGCAGCTGCTGCAATGCCTTAGTCACAGGGAGTGAAGTTTTATGGCTTCTGGCAGTAAAGGATGGTTCGACACAAGGGAGGAAAGTGACAAGCACACGTGATGCCATCTACCTTATTGGTTATTCTCTGTTAGTTGCTTCCACATAGCCTGACAAGTACTTTCATCTCCCTACCCTGGATCGAATCCATTCTTTCAGTAGATTCTGGACAGCGAAACTTTGGCCTTCGAGGTCTTCGATCAACTGTATCCATACAACTTAAGGAGAGGGCAAAGCAATTATAGTTCATCCCACAATTCCATGTCACCACTTACGATGCCAAGACTATAAAAATCAGCAGAAGTACCAGCAAAATCTTTTCTGCGTCTAATTCCAGTGAACACCACACTATCAAATCTAGTTCAATAGTTTAAAAAAAACAAATTTTTGTCCTACTTGTATAGTATTTTAAGATTTTACCTTTTTTCCATTAACCCTACCAGACCTAAGACCCTGAGCCTAACTGTCCCCTATACCTGGGCTCCTGAGCGTTAAAAAGAAAAAACATGTTAGTTACGAGCAAACAAGTGGTTAGAATACCATGAACGTTGGCGACAATGTAGAAAATAGGTCGAAGTTTCATCTAGCGCTAATATTCCACCTTTGTATGCCAATTCACCCAGCAGGATGAACCTTTTTTCACACATCAACTGTTTGAGCAACACCCACCCCGCTTCTCTTACTATCGATCAATAAAGTTCAAGATTCTCATCCATCGAGCTCCCACTGTACTACTTGAACTAGAAATGTATTATTGGTGAAATTCTAATTCCTCGGACTCTGAATCACACAAAGTTTCGACCATCTGTTGCACTGTGAGAAGACTAGACCTAAATCGCTTTCATGCTGACGTGCTCAGCTGATCAGCTGCTCGTTTCATTGTGAATTTTCCGATTTTTTTCACTTCGAAACACACAAACTCAATTCACACACATTGGCGCAGCCATTTGCAATGAGTAACCACGAGGTTTGCAGTGATTGGTTAGCTATTTGAGTTTGTGGCGCATTTTTTTCCCCGTGTATTAGGCAAAGTACCGGAAAACCGGTACAGCATTCTAGCGGCAGTTTTGGAAATTACCGAAAAACCGCTACACTCTGGTAGGGTTAAATCTGACCCAGACAGGAGACAGCAGTGGTAAAAAACATGTGCATAACCTAATCTTTACATAAAAGCTATAATATACAAAAATAACTAATTTACTTATAAAGACAGTTTTTCATGTGGAGACAAACTGTGCTCACAGGATTAACACACAATGAAGCACACAATTCAACACTTTAGAAACACTGCATAATGGTAGCAATCAACAATGATGAAGGCGAAACAAGGAGTAAGTGGAAGAGAAGGCTCATTACATTAGGGGTTTTCTTTAAGAAACATCTGCAACTGACAACTAAAGTGTTTATAGTATATTTTTTGCTTCCGTTTGTGAAAATGTTTTCTTTCAGTTTACATTCACATTTACCTTTCATACTAACTAATGAAATTAGGAATAAGGCTTTTGGCTTTGTTTTCCATATCTTGTCAACAGTTAAGTTATATCAAATCCATAAGCACTTCCTCGTATTGCTCACTCTTTAAACAATTCTGTACTGTAAGACTTACTTAAGTCTTTAACAAAAAAGACCTTTTGTGTTTGCAGATTTAACTTGCTTCGACTTCACAAACTTTTATGATAACAGCGAACATACTGTAAAATATCTACACCCTTGTTGCTATAGCAATGATTCTTCAGTAGTATTATACACTTTATTTACATATAAATATATGCATCTGCACCTATACCACAGTATATGCAGGTACTTATAAAGCTTTCAAGAAACAAGATTTTATTCTATTAAAAACTAGATCCTCACATTTTAAATCTAAATGATAAAACTATGTGAAACTGGCTATAAAAGGATACTAATCTTAGATATGTTTTTTAGATTACACTTCATTCAAGCTGTAAACAATCATAATATGAGAAGATAAGAAAGAAATGGCTAGTTTTCTCTGACTGCAATGGAAAACTGTTATTAAAGAATTTCCCCAACTAATTTTGTAATCCATGTGCAAGCTTTTCAATGTCCAAAATTCTGAAGGCGTACACTTCAAAATCTAATAAAACATATATGAACACCTTCGGATAGATGTGTACCATTAAAAAAACACCATTAAAAAGTGGCCCACTTTCAATTATGGCAGTTTGTGGCTACATGACTGCACATACCCCCTGTTTAATGTTGTATGACATTTATAATAAGCAGTTGTATGAAGATGTCAGCACACATTATCTTTAAAAACGCTTTTTAGCACATTACATAAAAATATTTCATTCAAATCTAAACTGAAATTGTGAAAGGTAATTTTTTTATACTTACTGGTGTTTGTTAAAATAGGTATCACTTATAAATTACATACAATAAGACTAAACAAATAACACACCTACAAATGGGTAAAATCTGTCATTTTTCTGTCCCTCTACTCTGACAAAAAAGGGCAAAACATTTAAAATGCATGAAACCATTTAAATGAATGTCTTAACATACATAATTTATATTAGACCCTAGCTATACTTTGATGTTAAATTAAAACTTTATCTTCAAGTTATAGCTTGCAACATCTGAGTCTTCAATGGTTACTCTGAAGAAATTCTATTTTTATTTCATATGAAAAAAAAGAACTGTTGGTAATTAAACCATCGGGTTTATTCTCTTTTACCAGCCTATGTAATGGCAATCCAGAAGTAGCATGAATGTCTGTGTAAGTAACATCTTTTGACAATGAAAAATCCCAGATGTCTCGTTAGCATTAATCATACTCTAGTATGAATATAATAAATAAATAATCTTTTTCCATTCTAAATGGGGATACTAGGTAATAGATAAGCCAATCAAGTTACAAGGTGTAGCATTTCACTTTAATCATTCTACCCATACCACACTTTTTTTCTCTAAGTCAGACAACTCCCTTGAAAATATGTATATATCTCATATTTATCTCCCTTTACTACAAAGGCCAAGGTAGTTTAGGCTTAAAAAGATTTATCTTTATTTTTGTCAATAAAAACACGATTAAGAATTGCATCTACACGTGTGTTTAAGCAAGCAAGAAACAACTGATCTAAGAAGTTATTTGACCTAAGATGCACTTCCACTTTATGCTTGCATTCAAATCAAGTGTACCTTTGAATAAAGAAACTTTTACTGAAAAACAGAAGAATGAACACAGCAGTTCAGATGGACAAATTACTGCTCTTAGCTTCTTGTGTTTCAAGAGACTTTCTTTTCTGCACTTCTTGAAGCAAAGTACCTACAAGTACGACAAAATCAATGAAGTAATCTCTCTATACACCCATTACAAAACAGTTTTTATTTGCTAATCACCACTGGTGATACTATGCCTATAGGTCTTATAACTGCTCATTATTTCATGTTTATAATAATGATGGGATCTGTAAAGCACATTTCCCCATGTGGTACAACCTCAATGAGCTGCATGTGAAAGACTACAAATAAACTGACAGTCAACCATACAATAAACATAAGCAACAGCTAACAGATAACACCACAACAACAAAAAAAAAGGTACTTGGATGAAGAACTGAGAAGTGAGAGGAACAGAACTCTTATATTCGTACCAATTTCTGAGTTATTCTTTTATCGCTTCTACAATGTTTAAAAAAAATTAGTCATTCTTTCTACCCTTTAAAGAAAAAAAAAGGGTACATACAAATTGGGAGCATATAAAAATACAGCAATCAAAACACTTCAAGAAAACACAGTGGTACTGAATGAGATAATGTGTATTAAGCACCTATTTTGATTGCACCATCTTGTGTTGCTTTAATATTGTTAAAAAGATTCCTTCTGATTTTTTTTAACCATGTGAACACTTGACAGGATACCGATTGCTTGTTTCAAATACAGCATTTACATTCAGCTGTTTTATTTATTTTGATGGAGAGCTATAGTAAATCAAGCTTTTTTGTGTTGCTAAACACCTTACCATGAAACTAGATTAAACTGTTACTTAGTTCATTAGGGAAAACCATGGTTATGTCCTTATTAAAACCAACGCTTAACTTTCCTTTTTAATTATTATTTCATAACAACATTCTGGTCAATTTGTATGCCATTAGCAGTTCAGGGATGCCCTACAAGTACTGCAAAAGTGGTGCATTTTATTAATGTAAACAACAGATAGTGTTGCCATTTTGTAAACACTTTGCATGTGTAAGTTAACAAATCTGTTATAAACAGGTCAGAAATGGAGACCTTTTTATCAAATACTCTGTCTCCAAAATACATTTCAAGATTCAAGACCAAAGTGGTAAATGATCTCTACATAAGGCTGCTTTCGTCCTATTCATACTATGCTTAGAATGAATTCTGCAGTCAACCAAGCCAGTGCTGTCAGCCAATTACACTTTTCTTGCAAAAATAACTATGTATCACTGCAAAATGCATCAACATATGACTGACTATTGCAGTGATCCTTCATTTAATTGCTAAAACTATTTATATGTATACAAGAAGGCAAACAAATGGACAATGTGCATGCCTATGATAATTAATGTTTGGAACAATCAGTCTTTCAACAACTATAAAGAATATGAAAGCTTTTGCAAAGTTTAACACTAAAAACAAGCATTCTTTTTTAAAGCAAACCCTAATTATGCTTACAACATGATAACAATATCAATAGGCTCTGCATAAGAACGATGTGTCTGCACATATTTCTAAACATCAAAGTACAAACAGCAGAAGAATATTTTTAAAAAACAGATAAAGAGTCAACTGTCCATTTAGATTTGCAAAAAACTAGCTCATTTATACACCAAATGACTCAGAAAAATGTTCCTCAGCGATATTCTTCAATGCGTAATTTATTTCACAAATGCACGGTGTCTACGCTAGAATAAATGGAAGTATCAAAAAACTGTTGTCTATGACAGTTTTCAATCAAATTTGGCAAAAATGGGTCCCCCTTAAAATTTTATACATTGAAGGTCATTTGAAAGTCAAAGGACTAAGGAACATAAAAACACAAAAAAAATTGAGAAACGCTAATTATTTTCAGTCTTAATCATAAAAATAAACATAAACAACCACCTTAGCAACCAATTTTTCGCCTACAACCCCTCTTTTTGTATTGAATAATATACCATATTGTAGCAAAAATGATGAAATCATTGCATACTAATGGGTAAAATACATGAGAAAACCATTTCCACTCGAGAAATATCGTATAAAGTTAAAAAGAATAGCAAAATAAGAAAAATCGTTCGAAGGTTTGTGTTGTCTCTCTGATGGCTTTGTCGTGTTGGAACACCGTCGTAAATGATCGCAATTTCTCTTCTCAAAACAATAAAAAATGGAAACTTTACAAAAATCCTTTTAGTAAAAACTGCTAAGAACGATTAAAATGCTAAATCAAAACTAAAAAACATCAGCTTGAATGTAATCCGTGCATTCGTACCTGACTCATCTTGCTTCTTGTCTTGCTATCATCATGGCGTCCGAAGGCCAAATGCACAATGAGCTATGAGCAAATTCTTTTCCAAATCACGTGTTCTGCCCGTTCCAACCACGTCACAGATCTGCCCAGAACATGAATGCCAAATTAACCTGCGCAAAATACTCCGACAGGCGACAAAAAGATTCAAAATTTTCTTGAGATCGATGTTTTTCACATCAAAAATAGTAAGCAAAGACTTCCTTATAACAGGTTCTGGCTTTCCCACAAAAGATTTGTGCTAAACAAGCACAAGAGAACAATACCTTCAGTTCGATCACATCAACATGACTTCGCATCGAGCACGGTTTTCAAAAGAAAAGTCAATAATTACATACCGAAGCTAACTGTTATAAGTACAACTAGTTATTTGTAAACAAATCGGGAGCTTCACGCTCGACACTGCAAGTATGGCTGCCATTAATCCTCATTGACTTGCCCTAGCGCAGTGCATGCTGGGCTTGCCATGAGTGACGCATTGTGGGGCGCATGGCGGCTGGTGGCGAACAGCCCGCCTCGTGTCAAGGCCTTGCACTTCTAGTGTGTGTGTGTGTGAACAAGAGAGACAGCACGGCTGCGCACAGTCCTATTTACAATGTTGCGCTTATACCAAATTTTGTTAACTAGGTCGACTATTATTACCTGTTATACTACTTAAATTGACCTTGATAAGGCTTTGTAGCCATGGTCTGTGCAATATCTCTTGGCAGGAGAAAACATTTATGTACACATTACTGTTTATGTTTGTTCAATATGATGGAATTTATAGGTATAAAAACTTTCCGTATATATGTAGAATAGCTGTCAGCTTCTATAACTGTGGCGCTGCGAATATCTGTAAATATGAGCGCAAATGCAAGGGATTTCGTTAGACCTTGCTGCTGTGGTTTTCAATGTAGGATTGCGTAGCCGTAGAGAAATGTCGCTCTGCTGTTGTCGCTGTTGTGGCTGCTCAGTCGGCTGAGTGAACAGGCCGACCGGCGATATCATCCAGTCGCAGAAGCGGGGAAACACGCGTGCACCGTTTGTGAGTCGAGCCTCAGCTCGCGCGTGACCTCTAGATTCCATGAACCTATTTTGGATCGCGATATCTGATAAACCGCGTACAGCTGCCAAAAGGAGCTGTGTGGCTGGTGTGTACAGCTGTGGAGGTAACACGAGTACCGTGGCGTTGGTCCCACGTAAACTGTCGTCTCCTTATCCCGCCATGCGAGTTTGTGGCCACGTTGCGAGTGTTGGCTAGGATAAAACCTGACGCAAATCGCAGTGTCATTTAGGTATGCTGAAGACAATCTCGACCAGTTTCACTTTCAAAATCTAGGGAGTGGCTGCATTTGCTTTTGATGCAAAACAGAGTGTCCTTCGAGATGATGATTGCATAATCACCCAATACATGTAAACTTCGCAGAAGACAGCTGGACACAACACATTGAAAGCAAGTGCAACGTGCGGGAAAAAAGTACAAAGCAATCACATTATATCACATCACATGTATCTGGTGTTTGTGTACCTATATTTCATTACTTTATAGCTATACGCGTCGATCCGTATCGTGTGTATACACAACAGGGTGCCCGGTAATTAAATGTATTAAATTAAACGTTTGTGATCATCACTGCAGCGAGAACCGAAAGGGCGTTTAGTTCACATTTTGTCTCGGGACATTATCTGTATGAGACGCGTAGTCGCTGGGCGGCTAGTCGGGTTTTTGTTTATGTACGTGTGTGTGTGTGTGTGTGTTGTTGTTGTTGTTTTCTTTGTTTTTTTTTTTTTTTACCGGGGACTGCGATTTCTTAGCTCTCCCCTCGTGAAAAATCATCTCTAGGTGGAAGCACTTTCCTGCCAAATCAGCCAACTAATGTGTACACACGCAGACGATCCCCTCTATAGCTGTTACAGACAAATTTGCTGCCGGGTGCATGTACTCAACTCGACATCCAGCCACCTTTTTGTTGTCTGCAGTGACTGGAACTGAAGTAGGTTTCTGCCCTCGAATTTGATGAATGAGTTAATTAGAGGAGGTGAGCTATATTAATTACTGACCGCCCATTTATTAGAGGCTTGCTTTTTGTGCGGCCTGTGCCCATCTTTTCTGTCTCTCTGTGACTGAAGCGCACATTCAGAAAATACCCAAAGTCAGCAGCAGTTTTGTTTCGATTCGCCCCGATATTTTTTCAAGAATATTTCGGTGTAGTCATGTGAAGATTCGACTGAGGCAATCAAAAGGCAACTTCAAGATACCATTGGTGAGGGCAAATGTGACAGAAGTTCAGAGTGGGGGCTTTCAAGCAGTACAGGACCCGATTACGTTTATTTATACACCTCCGTTGCCCGATCGAGCGAAGTGTCAGATTCTTCTAGTTAAACTTTTCCTGACCCTTCAACGTACCTGACTATTTGTAGGTGTGCAAGGTGCATGCCATATTTAAAACAATACAAACAGCAACGTATCAGCATAAATATATAGTTGCAGGGAAATAAAAGAACGTCATGGACATTAAAGTGTTTCACTGATGTATGTCGACTGTAAGAATTAGCTACTGTGAAATTAAACCGGAAAAAACAATTAAAATGGAATCGAAATTGTATGGTTGTATGGTAGACGAATATAGCGCGCGCGCGCACACACACACACACACACAGTTATTAGCACTACCCTCCACCATCGGTGTTAGAGATCTTGCTGCACGAGGCAAATATTTCAAGTTATTAGCACTACCCTCCACCATCGGTGTTAGAGATCTTGCTGCACGAGGCAAATATTTCAATGAAATCTTCCTAGTGGCCAGTCAGGACAAATCTTGACTTGACTGACCGTAGCATTAGTTCTTGTCGAGCGGTGTGGGGCTCCTATATGGCGACATTTGTGAATCAGAAATGTCACTTCTTAATGTACTGTAAAGCATATTCGTTTTGAGGGATGACTATTTCTTGGTGATTTCTGAGGGATCGAGGGTCCGTCTAGTTAAAAGGTAAAAAAAAAAAGGTAAAGGTCATCCCATAACCTTTTCAGGTCGTTGGGGAGTTAAAAGGGGAACTCACACAGCAAGGATACTTCTCTAACCTAGCCTAGGCATCTTCATCTCCAGGGTCAACTTCTAACGATAACTAGAACCTTTTTAGGCAACCCTAACAAACAAACAAAGACCACCCAAAAACACACTACAGGGGGAGGATGGAGTGGGGTCAAAGAGTACCCCCATTATAATATTATCCATATGAGAAGTTGAGAAACGACAGAAAATGAATTGGATGGAGAGGACACGGCGGAGTGAAGATAGGGAGTTAATAGATGAATTAAGGTACTGGATATTGTCACAGACACTCATTCGCGTTCACCTAACTCCTGGACATTTGCGCGTTCTTTCACAAACAACTCTGCCTCTTGTGCAGGCCTGTATACATTTAATTATATCAGAAAACATGGTAAAATAATTACAAGAATTCTACGGTACAAAAAAGAACTAATTCTTAATACACATTCCGAAAATTACTAATTACTCAGCCACTCTAATTAATAAAATTCTAATAGAAACTCCTTGTTTAAAGTCCGGCACACAGTCTTTTATCACTGTTCACTCTTGAAACTGTTCTTAATTCCAGTCACTGGGAAAATGATGATTCAAGAATTTCAAAGAAAATAACTACATATAATCTACACACTCAAATAACCCAAACAATAAACGCTGCCTCTCGGGGCCAGACGTTGAACATGAAATGGTGCTGCCTCTCTAGGGACGAGTGACCCAACCTTCTTTACAGACTCCGTCTCTGGGGGAACAGGTGTTACACAAATGGCGCTGCCTCTAGGGACGAGTGACCACAATTCTCCTGGCCAAATTCTCCAGGGTACAAACAATTCCAGCCAACTGCGCCTATAACAGTCACAACAAAAACAACTTACTAATACATATTTATGTAAAAAAAAAACAGGAAAAATTCAACTGTTACAAAAAACATCCGAGATACTAAAAAAAATAGAACACAACGCACGTTTCTCGGAAGACGCAGCCTTCACCCCCCCCCCCTTACACACAGTGTCTCGGCACTTGCCGTCTCTCTGGGAAGTGAAGCGCTGGCCGGTGACAGTTAATTAAATACTCTTCTCCCTATCTAGAAAAAAAACCTTTGATTCCTGCGCAAGGTGCGACTCGGCCACCCGCACTGTACTGACTATAAAGTCCTCATGTCACCCTCTGTGACAGATATAAATATATTAACCGACTTTTTCTTTTCAGTGACAGTCTATGGGTGCATTTGCAATCTGGGGTTAAAGAAAGATGAAAATTGTGTTGAGAAAGTATGCATGTGCAAAGAGATGTGCTTGTCAACTGTTTCACCATGAAACAATCTGTGCTTACCCTGCACTCAATTTTATCTTTTATTTCATCCGTATTCAGTGTATTCTATATTTCTATAAAAAAAAACAACCGAAAAGACAATCTAACTGACCACAAGACGCTAACAATAACCAGCTACTTAAGCTGACAGTAGCATTGAGAAATAAAAATTGCCTAAAAACGGTACTGCAGTGGATACCCTCACAATGTGGTATTGAAGGCAATGAGCGGGCTGACAGAATGGCAAAATTAGGAGCTGAAGCCAGGCAGGATGAAAACAAGGTCAGCCTGGCAGAGATGAAGACCATCAGACAGCTACCATCACCTGTCCAGATCAGACCAGGTGATAATCTTCCGCCTCAGGACGGAACACAAAAGACTAGAGCACCACCTTTACCGCAAGCCCCATCTGGTGTCATCCCCAATGTGCTGTGGAGACGCAAAACAAACCACGGAGCAAATCCTACAGGAGTGCAGGCTCCTCTAGAAAATAAGGGCGGTGATCAGGCCGTCCCTGTTGCCCTCGACACCATCAGTACGGACCTGTGGGTGATTTGACTGCCAGCTTTATCCCGAGAGCTGGCCTCCAAGTGTGACCCAAAAAAAAAAAAAAAAAGCGAACGTGAACAACAACTGACCACGAAAACTACTCTCTACAGGAGACAACTCGCTTTCATGAACACAGAGGAGACGCCATGGAACACAGACGTCTATGATCTTAGATAGTCTGTGTCGTGGAATCGATCCTGAAAACAATGAAAGGTCCGGGCACGCGTGAAACGAGATAACGAGTTTGCAGGATCACGTGATAATTAAACTGGTCGATTTGAAAAACTAGTCTTTTGCTATAAAACAGGGGACTTTTCATTCGAACGAAACAGAATGCTTGTACCGATTTTTGCAGAAATTCAAATGAAACTGCAAATATAAACATACCTACCTATACCTACATACACACATGTATTGATCTAGACATGCCTTTCAGAGGAAGAGGTTGTATAATTAGGAGTTGAGTGATGAAAGATAATTAAGTTCCGAGGAGAAATATGGGTGCAAAGGATATGATTTATTGTGCTAGCTAAATAATTCTTGTTTCAGTTCGGACTGGTCTTTTGGTCAGTATAAATATATATCTATAAGCATATAAACTTATACATGTAAATATTTTGCTAGCAGTTTTGCTTTCTTTTACTTATGACGCCATGTTTTTAGTCTGGCACTCACACTCCGGGAAATGGTGCCTTTGCACGCTTGTTTTGAAGCGTTGTTATAGACCGATTCCTATTATAATTCACCAGCAACACTACGCAAGCAGACCATGGGTGCATCTCGCGAACTTGTTGTGCACCATGTGGACAGGCAGGTGAAATTCGCCCCTTGGTAACAGCCGTTCTTAACGGAGCAAAGTATCGAAGCGTCGAAGTCCCGAAGTGCCCCAAAGTCCCATCGTACTGGTAACACTTTTAGCAAAGTAAGTTTTGACTGAGATAACATCTTGTTTAAAGATCCTGTGTCCCAACCGTTCGTCCCAGAAACCGTTGCTTTCTTATGGCCTTCACACAACTATGTCAAACTTGATCAAATGTGCCGCAACATTTACCCGGTTAGAGAAGGACAGAAGACGGATACAGAATGTTGGCAACCAGCCAACATTCACATTCACACGGAGGTGTTGTGTGCCCAGCTTTGATAACGAAATGGAAAATACACGTGGTATTATTTCACACGAGCAAGACCAAGGTAAAAATAAAAAAAATCATCCTGTATTTGCTATGTGCCCAGTTTCTGCTGCTCAGAAGGTAAAATTAAAAAGGAAACGCGCACGCACGCACGCACGCACGCACACACAGTAAGAGAGGGGAGAGATTGACCACAATACACAAAATCATTTCACGTATAGAATGATTGGTATTCATCTGAAAAGCTCGGCGTTGTATATTCCCTCTGGAGACTGCAGTGCAGTTTAGTGACAAGGATGACAAAACCCCTCCATTTATAGTCGTAGGGGTGGGGTGGGGTGGAGTGATGGGGGCAATGGCTGACCCCATTATGCTTGCATGCGTTGTATAGTGCAGGCAACGAACTGGGCCACGTGGAGAACGCCTCACCAGGGAGAAAGCTTATTTACACGGGGCTGCAGCGTTCATCGACTTTCTTCTCTTTGCCTACTTCTACAGACACCGGACACAGCCTGACATGACAAATGTCCAGCGTACAGTCATACCTCTCGACCATCGGTCTCTAGACACCGAGGAGGGGTAAAAGTTTGAGGAAGGATGTGTTGTGTAGCGGTGGTGGTGGGGAGGAGTAGAAACTAAATTAAGACTCCGTAATCAACCTATCAGTGGCGTAGGAAGATGCTCGGCTTTGGGGGCTGATGGTGTTAGTGGCAAACTCCATGCTGACAGTGAACGACGTTCACATTCTTGTCCCCCTCGGTGTTTGTTTGTTTTTTTTTTTTAGGGGGGTGGTACCACCCCCACCCCCGGTTCATACGCCATTGCATATTTAACTCTCATTAAGCTGAAACCTCTCATATACCCTATCAAAAGTTATCGAAATCAAAATTTGTTGTTGGTTGTGTGTCGGGCCTTTCGCGGTAAAAATCCCTGCAGTGCAGATAATGTAACCGGTTTGCTAAAATAGTATATACCGTAAATTTCCGACTATAAGCCCGCGACTTTTATCCCCAGCTTTAAACCCTGCGGCTTGGTTGCGGATTTTTCCTGATTTTTCAGACTCCGATTAATTTTTCGATAAGCTCCACGTTAAAGTGTTAACTGGTAAAGTTAACTGTTCATATTTTTTAAATCAAAGCCGCATACAAATGAAGCACTCAGATCAGTTGCTGAAGCACACACCCTCATCATGCCGAAAACGAGATGAAATTCTACGATGCAGCTTTCATGTTGTATATATTTGCAGCTTATAAGCCGGTGCGGCTTATTTGTGAAAACAAATTAAGATTTTTTTTCAAAATTTAGTGGGTGCGGCTTATAAACAGGTGCGCTCAATAGACCGAAAATATACGGTAATCCTACAGACAGCATTCAGCCTAGTATCCGAGTGTATAGTCAGTGTAGACAGGTGGCCATTACGCCTTCCCACTCGTTCTACGCTCAAACGGAATTAACGCAGCTTCCTGAACTCCAGCTCGGTGATAGCAATTGAACTCTTTTTTTTTCTCGTCACCCACCCTGAAAATCCACCCTCCGGCCCGGCACCCATCGACTGCCTCAGTCGCCTTCACTGCCTTCCGGATCGATGGTGTGCCGCGTTGACGTCACACCGATTGTTGCTGAACGCCACGTACTGACTGAGCTTCTGTCGCTTGCAGACGCTGGCGGCTGCTGATGGTCGACTTGTGCAGTTCACCAGACAAGCAAATTACGACCGACGTGCTTCCTTCTGTGAGTCGGCAGCAACATTTAGAGAGAGAGAGAGAGAAAAAAATCTGCCTTGCGGAGGGCGTGGTCCACGTGTAGGCGTTGATCGAGATAAGGGACATAGCACACTGTGAAATCTAAACACAGAGCAAGCTGCTCAGCAACACAAATATTCATTTACGATGTGCATAATCGCTGGTCGTTGCAGAACTGCAGAAGTGTGGCTGACAAAAAAGCTGGGGCAGTGTGGCTGGGTCAGGTTGGCGGGGTGTCAAAGCCGCCCGCACGTTACACGCACTGAAAGTGGGTCATCGCACCGGAAGACGGTGGGCGATGTACAGCAGGTGGTGCGAGCTTGCAGCCCAAGTTGACTCGAATCAAGCCGGATGTCAAAGTTTGCCAACTATACACACGCTGAGCAGGTTGTATCTGTGACCTGAAGATGTTGCAGAGAAGATCAACGGTTCAGCTCTGTAACCATGTATGCACCTCCCTCGCCAACACACATGCACATGCCCCCCCACTCCCTCTCATTACAAAAAGAAGTGCACATTCCATATCTCACAACCAAAACCCCCAATCAGGATGATGATCGTTATTTAATTAAAAAAAAGCATGGTCGTACACGTATTTATCGTAAGAGTAAATAATACTTTGTCAGGTAGGTCAGGGTTTTGTCATGAACAAATAAAAACAGCATTCCTCTAGGTATATAATGGCATGATGGCATTTAATACAACTGGCATCAAGGCATGTTAAGTATCACGTTTAGAACCGCTAAATACGTGTTATTATATGTGCATTCTAATCTTTCGCCAGGTGAGCATTCCAAGAGTGAAAATAGGATGTTGTCTCGTGACATCCTGTACCATTTTCCTGATTGAAGTACTTAAGTGCTGCTAATACAAATCAGCAAGATGCGTGTCTTGGCCAACCTGACCACCTTTCGAACGTTTCTAGCTGTGCAAAGCCACCCAACCTGCTGCTACAGGTCAGTGATGCTTATCGATGCGGTCGTCTACGTTACTCAATGGTGAAAGGGAAGCTACTCTTGTCACTGAGGCCACTGAAGTCAAAGTTGATCAGAAGGCCGTGCAGACGGCAAGACTGGCGACTGTACTTTGACCACCAGCCAACTTGGGTAAGTAGTGTGTGGTTTTACACACGTCTTTCTAAACGGTAAGAATACATTTCAGTAAAATGGTTACCTGAAACCCGGCCGCCTCCACAAAATGAGTCTCGCACAGAGCAGTTTGGTAGTAGAGGAACAGACAGGTGATGAGAGTCAACTTTGTGCCACCGGATTTGCACACTTCAAACCTTTATAACTCACTCAGTTTTAGGACTAGGAGAACATTTTAATATTAAAAGAAAGTGTAAAAAAAAGTGTACATTTTAAAAATATACGATTTGCAAAATCTCAAATTTCCGACTGAAGACGGATCATTCTGTGGTGGCGGGTCACATAAGACCAGTTGATGCTGTTTGTTGCTATTTAGTATATTTCATTGTTCATATGTATTTTTACTATTAAATTATTTTAAAGCTACAATGAACGTCTAGTACGTATTATAATGTTATTTTCTTTGAAATTTTTTTTTTCACTGAAGTTCTTATACTTACTTCTCACTAATCAATTATGTTCTGTCAGTTTTTAATACATTCCTGGTAGCACACATAGTAGGTCTAGATAGACAGCTTGCCTTGATATGAATGCACTAAAACTCATCTGTTTACTGTTGATAGCAGAACTTTGTGAAGATCAGCAGTGACTGGAAGTTTTTCTCATCATTTAATGACTTTTTTTCAGGACTTTGGTTTTTAAATGTACAGATACAGCAGCCATTTATGAAAAATATAGCTGTTGCCAGATAGAAGCAGTTGTGCATTAGTTGGTGAACTGTTTCTATTTTCATTATTTTATTTGCTATTTCTACAAACTTTTTCCCATTAATAGTTAACAACACACTGAAACTAGTCATGTTCACTATGTTGTGAACTATGGGTGTTCACTACCTAGTGAGCTGTTCACTGCTTATTGAATGTTTACTTTCACTAGTCACATTTAACACTCGTGTTTACTATTCAGTGAAATATTCATGTTCATTACTTATGCAGTGAACACAAATTGTTTACTACTCGTTCATGTTCACAGTGCAGTTAACTACTCATGTTAACTGATCCTAAACCCACTAGGCTATGGGGTTCTTTAACTTTTTTCAGATTGCGATTTATTAAATGGTATGCTGCATAATCGTTTCTATTTAAGGTAGGAAACTGTTTGGAAGTACAAGCACATGATGGCACTAAAGGGTATTAAAGTGATTGAATTAGCAGGCCTGGCACCTGCCCCATTTTGTGGCATGATTCTTGCCGACTTCGGAGCAAAAGTAATCAGAGTTGACAAGGTAAGATTGATTTGGCTTATGTCTAGTTCCCACTTTGTTTAGTTTATTGAGGTTAACAGTTCATATGTTTGTCAATACTAGTCAAGCACAAAGCACCATGCAGATAGACATGCTAAATCTGTATACTTGTGTAATTGTTAATATTTAAATTCCAAGTTACTGCAAGAGTGATTACTGAGAATCACAAAAACAATATTTTTTCCTTGTGACTGAAGCCACAGTCACACGTTTGGGAAACTCTTTCTCGTGGCAAGATGTCCATCATTGTGGATTTGAAAAAAGGAGAGGGAACGGAAGTCCTCCGTAAGCTGTGTCGTACAGCAGATGTTCTGCTCGAACCATATCGCCCAGGTGAGGTGATGGGAGAATTTTGAACTCATGTTCATATGCTATGCTGATTTACTATGCTCGGCAAAAAGAAATTGGCTTTTTTTAATTCACTTTGCACACAAATGTGTGAAATATGATTATTCTTCTCAAAAGCAGCTGTATTGTTGATTATTAGACTAATTTCTTAGAATTTCGAGAAATGTATAAGAAGGGAGTTTTCCTCATTTCTGGTTGTTATCAGCACACCATTTTCCCCAAAATTAGGCATCATGGAGCGACTTGGATTGGGACCAAATGTGCTATTAAAGGACAATCCACAACTAATCTACGCTCGGCTGTCTGGTTTTGGTCAGTCAGGTCCAATAGTTAACTATGCAGGCCACGACATTAACTACCTTGCTTTATCAGGTGAGAAAAAAAACATTGATAAGGTTGTGTTAACTAGGTGTAAAACTTTAAAAAAAAAAACCAAAGATTATATGATAAGAGAATTTATTTCTGGTCAACAAGGATTTTGTCTTGTGAAAAAAGTATGCATCATTACACATGGATGCTTACCCACTTAAAACACATATGCTCATGTGCACACTAGAACATTTGGTGTCAAGTCACATTATAGGGTTGATGGACAGGACTGCCTCAGGGAAGAAACAAGTGGAACCTTTACTTCCTCATCATTAGTGCCGTGTAACGTTTATCTGAGGGCAGAAGTGGTAAAGGTTGGTTGGCCAAATGTGAAAGGTTCTGAGTAATCTTACGAGCCTTCTGTTTGATGCATATTGAGAACACAAGCAACAGACTGGAAATCACAGCCAACAATCCTGGAGGTTAACTTAAACAAATTATTTGAGCTGGTATTTCCAAGCAGACCATCATACCAGACAATAAAGGAGAAACAAAAGATGCTTTCAATTACAAAATAATAGAACCACACCATGAGCTAAATTTTGAAATAGAAGAGTGACGTTACCTAGTACCTTGATCTGTTACAAAACATTACTGTATTTTCTTAATTTTGTATCTTAGGCATCACAAATGTTGAATCTGATATTACTAATTTCCCCACTTTTTGAATGGCATGAAATTACAAACCTTGGGTATGGTTGACTATGCAGATCTTTGGAAATTGTGATGGAGAAAATGTTAATGTTAACAGCAAGTTTTGCTTTTGCTGCTAAAAGAAGTATTAGATCCTTTTGTTATCTTCTTGCAGGAGTCTTATCAATGTTAGGGCGAAAAGGTGAACGTCCATATCCTCCAATAAACCTATTGGCTGACTTTGCTGGGGGTGGGTTGACATGTGCACTTGGCATTGTGATGTCTCTTTTTGAACGTCAGACATCAGGAAGAGGCCAGGTTGTTGACACAAACATGGTGCATGGGTCAGCATATGTTGGTGAGCACATACAAAAATTATTAGCGTACATTGGCAGAATGCTTTCCCTCTTCTTTTAGAAATCTGGGTTTTTAAGGCAAGAGAACATATCTTGAGATACACGTGGGAGTATTGCTGTTTTTTCTCTTGGGGTTATTAAATTCTTTTTAGATTCTGCTCATTTTATTTCTCTTCAGAATGCATTTGAACTCGGGCAAGAAACAACCAAACAAAAATTTCACACAAACTTCTGACATTGTGAAAGTTAGATACAGTGGATTAAGGAAGCTCCAGACCTGATCGTACTGGTTGTTGTTCTATTGTCACACAGAATTTTGGTGCATGGGAGTACTTCTGTTGAATTGTTGGTTTTTTTCATATTTTGTGGATCTGGCTACTAGGATCATCATCATCATATGTGCACAACAACACTGAAGTCTCTTTCAACAGCTACATACAGATTTGTTTTTTCAGCTACATTTTTGTGGAAATCACAAGGTCTGCCCATATGGGGTGGACAAAGAGGGGAGAATATACTGGATGGTGGCGCCCCTTATTATGACATCTATGAAACAAAAGATGGAAAATTCATGTCGGTTGGAGCACTTGAACCTAAGTTCTTCCAGGATCTCTTGAAAGGTGTGCATCTCTGTTAGCCCTTTTCAGATAGAAAGAGGTTGTGTGGGTTATATTTGAATGTGTGCATGCATTTAGAATGTGTTTTATCCATGAACCCTGTGGTAGGTGACATGCAGGTTTATGTGCGAATGTCTGCATCCATAAATGAGTGTCATTGTGTGGATCTACATGTGCATGCAGTTGTAGGTATGTTTGTCAGGTATCATGCAATAAGCCAGCAAATGTATAGCAAGACCAACCCACACCTATACAAGAAGGATTGTGCTGTCATTATTTAAGAAATATTTTCACATGAAAATGATATCTTCATGCACAGGTTTAAATATCAGCCCATCTGAAGCAAAACAAATGGAAGAACCAGAAAAGCTACGGCAGAAAATTCAAATTGTTTTCAAAACAAAGACTCGTGATGAATGGTCAACAGTATTCAGAGACTATGATGCCTGCGTGCAACCTGTTCTAGACAGAGATGAGGCACCCCTACATCCCCACAATAAAGCCACAGATGTATTCCTTCATAATCCTGTCACCAATCAGAAGGAGCCAGCTCCTGCCCCTAAACTGTCCAGGACACCTGGAATCAGCGTTGTGCCTCCATCTCCCAAAATAGGAATGCATACAGTGGAGGTCCTGAGTGAGGCGGGCTTCGACGCCCAGGAAATCTCTAAACTGTTGCAGGATGGAGTGATTGACACATACCGCAAAGCCAAGTTGTAGAGAGGAAGCCATTGCAGCTATTGGCAATTCCAAATTTCAAACTGATTTGTGTCTGAACTTTGTAAAAACTCTATAACCTACATGGAGACCCAAGCACTGCTCCACAAGAGAGCAGGCTGGGCCAATGGCAGATGTGTGCATTGGGCTGCTTCCATTTAATCTTCTGTAGTTATATATATAGTCCTGCATACATTTACATATGCATATAAACATTAGGCTATAGTCTCTCCGTGCTTATCTGTCAATTTGAACTGATGAAAATAGTTTTCCTCACTCATTCGATGTCACATACTTGTGGTGTAGACTCTTAGGGATGAATTCTCTAGCTTTAGTCATATATTTTACTGTGCAATGCTGTGTCCATAAAATATTTTCATCGCATCCCTGTACAAAGTGAGCTGTTCAGAACACTCAGGTTGCAACAGATGCCACACCTTTCTTAGCACTTGACTGCAGTCCACAGAGCTTACAGGCATATGGCTTTGTGCAATACAGCTTAGATTTACAGTCTTGTACACCTTAATTCGTGCATGTGCTGTGCATCTGAGGGAGTTATTATTATATAACAGGCTGAGGTGACCGGCTCTCCTTGATTTTGTTTTGTGGCCGTGCTTCGATTTGGATAAAAGTGTTGGATGTTCATGTTTACATATGCTTTTGCTGTGTTTTCATCTTCTGGTTTGCAGCTGGATTGTATATAACCTTATTTTGAAGTGCAAATTGATCGGATCTATTGGCTGAATTCCACTCCGCCGTGCTTCACTCGCTTCGGCAGTGACCTTGAACTGCAGTAAATAAACTGAAGTGATCACCCTTTTGAAGTTTCATGTGATAACATTTCATTACTCAATATCTTCTCAGTATTCTCCTAATGTCACCAACCCTTATTCTCTGGAGTCGTTGCCATTTAAATCTGCAGTGATCGCCCTCTACTACCGGAACGCAGCAAGTCTTCGCATTATTCTTCATTCTACATCTTTGTGACTATTTCGTGTATCTTGTTCCAGCACAATGAGTCCTTTGGCAGAGATACTGCGCTTTATAAATCCTCAATTATTATTATTATAATGTATTTTTTTTTAATTCCATATTTAATATAGATTTACAGCAGTCCACACAGATATATATCATGCCAGCATGAAGTACTAGTATTATCCAGAAGGAATCCATATGCCAGGGTGCCATTTTTCACAATCTGTATTGAAAATCCATATTCTATATCAAAATAAAACTCTGATTATGAAATGAAAACGAAGAAATCCCTGGTCCTTTTGATACATCGTTTTTTGGTATCGAGATTTTTCCATACAAAAATAGGGAAGAATGGTATGCATGAGGACCTCTACTACACCTTTCTCGGTGACTGCATGATTTCAGGACTTGTCATGGCGAACAATGTCATTCAACTGGTGTGTGAGATGTCGATATCAAATCAACACCATGCACAAAATGTGGGAGTTTTTTGGAGGGTCTTTTTGTGAGGTTCAGTGTACCTGAAGTCAGTGGTGTATGATTTTAGAAAGGTCTGCTTTTGTTTTTTAACACCTGTAGAAATTTTGGTAGTTGTAGATGAAAGGTGCTTTCAGCTCTCTTATGTTGGTTGGTTGCAGTGCAGACGTGCAAAATACCCACTGGAAATGGCAGACAGCTAAAAATGTGAGACAGAAAACTTGATTGGGTGTTGAACAAAACAGAAATGAAACAAAAATCGCTGTGACTAAAAGCATGGACTAGCACTTCAAAATACACATTTTCTAGATTTTTCTGTTTTATGCTTCAGGCTTAATGTCAAAATATTTTCAGAAAGATTAGATTCACAACCAAACGAACAGCAACTTTTTTAAGACATCATAAGGATCATACATATTTTAAACTCGGTTTTTAACATATATTCATATATCTTGAAGAAAATGGAATGTGGTTATTGCTCATATTTATTTATACTGCATGATACAATCCTCTCCTCTATAGACTATATGATTTCAATAACAATTACTGTATATGGAATAAAGACAAGACAAACTTTATTGTTTAGGCCATCGGCCCATAACAGGAGGGTGACATGATGACTTTGCACATTTCTAATGCATTACGCAAAATATACTGCAACATATGTAATATATAGAGCATACAGTTATATAATGTAATATATTGTTGCCTCTCAGGCAGATCTATGTGGGTGCTAAGATACTACTTGCTTAAACATCAGATAAAGATGTAGGGAAGAACAAATTTTTGCTTAGGCCATCGGCCCGTACTACAAGGGGTGGTAATCACATTATAATCTTTACACTGCGTGCAAAAAATAGGCATAGTAAATTCATAGACTTCATAGAGTTATAGAGCATCGTTTCGGGATTCTAATGCCTTTAAGATGTAAAGTGCAGTGTTACATATTATCTTCCTACTATTGCTGCTAAGTAGCAATGTTAACTTAAACATTGAAGGATTTCTATAAAATTTTGCAGGTATATAATTCTCTCGAAAAACAGCATACCTGGGACACATAAACATAAAATGAAGTTCAGTTTCCTCCATATCTGTACAAAATGGACAGTTGAAATCAGATAACGTATTGCGTGTGTGCCTAAAGGTGTGAACTTTTATTGAAGAAACACCTGTTCTAAATCTGATGAAAGCACTTCTAATTTTGGCATTTCTTAGGTAGTACAGATGATGACTATCATTAAAAGAAGATCTAAACGAATTATAGAAATGATACCGTTCGTTGGAAGATATGGTAGAATGCCATTCTTGTTGATAACAGTCTTGGAGTCTCCTCTTAAAAATTGTAACAAATAATTCAAGGTCTCCAACGCTTTGGTTTTGCCAGACATGCCTGAAGCCATAGCGATACAACAAAAAACATATAGAAGAAGCCCATGTTATCTTGTTTCGGTCATGTATGTTTAACAACATTTTGTAGGCTTTATGTGGCAGTCTGCTTGGAGACATGCTCAGAATATGTAGCCAATATTTAATACTTTTTACATATACAGTCACATGTAAGGGGTATCTTGATGTTTCTCCATAAACTAGAGCATTAGGGGTTTGTAGTGGGACTCCCAGAAATCTTTTTAAAGCGAAAGTGTGAACTGTTTCTACTGATTTGAGATTGGCAACAACTCCCCATACCTCTGCTGCATACGTCATCATAGGAAGAATCTGACAGTCAGTTTTAGGAAAACATCAGGAGCATGTTCCCCAATAGACCATAGCGCCCTAAGGATTCCAACTACACCCTTTTTGGCTCGACTAGCCATATCATTTAAAGCATGGGAAAAGGACAAACGGGTGGACATGTAGATACCCAAATATTTATACATGTTTAAAACTGATATATTTTGGACTCCAAATACCCATTTCTCATGGGAAGAAATGAAACCGCCATTTCTAAATACTACAATGTTAGACTTATCTAAATTAACTACTAAACCTAATTTACATGATGTATCTCTCAGAACATTAAGCTGGTTCTGCAGACCAGTAACAGTATCCGAAATTAATGCCACGTCATCTGCAAAAAGCAAAATAAATATTTCTAAGATATCTGGATTTAGCTGTATTCCATGTTTACCCCTGTCAATTACATCTTTTGCTAACTCATTAATAAATAGTGAAAACAAAACAGGGCTACAAATTTCTCCCTGCTTTAAACCCCTGGGACATAGAAAAGATTCTGTTACATCACCTCCTACTTTTACCTTAGCTTTGACGCTATTATACATTCCTTTTATAGCTTTATACATTCTTCCTCTCAACTTGTTCTTATTCAGTAGTCTCCAGAGTTTTTCCCGTATAACTGAGTCAAATGCTTTTTGAAAGTCAATAAATGCCACATACAATTTCTTTCGGCTAACAAGTTGCTTCTGGGCTAACGCAAATAAGGTAAAAATGTGGTCAACAGTGCTATAATTTCTTCGAAAGCCTGCCTGTACATCGTTGATTTTTTCGTTTTTATCTATCCATTTACTTAGTCTTTTATTTAGAATGTAACTATAAATCTTGCTGCAAATATTTAAAAGTGAAATTCCTCTGTAATTATCGGGCTTATCTACCTCTCCTTTTTTGTAAAGTGGTTGAATTAAAGCTTCTGTCCATGAAGTTGGGTATACACCATTACTAAATATCTTGTTAAAATACTTTGTCAGAAATGGTACTACTAGGGCTGACGAGTTCTTAAAAAAAACTCGCCTATTAATCCATCCGGCCCAGCTGCTTTACCATTCTTCAGGGCATTAATGGCATCTGCAATTTCACTTGTTAAAATGTCCGAGTCAAGCTCTGAGAGTGAACTATCATCTTCGTCCTCTTCAACTCCTTCGTTAACAAATAAAACCGACAAATTGCGATCATGGGTAACGAGATCAGGCTGTAGGTCTTTATCCTGGTCTACACCCGGGAGATCGTTAAACACCTTAAGAAAATGGTTGAACCATTCGTCTTTACTAATTTTATTTTGAGTTGTCTTTTTCGAGAGGAATTTTTTAATTGTCCCCCAAAAAGCTTTAGGATCTTTATTGTGGTTCTTGAGGGTTTCTACGGTACTATTTTTATATTTTTCCTTCTTCATTTTTATAAACGTATTGTAGAGCTTTCTTTTTGTTGTATAATGGAGTTTAGTGACCGCTGTTTTTTTTCTTCTAAACGTCCGCAAGCAATGACGCACCTGTTTCCTTTTTTCCCTACATTCGTTATCGAACCATGGTTGGCTTTTTTCATTACCTGCTATGATAACTTTTTTCATGCACTGGCCCATTATTAGAAGTCCCTCGTTGAACTTGCTAATAGCTGCATCAATATCCGAGTCAATGAGGTGAGTAGCATCATTAACCTTTTGATTAACATGTTCCGACTGGGTAAGTGTAAGAAACTCTTCACGTCTATTTTCATCCCAAATATACTTTGTGGTTCTATAACTACAAGGAACTGCGTAGGGAGGCACGTGAACTTTGCTAGATGCGCACATCATCATTTCGACTGGCATGTGTTTTGATTCATGTCTACTAACCACTTTAAGAGAAAAGCAAAGTTTTTGGAGTTCACTTGAAACAATAAAATAGTCAATGACACTACAGCCAGTGGCTGATATGTAAGTAAATTCTCCACAAGAGTCCCCGTTAAGAGAACCGTTTAAGATCGACAGATTAAACTGTTCGCATATACTCAATAAATATCTACCAAACACATTGACAGTTTCGTCTTTAGAAAAACGCCTACCAAAAGACATAGTACTGTTATCGAAGATTTCGTCTATTACATCACAAGGGAGGCAATCCCCAACAGGACATTCTTTTCCTATCCTTGCATTAAGGTCTCCAAGTATGATCAGAAAATGGTTCAGAAAATGGTCACCAAAACGTTCAAATAAATCAAGCAGGCACATTTCTAACAGGGACACTCCATTAGTGATTTCTGTGTCATTATAGTAAGGAGAATCAATAGGTGGCAAGTAAACACCTAACACCATGATATCTCTAGATACACCGAAGAGATGTCTAGATATTTTAAGTACGACTATATTATCATATTCAGTACTAATTTGTTCAACGTAGGTACTTAGTTCCTTTCTGACAAGAAATACAAGACCACCAGAGAGCCGCGCGTTATTAGTAGGTGACAGCTTTATGCCGGGAGCTATGTAAGCGTCGTGATATGGGAAACTAGAAGATGGCAACGCTACTGAAAACGTTTCAACCAGAAGTGCGAAATCGAATCTAGAAATGTAAGGACTCACACCAGGCTCAAAAATACGCATAATGCCTTCTACATTATAAGTAAGGAAACTCACGCTTTTCTCCGGTGGCTTGTGAAAAGTTACAGAATAACCATGGTATTATCAAGTAATGACCCAGTTATTGCTGTATCACACATGGCCGGGCCTGAGTCCTATGGTTTAAAGGCGGGGGCACTCGTCCCACTGGACTGACGTTGAAGCTGGTTACGTGTAGTAGAACGTAGTGTCGGCCGATAGTTTTGACCGTCTGTCAGTTGTCTCTGTCCTTTTTCGAGAACTCTCGTGTTGCTAGTGGACTGAGTACGAGTTCGGCTATTCCGGTGAACATCACTGCTTTTGCGTTGCACGTGCTGTGTAGTGCTGCTGGTCGGATCTGATACACTACATCTCGCCGTGCTCGCCGGTGTCAGCTCCTGTGACGTCGAGGGGTTCCTGTATTGTTGATTATTTGGCTGGCTGCTGTAGGTCGTAGTGGGAAGTTCGTTGTCGTTCCTGTTATGTCGACACGTGTCAAGTAGGGGTGTCCCGAGAACCACCTCCGCATAACTTGGTGCAGATGCTCTTGTTGCGGAGGAGGTTTCAGACGATGCACCCTCCGTACTTGAGATGTTATTCATCCCCTCCAAACAACTGTTGTCCCTCAGTACTCCGTCGGTTGTAGATCGCACAGGGCCGGACACAACTAGCCTTCTTCCTTTAAAGTAAGCAAATAGTCCGCGGTCCCGGTGCTCCCTTATCGTCTGTTGTTGTCGCAACGTTAAGTCACTAGCCACTTTGATTCCTTTGCCTCTGAGTTCGTTTTTTCCATCCTTCAGTACGAGCATTTTGTCTGCCCACCGAGAGAATTTCACGATCATCGGGCGTGGATTCGATGTCCGCCGCTGCCCTACACGATGCGCACGTTTGATATCAGTTGTTGACCATGTTTTCTGCGGAACACACCTCTGTAAAAGTTCCAGGATATGATGCGCGCAAGCAGAGAACGACTCGTCTTTGGGCTCTGGAATCCCGAAGAATTTTAGATTGTCCCGTCGCGAGATCATTTCTAGTTGGTCCAACCTATCGTTTAGCTGTTTTTCCAAATTCTCCATTTTGTCCTCCAAGGCAGACACAGCTGTCTTGGCATCCATGCACTCGGTACGCATAGCTTGGGATAGATTGGTGGTGGTAACGCACAGTTCTTCAACAGAACTCGATATCTTCTGATTTTCTTTTTCGAGGCTATCACAGCGGGCGCTGATTTCGTCACATTTATTTTTTGCATGGCACGCATCTTCTCTTATTGCCCTTAAATCTGCGCTTATGTTTGCTAGACAGCTCTCAAATGATGAGAACTTATCGTTCTGCTGACGTACAACTTCTAATAGAGCCTTCGTGTTGTTTATCATCATACTGTCCAAAGTAACTGGTGTTTGCATACCTTGTGACAGTCGAGGCGAGAGTTCATGTTCGCTTCGTTCACTGGCGCTTGTTGTGCTGTCATTGCTTCGAGGGCCAGGATTGCTTTCGATGTCACCACACCGCAGGAGGAGCAGAATCACAGACACAATTAACATAGCTTGAAGTTTACTGTGTATTATAATCTTTGTGCATCTTGAGGAGCGTGCGACTTGCACACGTCTAGTCATGAAGGACAGGAATGTGCTCACAAACAGTCCACATGACATACGAAAACGCAGCGCGTCGGCTGGCATGGTCACTTTTTGTCAGAAATTTTACACCGGAATAATCCACACACTTTCCTCTGTCCGCACAATAATTCCTGTATGTTAGTAGTTAAAAAAAGTAGTTGAAAAATGGATCATAAGTAGTGTAAAATAACACTATAGCTGCGAGCGACCGAAAGTGCGACCGATCGCTGGCTTGAACACAGCTCACCCTCTATATGGAATAAAGAAGAACCCAGAGCGTAAATGCTTTGCCAAATGAAAAGTTGTTGTAAGTTGTATATTCCCAACAAATGAACAAATCCCCATCCAAAGCCCACCTTCCTAACTCCAGCTCCATTTTAACAAAAGTTTTCATAAATAAGTCTCATTAACATATGATGCACGTTCACTGGCAAACCTTGCTGATGTGACTGAATCCACATATGGCTATGACATCATAGTTTGGATTTCTTTTGCCTACACAGGTGAGAATTTTTACTCGCTCAGATTTTGAGAATTGGTATCCTTTGATAACCAATGCCAATCAATTGGAAAATGTTTATACCCTGGTTAACTGTTAAATATTTATAAATATTACCAACAAAACAAGTTTCAAACAAAGCTGGAACCACAGGTAGTGTTGGTGAATAACATAAGAAATACCCTAGCATATATTTTTTTGCCTGTAATGTCATTTTATTCAGCTGATACCTGCACAGCTTTTACATTTATAACACGTGTTCATTCTCTTAAAGAGGTGTTTGCTTGTCTTTACAAAAATTTGTAAAGTAAAAAAAGTACAGAATGGACAATTTGATTTAAAGGCACGTGTAAATACAGATAAATATAAAGGATTTATATTTGGTCACTACTCCCCTCGGGTAGAGATGTATGTGCATGCTCAGTACATAACAACACTATTTCCATGCTTTTCTTCATGTTTGTATGTTATGCCACATGAACATCAGCACTTGCAATTCAAATGTTTACAAAATATATTCAGTAGTTTACTGTTCCAGAGAGAAAATGGTGTATGGCTAACATGCAAAACTCATGCATCTAAAGACATTTTTGCACAAATAGATCTTATAACAGTCTTCAGACAGAAGAAACTAATCAGGCTTTAGCTGAATTGAGGTTTAATTGCACAGATACACAAGACCATAAATTATGAACAAAACTCAAGACTTAGATACTTTAAATAAAACTTAAAAACTCAGCTACAAAGAATATTAATATCAAATTATTTTTAAAAGTTTCATATCACAGACTCTATAGGAAGAGGAGACAAGGTTAAATTGTTTTGGCATTCAGTGTCTTTACTGTATATTAGCGTGGTAGAACAGTAAATTTCATGAAGCCACATAAAATCATCAAGATCGGAAAGAAATAATGACCAAAACTGACCTGGAACATAACTCAACTTTGCTGTTGACAGACAAAATGGGAGTCCCTAGTGGATGCCTTATGTACCACCGAGGTATGTGGAGGACTATGTACATGTATCAGAATTGTCACCCTGAGCACACAAAAAAATTGGTTAACATTACCAGTTCAAGCATACTGATGACTGTGTGCACTGTGCCAGTCAGGCTCTACGGCTGTTTTAACTTACAGCCATGCATGTTCTTTCCTCATCAGAGCTTCTGATAAATACACTTCATTCTCTTCAAATTCCCTTAACAACTTTAAAATGTAAAATGTCATTTCAAAGGAACACATGGATCACACGGTCAACTGAAAAATAAAAATCTGTTGTGTCCTTTCCCTGAAGGACTATCTTTTGTCAAAATATTACGATTCCATACTTTCACAAATAGCTATTAATGTTAAAGTTTGCAGGCATTAAATCTTCTACCTCATATGGCAACTTTTAAACCTGTAGATACACCTATGAGAAATATGATGAGAACCTGTTGCAAACTACAATATCTGTATTTTACATTCACAAAATAGTGCTTCCAAATTTTATAGCTTCGAGAAACACCTTCATACCTCTTTCAAATATTATAAATGAACTGTAAACTTGAAATGCAAAATTTATATATAGATTATCACCATTTGTTTTTCTCCTCGTCTGAGCTATTGATTTTTAGAATATTAAATTGTGCTTTATGATATATCACTGGAAAGGAAACAGATCCAGAAAACTCTCTAAAAATCCATTTTTTGATGATGAGGAGTCAATGTTTGTTATTTTCTGCATCCAGTGTAACTACACTACAGCACCTGCAAAATGAAGGCACGGGGCTGTCCACAACCCCACGGTCAGTTTAAAGCTGTGTGGTTGAATCCCTAACAGCAAAAAAAAAAAACACCTACAAACACTTTTGTAAAGCTGAACAAGCATCAATAGTGTATCATCAACTGCTTTAATGCCCAGCCAAGCATCAACTATTCTTTAACTGAGATAACTCTGGCAACATCTCCCCAGAGCCGGCTATCTTGCACTTGAGACTTGCAGACGCGCCCGTGATTTGTGTGCCACTGTCTTGGGAGTCTGAAGCCGTGGAGACTTGCTGCAGAGACAACAGCTTCTTTATCAAAACAATTCATCAGACATCTAACATCTGATCCATATCATTTTCTGATATTAAAACAAAAGGTTGGACACAATCAAAATATGCAGAAATTGCAAACTGTCTGATAAGAATTGTGATCATGATGCTTCCTGATTACTCATGGTTTGGTTTTTTTTTCAAAGAGGCACTCTGCAAACTACCATATGAGCAGCAAACAATGATTTACACCCGTACGATTTGTTCTGTGGCTGGAACAGAATTATTTACAGCCTTGATTACAGTTTTTTATTTATTTTTTTGTAAAGCTTCATGAGCTTGCCTTTAGGGCTGATATATGGTGCTATACAAGTAAACGTCATTATTATTACTTGTAATTTCATACAAATTATGCCCATGGCATCACGTTCAGAGAGGAGACCAGTTTCAAAATACATCAAACTTGGACTTACTTCACTGTCCTGAATGCAGACTTGGACAAAGACTTTTCAGGCGAGCTGGGCATGCTAGTTGCTGAGAAGGATGCCTCTGAATCTTCCCTGAAAATTTAGTTTTGTCCAAGAACATCAAAACATTTGACTATAAACCTATTTGTTCTAAAATTAAAGTGTCTGTCATGGTCTCTGAGTAATTTTAGATATGCATGCAATAAAATGACTGAATGACAAGAAACATCTCTCAAGAAGCAATGCCTGTGCTACAATATCCATAGAATCACGGAAAGCCATTACAAGAAATGTAAACATAGGGTACATTACTTTTAATACATGGAATTGTCACACCAAATGACAAAAAGATGCCTTCGCTACAGGATACCCTTTAAAAAGTATACATACAAAGCAGAGCTTACCTGAGTGGTCTGAACTCGTCCTTGTAACTGATGTCTGACCGAGACAAGGAAGGCACTAGATCATAGTTGTCATGTGTGGGTAAATCAGGCTGTTGAGTGGCAGGTAGAAATTGATTTATTTAGTTGCAAAAATTGTACCTTTCAGCTTTACACCATGCATGTAGAATGCAAATAAAATAATCCAATCATTACATGCTACAGAAATTGTAACGAGAAAATACTGTTTTCCTATTTCTGGGTGATTAACAAAAGTTACTACATAAAAATCAAAATGAAGTCAGTAAAAAAAAGAAACTGTCTTTCCAAAAAATACCAACATTGTACTCTCGATGCACAGCATCACTGAGTTCACGCTTGAGGGAGTTGACATGCTGACGAAGAGAGACAGTCTCTTCCTCAAGTGTTCGTAGTCGTGTCATTGATTGGTGATGGACATCAACAAAAGCACCTACCAGATTCTGCAACAATTTAAGTTGTTTTTTTTAAACTTGTGTCCAAAAGCACTTAGCTCATACCCAGAAAACCTTTGATCATGACAACCACAAGAATGTGGTTCCTAAGTCTTAAATTGATTGCCAGCAATTTTTTTCACTTGAAGATCTTCATAGCTAGGAATATCAAACATCTAGTTCAAAACATCACGAACAACAGCTGAACACACCTGGCAAGCAATGAGCTCAGGTCCAGCTTTGCCAATGTCTTGTGGAATGAGGTCTGCGCTCAGTACGAGTTTGGACATAATGATGGCAGAGTCGCTGGTAGCACTACCAGATTGCTGTGGATGAAGCAGTTGCTGTTTGACTTCTTCCAGTGCTGCCTCTACTGACTTAAGGTAGTGAGCTAGAATCTCTTTGTCTCTGCAGAAATACACATCCATTAATTCTGTAGCAATACAAGAATACTGCTAAAGCCAATCTGAAAAAGTCTGTGTGTGTGTGTGTGCGTGCGCACGTACAATTGTATGTGTGTATACAGTATATGTAAGAGAGAGAGAAAAGAGCACAGAACCACATAAAAAAAGACGGAAAACTGAGACAGTGCATAAAACAGATTCTGAGGTCTGCAAGACTTCAATACATTAGCCTTTCTTACTCACTTTGCAGCTGTGCGGAGAGCTTCCTCAGCATCTCGGAGATTTGTCTGGAGGGATTTACGCTGAAACTCCATCTGCAGAATCTGCTTTTTACCCTGCCGTAGCTCCTGTTCCCTCCTCCTCAAGTCATCTTTCATTTCTGAGAGTCCCTGAGGTTGTTTGTTGAACATTGACTGTGAGTGCTATGTTTGGTGCATTGGTTGTTTTTTTTTTTCCTTAATACAATTTTCAGCAAATGCTGTCATACTATATCAAAACATGTTTCCTATGCAATATTTCATTACATACTATTAATAAAGCTTTCATGAAAGTTCCTGTGAGTGATAACATATCTACACACTGGGGTATTCTAACTCTACACTCTCTCTTTCTCTCTTACACACACACACACAGAAGAAAATAAACCCAAATGTTTTCTGGTCAAATGCACCAAAGGAAGAGAAAGCACCCTCACAATCATAGCTTCTGAAAGAGTCTGCTGTCGCTGGACACCCTGTGTGTCGCACAGGTCCAATCGCTGGGTGAGCTCTTGAAGCTGACGACTCTGCTCATTAAGAATCTGCTGGGCTGTTTGTTCTCTCTTCAGTGCTTCATTTAGTTCACTGCAGACCTTCTCAAACTTATCCATCACGACAAACTTAACAGGCTGCAAAAAAAGAATCAACAATGCTGCTAAATGGCAAAATGTCATTTCAAAGTGACATATGAACCTAAGGAAACAGAAGATTACAAAAAAATGTTACAGTAACGGGCCAATGTAAGATAACAGGAAGTACTGAAAAAAAAACAGAAACAAAGTAATGCAAGAGAAATCAATATAAAATAATGCATCATGAACAAATAAGGCTGTTAGCAAAGTGCACTAGAAATCCAGAACGTGTCCATCATCAAAGATGATAATATAATAATCAGTGCAGTACAAATCCACAAACTCACATTGTCACCACAAGGTTACCATCATCAAAGATGATAATGTAATAATCAGTGTAATACAAGTTGACAAACTTACAATGTCACCATCATCAAAGATGATAATGTAATAATCAGTGCATGTCACGCACCACACATGGACATGCACATTCTTAACGGGAAAACAAAACATGAGATCACTTTGGTGAGGAGTGTCCCCAGGGCTGCCGAGAACCAGCATGGGCCCCGGGGTGGACTACCTCTACAGGCCCCAGGGCAGGCCTCTCCAGCCCCTTGTAATTGTAATAGTAAATTATTTTCCCAGTATATAATAATATCAAAAAGCGTACCAAGAGCCACAAATTAGGCGGGAAAGTAAAGCTGCGCGGACCCGTATGTAACCGCAACCACGTCCCCCTGTACCGACAATCGGTCTTCATGCGAGGATGCCAGGTGGGTCATGATGCGCTGCGCCAAGTTGTCACAACTCTCGAACTAAAGGTTTTCGATTGTTCTCTTTTCCGAAAGATGAAGAGAGGTGAGTATTAAGAATTTCTTGCTTAAGTATTTCCTTTGTTTTGAAGATTTAACAAGTCGCATTTAATTTTGGCTTTGTCACATATGCTGCTTAGTAGTATCACTAGTCTTGTGTTGTCATTTCCATAGAGGTCAGAAGTGGGTGCAGAACTGCCGGCGAAGCGATCTGTTGGGCCAGCAGGCATCATATTTGAATGCTCCAGGTGATGGTGGATGGTCTCATCATGCAAAGTGCAAAAAGCAACTGCATCGAAGACGGCGAGCACTTTTTCTTGACGATGAACAACATCAGTACTCAGCGCACTCCAGTGATTTCTGATGCCAGGTGTGAGCAAAGAGAAAGATGTGAAATCTCCCAGTTTACTTTTACCAACTCTGACGAGAAACTATCGATTCCTGAGGACAATATTTTAACTTACATTTCTGGTTACATAGCTAAAAAGGTCCAAAAGAAAGTATGTCCAGAATGTAAAGAAATCATTACTGGAAAACAAGAAGGAACTGTAAGAGAGACCCTGTTGTCAATTAAGCAGGTACCTCATGGTATGGGATAGTAGTCCCAACATCTCAGCTGGTAACGTTTGTGGAGGAACTTGAAATTATATTAAGAAAATCTTAACAGGTCCTCCACACGGACCGAGTGAGAGCTCAATTTCTGGAATGTTTTGTACAGAACTCGAGTTCGCTCATGTGTTCCTCCAACAAATGGAAACCACTCAGTCTTGTTGCTCAATTGTTTTTAAATATACGGCTGCACTTTGCAATGAAAGAAAACGATAGACATTTCTCTGCAGCCTCTGCAAGGAAAAATAGAAACATGTTAAAACTGCAACATCTGTAAATATATGTGCGCATATTTTATATTTTTGCAAAGGCACTGGGTGTAAAGAGGTTTTAGATATGGAACAATCATAATGTCTTCGTGTTAAAAGAAATCTGTCCAGTTGGAGTTACTTGCAAAAGCCATACTAATATATACTTGAAATGTTTCATTTTATTTTTTCTTGTTTTTCTTCTCAATTAGAAAAGTTGCACCTTTGAAATATGTTTTCAAGCTCTATTTCTGAAAAGTATGAAAACATGTGCACCTGATTGTGTGTATGTTGCCAGTACACGATGGTCAGAAGGCTAGTGATGTTCACTTCCCTAAAGGGGGAGCAGCCGTCCGCCCCTTGACCGCCACCTGGCTTCAAGCTCTCATATAACAATGGTGGCTCTTGGTACGCTCTTTGATAATATTCTTACAATTCTTACAGTACCCCACTCCATAGGAAAAAATCCCCAGATTGTTCTGGTGGTTAGTCCCATAACAGCTCACATGTCTGCCCCGCGTCAGTGGTCCTTGGGAGGGCACGGTTATTGGCTGAAGAAGTGCACACAGCACTGTCAGGTCGCTCAGCCTCACTGCGACGGTCCCTCCCCTCAGCTCGGAGATAGGAGGCCGTTCCCCTCCGGTACTGCTCATAAAATAGTGGTGAAGCGCTTAAGCCTGTCACCCATCTTGCTGGTCCCCAGGTCGCCTTCCTCATTCTTGCTTCAGGTGTCTTATCCCTCAGTTTCAGAGAGAGCCTTCCTTGAGTCCAGTGTATTGCTTGTAGCACACAGCAGAGAGCTCTCCTGATGAGTCCCGACAATAGCCAACTCACAGCATTAACAGTAGCAGCAACAGCACTCAGCCTCAGTAACAGCAACAGTGATGACTGCAACGACAGCCACAGTGACAGCCCAAGCGACAGCCCTCTGGCTGTTTATGGGCGGGCTTAAATACTCACCCCTGTACACCTGGACAAAGGGCGAGCTCTGCCCGCACCGCACATGAGGCTCGAAAAAATTGCTTTTTCCCTTTTCCCTGTGGTAGAGGGGTAAGAACACAGGGGCAGTTGTACCCCCGTCTCCTCTCTACCAGCCCTGACCATGACAGCACAGTACTAGGCCATGAACTCACAATGTCACTGTCATCAAAGATGATAATGTAATAACCAGTGCAGTATAAGTCCACAAACTCACCCTGTCACCACTGCATTCAGCAGCTTCAGCAGCTGAACCAAGGCCTGCTATCTGTGTCTTCAGACTGCCCAGTTCTGTCAACAGCTGTCGTCGCTCAATTTCCACAGAGTGTAGGCGTTGTATAAAGTCTAAAATGTGGTTTTGAAGAGCTACCATCAATTCCTGAACAAAAAACAAACATATAAACACTTTTACAAAAAAAGCATCTTTGGGCATTGACACCCACCCACAAACACAACTAACATTTTTTTCTGAAAACTGTGTCAGAAAACCCATTTAAGACCTGTATTTCCTATTGTGGCTTACATTTTTTTTCTTTATTCTACTCACTTTGTCATTTTCATCAAGTGAGACCCCAGGAATAAACCAATAATCTTTTATTTATCGTTTTCAATTGGTTTTAATGTCCTAAGAAATGCTCCAGAAATCAGAATGAGGAACTTATTTTCAAGGAAGATCATATGCCCTACTATAAACACAAACATACCTGGGAAGACACTAAAGAGTTTTTCTCTGCCACACTCATGCCCTCAAGCAAACGAGCAAGACTGCGTGTTAAGCGACCCGTCAGTGACCGGCGATCCCTCAGTGCTGCCACAGGCTGCAGTTGCACACTAGGGAAGAACTGAGCTAAATGGTCCATCAGTTTGGAGAAGGATGACCTTGCTGCTGCCACCAAAGCTCGATGTTCTACAGGCGTACCTGCCAAACAAAGGCAGCATTCACATGAAAAACATCACCTTGAGAATGATCCAGAAGTCTGTGATGTGTAGCTTGTTGAAATTTTGTAAGATAAATGTTTTATCTATTGAAGGTGAATAGCATCAGGTCATAAACTTAAGAAACTGGAGTGAAATGAAGGATTAGAAATCAGTTGAAAAGAAAACACAACAACAGATGTGAAAGAAAAACCACATAAAAGCTATCACCAAACACACTTAAATGGTTGGACTTAACAAACTTAACACTAACAGTTACAACTCTAAATGTGATGCATAGTGGCTCAGGTGTCAAAAATACATAAAAAGAAGCTATGAAGTAATTCATTGGGAAAAAGAGAGATGTAAGATCCTGCCATGCAGCTTGTATGTAACAAGACTGGTGGGTTGAATAACTGTGCCAGCTGATGTGTACATGTATGAAAGAGAATTTGTGTGTACAAGTAGTGTGGCTGGACCTGTCATTAAAGACTTCATGCATAGAAGACTGTGGAGACAGTTACAATGAGGATAGGAAACATTTACAAAGTGTGCATATTATAAAGCTGTAATGGATTTACAAAAGATCAATATGGAAAGAAATTTATTCATGACTTCCGTATCTGTTTCATTCACATTTACTCCATACATTTTGTTACAACTACACTAAACACTATAACGAACCTTACTAAACAAGCCTGTAACATTCAAGAACAAACAGACTGTCTACCCTAGTGCATCTATCAGGATGCAAAGTTAGAAGAGTGAAGTTGGCATACCTCCACTATTTGTGCTGTGAGCTGCATCAGTAACATCTGCCATGCATGCTGTCACAGTTTCTGCCAGTGCAGAACTTGTCAGCCAGTTAAGGAGATGGGCCTGACCCACTGGTACTCTGGGAGATGAAGCCAGAGGAAGGGTGCTCTCGGTAGAATCTTGCGTTGACACATCTTCTATTCTGGTCACTGCAAGCATAGAGAAATAACCACATCCTTGCTGTTAGTGTATGTTTCCCTCTCTCTCTTAGCAAGCATCTTACATCCTTTTGTCAGTCTTCAAAACCTTTGCAATTCCATCCCTGAGCTGCTGATTAATTACTTAGAAATTTACATGTCACCACAGCTACCTTGTTATTAATCTATCATATTCTGTTTTGGAAATATCAAAACAGATGAATGGTGGAAAGAATAGTCTTAAATATGTAACATTTTGTGGCAGCACAAGAAAAATATCACTGTGCACATAAGCCAGTAACACATCCACCCACACACGTGCACACACGATGAACGCTCTTAAAATCAAGTTGCCCTTTCCCCTGACATTTACTATTTTCAACTAGTCATACACTTCTATATAATTTCTGTTGCTTCACTCACCTGGAGCAAGTATTCGAGGAAGTTTCACACCACCTGTTAGTACAACAATTCCATTACCAGCAGATGCTGTGTCATAAGCTACAAAACAGCGGCAGCAAAGTTGGCCAAGACGAACTAAACGATGGGCAGCTAAAACAACAATGACCCCAACTCGGAACCCAATCAGATGCTTGCGAGGCAGTTTTCTGTCATGAACCTTTGGCTGTTCAGGCTATAGAAAGATACATAAAGACATCATGTCACTCAGATGTCTACATTATTGATGAAACTACCTGAAGAAGCATGATACTATTCTGAATTAGAAACAAAATCTAGCAAAGTCAAGAAATGTAAAATTTTGTGCTTGGCAACATGGGTGAACATTAGATAGATAAAAATCACACCTAATGTGTGGGAATGAAGGCTATACATATATGTTTGCACCATATGCCAGCGTGAAACAAAGAAAAACCATGAATATGGTTAATATAATTACAGTTCTGCAAAAAATATACTGCCTGATACACAGTATCAAAACAACTGGTGTATCAAATGCAGTAGAACCAAATTTATGCAAAGACAGACCTGCGAGAGTTCAGCTGTAAGTACGTTTGCAAGATAGCGGGCCCTGTCTCGGCAGTTATCCCACAGAACCATCTGCTCCTCCAAAAGGTGGCGCTGACTTGACAATGCATTCATCCGGGCATAAAGAGGATACACAGCTCCACATAGCAGGGCACATGCTGTCAGGAGGGACCGCGACTGTGTCTGTGCTTCTGACAACTGCTGCCGAAGGGCTGAGCATTCTGTCTCCAGACCTTGTTGAACACCACCAGTTGCACGCATCTTCTCCCAGGCTTGGTCAGCCATGGACTGACTCTTCTTAGTAAACAACAGATAAATATTCCCAGTCTATTAGTCTTCAAAGAGATGTGTATGCCTAGAAACTTTTGTCATCTCACACAACTTCAGCTTCAGTCTTGATCAACTTCATCAGATTTTTCCGTGCATCCACCTTATTTCACATAGTATCAGTCTTAACCTCTCATGTCAAGCTACTCTTCCTAACATGCAGCAGTTTTGCTACCCCTCACAGATAATTTTTTTTAAGCAGAAATCCTGTCTTTTACCAGCACTCATTACATCAGCTGGGAATATTCTAGACAAACCTTTGTCCTCAGCTGGAGGTCAGCCAACAGCTGCTTGTAGTGTTGCTCCATCTCCTCCTTCTGCTTGGTCCAGCTAGTTTCTCGCTCCCGTGTCAGCGTGGTTAGACGTGACAGCTGCTCTTCATGTGATTTCTGCAGTTCTGCTACAACCTCATCTCGTGATTTCAGATTTTCATTTAGGGTCTTTGCCTGCACAGAGAGCAAAAAAAATAGGCTTTAAGTAGCCACTTTACATATGTTGTGTTTTGTCAGAGTGTTCTTAAAAATCAACAATAACTGGTTCTAATTAAAGACATTGCACATTAAGTCAACATGGTGAAATCATTTATTTTATAATTTTATTTCCTTTGCAAATAAGTAACAAAAGATCAGTTATGAAATAAATGCTAATTAGGGAATTAATAGTCATATATAGATCTGAGAAAGGTAAATATTTCAATAATCCAGTGGGTACATGACTGAAAAGGAACCTTTTCTTCAGCTTGATGAAGTGAATCCACCAATGAAATAACTTGTTCATACACCATTTCTGCCAGGTCATTCCAAGAGAAGTAACTGGGTGGTTTGTCTTGTTGGGGCACTAATACCCGAGCAGCTGTGAGGCGGTGGTACAGTCCATGCAAACAGGCAACTTTTTCCTGTGCTCAGTCAGATGTAAACAAAGTTTTTGTACCGAATTTCACCAAACATGAAAACAGTCTGAGTAACAAGAGTTTACGTACGCATGTGCACACACACACATATGCACGCATGCATGCTCAGATTTAAACATTCTTGCATAAATAGCTACACAGTGAGAAATAACAGACTAGTTGTTCTTGCTAGCCTTATGGCAGTGTATAATAAAGAAAGATTGCTGTAGACTCCCAAATGTCTCTTTCACGTATGCAAACATCCATATACCTCATTGTCCTGTTTATGTCTCTTCACCAACTTCATGATCTACAAAAGCAAAATATTCCATGATGTTTTTCTAATTAAAATAAAAAGATACTAAAAGATTTTATGACAAATTTTGATGTATGAGGATTAATGTAAAGAGAGCTCACAAAGCTTGTAATTGTTACAGGAGTGGAGAAGTGTCATTAAAATAATCTTTGCCAAAGCATAAGCTACAACAAAACTCTTAGGACCAAAACAACATGGTTTCTCTTTGTATAGCTAACACACATGTTGAAGCATTGATATAATTAAATTTTGTTTGAAGTATCTCAAAGACAACTGAACTTGATTGTAAACACACCTCTTCAGACAACTCCTGGATCCTGTTACGATCCTTGCCCTGGGAGGTGCTAGTAGTCTCCAGGCTAGATCGCAGTTTGCTGACCATGGCTTCTAACTCACTATAGCTTGCTCGTGTTTTGTTCAGCTCTTTGGCTGTCCGTGTGTAATTTTTATGTGTATCCTGTCAGAAAAAAATGTCAGTGACATGGAATCTAAAACACTCCATTTAGACAGCTGTGGGAAGATGATGCTGAGAAGCAATATGTAACTGCATCTGAAAGAGCTGAAATGCATATGCCAGGCCATTTCCCTTAAGCAAACATGAAATAAGTAGAAAAGCAAAACAAAGAAAAGAAGAAATGGCCAGGCCTCACCTCCAGTGACTTGTCTTTGGTTTTAATCATTTCCCTGAACGTGTCAGCCTCTTTGGTTAGCTTCTCACACTGCCTTCTGGATTTAGACAACTTGAAAAGACAAGTGCACTATCATACTCTATGTCTCATCTACAGGCAAATTTTGCAAGTAAAATATGTAATCTCATCAGTATGCATTATTTAGTTTGATTACACTTCATGTTTATTTTCTCTTTCCACAATGCCTGATGACATGAGGTTAATTAAAATTCATACTTGTTTGAAACAATTTATGTATTAGATCTTTCTTGGCCTTTCTCTAACCTCACCTCTTCTGCTGTTGAATCCAGCTTACGGCGATAGGAAGTCAAAGTGTGCTTCAAGTTTTCCACAAGAGCAGATGGTGCCACTGACTTCTTTTCTTGAGAACTCTCCTTCTTGGAAATCACAATTTCTAGCAACATACCATCATCACCACATCCACACACACCAGCACCCGACACACAAGCAAATGCAAGCATGTGTATGTGTGTACACACATGCATTCACACAAACACACATAATAAGGTGCATGTTAGTAATAAAAATATTCCTCTATGGTATATACAACAGATGCTAAATTTATCAATGTTTACAGGCACTGAACTAACATAAACCCTGGGAAATACAAATGTAAAACGCAATAGTTTCATTTATTCATTCATGTGAAGAAAAAAAACATCCAGGGCCATTGTTCAGTATATAAAGTGAACAAAGTAAATTAAGCAGCAAACTTTATGTCTGAAACAGCAGACTGGGTATGGAACTTGAGGCTTTTTACATATACTGGAAAAGGTGAACTCTTCAGCAGACCATTTGTCTGAACTAACACAAGACAAGGTGAACTCTTCAACAGATTCTTTGTCTGAACTAACACAAGACAAAGGGCATCTGCTCACTAACCTCTGCTAACTCCTATAACCTTAACCTATCATTTAGTCTCAACAATAATCATACTTGTCTTTTTGTTCTTGTCCTCCAGATCAAAATTCAGAAGCAGATATTCTAATTCTTTGAAAGCTGTCCCATAAGAGTCTTCTAAAAATGCCTGTCTTTTCTTGGCCTGAAACATCACAAAATTGCCAAAGAAAGTCAACTAAAACATTTTCTTTTAATGAGAATAATCCCCCCTCTCCAAAAAAACCCCAACAATCAATGTGAAAGTTTGCATGCATCAGGCATACATTATAACTACATATAACAGCCTCTCAACAAAGTCCTGAATGTCGACATCACGTCAGTGATCCAACCTACACTTTATCTTGATAAGTCAACAAATGCCTTCCTCACCTACAAAAGACAACATTCTTTCTCACCTTTCCCAGCTCTGTCTTGAGTTCATTGAAGTTCTTTTGGTGGACTTCTAGCTCTTTGGACAAGCTGCCAATAACTGTCTTTTTCTCCTCAATTTCACCACCCAGCTGACGTCTCATGCCCAGGTACTCCTTTTCTAGCCTGACAATCGAATACACAAAAAAAGAATATACTGAAATAATAAAACTTCATGTCTGGAGAAAGAGAAACAAAATTAAGATATTTTATTCTCTCATTCTGACACCCCTGAGAATATAACCAATTTACATCAAAAGAAAAATCCCATGTCTGGCAATCCTTGTCTCTCTCTCCATCATTTAAGTGAAAGATTAAGTATGCCAATGCTGATGGGCTGTATACAGACTGTTGACCACGACCATTGTTGACATTGTTCTGTTTTGTTTTATGTTAAGTTTTTTTTTTTGTTTCACTGGTGGCCTTGTAATTAAGAGTCAATCGAATTTTCTCACTATTATTAGCTGTCATCCTCAATATCAGTATCATCACATCCATCATCATGACATCTCTCTCTATTTTCTCATCCCTGGCTCACTCACACTCCACCCTTTCTCCATCTGACTGCCTCACTTCTGTTTACAGTCAGCAGTTGCAGTTTTGCTGTGACATATCCATAGTTGCTGGCTAGGCATGTAATGTCATTTACTCGCACTCTTTTTTACTTAATCACCAACATCAGTCAACAGGAACTGATAAATATACAGGAGTGCAGGCAGACAGGGAAGAGAATGTTTTTAGTGCTTACCGCATTGTTGCATACTGGCCTGTCCATGAAATTTCAACAGTTTACATGAATCAACATGCAAGTGACTTGCAGACATTTACAGCATAGCCTCCAACTCTTCTATACATTGTTAGGCATAAATCTATGTTTCTTTTGTCAATGTCACCACAATACTAATAATTTAGCTTTAGCACTGACAACCTTTCGGTCCAAATCAAAATAAATTAAAAAAATGTAGCTACATCTAGTCTTACTTGTCATGCTTGTTCATGATATCCTTTTTAGTTTTTCTCTCATCATCGTATATTTGTTCGAGCTCTCTGATGGAAAAAAGACATAATATTCCAAACTTATTAATTATGAAGCAGCATTAACCAAGTATCCATAATAATGCTCTATGTTTCATGAAAATGGTCAAGCAAAAAAAAAAAATTCAGAAACAGTGTCCCTGGTACCTTAAAAAAAGGTACTCAAACAGATCTAAAAAGGAAAGCAATCCTCTTTGGGCACACCCACCAAGCTTACACACTCAAAACTATGGACACAGGTATAGACAGATCCGCTGACGAGACCACCAGAAACAGAGGAGGGGGAATCACAATTCAGCTCAAGGATGGAAATTCTCCAGAATGTAATCCAAACAGGCAAGTACTCCACAAAATATAAAGCTGAAGCTGAGGCTCTGCAGACTGCAGTTCAGATTCTCTGGGTCAACATAAAAAAGATTCCTAGCAAAATCGTCATCTTTGCTGATGTTCTGTCAGTCTTGGAAACCCTTTCAAACAGCCAGAACAAGGAACAGAATGGCCTTGTATCAACTTTAAGCATCCTGCAACAATCCACTGAACAAACAGTCTTACAGTGGATTCTCTATCAAAGTAATATGCCTGGTTATGAGAAAGCTGACAGACTGGGAAAGGTAGGTAAAGATATAGGTCTCTTCACGACCTTTTTCAGGTCTTTAGGGAGTGTGGTGTTAGACACCTTGATTTTCATGGGCCAGCTTTATGTGGGGACAGTGCCCATCTCCTCTCCCTTGCAATGTCTAACTCTATGGAGTCAGGTACCCATTCACACCAGCTGGGTCGACTGGAGGAAGTGAGCTGTGTTACACAGGTATCGAACTGGTGCACCTCTTGGTTCAGACACCAGCACTCTAACAACTCAACTATTCGCTCCCTGAGCAAAGGAGGGAGAGCCTAAGAGACTCCCACCCCCATTCCTTGGTCAGCCAAGACAATAATTAAAACCAAGCACATGAAAAGGTGGCTCCAGCAGTATCCCAGCTTCAGCAGCCAAAATCCCGCGTTGAGGAGTCCCCTGAGTGCCGCTACAGCATGGCACCAATGACAGTGGCCCACTTCCTTCAGGACTGTCCAACCCACCAAAACCGAAGAACATAGTTTGCTGACATACTGATGAAAGAAAAGATCTTTGAATCCCTGTGGTGTCCACAGCACACAGCAGACTCTGTCAGAGCCTCTGGAGTAATTGTGTGAGCAGTCAAGGAAAAAAAGTAGTTGAGCAAAAACTATGGCTGGAAAGAGATTTTTTAAAAACTGTTCAATATCTTGATGCCAACTATAGATTGTTAACAAATAGCAATGTTATTATATATGCTGAGGGTGCAACAAATGTTGAGAGAAAGATATAATAAGGAAGACTAAGATCCACCACTAACCTGATTTGTTTTGTCAAACGTTCCACTGCTCTGTTAGCCTCAGCATTGGCTGATTTCTCCACTTCCAGAGATCCCTCTAGGTCTCTAACACGCAGCTTTGACAGTAAAACCAGTCACTTCATTGTCACTCTGTAGCATACTTCACAAAAATCTCATGACATATTAGACATCTTTCAAATATATTTCACAGTATACAGGTAGGTGAAACCAACATCACCTTCGCATCATCTGTTAGGAATCTGGGATTTATTGTCACTGCAGACATGACGCTTGATAAACATGTTACAGCTGTCTATCAGTCTGCCTATTATGAGCTCCCTAAGATCAGTGCCATCCGTCACTTTCTCTCTACACACGCTACCAACACTCTTGTCTGTGCGTTTGTTCTTTCTTGACTTGACTACTGCAACTCCTTGCTCACAGGCTGCCCCTCAAACCTCATTCAAAGACTACAGAAAATACAGAACTCTGCTGCACTTCTGGTGCTTAGAGCCACGAAACGGGACCATGTTTTCTACACTGGCTACCCATCCGTTCTCGCATCCAGTACAAACTGTCTGTGCTGTGTTTTCATTTCTTTGCTGGCTCCTGTCCTATTTCTCTGAACTTCTCATCCCTTACGTTCAGATTAGACAACTACACTCTTCGTCTGATGACTGTATCCTAACTGTCCCTGTCACCAGAACAACAACATATGGTCACAGGATTTTTGGCTACCGTGCAGCAAAACAATGGAACTCTCTCCCTTTACTATCTGCCACCTTCCCACAACTGAATCCTTCAAATCTGCACTGAAAACTCACCTCTTCCTTGAGCATTACTCCTAACACAGTCCACACAATGCTCGTCCTTTTTACCCTCCCCACCTTCCGCTCTTGGTACTTTTCTACCCATCTTTCTCTGCAGAATCACTATATTCTCTGCTCCTGTTACTTGGTGCCTTTTTGTGTTTTCTGTTTGTCGTCAGTACGGTTGTTTATTCTTCAGTCCCTCGTGTTCTATCCATTTAGTCCATGTCTCTTCTCCGTTTTAAGCGCTAAGAGCATGCTCTCTACGAGTGTGAATATGCGCTATAAAAATCTTCATTTATTATTATTATTATACTCATCCTATCATTATCATAGTGCCTCAACCGTAAATTCAGCTTGCGTTGTCAATGCAATCGCAATGCTAATGCACAGTTCAAATAATATATGTACCTGCTGTGGGGTGACTAACTTAGCAATGCTCATACAGCAACAGCATGCCTCAAGACTGACAAAAATTATCTTTCAAGGACCAGACCATTATTGCTGCACTAAAGAATAACAATATCGTTGTAAACCACAATAAGATTTACTGTAATCCTGATATGCTTGTAAATTAACAGCAGAGAATGTGAAGGCTTTTGGAAGCTAGATGATAGCAAGAAAAAAATAGCCTCTATGAAAAGACGTGCTGTGGACATTGAGATTTTCTTAGCATCACCAAGGAAAAACTCTGTGAAACATATCTGGTGCTGATATAAAGGTTGAGAAAGAAAACTACCTGGATGATTTCTGAGTTGAATTTAGTTTCCAGATGAGCTGCTCTTTCTGCCTCAATGCTTTCCTCCAGAGATTTCAATCTTGTTATAGTATTCTGTAAAGCACAAACTAACACATTTTGTGGTTTACCAACAAAACAAGATGTTAATCAATAATATACTCCCATATTTGGATAAGAACAAACAATGTGGGTGTGTGTGTGCACATGCATGTACATGCACGTTCATCCATGTCTTATTAGGCCATAGGTGAGCTGCTAGTAATCTTTTTTTCCCTGCCCCTTTTTGAAGATAAATTTGCTAGCTTGACATAATACTTTTGACTCTAGTTCTGGAATTATTAACATATCAAGACCTTCTAAACGATAGCTAATACTGCGGTAACACACACACACACACACACACACATTTATACAGTAGCTAGTCTGCATCCTTGAACATCAACATGAATCAGAGCTAGCTCTGCTACAACCATTTCAGCGTACAGAGCATAACTGAGGTGACAGTTACAATGTACCTCAAGATCTTTCTTCAGTCTTTCCTCACGTTCCTTGAAGAATCTGATTTCTGCTAAGGCTCTCTGTAGGTCATCAGACTGATTCTTATGCTCCACTGTAATATTTTTTAAAATCCTTTAAAAAAATCTAGCTATCTTGCAATTCATGAAAGTTTCATAGTACAGCTTGTGTCCTCTGCATCTTTCTAAAAGGTATTGAATTTCTCATTTTACGATGCTATGATGCTGTATTCACATTTTCTGGCAAGTGAACATGAGATTTTAAATCAGGGATAACAGCACAGTTCCATAATCTGCTGCAAACATGATTTAGCCACCCTTGCTAGACAACTTTTATAAGCTTCAAAAGATGCATTCCTTCAAGATGACATTTTCTACTCTATGCAAAGAATTTTTGAATATTCATAAAGATTACTCACATTCAAATTCATGAACTTTCTCTCCAAAACCACCAATGGTCCTGTTTACAAAACATAAACATGAACAAGTAACGTCAACTATCATGCATTTCAGTTTTATTATACTTACATATTTCTGCACAGTTCATGAAGAAATAATACTTAAGGTAACTATAAAATCAGCAGAAGCTCAAAGAAAATAGCTCAGAATAACAACAAACTAAAAAATAAATAAATGAGATCTTGTAATTTAAATTCATTTTGAAAAGTTGCACTTGAACTATATGTTTCTATTTTATACATGAAACCTGTACCCAAATTTCTTACACATCTAATAGCAAAACTGATCGACACTGATAAAAAAAGAATTACTTCCATGAAAATGCCCTTCGACTGAACATTCTAGGATGTATTAATATTAAAAACCACTTAAAGCACAATTAAAAAAAGGAATTTATTTACGCCTCCTGTTGTTGACACATCACAGCCAATCTATCTCTTTCATTTCGGCAAACATCCATCTCAGCCTTAAGACGAGCAACTTCTTGGTCCTGAAGAAGGAATCAACTAAATATATCTTGTAACCATCTGAATTATCTTTTGAGTCTAAATACTTTCTAAACATGTTCTAGACAACACAGATTCTTAGATCTATGTCATTTTGCATATGTGTATGCATGTCTGAGAACACACACCACCGCTACACCACCACACACATACAAAACATGTGAGTGTGAGACAAAGTGAATAAAACTCGACATAAAGACCCTAGATCCACTAACAAACTTCTCAAACCACGTGGGACTTCTGGAGTACCCTGTCAAAGCACTATGTTAGAACTGCAGTGTGAATTACAAGATAGTCTCAACAAATTTTTTTACTTCGAATGAATTAGACATACAGGCCAGAAAACAGTGAGGAATGCACAGATGTATGAAAGAGCACATATATAAAGATCCAGTTTTGTGTACCTGAGTGGTCCAAAATAGGATTCATCACTGACAGATGTTACAGAAAAGATGGCACATAACTCTCTTTCATACCCCTTCCTGGAACATCTAGCTACTTACCCGGTCACTGATTTCTTCCTGCAATCTGCACTCACGATCTTCTGCATTTTCTTTAGATTTCTGTAAATTCTGTTGCAAGGCTCGTATCTCATCATTTAGGTCACTGATTTTGTCTACAAAACGGATCCAATTGTTTATGATAATACAGAGTAATAATACACACATAGTTTTTGGTGTAAAAAGGCAAAACGAAGGTAAAAAATAATGCCAGAGATTGCAAAAACTAATGACACCATGGGAGAAAACAAGGCATTTATGGTAATGATGATGATTGTCATGGTGGTGGTGGTGATGATGGCGATGGTAACCGTAGTTATGATGGTGGTGATGATGACAACAATAGTTATGATGGTGGTATGATGATGTATTTTGCAGCACGACTGTTTCCTGAAAAAAATGCATAAATTGTTCACTTGACAGAATCAGATCCTCTCACATTTCTATGTAGATCAGAACAAATGAGCTAATGTACGATCTAGTTTCAACTAGAAACAACATACGTTTCAGTTCATCATGAACCTCCTGAAGAGCAGATTCTCTCTGCAACGACTGCTGTCTTGTTTGTGACAACTCACGCTGAACCTTGGTCATCTCAAACTCTACATTATGACGAGTTGCTTCCCCTTTCTCTACCAGAGCGCGCTGTTTAGCCAGCTGGTTTTCCAGGGAGGCAATCTGTATCACAAAGAAAAATGAGACTAGTAATATAAAGCAATAAAAATGTATTTTCATTGCATAATACTTGAACATATTTACTTTCATCATTATTTTATCTTTGCCATTGTAAACATAGAACAAAATAATATGAATGAATGAAGCATGAATTGTTTTACTAAATTTGATATACTTTTGAAGTTTTATTTTATTACAGTTTTATATTTAAAACAATTATCCAAATTCATTTGATTCCCATTCATCTCACCTCTTTGTTGCATTGGCTTGTTACCTCTAGCTTTTGCTTTTCTGCAGCATTCAGACGTTTTCTTAGTTGGGCTACGGTCTCTGTTCAGAACAACAGTTTTCAGCATCTAAAGAATCTATTAAATTTGTATGCTAATTATTAATTTGGGGCTTAATGGATGTGAAGAAAAACAGTGGGAGGACTCAGAAATGCAGAAGGTCTGAGACAACACATAGAAAAATACCATTTTTTTGTAGTAACATTTCTTTGAGTATTTACCAGAAGACATGACGAAGTGGAATTCACTCTACTAGCTACCCTACGCCAGCTGTCTGCTCTTGATTAACTAAAGTCAATCAAATAAACAGGGACCACACAGACTCAACACCCTCCATCCCTTCCCACATCACACCCCCCTGCCCCCTGTCTAGCCAATGTGTTTAGCTCTCTGGTTTATCACCAGAACTGTGAAGAGCTGGGAGATGGCTGGGAACTAGCACCCATCTCATCTAATAAGTATTCGAAAAAATAAATTGTACTGCCCAAAATGGTATTTCTTTTTTGTACTGTACCAGCAGACATGACTATGTGGAGAATAAATAACAGGTGAGGCATGTGGCAGTCCAGCAAAGAAAGGAGGCTACTGCTATAGAAGTAGAAAAATCGTAGACATTTCAAATCCAGCCAGGCTGCATAACAATAGGATGCTGTATGCTAAGCTATGGAGACAGGGTAGGCAGGAGAAGTCATTCTGTGGGCAAAATGCTTCCGACTGCATCCAGAGAATCAGAGTGATCTGCACAGTCCCTCAGGTAAAACCTAGTGAACGTGGAATGGAACTGCCAGTCTACTGCCTTATAATGTCTTTAAGGGACACATTACAAAAAAAAAGTTGGGTTAGTTGCTACTTAGCCAGATCATGGAGTTCCGTTATTGGAAGAAAATACTATGAGACCTCCTAATCTGGGCCACAAACCTTAGATTTGTAAAGGAGACTGAGCTATCAGCCCAAAATTCCAGACAGGACAGGTCTGTAAAAGGGGGAGGAATCTCTGAAACTCGTGTCTGAGCAACTGCTACCAAAAATCAGGTATTGCAAGTAAGCAGCTTATAAGGAGTGCAGGACAAGGAAAGTTCAGGTATGTGATGACTCATCCAAAATTCCAGAAGGGAACCGGAGATGACTCATAGCCATGTGCAAATTAGCCAGTAGGTAAAAATTTTATGGGATCCCTATATCCCACAACCTGAAATGGCTAAGGTATTGGAGAGCACAACCCTATAGCCCTTAATCATGATGGGCACCAAATCCTTCAAATTGAACAAGTAAAGGAGAAAGCCTGCCACATAAGCCGTAAATGTCCAAAAGCTAAAGGCCTTGTTTAGTTCTCCACTGGTCAAAGACCCTCCACTTAGCCTCATAAATAGCTAAAGTGGAGGGCCTTCAAGTAGTAACTACGAACATCACTGCTTCACAGAGCATTTGCCTGGCAACTGCACTCCTAATAACACCCTCATATGAAGGTTGAGATGTTCTGGGACTGAATGAAAGATTAGTGCACAGCTGTCACAGTTATGTAGGAGGATGTCCAGTCACTTAATCCCCAGACATTTAATCCCCAACACTTAATCCCTAGACTTTTAACCCCTAGGCACTTAATTCCCAGACACTTAATCCTTTATAAAGCATTGTGTAATGCTTTTGTCAAAGCATCAAGTGTCTGGTAACATTAGTGACAGCAGGAAATGAAATAATCAAGCAGTTATCTACTCACAATCATGAGTGCAACACAGAAAAGGCGATAGCAAAGAGCGCAGTGGGAAAAATGAAGGAGAAGATGACTGAATCAACAACAACGCCCGTGGCTTGTCAAGCTGCAGTAAACGTCAATTTACCTCCTTCTGTTCTAATGGCTCTACCAAGTAAGAGTACTATAAACAGGACTCTGAACAGACATCGTGGGAGACTCAGAAACAGAGATGTCTACGTAAGGATTGTCAGCTACACAAGGCATCTGTTCTACAGTCATGCACCGTCACAGAGAAATGTCCAAAGCGGAAGTATGCTGCATTGGCCAGGAGAATTAGCAACATTGTACAGCGATATGAGGCAATGGATCATCTTCGGTACCTCCGATCATTAGCTTACCTGTCATATTGATTAACAAATACCTCACAAACACTTAAGACCAATTTTCATATCATATTGTTGAAGAACATTGAATTTGATAGCTCACATGAACTTTAACTGCGGCCCTATGTTCCACTGGAAGCGAACAGGAATAAAAAGAATGAACTTTAACTAATGTTTTATATGTTGAAAAGACGTGGAAGTTAAGTATTATTTTAATCGTCAAACTTTTTGTGATGTTTATATGAAAATAATTACTTGAATTTGAATTAAATTTTTCACTGACTTCATAATTTTTTTTAGTGGAAATTTCATTTTTAGGATTAAGTGTCTGGGGATTTAGTGCTTAGGGATTAAAAGTCTAGGAGATTAAGTGTCGGGGATTAAGTGTCTTGGATTCATGTTACTGCAAAACCAACATACAGCAAAGGTGGCAGCAAAAACACAACCTATGCAGTTAAAGTTGGGAGAAAACTGTATAGGTGAACTAACTAGATACCAGGGTGGGATATGGAGGAAGGAGAGACAACTTGATCAAGTTTGTGTGCTTCTTGTTCATCCCAATTCTGGCCAATCAAGACCAGACAGCTGGAATTGGGAAGCTAGCATCATAGACACCACAAAGTCAACTCATTGGTTACAGTATGAAGAAGAAATGATAAATGGTGTTTTCCTTAAATCTTAAAATTATACGATGAAGCAGCAGATTTCTCTAAAGTTCTAGGCAAAGCTTTTGGTAAGAGACAATAATGACAACTAGCAGGATAACAATTCATGCAGATTCTAAAGCAGTCCAGATTTGAAAATAATGACTTCTACCTAAAAAAACAGAATGGGTGGGGGCATTATTTGCTCAGAATTAAAGAATAACTATCCTGTATTTCCTCTTTGAGGAGGAGGTAGGGAAAAAAAGGATAAAGGCAGATAAAAATGAGATGATACCCTGTTCTGCCTGCAGATCCAGCTTCAGCTGTTTGTTCTGAATGCGTATCTGATTGACATCGTACACAGAGAAACCTGATGTGTTAAGTATTGTATGCGATGTTGGGCCATCCAACTTAAAATCCTGCAAAAACAAGAATCAAATCAACTAAACTTTTAATTTTCTGATTCACACAAAACACACAGCAAAGTGTGGTCTACTATTTCAAAACATTTTAAGGTGAAAATTGTTATAAGAAGGTTCAGAACATAAAACATAAACTATTTCTAATAAGAGAAATAACAATGTTCAATTTGATAATAATGATGAATCTACTTATGGATGTCAAAAATTTGTGTGATGACATTTCTAATAATGTGAAAATTGACTGATGTCATATCTTACAGTCAAAATTTCAAAATATTTAAAATACTGTCTATGACAACAACAACAAATAAATTAAGATCTCAACTTCATTCAAATTTCTCTCTTTTTTTGCTATGATCTATGCTTAATGTACTTGTCAACTTTAGTTTTCTACACGAGAAAACAATGATTATTCTAGTCTCAGAATATAATTTTTATAATGACATGTTGTCATATTTTGCAATGTAGATTGTTTTTTGACATTGTACTCAAAATTTTATCAAATAGTTTTTAAAAGGTAGTTATATGATGGTTGACATCTTTTAATCTCTCAAATGAAAATTTTGATGCTTATTATTAAAAGCTTATAAAAACATATAATATTAGAAAAATTGATTTCATGATTGCATACTTTCTGAAAATCACTAAAAGATTCAGTCATTCTATTGCTGTTGAGATCCATAGCGGTCTCCTTAATATCCCATTCTTCGTCGTTTTCGGAGTCCATTGTTTCTGTTTCCAAACAAACAAAATATTACGTCAAAACTTTAGGAGAACCCAGGACGCCATGACACTTTTTACAAACTGGAAAAATTTAGACTAGAATACCGTTAGGGTTATGATTTTATGATAGGTTAGAGTTTACATCATGGCATCCATAACAACATATGTCAATGCGTGAGGGGTCCTCCCAAAGTAGTTTCCAGATAATACATGTGTTGATATAATAAAATAGTATTGTTGATACTGCATATACTCCAAATAAAATCGTAAAACTTCTAGTTTCATAAGTTAAACATTTATAGATAAAATACCGATTTCTGAGTTCAGCAAGAATATAAGGAATACAATTTTCTTAATTACAAGTGTATTCCAGTTTCATGAACAACATGTTTTAACCACGATTGTTTCAACCAAAAAAGTAATAAAATGGCAAGCCAACACGATCTGTTCAAGTCTGGACTAGATCATTCTTGGGTAAGTTTGATAGTATATAATTAATCAGTCGCTAGCAGTACATGAAAAACATATGGTATAACTTATATGCTTCAGATATAAAATTGAAAAAAATGTTCATCAATAAATTATTACATTTGCAAAATAAACTTGTGCAAAATAAATGCATACTAACATTTGGAAGCGCAGACGACCGCCATTGTGTTTGTAATAGAGTTCCGGCGCAGTACCGAAGTAACTGAAGATTGCAATCTGATTGGATAGCAGCTATCATCGTCTGCTATGTTGGCATCCGCAGGACACAGTGGTTCCCAAGACGAAAGCGATTGACGAACCATTGATAATATTCAGTGTGATTTAATTCAGTGTGGTAAGAAATATGTCAAGTCTGGAAAGGAAAGTGGAAGAAACACGTGTAAAACCTGAAGTAGCATTTAAATGAAACATTTGCAGCTGGTCAGGTCGAGATGTAAAAAATCTTACCCGTTCGAACCACAGACTGATTTCACAAGTAAGTCTGCGGTTCGATCATTTTGCACGGTTCGAAAATCCGGTCTTTCGCTATGTGCTGCCGTCGATGATCCTAGATCAGTGTTTGCATGTGACCTTGGTGTAACCAATTCGATCACCGAGTAAATGTCAAACGTCATTAAAAAAAAAAAACTCACTGTTGGTGATCGTTAGGAATATTGTTGATCCACATGTTTACCGATACATTGGGATATGAGGACACAGTAAGAGCACGGACCTTCATTCATAATGAGACAACGGCAATTTCATTTACTTCTTTAGCTAAGTGAACGATAAATGTAGATAAATCAATTAAAGCACGGACTTGTATTACTTGTCCGTGATTCAAGGAATCAGTTGAATTCATTCAAACAAGCATTGACTACTGCACTGTATTTTCAGAGACGAATTTTTTCTTTTTTTTCTCTCTTTTTCCTCTTGTTTGTAAATTGTGGTCTGGTAGCGAAGATAAAGTGTCGAAAAGGTGGAGAGAAAAAAAACTTTCGTCGTCGACAGGATTCGAACCTGTGCGGGAAGATCCCAATGGATTTCTAGTCCATCGCCTTAACCACTCGGCCACGACGACTTCGCATGTTTAGAGAGCAATCTTTTAATTATATAACATTGAAAGGTTTGTTCCCCGGCCCTTAACGACAAACGTTTTATACTACTAACGTTGATTATTTAATGTCTATTTATTTTGTTCTTTTCTTCAGCATCTTTTTCTCGATATAACGTATGCTTTTCTCCTAGGTGATTACACGTACATGCACAATTCTCACACTAAGAAGTAATCGAAAGTGCAGGATGTGCGCAAAAGTGCATTGCAGTCCGCGCATGCGCTGAGAGGAGAACGACTGGATCATGACTGTTTCCTGAATGTTTCGGTGATCAGGTTTCATTTGGTGCTTGACAATAGTGCCATAAATTTTATCAATGGCTTGTTTAGCTAACCTTAAACAAGACATAAAGCTCTTGGAATCTACTTTTCCTAAGGACCACGAAAGATTCCAGATCTGTTCAGCATCTGTCGACGAACTGACTTGTCGATTCGTTGGCCAAAATGGAGAGCACTTTGACATTCAGGCTAACATAACGGTACCGCCTTTTTTTTCCCACCCCCTTCTATCTTTTCCTTAATCTTCAAATTATATTTGTAGCTTATCTTCAGTACAAGTCATAGTTTCATTACATTGTTTCATGCAATAACATTATTTTGACTTTTTAATGTGTTTACTTTGATGTGAGAAGTTTGGTGTGAGGATTATCGCTATTGTTTATGACTTGGGAACATCTGATCGGTGGTGATAATCTAAAAATAACCATTAGTCATTACTGAATAACAACTCAGTTCACTGGAGTGTAAATAAACTATGCCAAAATCCTCAAAACAAAATTTCTTCCGGCTAAAGTTGGGCAATAACTTGGTTGAAACTCATTTGACTGAATACATAGGCAAGCCACCAGTTTTCATTTTAGTTTCAGATGGATGCCATTTGCATTTGCACATTCAGTTTGGTGAGACATCTAAACAAATAGCAGTGCCAGGCATTGAAAAAAGCATAAATGTAAAATATTTGGAAGTAAATTTACTAACTTACTAATTTACTACTTACTTACTTTGTCATATACCCCTTATTTCTGATGTATGTCAATATGAGTCTGGGAAGTAAGCTACGCAAGTTTTTCACATCAGATCTGCTTCTTTACTTGATGACAATGTGCAATGCCAGCCACTACGATGCTCTGTTCTTAGTGAAGCCCATTTCAGATTGCTTGTATACATTGCAACAAGTGGATTCAGCTGACCCCATCATAGTTTTATGCTGTTTATAGCCATCTTCCTGTGTATTTACAATCCGCTGCTTTGCCACAGTGTTAAGATTCTGATCTGGCTTCACAATGCTTGAAGACTGATTACATAGATTTAAATGCCTGTCATGTTCTATCAAACACACATCATATAAAAAAGAAAGGGTGTGTTCAGCATCCATCATGGAAAAAAATGTGAAAGCTAGTGGTGTTCCCTTCAAGTACATTTAACCATCTTTTAATAATAATAGTAAAGTGAATTTATGAATAGAGTGACGTCGCTTCGCGTAACTGGCTTGAGGGGACGGCTCTCTGTTGTTTTTGTATCGTCCGTGAATCCACGTCGTATTTTGAGGTTTCCAATTGACCTGTGACTTTTGCCACGCTGTTTTCTCTGTTCTTTGTTGTTATTCAATGCCTGTGCCACGTCGTATCTTCCCACTTCGACATCATCCACTAACAGTCTCTGCATCCTATTCGTTGCTTTGCCAGCTTGCCGGAAGTTTTTGACTTTGCGGGATTACTTGTGCCTCCTTCACTGAAACTGTTAACTGTTTCGCTGTTGCGGACCAATCGGTTTTCCATCTTGTGATGTGCGGGCCTATGCTTCATGGCTGCAAGTTTAGCAGAATAGATGTTGGATGTCCACGCCTCAATGATGTCGCCGATGATGGACGTGTTTCTTCATGATTTGCGGTTTTATGTCGTCCTGCGCCGTGTGTGCTTTAAGGGTGCTGTCACGTTCGCTTCTTTAGTGCCTGGATAGTCAACTGTGTTGCCCTAAAACTTCCAATGAAGTATTCAGACGAATCTTTCTTCACCTCCCCTTGACAGTGGGAGACCAGAAATGTTGCTCTGCATAACGCCATTACTTTTAGTTTGTGTACAACATTTTGAGTTTGCCTTTGGTGATGTTGTGTTGTGGAGTCTGCTAATCTACATGGATACTTCTGACTGATTGTTGATGTAAAAGCGCATTAGGCCTGCTGCCAGCAGGGAAGTGCGCTATACAAGTGTTTCTATATTATTATTATGTTACCCCACCATAAAAGGCTATTTCAAAGTGCTTTACAAAGAACAAATAGGAACACACATATATAATAATAACAATGGTCTCAAAACAAAGAGTTCATCGCATTCTCATGTTGAGAAGACAAGGAATGATGATGATGATGTCGTTTTATAATGAGCCAGTTTCCGCATCGCAGAGATACGCTCAATGCGCAGTGATCCCAACAGCCACGAGACTGCAGGTCAAATGATCAAGTTCAAACATCAACAAAATGCAGATGAGATATACAAAAAACTAGTCCATTTGAAACAAGTAAGTCTTCAGTTTTTTTCTTGAAAGTTGCAAGACTCTCAGACTTCTTGGTGAAGATGGGAAGCGAGTTCCACTGAAGACATTTGAGAACTATCTAAAACCCTTTGTCTTTTTGTTTGTGTTCCCTGTCTGAACATTTGGTAGTCTTAGTCTGGATTGGGCTGCTGAACGAAGAATCCGCTGAGGTTGGTGACAGGGAATAAGATCTTGTAGATATGCAGGCGCAAGGTCGTGAAGGCAGCCATATGTCGGAGTTAACAATTTGTGGTTGATCCTTTTCTCCACAGTAAGCCAGTGGAGGTCACACAATATGGGAGTGATATGGTCAGTCTTTTTCTTTCATGCAACTATCCTAGCAGCTGTATTTTGCACTCTCTGAAGCCTCGACAACTCACTCTTTGAAATTCTCCAAAGGCAGCTGTTTGCATAGCCTAATCTCGAATGAATGAGGGACACAGCAACTGCATTTGCAGTCTTCTTATTGAGAATGGGTCGGAGTTGTCGAAGTGTGCGGATGTGAAAATAATATGCCTTGACCACTGAACTGACATGATCGGACATTGAAGATCGTCTGCGTAGAGTCCAAGGTCCCGTGCAGAGCTGGAGAGGGGGATACTAGCTTGACCCACTTGGATGGAGTCTAGAGAGACTTTGCTAAGGCTAAACTTGGAACCACATAGCATCGCCTCTGTCTTCTCGTCATTAAGCTTGAGTTTGTTCCTTAGCATCCAAGACTTTACCTCTAAACAACACTCTTCTACCGCACACATTGCCTCACGCACCGACTCACTGTCTGTACCAAACGAACGATAGAGTTCAGTATCATCTACAAACATCTTGCAGTTCACACCATTATGGCGGAATGCCATTAGTATAGATGCAGTCACTACAGCTCGGAACCAGTACTAAAATATTCATTTCTAGCCTTCTCTAAATTAACCGCCCTAAATAAAAGGCACAAGGACTCAATTAAAGGCCTACCATATTACCTGGCATCCTTGGAGATTCATGTGATGTGTGAGAGGGTGTAAGTGTGCGTGTGTTGAATGTTGTGTATGGGTGTGTTGTGTTTGTATATGTATGTGTCTGTATATATATATATATAGATATGCTTATATTATGTTTGTGTGTAGTGATTGTGATCAAAAAAAAAATTTCTGTCTTGGACTGCGTTGGACAGACAATAAAGTTTGATTTGATTTGAGTCTTTAAAAGCTGCCAATAGGAGATGACACAAAATTGCAATATGAAAAATAATGTGGATACCACACAAAAGTTTGTCAGTGTCTCTTATAAAGACACAATTATTTAATGTAGACACATCACCATGATAAAAGCACTGGAGATCTCTAAAGTTTGCAAAGTGATAAGTTATTAGAGAGAATTAGCAAGCATGCTATCTGGGACTACTTTTGCATGGTGACATCTTACTTGTGTGCGGTTCAGAGGTCAGATAGTCACAAGCTCAAAGCGTTGGCCTGCCTTTCCTAAATCAACCAGATTTACAACATGCAATGAGTATCTCTTTTTATTCAAATAATAAGCGTTAGTTTAAACATAATATTCTGCATAACATAATAATAGCAAAAGGTCTTATATGTACATCTAACTGGCTTTAACTATTGTAAGAGTTTGGGTGATTTGTTTTAGAGGGTTGAATAAGTATTGTTGTTTAGTTTGACTGTGTGTGGGTTTTTTGCGTGGGGTGTATTGTTTATCGGTTCTTATGGAAGTTGTTTGCTTTCCATATCATGAATAGTCAAATATTGCTGGAACTTGCATGGAGTAAGAGGTAGTTGTACTTTATGCACTTATCAGTGAAGCAGCCGGACAAAGAAACTAGTATGGGGAATATAGGCATCAGGCTTTATGCTTATATTTAGTATTAGCTGTTTGTCACGATGCAACGATTATGAGTACCATTATGATTACAAGCTTCAGTGTAATCTCTTCCGTGAGTGGTTAAGGAAATGATTGTACACATAGTTTTAGATTAATGGTAATTAAATTTATAAAGTGCATTCCCCAGTGGATATGAGCTTAATGTGGTGCACATTAAAAACTACAAACCAACCAAAGGGTGTAGGATGCTCTGTTTTTTGCCTGTGGGTGACAATACCAATTGCATTACTCTGAGCTTTTTGAAGTTTGTCCAGGCAGTTAAGGAGATGAATAGAGAGCTGCTGGGACAACACAAAAACAGACAATAGCTTGCTGGTAGCAGAAGCTGACAAGGAAGGGTCGAATGTGATGGTTTCTAAGAAGTTGAAGGAAAAATACACTTACTGGCTGTATTGATGTGAGATTCAAGAGACATTGATGCATCAATGATAACACCAAGGTTCCAGATGGTCTGGAAGAGAGATGTTCATCACAGAGAAAGTAAAAGTAGCAGAAGATGACACATTTCAGTTTATTTTCAGAGGCTGTTAGAAAGTCCTCAGCTTGTCGTCATTTATTTTCAGCTTGTTGATGGATACCCAGGCTTTCACTGAGTTGACTGAGTGCTGTGTGATGCAGACCTGTTGGAGCTGAGATGCAAGGCCAGATGCTAGCAGCTGTGAATCATCAGCATACACCTCATACTGCAAGGCCAAATGGTGGATGGTGGGACCTTGTGGTTGGATGTACACAGTGAATAAAAGAGGCTCCAAGAACAGAGTCTCGAGACATCCTATACTTAAAAGGAGCAGGCAGAGATGTGGTGCCTACAGCTACCATACTTCAGTTGTGATCAGTCAGGCAGGACTAGAACCAGTTTAAAACAGTGCCAGAGAGTAACATAAAAATAATATAAAGATGCTGGAGAAATATGTCATGGTAGAGTGTATCAAATGCAGCAACAGATCAGCATTGACAGTAAGATGTGATCCATGTCGCAGGTAGATAGTAAATCATTCACCGCTATGCTGTCTCAATTAAATAATTCTCACGACAGCCTGACAACTACATTGTGGCTGGAGAGAGAAATAGGCAAGAAGGCATTCTTTTTATTTTTAATACGCTATTAGGTTTAAGGCTGGGTTTCTTTGGAAGTGGGGTGATAACAGCATGCTTAAATGAGGGTACTGCACTAGTCAGAAAGGACCGATTGATAATGTAAGTGATAATTGGAATTATCAAGTCAACAACACTGGTGCATATGGGTTAGAATCAGATTGAGAGAGTATAAACTTCATTAAAGACATTCATCATCATCAGTCCTCTTTGTGCCATGTGGCAGGTGAGGCAACAGCATAACTGAAAAGGTTTTACAGGGTAGGGTTGCTAACCCTGCGTCCAGCTCTCCTCCTTTCTCATCTGGGCATGGGACCAACAATGGTCGAGCTCATTAAAGACATTACGGGATTTAAAAAAATCAAAACTAGGGTTGTGAGACTGTTGATGTTGCCCTACCCTGACTGTGTTGGTTTTTTTCCAGAAAGTATTTACAGGACATGCAGTTGTTTTAGAGGAATGGTAGTACGCAGAGTTGAGGCACTATTGTGCTGGCCTAAAGTTTGGCCCCCAGTCCAGAACAAAATCCCTGATTGATGAACATTGAATACCTTGGTATATTGTGCTTTAATAGTTAAGCATGTTGTTTATTGTAATGGAAGTTTTAGTTTTAGAAGAAGTTGTCAAGAATTTATAAGTTTTGTTATTTACAAAAGAAATGCCATTTTAAGGCAAATAAACAGAAATGGAATGTCATTGGTCACGTTTAAAATGCAGTGTTACGCCCTTAGATAAAAAGACTTTTAATCATTATCATTGCTTGTGACACTTTTACTTGCTTACAAGCCCAGTTTATATTCATTTATTATTGCTAATTCTGTTTCAGGAGACATACCCTCAGACAGCACCTATATGGTTCAGTGACTCCGATGATGCTAGTTTATCAGCTGTCATTGAAAATATGGGCGATGTACCTCCTCACCATTTCAATGTATGTCAATAAACATTAGTTGCTAATGGATTTATTTTTCTAGATTAAACAGTAGGCCTTAGGAAGATAGGAAGATTGTGAATTATATTTCTTAAGGGTTAAGGACCACAAGCAGTAAATATAGCTTCTAACTAGGTAGGCTAAATTGATTTTTTTCCTGTTATTCACTGGCAGAATTGTATAGCTTGGTTAGATCTTTAAACAGAGATTCCAAGATTGTCAAAATCAGCCAAATAGAAAGAACAGGAATTTAATTTTGAGTCATTTTGTGTGCATGTTAGTCAGTGTTATTGTAGACTAAAGTGAATTGTTTTTGGTCTTGGTGTTCAACAGATTGTCAGTCAGGTTAAGATGCTTGTGGAAGGGTTATGTCAGCTGCATGATTTACCAACAGGGTCAGGACTGGATGTCTTGGAAGAAGCACTTGAGAAAAAGGTGATGAGGGTTTTTTTAAGAATGTTGTAACAAAAGGATTATACAACAAAAATATATATTCCCATTTATTTGTGAGCTTTCCAGTTCATGCATCTGAAATTTCTGTTATGGCATTTCTGACCTCAGCTAAAATAAATGAAAGCTGAAAGATCTCTGAACTTATTAGCTGAAATTATTATTATTTTTAACTGCAAAAATACACAACAGCAATATGCTTTTTTCTCAGATTTGGCCTGTTCTGGTAAAATTTTTGTTTATTAACTTGACCAGATGACCCACCCAACAAACAAACAAACAGAAGAAGCTAAGGTGCCACATTTGTCATGTTTTTTAATCAAGAAAGCTCTGTATCTCCCGGGCACAAGTTATGAGCAAAGGTACTTGCAACAGAAAGAAAGGCTGCTTCCTTTGCGTTGAGACCTTCTTCCCTCTTGCTTTTCTACAAACCTTGCTTCAGCTTGACTGTCTTACACAAATGTCCACCCTTGGGTTCTCAGTTATGGTCAAAGGATGGCTTTGGCTTTTACCAGCAGACCTTGCACTTTATGAATGGAAACATCTGCTGCCAGCTGGACAGACACACTGAAGCAAGAGATTATAACTCTACTACATACAAATATCATCCAAAGAGTGTGGTCCATGTTAATCCCATGCTTTTATCTCCACATCTTCTGGCTTCCAAGCCTGCAGGTACATCATATCTGTTTCTTGATTTGAGCACCTTCAACAGGTTTGGCAGTAGTCCCACCTTCTCCAGGGGACTGCACTGATTTGAAGAATATTTATTACTATATTCCCATTTGCTGCTCCAGTGAGTGTTTCCTCCACATTGTGTATGATGGGAAGGTCTTTCGGTTCCTTGTCCTTCCCTTTGGTTATCCTGCTGCACCGTGGACCTTCACCAGAGTGATGAACCCCACCCTCACAGCTATTGACCACTCCTCTACTACCTGGTATCAGCCCACCCTGACAACTTGCTCCTTTGTGGACTATATCTAGAGGTCCTCTCGGGAGACAAAGGTATGTGTCTAAGGTGTTTAATAGATCTAGGATGACCAGTCAACTTCCAAAAGTCAGACTTCTAAGGGCTTCATCCCTGTCAAGACTTTTTCATTTGGGAATTTCTTTTCCGAACTTTGCACAACAGGGTGTCTTGCCCTTGTGAGCAGGCTTGAGCTTTTCTGTCATTGCACCAGAAAACAGCTTAAGAATGGCTTTGTCTTTTGTTGCTTCATGGTACAGACCTGAGATGACAGATCCATGAACCTACTCACAAATCTTTCTTTTCTGGCAAAAAAATTCAGCTGCATCATATAAACCCTCAGGCCAATAGTGATCTGGCCCCTCTACCTTCTGCCTGACGTAACCCGGGGCATGTGCAATACACAGCAAGAGCGTTGAAGATTTATCTATGCAAGTCTGTCTTCTGTGGCATGGATGGTTCCAGCTGTCAAATCTAAATCTTTTCACAGACCTTGTCATGGATTGTTGGTCAATAATGATTAACAGTTGTCATCATCAGTGTCTTGCTGGCTTATGATACATGCACATGAAACGCAAGCAGTGGCTGATACCTTGTCTGCCATCAGGATGTAGCTGTGGCTGCTCTCGTCTCGGTCACGCTGTTTTTTCTCTGCATGTGACATCTGTTTACAGGGTTGGTTGCCTTGCCCTGATATTGCCTTAGTTGCTGGCTTGACGTAAAACACCAACTCCTCCTCCAACCCCCCCCCCACCACCACCACCCATATCTGTGGCTGCTAGCCTTGTCTTCCATCAGGATGTAGCTGTAGCCAATATTACGACCTCCATCAGGCTGCTCTCTCACTCATCCCTTGGGTGTGTTCTGTCTCTGTAATCTGCTTACCTATTCTTCTGATCTGCACCTGATCTGCTCAATTTCGACAATATAGCACTCCACAGACTTAAATGGCTTCAGGTGTGTTCGTTCATCCGCAAGTGTAGTTCTGGCATAGCCTAACTCTTTTTATTCTTCTGATAGTCGGGTCATCTGGTAAAGTTAATGAAGAAATGAATCTTTTTTCTAAGTGTTGGATCATTTGGTAAGTATCGAAGAAAGAGAATTTACCAGGAAAACTTCATTTCTTTGTTTTGAATGATTGGATTAGATTTGCACCTGTCCATCCTGAACATTGTGCCATGTCATCTAATACGCTTGAACGGTTAGAGACTTCGATATCATGACCTTGTACTCTTATCTTCTTTATTGTTAACTTTGAAAACAAGGGACATGTCATAACTTGACCTGTGGATAAATTTGGATGGTAGATGCTTACAGAGTCTAGAGATTGAGCAAAATAATTTGTCCCACTGCAGGGAATTCCACGACGAGTAGCCATAGAGGCTACAGAGTCCATGTCCGAAGAGGAAGAGGAAGAAGATGAATTTCACTATGACATGGAGGAGGAAACGTCTGGGTAATTGGCTTCATTGGTTTCTGTTCTTTTATTACTTAGTGCTACATTTAGTCATTGGGGATTTAATTGCAAATGATTCCGGATCAGCTCATACGGTGAATGGTGAAAATTAGCAGGGGGCAGATGGTAGCTTTTCTGGTTTCCTTGTTTTAAATCTTTTCAACTTTTAGCTATCGGTTCCTTAGATCTTGTGTTCATTAAACAGCCTTTGAAAGTCTTGGATGTCATTAAAACACAGAACAAAATTCTGTTTTGAATACTAAATTGCAGACCCATACTTATATTGGTGGGGATGTATTCAAAACATGCATAATATCAGGCTAGGGAGTCTTTCCTAACACACATAAAGCAGCAAAGATTTAATTGGCAAGTGACAAAGTTTTATTCATTGCAGAGAGCAAAAGGCCAAAGAAGAAGTGGATGGCATCAGTGTGGCCAACCTGGAGGTGCTGGAGAAGCTGAAACAGAATCAGAGACAGTCCTATTTAAAAGTATGAGCAACTGCTGAAAAATGTTTTGTTTTGATATTAACCCAGCATATGTGTGATCTCTTTGATGGACTTCTTGAAGGGGCTGCTATTGTAGTATTAATTATATATAATTCAAAATACCTCACTTCAATGACTGCACAAATTGAGTAATTATTTTCTTCTTGCTTTATGCAATTTTTACTGGAACAAATACCTTACATTGGCTTCAGGTTCCTAATGGTATCATGGTTGAAGAAATCTAAAGGTGAGTTAACATTTTTATTTATCATGACTATGTTCTGTCATACAGGGTTCAGTAACAGGCTCAGTACAAGCAACAGACAGACTGATGAAAGAGCTCCGCGACATTTACAAATCAGAAAGCTACAAAAAAGGTCCGAGTTTTATCTTTTTGTTTAATGTACAGTAAATGTTTCAGTTTTCCAGATGAATTTATAACTAGGTTTAATCTTGCAAAATACAAACTGTAAATAATGGCATGTTCCCCTGTGCATAGCTCACATCTGTGGCATCATGATGAAACATAGATACATTTAGTTAACGTATCCTCTCAGTCTTCTCATTGATCATATTTCTAACAGTATGATACAGAAGGCATGACTACAGGTATGTGGTTTACAATTTGCGTGACACAAATTAAGGGTAATAGTCTTTTTCTCTTGTTTGTGGTGCTCAAGGGTCTGGTCAAGACAGTTATTCCATGGTTTATGCGATTATTCAGCTGTTTGCTTGTTAACATTCTCTTCTGAACTAATGTGATGAGATTTTAGAAAGTGAACCTTTGTTTCCATGGTAAATTATAAGAATGGTTATATTTGTGTTTGCTTGGACCATAGAGCTTGAATACTTTTGCAAATGTGTTTTTGGTCTGGGTCAAATCTTTTCTCTTTCTGCTCAAGAAAATGAGTATTGTGATGAGAGTAAATTTTACTAGTTCTGGGGTCATAGTTGTGAAGCAGGGTGCCCCATGGCAAAGTAGGAAAACAAGAGTAAGCATCTTCTCACCAGAAATTGTAAAGCAGGATGCAGATCCTATAAATATTGATTCATCTTACGTTACACAAGGGCATATTTACCATCACTTTATAACTACAGCCCCAGGGGTGTGTGAACACCACTTTATAACTAGGAAAACATGATCCTTACCTTTGATTTCTTCATGTTGCCCCAGGGTAATGACTTTACCTTGCTTTATAATGCTGCCTTTGATAGTTTCCCATTATTAACTGTAAGAAACATTTGTAGTATGCTGCACTGAAAGATAAACTATTGGGGTAAAAACGGTGGTATCTGGAGACTGAAAAGTCTTTTTCTGCGTAAGTGCTATGCATAATAGAGTGACCCAGAAATCCATTGATGTAATATCTTGTAGCCTTGTCATTTTTAAGTGTATCTCTTTATTGTGATCTCACATATTTTACCTTGCTTTGAGTAATCCATAACACTGCTAGGGACCAAGACAAAAAGTGCTGAAGTTAAAATTCACAGGAAAATACACCCTTTTGGACAAGAAATTATTAAATTGTTAAGGCACAAACTTTACCTGATTTGTGAATTGTGCTTTGTACCTGGACCCTACCTTGATGGCTCCAATACTGTCACCTTATCTTTGTATCTGGACCCTACCAGGATGGCTCCAATACTGTCACCTTATCTTATCTACAAGCTGTGTGGTTTTTATAGTATGGACACATTCATGATGCCATATTTTTTTGTGTTCTCTGACCATTAGTTGGCCTTAACGTTTCTTGTGGAAGCATCACAGAAGGCAGGGAGTCAGAAGAGGGCAGTGTTTTTGTGCCTGGGAGAGAAATTGGCGATGGGCAGTTTCACCAGGCAGCTGGATAATATGTTCATCAAATGCATCAACTTTGCCTACTTGTTCCTCAGGCTCATTGGTGTTCTTCCTTCCACCATTGACACCTTGTACTGTATTCCTCTTTCAAGCAATCTGTTCACCATGTTTCAATCGTTTTGGGTAATGTAGATTCAGTTGTATGCATCTTTTTTTTTTTTTTTTGCTTTAGGTGCAACTTGACAAATTTCTCTTTTCCTGGATATCTACAACAGTTCAGTTTGCAGATGATTGCATGTAGTTGGCATTCTTGTTGTGCTTTGCTTTTCGTTTTGTTTAGTTTTTTCCCGCTCACAGGTACTGCGATCTTTAAACTCTGGCTTGTGAGGTTTAAGTCGATGACAACACTGGAAAGACCTTATTGTGATGCACTCACATTCATGCTAATCAAAGTTTTGTTGTTGTTGTTGTTTTTTTTTTAACATTTGAATTCCTCACAGATCCCTGAACTCCTGCATGGGAGTTCTCCATTCTTGGGATCTGCGGGGAGTGGAGAAACTCAAAAGACAAGGCAACTGAATGCTCTGAAAGGTCAGTGGCAGCTCTCTTGCTCCCAGCATTCTCTTGTCTTTTCATGTCCTTTCTTACTTCAACTGCTTGGGAACTGCCACTTTTCAGCTGGAAAAGGTTAAGGCTGTTGAGAAATCCGGCATTGGGAATGTGAATGTGTGACGTGTTTTTGTCCACATGACCAGGCTACTTAAGTAGTGGTGTTTGCTCTGTCATCTGCCCCCCTGGGAGATTTTTTTCTGCGTTTATCCTCTGGGTCTCTTGCTAGCCTTAGCATATAACCTTCCAGGAAGTTGTGAAGAATGTTTCAGGTTTTCTGTCATAATGGAGTGTGTGTCCAAACCATGCCAACTGCATCACCCTTCAACAATTTCTGGAAGACGTTACCTCCTTCTTATTCCTTTTTGCCCCCAGTGGAGCATAGGGCCGCAACTACACCATGGCATCGAACCCAGTTCTGGGCCTCCTTCCCCAGTTCTGGAGGAAGCTGAAATGATTTTTCTGGAATATTTTAATATTCTGAAAAATTTAGCAAATTGCTTCATGCGTTAGGAATAAAATCTGTCGGTCTCTTGTCACTTCCGCGGTTCTCAGTCTGTGGGGCATGAACCCTAGGGGGGGGCGGGACGTGCTGACAAAGGGAGCGCAAAGGCGGTCATTTTCTCATATCTCATATTGGTATTAGTGGCTAAGGGGGGCATGGGGACATACCTTTTTTCGTCGGGGGGGGGAGGTGGGATTCACAAGTCAAAGGTTGAGAAACGCAGTGTCACTTGATTAAGACTAGCTTATAGTAGTGAGGGAAAAGATTACTCCCCTCTCCCTTCTCTCCTGTTGATGATTCATTTCCAGTTTTCCCAGTATTGTTGGCCAAGCTGTTTGTGAATTGATCACTCAGCAGGCAGTACACAGTAAATATTTACAAAAGTATGGTGTTTTATGCATAAGAGGCACTTATAAGCCATTCCTTTGTGCATTCACATTGCAACTTCAGCTTGCTTAGTCTGGCTACTGAAGTATGGGCAGATCGTTGTTATACACATATTAGGTCAAATATTTTTGTTGCTTTTAATAAGAATGTCAGAATGCAGTCATGGCTAATTATAAAAAGGTTTGTACATTTTGAATGGCTAATAGAATTTTCTGTTGTCTTTAAAATGTGGATTTCTGTTTTAAAATATAGAGAATTTGTCTGAAGAAAGAGTTTTGTGCAAAAACATGCAGATAACACCTTGTATAAAACTGATTGTGTTCTAATAGTTGCAGATTTGAAAAACAATTTCTTTACAAATACCTAGTGATGTTCTCTACCTGCTGGATCCCAATGTTTTGAAAAGGCATGGAAAGATGTTGAAGTTCTTATTGTATTGTGGTGAAGGGGGCTTTTATCCTGTTTACGTTTTACAGGACATAACCAAAAGCCATCCATTTTTCTAAATCTTATTGGGTTAAGTTGATGAATCATGATCTTAATATTTGCATAATTACATTCTAATTGGGTGGCTGCTTATGCTAAAGATTCTAAGGTTTTTCACTGGAGTTAATCTTTTATATTTTGCAGAAATTTACTCCGTAGAACTAGTCAATGACTGCTTGTATGACTGGAACATTCGTCTAAAAAAGTGAGTTTTAGTTTTGAGAAAAATTATTTGGTATCATGACTATGTTTTGATAATTAACAAAGGTAATTAAAAATTGTATTGATAATTTATAAGATAATTGGACATCATTGGTATATAATTGAAAAGAATGTGTAAGCTATCTGGTTGTAATTTTCTGTGGACGAACATTGTTGTTCATAATGTGCATGTGTATAGAAGAGTATTTTAAAATATTACCACTTGAATAAGTATAGGAGTAGTCTTACAAGGTAATATATTGTTCTGCATAATTTTTATGAAAAACTTTACAGAGTCGACCAAGACAGTCCACTTTATGCTGATCTACAGTCTTTTAAAGAGAAGGAAGGAAGAGATTTCATTCTTCTCAACTTCACATTCAAAGTGAGTATGCACAAAATGTAATTTTCAGTCATGCTGTAGTTAAATACCAATGGTTTACATTTTTTGCAGATATCGGTAGATATAGGTGATATAAAACTAACATGTAAATTTCAGCTTCCAGAAACCATCCGTTAATTATCTGCTAGCAAAGTACATGATTCGCACCTGTGATCAACTACATCAGGCTAGTAAACCATTCACAATATTGCCAGAAGTCAACACCAAACAGAGAATGAGACATTTCGGATTATTCGGACGCTGAAAGTCTGCATTTCTCATGGTTCTGAAAAACTGCTACTTTAGCACAAGAAATGCAGACTTTCAGCATTATTTATTAACGGATGGGTTTTGGAGGCTGAAATTTACATGTCAGTTTTATATTGCTTATATCTACCGATATCCGCAAAAAAACACAAACCATTCAGGTTGGTCTTTAAAGACCTTAGATACCTTTTTAGATTTTATATGCCTGTAAATTAAGTCAGCATTTAAATGAATATGTTTTATTGTGCTCTGTATTTTGTTCTTATTTTTATTTTTTTTTTTGGTATTAGGATGTTTAAGTTACATTGTAAGTGCATGATTCTAGTAGAAATAGTAAGTTAGTCGATTGATTAATTAGACTGAGAAATTCAGTGTAACGTTAATCATTGTTTCTGATGGGGCTATCTAAAATGTTTTATTACCAGATAGTATAAAATTTTTCTTCCAGGATACATTTCCTTTTGATCCACCATTTGTCCGTGTTATTAGCCCAGTGGTGTCAGGCGGCTATGTTCTTGGAGGTGGAGCCATATGCATGGAACTTTTAACCAAACAGGTACTTGTGCATTATGTTGAGGGGAGATGGTTGCTTTAGAGATGGCTTCCTTTTTGACTCTTTAATTAATAAATTTGAAATCGCTGTTAGATTACGTTTTTATGGGTTGCATGGTTCTGTGTGGCATGAGTACATTTTCTTGCTCACTGATTGGTGCAGTTTATCAGTGTTATTATGATCTTGTTTGCCACTAGATTATCTGTGCAGAGCTGAGATAAAGTATGTTACTGATGCGGCTGTTGAGCTTGAAGATATCAAAGCTGAGCTCTTTGCGACATAGAAGAAGGTTCAAAGTAATCTGTTAAGCCCTTCAAGAAAAAAAATAGCCATTGACTCCTCAGAGAGTAAACAGTGCTGGAGTTAGATACTCATGTTTTACAGTGCTTTTCAGAGTTTGGAAACGTCCAAAGAGCATGAGACATTTTTGTACATCACTGATAATGATACTGTTCATTTTATTACTTGTGCAAGAGGTCAATTGGTTGATCTTGATTATTGTTCTGCAAGGGTTGGACAAGTGCATATAGCATAGAGTCAGTCATTCTGCAAATAGCAGCCACACTTGTCAAAGGAAAAGCACGTATTCAGTTTGGGGCCACCAAGGTTAGTATTATTCTGAAATATTTGGTTGACATCCCCCTACCTAATTAAAACTGCATTTTATACTGTACTGGTCTTAATGTTTTCATACTTGTATATTCTGCTACATTTACATCTGAAGTACCTTTGGTTTCATGAAGTACCTTTGCTATGATTCATTGCTTTGACATTCCAGCTGCCAAAAGTGACAGATATCTGAAAAAAAGGATTTTCTTCTACTTTCTCTTTTTCTGCTTCTAGTGATCATACATTAAAAAAATTAAGATGGTGGACACCAGGTTCTTATCAACACATTATCTATCACATGTTTCAGACACAGTACAGTCTTGCTCGAGCACAACAGTCTTTCAGATCCCTTGTTCAAATTCATGAAAAAAATGGTAAGTTAATTAGCTAGAGCTGGTAACAACTCTGTGTTATAGCATATGATTTACTTCATTTGCTGTAATTAGGAGTATAAAGAGAAGACATTGTTGAACATTGGTAAAACCTCCTTATTAAGATCTTCTGTGTTGCAACCCCACCTCTGAGATACGACCCAGAAATTTTTGACATATGTATTTCACTGTATAAATCTGATCTGTATTATGACTACCTCCTCAACATGACTTACGCAATTTGCACTGTATAGTGACTTTTTTTGCAGGAGGCAAATGTTGAAAAAAAAAATTGCGTACTTTTTAAAGACTACTTCTGGTCGACCATTTGCCCTATATTACAACTTTCTGCGGAAATAACATAAAATAAATTAAGTACATTTTGAGAGACTGCTTGTTCATTGGGTTGCTGGTCATTTTCACCCAAAATCATATCGATCACTAGTCTTAGTAGAATCGACCCAGGCCCAAAAGATGAACCTATCACTGTTGACACAAGTAGCTATTTTCCTTTGTCATCACTTTTTAGTTTGTATTCAATGTGTTGGGTTAACATCTTCCTGGTGTTACTCCTTGGACAATCACTTAGCCTGTGCCTGGGTCAATTTTACTTTTGGTGTTGGGATAAAGTGGTTTTATGTGGGATAATATGGTCATAGCACAGTCAATTCAACTCACGAAGTGAATGTGCCTGGACCAGTATGGTACTGGCTCAAAATAACCGGACCCCTGTTCATTGTTGTTGCTGTTTACCAGCACTCATCAGTTGATCGTGTGTCATTAACAATCTTTTGCAGACTGTGCTCTGTTGCAACTTTTAGCAAGAATTACATTTAAAAAATACATATAGTGCAGTTTAAGAAAGCATCTTTGTCTACCATGGTAGACAGCCCGGTGGCACAACAGTTAACGCCTGTCACCAATACAGTGAAAGTTGGCTGTCCTGGGTTCAGACCTCGGGCACGCTGTTCTTTCTCTGCATGTGGCATCTGTTTACAGGGCTGGCTGCCTTGCCATGATATAGCCTTAGCTGCTGGATCAGCGTAAAACACCAACTCCCTCCTTGCAGTCCATGGTACACATGCATTGATCAGCTGCTTTTACCTGGAGAGTTAATTCCCTTTTAAATCAATCAAGGAAACCAATGGCAGAATAAGTAAGCATGACTGAGCGAAGGCAAAAATGACAAAGAACAGCACTATAATATGAGTTTAAGAGTTTTATTTATAACATTTAAATAAATGAACTTGAGTTTATAGGTGTTTAAAGTCATAGTTCCTGAAATTTAAGCAAACTGGTTGATTTCCTTATTACGACCTGTCTCAGCCATGAGGGACGTTTTACTGCATGTGTAAATCTAAAGCAAAACTCTGTTGAAATGTTCCAGTGCTAGAAAAACTTAATATACAATTTTAAGCATACTAGTGGTATGCTAGTAAACAGATATTTCTAACAAATAAAATTAAACCACCAAAGCAAGCATTTTATTTACTTGTGTATCTTAACATACACAAGCAAATACAAAGGATTCAGATGACATCTGTTGGTAACTTGTTGCTATTTTGTTTTCAGGTTGGTTCACTCCTCCAAAAGAAGATGGCTAATGTTGGCTCATCCTCCCTATCGGTGCATGTTTGACTTGGTCGAGATATTTGGAACCTACCATAAAGCAGCGTGGCAGAAAGGTGTGTTAAGTCAGCAAGAAACAACCATTTTTCAGCATTCTTCTGGATGGGAATTTTACAGATCATGTGCACTCAACAAAAAACATCAGCACAGGCATATTTTTTGGTTTAGGGAGGACACGACCAAAACTTGCCATTTGTGCGAACATTGTGTTCAGCTGTGCTTAAGATTTCCCTTGGAGTAAATTCTGCTTGGTGGGGTTTCACTGTGCAACACTGGAATGAATTACTGTGGAACAGCAATGCAAAAGCTGGGAGTTGGCGGGTGGTGCAACCCTGGCCCTTGCATGAACCTTCACATACACTTAAGATGGACTTCGGTCATTCGTCACAGGACAACAGTGTGTGTTATAGCTGCTCTCTTGTCTCTGAATACCCAGTTCTGTTTTGCTTCCCTTACGAGTCTTTGTTATCAGTGCCTCCTGCCATTGTGGAGTTGAGTGCATGTTGGTGTGTGCAAGCAAAGGTGTGCAAGTCTTGTTTCCTGTGGAACTCTGCAAGTGGACATAAGGAGAAGATGAGCTGGTGTACTTCAAAATGGTTTTAAAAACACAGATTGCTGATGTTACTGCGTTGATATTGGCCACCTGCCCCATCCCATATCCCTAGCTATCTGTCTTTCTCTTGTCTTCCTTTTCCCCATGAAACTTTTTTTTTCCACAAAATTATATGGTTATATGACTGTTTAGTTGCTTAATTATTTCACAGGGAATATGGTACCAAACATCTAGTGACATTCTTTTTATTGTGCTTGAGCCTCAACATCTCCAGGAAAGCTTCAAATTTGTGATATACATACCTTTCTGATTAGCAGATAATGGAGGTGTCAAAATTTGTATCGATGTTCATACATGGATTACCTCCTTGTTTGAAAGCAGTTTGCTTTAGTACCTGATAGTCATTACTGCTTGTCTGGACTGCATGATATTCCTGGTCCATGGATAACAGCTAGGGAGTACTTAATAACACACATAAAATTGATTGTAAAATTACATTCAAATTGTTACAAATGCTCTGAGTAGGAAGACACTGCCAAGATTGCTTGGCTTTGATTTTAAGCTGGTGCAGCCTCTGTCCCTTCGCTGCCTCATCTGATAAAGAACATTTTACTTTGTAGTATAAGCTGTCCTTAATCTTGATTTTTAAAAAAAACATTTTATGGAACAAACAGTTCTTTCAAAAAGGATCATGTGTACTTGTTGACTTGTCTGGTTGTTGAATGACTTGCATCTTTTCCTTGCTTTAGTTCAAGAACTAGCTGTAAATGCTATTTTTCACATTACATTTCCACACATAACATAAAGCACATACATACATACTCAGGTATATAGATGATCATGGTCTTAAATTTTTTAATATCCCCATCCCCATACCCATCTGGCATTGATTTGATATGTGTATTACTCTTCTGCCTATGGTTTAGGCATCATGGTTTTGCAAGGTTAATTGAGGAAATGTGTGTATGTTGATAGACTGCAATGAGTAAACGTCTTTTAGCAAAAAATGTATGGTGAATCATTGTACTAAATGCCCTATTTAATCTTATTGAAAATCTTGAGAATGGAGAGGCTTGGAAGTTACATTAAAAATGTAGCAAATGTCGCATTTTGTTCTGCAGTGTTTTTTTTTTTTATATAAAACACAGTTTTTATAAACAGTGCTTCTGTAATGCAGGAGGCTGAAAGAAATTTAATTTTTGGTCAACCTGAAGATTTCTCAGACTTATAAACACAATTGCCACCAATTATGATCTGCCTTTTTCTTATGATGAATCCAACTTTTGAAACAATGTTTTTCACTTTCTTGGCTCTTGTAAATGTTCAAAAGTTTTGGTTCTTCATGCCCAAAGACCAAGTCTACACAAAATTTCTAAGTAGAAATTCTTGACATTTTTTATGTCTCCCTATATATTAGCATAGAATTTCAGGTATTCGGTAAAGGTACATCTTTCACTCATGTAACCCAAGAAAATGGATTTTTTTCTTTTTTCTGCTTGTTTTTCATATGTGGCGGCGACATTCAGGTATGCCTGCTGTCTCGCAGACTTTAATGTTAATCCCAGTCATTTAGTGCTTATAAAAAAAAATAGAAGGAAAAATGAGAGGTAGGGTGTTTTGGTGTAAAGAATAAACCCCAGAACAGTCATCTGAAATGCTACAAATATATAGCATTTGAAATTTGCTCATACTGAAAATTGAGATTAGAAGTCTGGCTGTGTCAAGAAAGAAGACAAGGACCGTTGAAACTTTCTTCAATCAAAAACAGTCCCAAGTAGAATGGTTTCCACCATATTCTCTTCCTGATTCTAATAACAAGTTTGCAGTTTTTATAAGGGACTTTCAAATTGTGAGAAGATGAATTGAAATAATGCTATCAAAGATTATCTATAAAGGACTGCATTTTTTCAAAATTTGTTCCAACATTGATTCCATCTGTCAGCATGATTTTTTTTAATAATACTCTTTTCCTTGACCTTTGCTTAAGTTATTTCAAATTCAGCTCCTGTGGCACAACTTTTAAGTGCATGTGACAAGTACAGTGAGAAAGAGGTGTCCTCATTTCAGATCTCATCTCGAATCCCAGACACTTAATCCCCAGATACTTAATCCTCAAAATGAAATCTCAACTCAAAAAATTATGAAGTGAATGAAAAATTTAATTCAAATTCAAATAATTATTTTCATGTAAACATCAAAATAAGTTTGACAATTAAAATAATACTTAACTTCAACATCTATAACATTAGTTAAAGTTCATGTGAGCTATTAAATTCAATGTTCTTCAACAATATGATATGAAAAGTGTTGTTAATCAATATGACAGGTAAGCTAATGATCAGAGGTACAGAAGACGATCCATTGCCTCATATCACTGTACAATGTTGCTAATTCTCATGGCAAATTCAGCCCACTTCCTCCTTGGACATTTCTCTTGCCGGCACATGACTGTAGAACAGATGCCTTGTGTAGCTGACAATCCTTACGTAGACCATCAAGGAATGTCTACATTGTTGGATGGTGACAGGAGAAGAGAGATTGGAGGGCGTGATGCCAACCCTCCACAGTGTTGTTTGTTCGTGCAACTCCTCCGTGGTCCCACCCCAAACAACACCTCTATGCTAGCACATACGCCCCCACTTTCTTGCATAAGGGGCCTCGGGCTTGTCAGCAAGCCACCCTAGACCCTAATTGGGGCGATTGTTGCGTCTCAATAGAGTTACCACGCGACACATTTCTCTTACGGTTATAATATTTCAAGTTCACAAAAATAGCAGTTTTGAGTGTTGTGTTGCGATTTGGGGGCATTTTTGAGGATTAAGTGTCTGGGGATTAAGTGGCTAGGGATTAAATGTCTAGGGGATTAAGTGTCGGGGATTAAATGTCTAGGGATTAAGTGTCCAGTCACCCTCATCTCAGGCAGGCTGTTTTTTTTTTTTTTTAATCTGCTTATGGCTCCTAAGGCCAACTGCTTTGTCATGATTTAGCCTTAAGTTGAAGGCTTTACGTAAAATGCTGATTCCACCAATTTCTGGGTAAGTTATTTAAAGAGTTTCTTTTCACTGTCTAGTAAATACATGCACATTATTAATAGCTTTATATTACACTTTGTCCCTTGTGTCAAGACCCTCAAACTACAGAATATTTGCTCCTCTCCTGTTCAAAACCCTACAGTTCATCAAAACTATTTTACAGCACAGACTCTCACTCACCTTTTCGTTGAACACTCTTCCAAATCAATCCTGGTATAAGTAAAGTCCATTCAAATGTTTCACCTGATATGATAGGCCCTGTGTGTTTAAAATTTTTATATTTACATAACTAAGACGAGAAATCTCCATCCTCTTCCATTATCATTATGTCAACCTTTGAGTGGTCATCTGGATTGTTTTTGCCATGAGATATCCATAGTTGCTGACATGGCATAAACACTAATTAACTATTACACATAGACTTTTTAATGGGTAATCCCATAAACTACCTGATTTATGTTTTCTTGAGTCACATATGAGAAAATAGGCTTCACTGAGGCATTTTTGTCTAGCATCTTTGATTTCAGAAGGGATTAATCAGACTTTCAGAACAAACATCAACTCTGTCGTTTATTATGCATTTTTCTGATGGGTGTGAAATCGCTCCCTGGGGGTAAATTATAGTTCCTGTGGGACTTTCAGGTGGGGTGAGCTTTGACCAGGCAATACCATTGATCTTTGCCATGCTTCCAGAATAAGTCATTTCTAACAGCTGCTGCATGTTCTGTCATTCTATATTTTGTTTGAATAATGTTAGCATTCATTAGAGCATAGCAGTTTTTCTGTAGTAGCCATTTTAATTTATATATGTCTTTCCAGGTTCACATTAATATTTGCCTGTTTGCATGCTTGCCATTGTAGAGACTGAACCCTCAAGCCTTGGTCATACTCTGAACATGCTAATTTCTGTGGGTGCTAGAAATTAATGGTTGTGTTAAATGCATGATCAAATATAAAATATAAATGTCTGCATGCACACATATAATACCAGTTTGAGGATGTCAGAGCAGAGGAAGTTTAACTCTGTTACTTTGGTGCTGGTGTAAGATGCTCAGTTTGTGACATGTTAGTGAGAACATGAGAAGCCTGAGGTTGTTTAAGATGGAAAGAGATGACACTAAAGAAAGTAATTTAAAATTTAACAAGCAACAACTAACACTATGAAAGAGAAGGTATAACCTTGTTGGTGGGCTGAGTTGCATTTCAGTTTCAGATTGTTGGATACTAACATGGCAGGCATGTTATCAATACCCACAACCCATTTAGAGAATTTCAAAACACAGTATCTTGATTGTTATTGGGGGGTTTTTGGTGCACATAAGCATATAAATGAAGGAATTTAGACTAGATCTTCACATCTTGATGCAGTTGAAAGCAGACCTGTTTACTAGCAGCTTGCAAAGGCATTTATGCATTAGTTAATAGATTGTTGGAAGCATTTTTTTAACCAGAAACATAAGTTAAAAATCACATGGCAACTATTTCAAGGAACTATTTCATGCTTGCAGATTTCTTTGATTTTAAGGACATTGTTGATGCCCATAAAATGCTGAGCTGTCATTTCAGCAAGCAAAGGAGAACATTACAAAAACTTGTGAAATTTCTATTCTGTTCTGTTAATATCTGTCATTTTTTCACCATAACAATGCAAATTAAACTTAGGTTTCATGGAGGTCAGCATCATTTAGGTCTACAATAAATCTATGAAAGCACAGTGTTAAACAATAACAATCAACCTCTGATTTAAAGTTTCTTTTTGCATGTCTTTGAGGGGTGGGGGCTGAACAGTTTTTGCTCTTCTGCCATTTTAGTGTAGAAAATTGCATTTTTCTCTTTTGCAAAGGGGATTAACATTCTTTTCCTCCAAAGTTATAGAATCCCCCCCCCCCCCGTCCACCCCAAGCTTTATCCAGTTTTTGACAGGATGTGAGAGTGAAAATAATTAATCTACATTCTTTAAGTTGGGAAAACATTGTGTGGAGAGGATGAGCATTGCATGTTAGGGATTTGTGGTAGTGAATGCATTTGTGCATTTCATTTGTCATATGTGCATGCAAGGTTGTCCTTGAAGAATTGCCAGAAAATCAGGTTTTCACCATGTGGAAAAAACATTGAGAGATGCTCTGATAATCTGGCACCTCCGCAAGGTTTTCTTGTGACAGTCAACCATGTGACAGGGCCTTGACTTGGCAGTGCTCAGTCTGAGACCCACCTTGTGAGGATGAAAAATCAGGATGCGTGTTTCTCTTGCCATGATGTGGACTTTATAGTTAAAAAAGACAAATAATTTACAAGTGACTGCTTTCTCCGAGTGAAGTCAGGCATATGTGCATTGGTGTTCATTTTCTGATTATGTTGGTGGACACTATGACTATTTTATGGCTGTGGGTGGGAAGCCTCGGTAGACCGTGGAAGCCTCAGATACAATGAAAAAAAAATGTTACAACACTAATAAACTTGTATTCTACTCAAGTTTGTGGAGTATGGGTGAAATAAATCATATTTCTATGACAGCATTGTTTTACTTCTGCATTTTTAAAAGTAGTTTAATATGGGATTGAATGATATTGTCTGATGTTTCTGCTTCAACCCATTTTATCTTATCAGCATAACCTATGATGTGCCCCCAAGATCACAAACCAACATTCATTTTTAATCTAACCATTAACCTGATCCCCCATTCACTAATCCTTCATCCTGTCATCTACTTCTCATCATTTTCTTTCATCCCTCATCTTGTCCCATTCAACCTACCATGGTCATCTGCATGCTTGTAGTAGTAGAAGTGAAAATTTGCTCCAACATTTTGTCCTGTAGAAGAGTTTATGGGTACAGTGTGCTAGTAGAAGGTTGTACCCATCTATGAGCCTGTTTGCTGTCAACACTCTGCCTTGCAGTCCAGTTTTTGTCTTTGCTCCAGTTGACATGTTTGGACTCTAGGGCTCTTCTTGCTAAGATTTGATGTTAAGCAAAGTTTCACATGACTATCATAAAAAGGATTTGCCAAACAGGTATCCAGCAATTTGTGTCTGTCTGCAACATTTTGTCCTTTGGAAATGAATTCTAGATGCATGGTGTAAGATGTAGCTGTTTGGCACTTTTATTAGAATTATAAACAAAATTTGTCTAACATGCATCCAACAGTTTGTGGCTGGTTGCTAGTGCCCATTCAACACAGGCAAATGAGTTGGATGGTGGCATTGCTTGCCTGCTTGACTACAGCCACACTGCTACACAGACGAAAATTAAATGGAGCTCATCGGCTATAGCAGCTATATATCTGCCGCCCAGAAAATCTATAGCTGTCATCACATAAGTCCAGCTTCGAGAAATGCGTATATGTAAGAGCTTTTTCTGTGCGCACGCAGAGATAACGCCTCAGATGAAGAGATCGACAGTATTAGCAGAAGAATGCGCCGGCAAGTTGCGAAACAGCAACCTGAATGCTATCTTCGCAACGCTAAAAAAAAAATTTTTTTATCACCAACCTACTGGGTCAGGAGGAGAAAGAACTCGTGCACTCATTTCGCAATGGCTGAAAAATCAACACCCTGGGATTATCTGATTTTACGTTAACTGTTCACACACGTCAACCGTCACAGAGGAAAAGCGGTTCAACGCACGGACCTTTAATTTCCGAAGGTGGTTCAACGACTTCTGGTGCAACGAGGACTGGGAATTGTCTTGGCACGTGTTGATTTTACTACAATCTCACCTTTAGCCTGTGCATGGTGAGTTGGATTTCGTTCGTAGTCTATATACGCCTTCTCAGATCAGCGATTATGCTCGAAGGGGCCAGCCCAACTTATTTAAATTTAATTTTCTTTAGGTGGTGAAGCGGTTGTAAAGGCTCATTAACTGTTTAAGCGCACATGTATATAGCGGAAATTGAGCCTATTGAAATTATATCGATACACCGTTCATTTCTTTAAGTGGGATTCGCTGGCATAAGATTTCAATCGATCGAACAAGCAAAATAAATAAATAAAAAACATCAACCCATCACCCTTTAGAGACCCTTTTCTTTTGTGTTTATGTACTGATCACTGCAGGATAATCTTTGCATGTCCTGATGATGTCCCCCACTTAAATTTGCGCCCCCGTGGGCCCGGCTTCTCGTGCAGGGGGTGAACACCCAGCCTCTCTCTGGCTGGGTGACGAAGCTGGCCCACCCCTTTCTCTGATGCTTTTCCTGTTTCTCCCTCGATCACTGGCCCTTTCACCTATATTCTTTTGCTAATCAACCATCTCCCTGTGAAACTACTGTTATGTCTTTTTTATCTTCTGTCTACACCTGCTTCTCTGCCTTCTTTTTCCACCATGCCTTTCTTTTAATTTAGCTCATTTCTCTAGCTGTGGCCTCCATTAGGCCCCCTTCGTTTGCCGTACAGGGCGACCCGTGTCGGAGGGTGAGGTCCCTGATGGGTTGCGGCCCATCATACCAACACACCTCTTTGGCCCGGACTTTTCCTAGACGGGAGGTTGGTGTGGCCCAATCTGTAGGCCAGAGTATATTCCTTCAGTATCCTTGGTGCGACCCTGCTGGAAATGGCATAAGTGGTACCGCTCGGTCGCACCCCCTTGTTGGACTCCGTGGTGGGTGGGGAGTAGAAGGAACGATCGAATGATATATATATATATATACATCTCTGCTCTCCAAGCCCTTCTCTCCCAACGTTCTGACCACCCACTCGTGGTCTAGATTCATACGATCCATGCAGCCCTACTTCAACGGAAAAAGACATTGTTTTTCATTTGGGTGCCTGGCCAAGCTGGTATCCCAGGCAATGTTTGAGCGGACCAGGCCGCCAATGCATGTTAGTCTCCTGGTAAATTGCACTCGATAGTATGATTAACAGTCCTTGTGGCAACGCCACTGGGACACTCTAGGCCAAAACAAGTTACGTGCCACCCTTCCCTCTCTTTCAGACCGCTTGCCTTCATGCCGTCCAGTGCGGCGGAAGGAGGTAGTCTTACTAGACTAAGGTTAGGACACACCTATGCCACGCAGTCGCACCTCTTACAAGGTGAACCAGCACCAGTCTGTCCTTGGTCAGGTGTCAAGGAATTTTTAATGTTTCACATGTTCTCATTACTTGTCCTGGTCTCCAGAGTATCCGCCAGCAGTTTTTTTTTTTAATTTTTTTACCGCATGCAGGTTCCTTGTTTTCTTTGTTTAGGTCCGTCCCATCGGCAGCTATTTTTACTTTTTTTAAAGACGGATAGGACTTTATCATAAGATTTAACCATTTTATGCCCTGATAGTTTTTGGTTTAATTGTTGGTGGCCTATTTGGGCCACAACACTCCTTTTACGTTACCCACTCTCTTAATTATTCCTGCTTTTTTGTGTGCGTTTTTAATTTTTACGATGTTACAGCTACATCACTTGGGGTTTTTTGTCCCTAAAAATAAGATTGCTTTTTTTCGCCGTGATAAAGCCTTTTGCTGGCACGGCGTTAAACACAACCAACCAACCAACTTAAATTTGCGTCTGTTGACTGTATCCAGTCTATTAATTTTCCCCAAAAAATATATATTGCTCCCAGCACTAGTTCTCAAGGAGGAAACTCAGGCCGTCAAATGAAGGTTTCCGCCATCTTTACCCAAGGGAGGATGATCAAAAGGCTCGATACCAAAGACTTCTATGATTTCTGTCTTCCAAGGCTGTGCTCGATACAGTTAATGCTTTAGTGCGAATTACTTCCACCTGCGAGGGCGTACGGCGACTGACCGCGTGACTTCGCTGACTTCCTCCCCCTCCTCCAGGCATGACTGGGTGCTAGATATCAAACTTGTTTGAGATTTGTGCCTGAATCTTGCGCATGTTCTTTCGTAAGAAAAGGCGTGAGGCATAATGCTGCTGAAAGTGCAGACTGCACTATGCTGTCCTAAACGGTTGGCGGTTATGGTGATCGACATGAAGACCGATCGAGATCGTTTGTTTCGAGATCACGTGATCGGGTGGGTGTAGAAGGATGAACAAGTCCGCCTCAGAGCCAACTTGACCAACAAAACCATTTTCCCACTCGATCACTGTTATCTGTTTATCTGATTGCGCGATGTAATAGACGACTGAGAATCATTAAAACTAAAGCAGAGTGTGGTGGGAAGGGGTGGCAGTTGAAACCTAATAAAATCCGCACCGTTTGTCCAGTCTCCAAAGCTGGGAAATGTTAGTTTTGATCTCGTAGGTTATGTCTGGTGGGGGGGTACGTTTGCGTGGAACGTTTTAATTTTGATGCTTAATTTCTCCGCTTAAGCTGTTGCCGGCATGGTTTCAGATGAAACAATACTGAAGAAATTTCGACATACGTGAACATCGGAGTACAAACGTAGAGAGGATTGTAATTTGAGATGGTATCGATGTGAGAGAAAGAACAAGAGAGAGAGAGAGAGAGAGGAATGAAGCAAAGGGGAGGTGGAAGTGGAGAGCTCCCTTTGCCAAACATAAGCTGTCAAGTTAAGGAAGGGACATCAATAGCACAAATGTTCTACTATTTCACTACACTGACGCCACACATGAATAAACGACTTAGTCCGACAGAATAAAAGATAATAATATCATAGCTAAACGCGTTATCGGAAGAAATCAACCTGAGATTTGAAACCCCTCACTCGATCACACTTACACAAGCGACAGTGCACCCTGGACCGCGAACTGAGTGGGCAAACTTATTTGCTTTCGGTCATGGTTTAGCAGTTCTTTTTATGAATATTTTACTTATGCCAAACAACTGGGACGGTAATGTACATCGTGTTACGAGCAACAACGCCTCAGTGACTGGGCTGTGAGGAGTGTTGTGATGACATGCATTGGTGGCTATTCAGCGTGTTGCTAACCATCGATCTTATTGAACAGCTCGGGCCTTAAGCAACTACGATCGGACAAAGGCGGGTCGTGATGTATATGGTGATCAGAGAATGCGGTGGATACAGAGTGAGACTGAAGGTCTCTGTACAAATCCTCTTCGAACATGTCAATGTTATTCTGTTACATTAAATGCACGAGAAGTATTAAACATTTCACGGGTCTATACGAAGTTATTTTAGGGTAAGAAGCATCTCGCAATCGATCGCCGAAGAGGGTGAAAAATCAAGATACGTAGTTTACATAAATTCCCTCTTAGTTATTTCTGTCTTTCGGTATGCCTCTTTCTTTCTCTCACTACGTGTGTGTGTGTGTGAGGTTACCTGAGTACGACACACAATATATATTTTTTTTGCGGTCACGTCTTCGACAATTCTGGTTGTTGCCTTTGTTCAAGCGTCCCACTGACATTGTGATTTGTGCATCGACTCCCGGATGAAGGCATGGCAGCGTATGTGTCGCAACAACACTGCCATTTCAATCGTCATGCAGACACCTATTCTTAGGACGGCTCAGGCGCCGTGAATGAAGCCCCTGCCTCTCCCTAACATCTCCCATGACTTGACATCATTCGACCGTCCAACAGTTATGGCAGAATGGGACAGACAGTTGAAAGGGATGATCCATCTATTTATTTCATTCTTTCTAGCAGTGATGTACTTGGAACTTCAATGCATTAGTCCGCTGCCTGTCCACTTTGACTTGTTCCACCACTAGCTGGAAATTTAGCGCCAACTAAGGATGAAGGGTTACAAATTAAATATCTGCGGCCTCTTTTAAAAATTCACGCATTAGTGATTACAACGGTCGGCCGCTTCAACAACTGCTGAATTTAGGAAAGATGGCAAAAACTAACTTCTTTTCCTTCTCTCTCTCTCCGCACCCACACACACCAGGTAATTTGGATTTAGAATTATCCAACTGTTATGTATTTGGTCAACTTTTGGTCTCCCATTTTATTCGAGTTATATGCTTACTGAGATAAGATAACACTTTATTTATCCCAGAGGGCAATTCGGGGCAGCTCGATAAGAAAGCAAAAAAAAAAAATACATGCTACCACAACACATTCATATCCGCCAAACTCATATACATTCATGGTTCAGTCAGCTCCATTCATTTGCACACAGTAACATTCAGACGTCGCACGGCCGAAACAACAACGGACAGCCTCAGATTGTTGGTCCTGCATGCAGGTACACAGAAACAGCGGCCAATTGGGAGTTGGAAAATTTCTTCCGACAGGACATGCCTGTCCTCGTGAAGGATTTCAGACACTTTTATGTGCCTGCCTGTTATACAGAGTCTGAAGAGCACTCTGAGCTGTCCCATAATGACTTTGAAGCAGGTAGATACAACACGATGTAAAGCTGCTGTCCTTCACCGATAAACTACTGTTGTAAAAACAGATAAACGAGGACACATTCTCCGCGTGTCTAAATGATGCTCAGGGTAGATTTTTTCGTAATCCATCGCTACATTCAGTTTTATTTATAAAACACACATACTGCCTCTGTCGATGCAATGAAACTAGCTGCAAATATTATGTGTAACAGTGGCGTAGGAAGATTCTCGGCTTTGGGGTGGGGGTGAGGGCAAACTTCATGCTGACAGTGAACGAAGTTCACATTATTCTAGTCTCCTCAATACCTCGAGCTGCCTCCCTTGTCCTCCCTTCCCTGTTCCTACCCCACTGTGTAATGAGATAGTTGTAGTGTCATGCAAGCAATTTGTACGAAATATAGATTTCTATACGCCAGCTGATTCGTATATTTACCAGTTTCTAAGGCGGAGAACTTAATTGTGGGTCACCCGTCCAGTGAGTATACAATTGCTCATTTTTCTGAAAAGCGTCCCATCATGCTGGAAGAAGACATCGCAGTTTCCTTCTCCATCGCCTTGATCCGCCTCACACAAGGGCATACGGATATCCTTGTGGTGCTCCAGTTGGCGGAGTCCACTCAGTCCGCATCCAGTATCCGGATTTGAGTTTCTGTAACATAATGTGGACGCGGGACGCCGCCAAGGGGAGCGCCACAACGATATTCTTATTACGATGAGGGAGCATAACGGAACTGTAATACGCCGGTATGGATCTTCCAAATAGTCACGTGACGAGGGAACGGACACGGAATCAGACGCTCACTGTTCTCGTCTACTCATGACAGCGAGATTTGCTGGATGCGTGAGCTAGCTCTCCCTATTTGGGTGGTTTGAAGTCTCGATAAAAAACCCTTTCAAGTTATAAATAATGCTTTACAAATACTGTCATTTGCTTTACTATAATTACTACAAGGACAAAAACAAATAAAGACTTCTGTTTTGATATCGAAACACAATATCCTATATGTTCTGCAAGTGGATATCGAATAAAGTCTAATTTATTTACTATTTTCCAGGAAATTTATAATCTTCTGCAGAATAATTCAGTTGCACAAAGTAAAAATCCTCATACAGCTTTTCATTCTGGTACAGTTTTACACACACAAAACATTGTACTGTACGTGATAGTAACCGCATATGTATGCTCAGAGAGTAAGACAAAATGCCAGCAGAAACATTCTCCCTGAACAAAGATAGAATACTATTAATATTGAAGCAGAGTAAATACTATTTTCTCCATTGAACTTTAATTTTACGATAGATGTTTTCAAGTGTAAAGATGCCAACAGCTGATCGAGCGTTTACTTAATTCGTCGTCTGCAACAGTTGAACCAATGCTTTTGATTGTGTGCAACAAGCATAGTAAATTAAAGGCATTTGGGACGGGGTAGGGTAAACTTATTTCTCACTTATGTGTACGTGCTTAACACAACAAAGGTAATCATTATGATTGTAGCGGTAACACCGAAATGCCATTTGAGTATCAGCGACCTGCAGAGATCTTTGCAGCGAATGAGCGATGGGAGGCTGGCCGTCCTCCACATGTTTTGATGACGTCATGTGAAACCGCTCCATACCCCCAGCAGCCTACGGATGCTAACTAGCTGCAGTGTGGATGTAATTATTTACACAGGCGGGTGTATTTATAAAAGGGAGTAGTCTTCTGTAGTCCTATTAATTCGCTTCCCATCTCCAAAAACCCTTTTCTTATTATTATTTACTGGCGTCATGGTGACAGATTGCACTTTAATTAGCAGACGAAAAAGTTACGGGTAAATGGGATTGCGCAATGTTACGAAAAACGTGCACAATCGATCATTTTATATGAATGAGACGATCATTTTATATGAATGAGATAACTGAATAAGTAGAAAAAATGAATTGCAAACATACTGTTATGCTACATCAAAAAGAAAACTCGATGAGCTCCATTTTGCTTTCTGGATGGGTTTGTTTACAGATAGCAGCTAGTGTTGGCACGTCACTAGGGAGAAATCCTTGCAGAAGAAACTTCGTGTGCCACTTTCAAGTTTATATACACGTTCGTATATGTTATTGGAAGCAAGAAAGCCAATTGATTAGAGATTTAATACGAAAATGACATTATTTACATAAAATGTTATTTTAGTTAGTAAATATAGATGATCCGATGTCTTCTACGTTACACTTCCGTCTTAATTTGCATATCAAGATGGAGGTCCGCTGGAATGACCACTTGTTCCCACGAGTGTTGTGACTTTTGGTGATAACGGTGAGGAATATACGTTGTATTGGCATTCGATTTTGTGAATTTGTAATTGTTAATACAAAAGTATGAACATAGGTGGCCACTGGTATTTGACAAACTTCACGGTGAATCACCACTGATTGTGCCACAGGCTTTCTAATGTGATAAACCACTGGCGCCGTGTCAGTGCGTGGTAAAAGAAAACAGGGGTTGCGCGCAACCCGGATAAGGCGAAATCTTAGGAAAAACAAAAAGAAAAGGCCCGCTTCTCTTGTGGATGTATGCGGTAAGTTGATTTCTGAACTCTTGATGGTGGGTAGTTTGAAGAATTTACAAAATGTCCATCCCTTTATAGAAATGCTTGTTCTAATTATGTGTTGATTTCATGTACTATAAATACCGACTGTGGAACCTAACTAGTGTTGGAATGTCGCTTGGGATTTTAAAATACTTAAGATGTTGTGCTATATAACCTATAATTCGTTCTGTTAAGTAAACCGGGCACATTTAAGAATTAAAGACTGATAAATTTAAAAAAAAACTGTGGGACTGGGAAAAATCAATCAACTGATTTCTGGGCGGTTTTCGATATACCGTAATCTCTCCTTTAAATATTATGATCGCAATAATGATCAGTTAATAGCATATAATGAGACATAATAAAGAGCTTATGTCTTAGAGACTTAGACAGTATCATAGCTGTAGTGCTTTAATGTTGGCAGAAATACTGTATTTAAAAGACATTTTGGTGGTTAAGAAAATCGAATGATCTTAAGCCTTTGTATCACATATTGTTTAACTATACTGCAACTTTTTGTTCTCTTATTGCTGCACAAAATGACATTTGAAAGTGTAATTCTTAAAGTAAAAATATTCTTCTCCTGGAAGTCAGAGCTAAAAGCAATGAAAAGTATTGTATGTTTGTGAATAGAGGCTTAATATCAAGCTAAAGATTAAGTTGCTTGAAAAATATAGGGACAGTTGATATTACTTAACTTCTATGCTTTATTTTATTTACATGTTAAACTCTGTTCAAAAGCAAATGGAGAACTAATGTATATAAGTAGTACAATGTGGCATATGACCAGTGGCATATGTGTGACTACACCCTTTCTTATCAATATCTTCATGGGCTTCTTTTTGAACCAAACGTTAAATGCAAATTTGCATTTACCTAGAGAGTTATCTTTGTGAGCTATGAATACTTTTTTGTCCAAAATCATCTGTTCTTGCCCAGAAAAAATAGTTAAATGATCATATTTTTCTGTCTGCTCAATCTGTCATGAATTCACACTTTTTAATGTTTGCATTCCACTACTATTTTTAACTTTCCTTTAGAATTATAAAAATCCATTTTTATTGTTACCTATTCCTAGCAGCGAAAGGGAGGGAGAACACAGTGGTTTATAATGGTTGTTTAATGTGATTATATTGTAAAATACTGTGAACAATTTAATTAAAAAGCGTGCTTTATAAATGTAACATTATTTTGCATCTGACTGAATATAGCATGACACACACATACACATGCACTTATTTTTTGCTTTGTTAATGTTTGGCCTGTTACGGTCTAACATCTTTTTGTGGTAAAGTTCATTTTAAGTACTTTCCAGTATCAGATATAAGGGAAAGAGGAAGTTGTAGTGTGTTTGTATGTGTGAGACAAGGAGGGAGAGGCTGTTCGTGTGTTGTTAAATGGAGCACAGATTAGGCACATCTCCTCCATAACATATAAAGACCAGTATCAGTCCCTCATTGTTTTCCAATTCACAAAGCTGACAATGAATTTAGGGATAGTTTCCTGTTCATGGCTCCATTCTGTGCTTGCTGATGGCTGCCTGGTTACTGCTTAGTACATTGATTGGGGCCTAATTAGGAATTTTCATTTGTATTTTTATAAATGTGTTGCTTTTGGACACAGAATCATAATGTGTATCATCACAGAAGAGTAATCAGCAGTTGGTTAGTAGAGGTTTGTGTTTTTTTAGAAGTAATTGTTGGGTTTTTTTTTTTACATTTTCACCTATTCATAAAGACAGAAGTACAGGTATAGATTTTTTTTCTCCTATTTTCTTTTCTCTGCCAGATTTATTAATTTCTTTCCTTATACTTCTTATTTCTGGATTTTTTGAATGCTTATTAGGTTATATTCCACTAAAGCTGAGAGTGTGGCAGTGTTCATATACATATATTTCACTTTTCTGTAAGACTTTTTTAGGAAGACTTACCCATGTGATTTTTCCTGTTATTAGTGGTGGCTTTTCACTCTTTTCTTCATGAAGTGATAAAACTGTCTGTTGCAGACAGGCCCTTTGATGGCAATGATCTAACAGACACAGGTCTAAAAAACAAACAAACAAACTACTTGAAATGTTTAATAGAGATGATCATGGATCACCTTTGTGAGATGTGAATATTTGTAAAAGCATTTCTTTCAACCCATTTTTTTAGGTCTTTAGGATAACCACTTGACTGCTCAAACATAAACAATTTTAGAAACACTGCCAGCTAGTATTATCTAGTTTACCTAATGCTGATAATTGATACTGGGGGCTTGTGAGACTCATCTGCTTATTTCACGTGATGAACCAAAAGTTTATTATAAACCTTATTCTATTTTGCATCCTCATACATAGAGTGTGTGCCTGTGATTGTGAATCCGTCAATAAGCACTTGTCAGACTGAATAACACTGTGTAAAAATATTAAAATACTACTGCAAATAATAATAAGAGAACTTAAATAATGCTGTACCTAATGATAAACATACCAACATTTTTAAAGAAATAACATTCAAATCTCATGTTTTTATGCATACAAAAGTCTATATAGAAGTGCATGTAAATTTATAGTGTACACGATTACTGTAATTTATCATGAAACATAAATCATAGCAGAGTATTTGCTGCCCAAAGACAGATCAATTTTCTGCTTACAGTCTAACCTAGGATGATTTCCAGAATGCATGTATTCTCAGGCATAATACTAAATATCCTCCAGTCAGATGGATAACTGTTCAGAGACTAATGATTTTATAGCTAATGTACAGTGGCACAGGGGAAAAAAGAGGAGAAGAAAGAAAGAAAAAAAATCGGTGTATGAAGGCATGCATGTCTTATTATAGAACTTGGGTTTGTTTTTGTTTTTTTAATTAACCTTTTTTCATCATGGTGGGGTTAGGGGAAGAAGAGGAAACACCTCTGAAGCTTAGTAAATAAACTTGTTCACTCCAGATGACCAGTGGGCATGGTGTCTAGAACTAGCAGAAGACTGGGTACAGAGATAAAGGAAAGTTCAAGTACAAGGTAAGTCTGCACTGGAATTGTAGAGCTGCTGTGTTCCAGCACATGTGCTGTGAGTTGGAACTATTGTTTCTTTTAATTTACTCTTCTTTGCAAAATGGCAATTATTAAATTAATTGGGGAAGAGGTTTGTTATTCAATTTCAGTTATATGTGTAGTGTCCTTTCCAGTTTTGCCTGTCCTTCCATAGCCGCTTAAAATGACATATTTGCTACTATACAGCTATGCTAGAACATCATACTTACAGTATTCGAGTAGGTGAGAGCAGTGATTGACAAGTACATGTGTGGAAACTCATGAAATGGTAAATTTGTGGAAAAAACTGAGACAAAAAATGTTCACTTATAATACGAGCTCCATGGACTTAGATGAGACATCCACTCATTGTTAGCAGGTTTCAGTCCAGTGCATAGATTTTGTCTCAGGATGCCTGTCTACTTATTAGACATATATAGACATCTTAAAAACAGAAGATTTTAAAGCACATATTTTCAAATGTACTTGGGGGTTTGACCCACTTCTCAACAGACACAACTACAGAACTCTCACATAATATATCTGGCAGCAGTCCTATTTTAACTTTTGTGTTTTATACTTGTATTTTTAAATTTTGACCTGTTTGTCAAGGCTAGTGTGAATAGTGATGGGTTCATTGTTTGAAAGTTTGCCTGGAATGCTGTCTGTTCAGTCTGGTGTTTTCACTGTTATTAATGCATTTTTCGGCTGACATTTGTTGCTTTGCTTTTGAGTGTAGCTGGTAAAAATATATTGCAGTTTCTTCTTTTACTGTCTGAGTGTTAAGCAATTATTTCAGCCTGATTTATTTTCATGATACTTTTCAGAGTGCATGCCAGATGCCAGCCATGAAGTTTTGGACGAGGGAGAAGCCACCAGGTATGCCCATTTAGTTGACTGGGAATATTGAGCTAGTAATGATCTTAGTTATTAGTTTTGGATAAATGCAATCAATAAAACTAAATTTTTAGTAGCTTTTGTTTGCATAATGTGCTTCCATGCATTCTTCTGTAAATAATGTGAATAACCATGATAAGATCTTTTGACTTCTTTGCCCTCTAGTCAAATGCTTTTTGTTTTTGGTCTCCTTTTTCTGTTTTTTTTTTTTGGTCAGGACTTTCTACAGAAATATAACACTAGTGCACAAGCACAGAATGAATTTATTGATCAGACAGCTTTCTTTGCTTCCCATCCCAATGACTAAGGAAGAAGAGGCCAGGATAGAGCAAAAACTAAAAAGCTATTGATTGTATTCATGGTGTGAACATTTGTTTGCCTGTCCCAGCCCTTTTGTGCAGGTCTCCTTCTGCACTTATTGCATGCTGAGGTTCTTAAGGTCTAGTTGCCTGGTTGCTAATAGTGATTATGTTATTGATGTGCAGTTTATAAACAGTTGACACCTTGGATGAACTGATATTTAAAACATTTGGGTGCTCAAGGTTCCCATAGTAGAAATGCGTTAGCCTTGTTTGAAAACTAGTGTAAAGAACAGAGAAAGTTTTATCAAAAATTTTTTTGTGTTTATCAAAACTGTTGATTTTCTTCACAATTGGCTTATTTATGAAAAGTGCAGAATGTTTTTTTTTTCCTTTTTTTGTCTACTACAGTAAGTCTTCACTTAACATCGTTGATAGATTCTTAGAAAATGCAGTTTGAAGCAAATCAACATGCTGCTGAAGCAATTTTATTGATATATGTGTAAACAAGAGTTAAGTTCTTACTGTATATTTCTGGTCACTAAAATACCATCAAACTTCTAAATAAAGACCCATGACATGTAAGAGGGAACTGAAGTACTTGGAGAAAACCCATCAAAGTTGGGGAAAAACCTGCAGAAAATTTTCTTTTCTCATTCATTATATAACAAAATGACATTAACTGAGGATTTACTATAGTTGCTACAAAACAATAAAAAGTTGTCTTTTCAGTCTTTTTCAAATCATTGTGTGTTCAAACATTGTTTTCTAAAAAAAAACAGAATACGCATTTTCGGTCTTGTGTTTATAGAGTAATAAACTGCATCAGGCATTTGATGCCGAATATTATCTTTACCGTCAGAGGAACATGTTTTTATACAGTTCAAAAGCTGCAGTCAATTACAATCTTTGAGTTTTTGACATTTTGTGCGTTGTGGGTATTTTAAATATGAAGATAAGACTTAACTGAATGAAATGTATGTATGATTTTTTTGTGGTACATACAAAAATGTCTCAGAGTTCCACCGACATCTACTGTAGGGTCCGGCTCACCTGAAAGGGTAGATCTGTCAATGAATAGAATGATTCTGTCAGACGAGCAGATAAACATGGGTACCCCTCACGGATGTGTGCTTTCCCCCATCCTATTCTCTGTATACAAATGAGATATAACCATTAGCAATGCAACTCTCAAACTTGTAAAGTATGCAGATGACATGGTTCTTGTGGCCTGCCTCAAAGATGACCAGTACCTGGCCTGCATGGAGGAAACTAGAGGACTGGTTTGACTGCAGCTTTCTGGTGCTGAAAGTTGAAAAAACGGAGGAGATGGCATTTGGGAGAGCACATGATGGAAGAGATTGCAGTACCCCTCTCTCCCCACCAATTCAAATCAAAGGACAGCAGGTGCAGAGGGCTGCCAGTTTTAAGTACCTTGGTACAGTATTAGACGGAAGGCTCTCCTTCAGTGATCAGGCGAACCAAGTGTACAAAAAGGCCCAGCAAATACTGCATGTTTTGAGGAAACTGCAGCTTCAGCGTCAGCTCTGGTGTGCTGGAAACTGTCTACAGGTCCTTTGTTGAGACCATTCTCATATTTAACATCGCCGCCTGCCATGGTGACCTGCTCGTGAAAGGCAAGGCAAGGCTGTCCAGAATCATCCATCAGTCAAATAAAATTATTGGAACATCACAGCTGCCACTTTCTGACTTGTACCTTCATGCGGTCAGAAAGATGGCATATAATATCACTTCAGACCAAAAACACCCCCTCTATCCCAACTTCCATCTGTTGCCCTCAAGCAGGCACTACAAAGTGCCACAGGAGCAGAAAACTGCCTACCAGAGATCCTTCAGGAGCAATCACCATCCTAAGGACTTGAAGGCTTTCCATATTACCTTTTGGGAAGCTCATGTGTATGTGTGAGAGGGTGTAGGTGTGCATGCGTGCTGAATGATGTTGTGGATATGTATGTCTGCCTGTTATGTTTTGTAGAAATATATGTAATGCTTGTGTTATGTTTGTATGTGTGTAGTGATTGTGAGCAAAGAAAAATTTCTGTCTTGGACTGCCTTGGACAGACAAAGTTTGATTTGATTTGAAAGCTTGTAAGCACTCCACATCTTCAGCATGCTGACTTTTATCAACAAACAGCATGGTGGTGCTTTGGCAGTGAGTGTGGCAACAAAACTGAAATGATCTTCTGTCCAACAGGGGAGGGTGTATGGTGCAAGGTACTTGCTTTGGGATTTTAGGGGATGTTAGTATCCAGCATTTATTGATCGTCATCTAGTGACAGCTGTGATGTGTTTTTGAGCATGTTTTCATTGAACAAGAACTCAGACCAAGCATATCAATAGACTTTAGGTAGTAAATAGAAGATGCTTTTGAAGAGCAAGCACATTTATTTTCTTTTTTCTTTTTAAAGTATGCATCATTTATTCTGTTAGTCTTGGTGATCTTAACATGTGCAGGTTTTGCTATGCTGCTTACCGGATTAAATAACAAAGAAATTTAAATTAATAATAATGAAGATTTAATACCAAAAATGACTAGTAAATAGCACATAGATTTACTGTGTTGGCTAGACTAAGTATGAGACTGTCAAAGATACTCTGAATAGAAGAGAAAAATGCGTCGTATCATGCATTTTTTGGCTGTGTATTTATTCATTTTGAATTTTTTTCGGGTCTGCGTGTGTGATCATAGTAGAAAGTCAAAGGCAAGATTTAAAAATTACTGTGCTTTCTCTAATATAAGCAAACAATAGATTATTAGTATCTTAACATTTTTTCTTAAATGTCATTGGATCTTAATAAATAATGAAATTGTACTGGTTTTATATATATATATATATATGCTCCATTGCCTCAACATTATAACTGCTGCAAATGCCTGCATCATGAATTCTAGATTGAAGATGGTTTTTCACACTCGTAAGGTATGAAGTTTAAATGTATTAATAATTTGTGCAATTTATTTTCCTTCACAGAGCTTGAACGGAGGATAAAAGTAAATGATGCGGAAAACAATGCTCAGTTTGAGTATGCAGTAAGTACTTATTTCTTTACTTTGTCTTTAACAGTTTCTTTATGGTTGGTAAAAGTTTGTAAACCATGATGTCAGAGAGTTGCAGTTAACTCGTTGCCAACATTGCATACACGTGCCATACACACCCTTTATCCCCTTATTGGTTTTATGTGTACCTATAACATTATTAAGAAATCTAGCAGAGTGCAGTTGTTTTCCTGATGACTGGGTAAGGCCTTGTGTCAAATACTATTAGCAATACCTGGGTGAATACCACTTAACTCCCCCTCCACTGTTCTCAAGATACCCATGTTCAAACATCACTCTGCACAGACATCACATAGTACATGGATACAGTTGACAAGGGTTCAGCCAATACCTGGGTAATTACTACCTAACTCCCCCACCCCCAACTTTTCTCAAGATACTCATGTTCAAATATCATTCTGCACAGACATCAGGACTGTACATGGATACCGTTAGCTGTCAAGACTTCACCCAATGCCTGGGTGAATACCCTGTTTCCTCAAAAATAAGACAGCATCTTCCATTAAATTTTGCTCCCAAAGATAAGCTAGGTCTTATTTTCAGGGGATGTCTTGTTTTTCCATGAAGAAGAATTCACATTTATTGTTGAACAGTCAGTCCTAGATTAAAAGTGGTCAGTACTACATAACAGGTGAGAGCTTATGATGGGGATGTCTTGATGATGAATTATGGCACATTTTGATACATGCAAAAGAGACATAAGGCTTTTGACAAATATCTGTGTGATGTGCATGAAACATGGGATTCTAATTCATTCTTAATATTGGGGTTGGTTGCAAAGTATTCAAAATAAGGTGTCTTTGAGTAATTTTAGCATTTCACATTTTCTTTTTAAAAAGGTAAAATTTGTTTATGTCTGTGTAATCCAAAGGTACCACAAATCAAATCAAACGCCTTTTAAGACAAGATGCATATTGATTAGAAAATGGATTTTTACCACATGAAGGATGATGATAAGTTAAACATATTTAAAGTATTGGTGGATTTGCACTGCTTCCCTTCTGACAGCTTGTGAACTCATTACGGTTTTTTTAAAAGAGGGATTCTACTGTATATGCTGAAAAAAAAGACGTAGACCTATTTGATCTGTTCCATGACTGGACTGTTGTGTAGATAGGAATATTTCTTGCCTGGATTATAGTTTTTCAGATGAATGTAATAGGCTGGGAGCAACATACTTTTTACCATCTCAAATGGCATTCTATAGACAACTCATTTGTGTGTTATGTTACGTGTGTCTGTGTGTGTCGTTCTTTGTAAAACGTCATGAGCTTGCCCATAGGGCTGGGATGTGGTACAATATTATTTAACTTTTATTAGTAAATCCTATGTTACCGCATATGTGCTTGCAGCAAAACCACATTTCAACGTCAAAGTACAATATCTTGACCTTCATCCCCAAGAACTTGTTTGAACAGTTTCAGCGGTTGGCCAATGCCTATTTCTTGGGTTTGCTTATTCTCCAGGTGAGTACAGCTCAGTCTGGGTGTATTTGCCTTAGGTCTTTTTACCTTTTTCCAGAGACATGCACTTCATGAGTTTATTTAATTCCAGATCACACAGGCTTTTTGATTAAAATTGAGAAAAATTTTTATAACGGCAGGAGCTGTTAAGATGCTAATGAGTTAAAAAAAAAAAATTTTTTTCTTCAGATAAATTCAGGGTAGAAAAATAAATACGATGAACATAAGAGTATAAAGGATGTGAATGTTTATAGCTCTTATGTAATTTTAACGATAATTATAATGGACATATTTGACAGTTGAACAAGGAGCATTAAATTGTTACTGACAGAGTATCATGTTTAAAATTATAATTGATGTTGTGGGTGTTTTTTTGTAATTTAATCATTGCATTAAAATATATTTCATGCTGATGGATCATATTACTGTCATCCTGCATGCAACAACATTAATACAGGGCAGTTGTAACCATTCTCATGATGTTTATTCTACTTTGATGGCATCATCATTTTTACCAGTCTGATTTGTATTCAGCAACAGTTTTGTTTTGACTGCTGTGTGGTGATAATCTCATGTGTATCGAAACTGTGGTGCTCAATAATTCTGAAGAACAGACAGTTCTGTTTATTATTCTGACAGTAACTTTGCCATTGATTTTCAAAACAGACACCATTTATCTTGAATATCATGTTATTTTGTGCTGTTTACTGTTACCATTCCTGATGACTGGTGTCTGTGGAGAGTCAATCTACCTTTCTGCTTATTTCAAAACCAAAATAAATGATTATAAATGTGTACAATTGCTTTTTTTTCTTACAATAGCAGTAGTTTTTAATGTTATGAAGATTGACCAATAATAGAACAAGAAAATATTACCTTTTACTGTTTGAGCTTCAACGATAGATAAAGAGCATTTTTCAGCAGTCGTGCCATCTACTTCTCACCCGTGTTATCTCTTGATTCCAAAGACCATTGCAGAGTAATTTATAATTTGGCTCCTTTAGCATATACATAAACAGAATCAACAAGCTGAGCACCCACACTAAAGAGTCTGTATGATAGCTAAGAATGCACTTGGCTCATTTACATTGGATAAATGCATCATTAAGTTTTTAAAATATATAAATTGGCTTCTATGCAATATTTTGTGTGTTCCCCCTTCACTTTGAGCTTCTGAGCTTGTCAGTGTAAACTGATTCCTGCAGATTGACTGGAGTGATATCTTGTTTTGATTTGCAGGTATGGTGGTGTTTGTCAGTGTTTGCAGAACTTTGCGATTCTTGAAACATTTTTCAGATTTCTCATTTCTTGAAGCAGCACACTTAACTTATCCAGAAAAAAATCACATAATGAATGTGTGTGACTGTACAGACAAAGAGGAACAAGGCATTATACACAAGCTGAAGTAGACTTGTTTCTTATTAGGTATATCTTTAACAGTCTTCCCATGATTTTAAGTTCTGGTCAGTTTGATGTCTTAAAATATCTTCTGCAGTGCCTAAGATATGAGCAGCAAAAAAGTTTAGATAGTCATTTTGTTGCATAGACCCACTCCTCCCCTCTCTCCCAACAAGGAAACATATTAATGAAAGCAGCATTCGCCAGCTGCTATGTTAAGGGGTTAGAACTGGCCACGGCAGAGGTGCCGCTAACCCACATTATGAGAATAAGAAAGATTATTGACACAATCCAGAATATTCTCAGAGATCATACTTGGCAAATTGTCATATGCTAAATAAAGTATATTTAAGAGCTGTCATGGCAGTGATAAAATATGTGTTAAAATATGTAAATGTCAGGGTCAGCAGTATAGCAGGTCAATGAGGAGCATGCACGCACTGTCATAATATTACACCTGGACTGCAAGTATGAATAAATTGTAAAGGTTGTGAAAATTGCTGATTGTTGTTTTTCGACCCTAACTTTCATACCTTTACTGTGAGCGAGTACTGTTCTTCTTCATACTGGCCAGTGGATGGTTGTCACTTGCTCATACCTTGAAAGATGTCTTGGTTAACCTGCCATCTCTACTTTAAAGTTGACTTTTTGACTGTTGAAAGGAGGGCTGCTTTATGCAGTTAAACTCACCTTGACTGTCTTAGCCCAACCAGTCCGCCTTATCGGCCATTCTTTTATCTTTTTGTGTCTCACATCAAGTTTGCACTCATCCTGCTAAACAGTATTGAAAATGTAAATGTTGAAAATAAACTCTCTTTCAGAAAAATAAACCATCTTTAGAAATACCAGTCCACTTCTTTAACAAAGGGGTGGGGGGATAAGTGTTTTACGCCAACCCAACAACTAAGGCTATATCACGACAAGGCAGCCAGTCCTGTAAACAGTTGCGCCACCAGACTGCAACCGGGCTGCCCCACTTCTTTAACAAACTTTACAGGCACAGATAGAAATAATTGTTCTTTAACCAACTCTCCCCGCGAACAAAAAAACCAAATAAAGCAACAAGAAACCATCAATTCCTCAAAAGAACACACACCTGCAACCAGCGCAGACAACACTCTTACACTGCTGTTGTTACAGACCATGCTTTCTCTCTCTCACTTGCAGAAGACAACACTTTTCTTCCAATCGTCCAATGCACTTAATGTCATTCTTTCTTTTACCTCACTCATTCTGCTCAAGGGTGCTTGCTGCCCAGTCCCTTCCCTCCCCGTGCACTCCTCGCATTTGGGGACTGGGTCAGTGATGCAGTCTTGTCCATGACAATATGCTCTGTTTGCATACAGAAATTTTATAATCATGCTGGTTTAAGAGTAATGGACTTAAGTTGAGGCTTAAGTTTAGAGCAGAAGTATATGAATATATAATTTTGTCCCTACTGGATATCATATAAAAGAAGATAAAGAGACTTTAACATGTGGAATTAAACACTCGAAGATGCTGAGTCAGCGGAACAGTTTTCTTCACATCACCTCGTCCTTATTAGTGTGATCAACAAAATATACTGGCTTACCTCACCCCATCCTAATTAGTGTGGTCAACTGACTTACATACCAAAGACATGACTACCTATCAGGCTTCCCTTTCATTAGTTCTGGTTCTCAGTTTGACTTCTGCTTCCACTTAAAGACTGTGCATGGTATATATTCGTGCCCTCTGTTGATTCACATTAACTTATAGGTTAATTCTGAGGTCGTTCTAAATTCAGAGTCCTTATAAGGAGTACAAACAATGCCATAATCTGCACTGGAATGTAATTCCATAGGCTTAGAGATTTACCATAGCCACCTATTTGGCATGGTTGATTTTAAGAAAGGGTTCTTTCTCACAGGCTGATTTAAATTGTGCCACATCATGTCTTACAAAATATACTGGTGTGAGTTCTATTGATTGCTTTTGAAGAGCTCTTAAGAATTCTCTTGTGACTCAAACCTACATGTGCTTGATGTGCTAAAGCATGAACAAAATAGTTGTTTATTTTTTTTCCTTGTTGTGGCTGAATGATTTGCAAAATGCGGCAGGTGGCAGAAAATTTGCTTGATGTTATTCCCTGGCTAGACACAGGTGAATGTTAGAGAACGTGGAGTTGAGAGCAAGAGATAGTGTGGCAAGGGGAGGAGTTGAAACCTCATGTATTCACTTTTTCCTTTATGCTTTTTTTTGTAAAATAAATGTTGTAAAGTATTCTAATCAGGACTTTCATTTGTGAAAGTTCGATGAGGAAAGTACATTCATGTTTTTCAGCAGCTGCAACTTCAACCCTACCCACCCTATCGTTTAACATACGTTTATTTGAAAGCTTTTGTGCATGGATGTTGAAGCATGTGTGTAGTCTTGCTGAGACAAACACTTTTTCTGCATCATAAAAAACAGCACAGACTGTGTGGCTCTGTCTCTATCTGTCATCATGCAGATGATCACATTGGCTTTTATACTGTCATGTGTATCATGTCTGCACTGTTTGACAGTCTGTACAGTTCATCATTACTTTAGCCCTGAGGTACCGAAAAGTGTTGATTTCAGAAAAGCATATCTTTATGCCCCATCAATGGCTGGGCATTTGATGATTTTTTTTTTTGACTCAATAGAACTTTTGATTGGTTAACAGAAGGAACTGCTGCATTCAAAAGTAGAATCAATTTTCTGTTTACCGCCTGCAGAGTTGCATCTGTTTCTGTGTTCTATCATGATTGTGTACTAAAAGTTTACTACAAAATAATTTCTGTGAAATCCAAACTAGAGAATAAAAGTTTTAACAACATAAAAGGCAACCAAAGCAACTTGTGAAATGAAAAAATTATCAGGTGGCTGTAGGGAGAGAAAGAGCTAAAATTCTTGGGAAATTTTTACTTAAAACTGGGCTGTAGTGAAGAGAGTTTTGATTGGGCTTGTAGATGAGAGTTTTGACTGGACTGTAGTCTTGATAGGTCCTATAATGATGTTGATTTTTGTGGATTTTCCTTTCAGTAGAGAACAAAGCACCTTCAAAAGGTACTGTTAAGTCCTTAATTTGTTGAGAACTTTAGTTTTGCGCAAACATTTTTGAGATAACACAAGCATGTGCAAAATAATTTTTTTTAAATGTGAATGGCATTTGTTTGGTGCAGAATACTGCACTTAGCATCTAATGTAAATATTATAAATACATATAACAGAGCTCTGTTGACCACATGCTTGATGAATTCTTGTGATTTTTCACATATTTTTCTTTCTTGTTACATGTGTTTTGAGTATCTTTGCATGAAATAATTTGCAGTGCATTTCATTTATACAGCCTGTTGCATGTTGTCTAGATTTGCAGTTTTTCAGTGTTCTTATTTTAAGCTGTAAATTAAAATTGTTACGATGTGTTAGTATTGTATTAGAATACCTGGAGCGTTGTTTATCATTTTCATTCATTTTCTGCTTTAGAAGTTGATTTGACATGTTTCTAAATCCAGAAACAGCATTGAAATAAATTAGGGGAAAAGGCTTTTTAAACTATTTCTTAGTCATCACTAAATACTTAAATTTCACAATCACAAGCATCTCAGATTTTTCCCCCTCAGAAGAAGTGTGTGCGTGAATGTGTGCGTACCTGCATGCATGTTTCTGTGTGTGTGCATGTGCGCTTAATAGTGTGTGCATAAACAAGAGTAAGAGATGGTAGGGGGTGGGGGAAAAGAGTAACAAGTTTGATGTTTAAATATTGACCACATCACACTATACACTAGGGTAGTGCCACACAGAGAACATATTTATCCTTTTACTGATTCAGCATTTTCCTACTTGCTCAGACTTATTTACAGATCTTTGTTTCTTTTATACACTTTATAAAATATTCTTCAGATCTTAAAAAAAAAAAGAAGCCATTTTCAGTGTCACAGCTCTATCTAATAATTTATTCATTGTTTTTCCAAGAACACAGTAAATAAATCCAGTGAATGCCTTTATAAAAATGCATATTTCTTTCTGGAACCTTTGGACATTGTGACCAGCGTCCAATTGCAATTCAGATAAGGAGCTACTAAAGACATGTCATAGTCCTAATCATCAGTGTTATGTAATGGAAGCAGGCAGTAGAAATTTAAAAGCTTAAATTTTAGATGGCAAACACTTGGTTTTTATGGTATTGTGTGGAATGCTTTAATTTGTTTATCTTTTAAAAGTATGCCAGAAGTATGCTTGTGCACATCTTTGACCTTGTACAACAGTTTGTATTGTGAAATAAATGGAAAATGGTGCGCATCAACTTTTTTTTCCACCTTTATTTTCACAACCATGCAGTGTATGTGCCACATCCCTGCATAAGTAAATGTTATGTTTATCTTTTGAATGTTACTCTAGTTGATTCCGGCTATATCTTCACTCAACCCTATTGCCACCGTTATTCCCTTGGTCTTCGTCCTGAGCATCTCGGCTATAAAAGAAGCCATTGATGATATTGTAAGTCATATAAACCTGCACACAAGGCGATTTCAGCATTACCTCTCACTTCCGTAGATAGCCTGATGTGTAGCAGGCACTACGTGGTGTAGCATCTTGCCAAGATGTTTTTTTTTGTATTTTCACCTGTCCTAAGCACCCGTATTCCTTCGTGTGCCTTGCTGTTCTTTTTTTTTTCTTCATCATTGGAACAAAATACTGGTTTGAGGTTATCATTTTTTAAGAGAAAAGAAATGTCGGGGCTAGACCACATCTTATAAAGTCCATCCTATTTGTTTGATGGACATTAAGTGAATTAAATAGAATTTAATGGCATATAATTTAGCAGACCTTGACATTGGTGACCATGTATTCTGTTCCATTTTGAGATAACACTTTCATGTCCCCAAAACTGCTTGGCTAGCGTTCAGACACAGCGTGACCCACTTCTGCATCGTACCTGCTTTTCCTTAGTTACTGCTTTGAAACAGGCTTGCAGTGCAGGGAACATCTTGGTGTTGAGCATAATCTCTCTTTGATTTTTACTGATGCTTTAGTCTAACTTTATTTAAGGCGAGCTGATGGGAAAGCAGAAGACAACTTACTGTGTTTATCAAGCAAAAGATTTTCATTGCTTATGTCACAAGGTCCCTGTAACGTTTACAGTTTAGCCACTAATCCTAAGAACCAAGAGACCAGCACTGCAACTGATTCAAAGTGAATGCATGCAATTGCTGTGCCAACAGTAGTGTCTAGACAACAGCTTTCCTGCAGTGACAGCTGTGTAGTACTGTTCTGCATTACAGTCCCTGTCAGTCATGAGTGCTGCATGATATGTCGCCTGCCGCTACAGGATATTTTTAGGAATAATTTTCAAAGGTCAGAGAAGTGATAGAAAACAAAATAATAAGTGATTTACATTTCACAAACATTTCTGGTATTTTAAGCCGTATTATTATGTAGATCATTTTGTTAAATTCCCATTATATGTGACCTGCTAGTCTCTTTTGGTGGCTTTTAAGTTGCCTATGGATACGCTGATTAAACAAAGAATAATACCTGGTCATAAAGCAATTTTTTGTTGTTGGTAGTATTGGACCTTTAAAAAAAATAGACCCTGAAAATATGTGAAGATTACTTGTGGCAAAAGTCCCCTGCTTGAATTAGGTAACTTACAGTGCAGGCAGCCTCATGATTGACAAAATCTCTTATCTTGATCTTCTTTATTACTGTATGATTTTAACATCCTCCTCTGATCCACAGTTGCTTGCTTTACTCCATAAAATGGGCTGGACTAAGGGTGGGGGACAGAGCAAATTTATTTTCTAGCAGCGACATTTTTTTTATGTTATCGACATAGTTAATGTGTTCTGAGTAAAAAGCTGCATTGCTAAGCAGTTGCTGCAGAACACAATACATTAGAGAGGTTTGAAAGAGTGGATTCCTCATTGTCAGACACCCAGCCCACACCCACTGTTGGTCAGTATGGAGATCTGCTTAATCTTGTTTTCAGCTGTAGCTGTTTGAATATTTACAGCTACGAGAAGAACTTAGAATTAAGCACATTAGAGACACATTCCCAGGTGATAGGTAAAAAATCAACTTTCAGCCACATTTAACTGCTCAACTGTGAAACTGCTTGTTCTGTTTTCCAGACACCTTGTCATGAAAGTACGCCCAGTGGAATTTTGCAGGTATTTCATGAGGCCTCTTTCACTCATGAAACTGAACTAATGTTTCTTTTTCCTTTTTCCAGGAACTTAACATTTCACATGTCTGTTGTCTTCAGATTACCTTGAGATGACATCTTTGTTCTCAGATGTTACGCCGTAACTCTGTGCCCCTCCCCCTTAAAAATCTGTTGTTTGAGTCATTGGTTTGACTTGACCTAGGTCCACATGTTGTGTTTAGGTCTAAATATTTCATTGTTTATCCAGATGTTGTATTGGCAGTGTACATGCTCTTCTATCCTGTCCTTGTCACTATGTACCATGTGATTACCATTGCTTTTCCTTTAACATTGAAATTTACAAGAGCAAGAAGCTTGGATCATCATTGAAGATCTTAACACACATGTAGTATCACACAGTACAGTCCAAACCAAACAACTTACACAGATGATTGAGGATGCTTTTCAGAATTGAAAGATAACCATGACAATCTTCATTGACATGCAAACGGCCTTCGACAAAGTGTTGAAAGATGGGCTGCTGGTGGCATCAAAGACAACATGTACCCCTAGAACAAAGCCTGCCTACCTCTAAAACAAACGATCTAAGGGTGCTGGTGGACACTGTAGCCGGAAGGTATTCCTGTGGTAAGGTGTTCCACAAGGAAGAATTCTCTTGTTGACCCTAAACATACTCTTCATTAACAATCAAAGGAATCCATGCTGCCCTTTTTGCAGATGACCTGGTTCTCTGGTGCTTGAAGGGGTAGATGGCTTAGCGTAAAACACCAATTTCCGCCCCCCCCTTGGAGGGGTATATAACAACTATAACTTACAGGATTCAGCTTGCTGTGAACAAATCACAGCTTGGGCAGACAACTGATCTACAGAAAAGACAGCTGCAGCCCTTTTCTCACTCTTTTCAAAGCATAAGCTTGTAAACTAATGATGGGAGACCAACACTGAAGGCAAAGCCTGAAGACAACATCATGAGAAAGCTGGCTGGTACAGACTGGGGAGGCCAATGAGAAAATCCTCAAAACTGTGTATCAAGGAACTGTAAGACTGCACCTTGAATATGGGTCAAGCCTTAGATGATTGCAGCCAAGACACACCAACAGATCTTCAGCAAAGTCCAGAAGCAAGTACAGTCGGACCTCGCTAAGTCGAACTTCCCTAAGTCGAAAACCTCCCTATCTCGAATTAATTGTTATGTCCCTGCCAAATTCCCTTAAGAACAATGTATTTTAGATCTCCTTAACTGGAAGATTTTTTGGCTTCCAACCTCCCAAAGTCGAATTTTGAGTCATCACCAACCAGACGCAACTATGTCTTAAACTGTTCCAAACTATGTTCTAAACTGTCTTTGTGTAAAAGGTTTGTTGTGTGCTCTGTTGCGCAGTGGACAACTAACTGAGTCTCACACCAGTCCCCCCTTTGAAGCTGACCGATTCAGGGGAACTGGCCGACACTAGACTTTTTCCCACAGCCGCTTCAAGTCAGCTGGCCGCGCATCACTGGTCAAGATTTATGGCCACCCGCCTTGACCATCCTTTCAGGCGGTGGCGGTGGTAACTTGACCAGTGGACCGTTGGTGGTTCACACGCAAACTTACTGTGAAAAATACGTTTTCTACACTTTGTCAGTCTCTTATTGGAACGAGCACTGAATAGAGTTCGTGCGTGCCGCGGAAATGGCAGTACATGCATCCGTATAAAACGATAATCCTGTATAATAAACGGTTATACAGTAATTAAGCGGAAAAACATTGTCCTTGATTAACCTGCGCCTATTACGCCATTTTCCCTAACTCGAAAACTCCGTAAGTCAATTTTTTTTTTCGGGTCCCTTTGAGTTCGACTTAGCGAGGTCCGACTGTACTGAGAAGCATGGATACAGGTTAACACAGATTGGTCAGCAACAGATGCCATCCAAAATAGATGGGGTATACATTCCAGTACCCTGATGGACACAGGCAGACAGTATTCATACTAATAATCTGTCGCAGCACCAATTACAGAGCCAAAGTCAAAGCCCTAATAAGTGCAGTAAACAGTATCAACAGCAGAGCAAGCTAAGACTCGGAGGTAGTGTCCTGACAGATGACCAGTCTGTGCCCAAAACTGCCAACAGTGGCTACCTAAGCTGACGGCAACCTAAAAACAGTACTGCAGTGGGTACCCTCACACTGAAGACAATGTTGACAGAGTGGCAAAACTTGGAGCTGGAGGCAGGCAGGAAGAATACAGGGTCAGCTACCACCATCTGTCCAGATCAGACAAGGTGATAATTTTAACCCTCAGGACAGCGCACAATTTTTATTATCAGAAGCTACATCTGGTGTCATCCACAATGTGCTTCTATGGCAATGCAGAGAAAACCATGGAGTATATCCTACAGAACCATAGACTTCTCCAGGAACTGAGGGTGGAGGTCTGGCTGTCACCAATGCCCCTTGACACCAAGTTGTAGGGACCTGTGGATGCTCTGCAGATGACTTCAATCGAGAGCTGGCCTCAAGTGTAGCAAAAACAGGCAAACAACAGCAACACCACCACAGTACAGTGTTTGTTATCGCCATTCTCATGGTCTTGCTGTTTCTTCGGCCTGGGATGTGAAATAAAGGAAAATTAAAGGAAAAAGAAACAAAGATGAAAACAGGATTTAGCTACAGGATTCGCTACTGGCCATGGGAATACCACACCACATACTGTGCCTTTTGGTTTACACCAAGCAGTTGACACAGTTGGATCTTTTAAATAGGACTCAAGAAAAAGCATGGGGGCAGTTATTAACCCATCCAATTAGATCCATGTCTAGGAACTGGCTAGAACTTTGCCATATCTAACTCCTTGACAGACCAGTATTCTGAGGTGTCGCATATGTAGACCCATATCAAGGAACTAGCCAGAACTTTGTCATATCTAATTCCTTGGTGGCCCGTATGCTGAGGCATCACCTAAACTTCTATATCCTTGGCTAGGCATTCTATGTAAACATAAAAAATAGCTTATTTTTTAGTGGCATACCCCAAAGCATTTATATAATGGGTGCTGAGGTAGCTTGCAGGTTTTCATTTTGATAGAGGTTTCCTAGACATCAGGCAGTAATGTCTTTTATATGGAAAAATGCAAGACAACAGACAATGTGATCTGTCCTCCAAGGTGAATCTATTCTGACACATCTGTTGTACTTGATATTCGCATATCTTGTTTTTGAGAAATTCTTTAGGTGCTTCCTGGCCTGTCTTGTACCATTCCACTGTATAAGAAATATTCAGGGGCAAGAACAGGCAGATAGTGACTTGTGCCTTAGGATATAGTGCATATCCTAGTGTGTGTGTAAATGGTGTATATTTTTTTCCTGTGGTGTTTGTCTGGTCTGTTTGACTTTTGTGTTCACTTCTTTATGAGCTGCTTGTAAACAGGTGTGTGCAAGAAATTTGAAGTTTATAATGACCTAATGTAAATGCAACTATATAAGTGACTTTTTTTCGAAATTTAAATTTCCGAGAGAGTCACAGAAATATCTGAAATAGCAGGAGTGGAGTATCCTGCCTTGAACCCCCCGTGAAAAATCTTTACATTCTTTTGCAGAAGTTGACCAAAACAACATTTTTGGGGAAAAAGTGTTCTTAGCTATAATTTTCTTGTCATGCAATTTTCTCTTTAACAGCACCTGCTCAGCAAGATGTAAATAGTCTCAGATTATTGTCTCCCTTTATTGATGGTTGTTTTCAACAGCTGGCAGTGAAGTTTGTTATCTTTGTCAGCTTGGAGCAGGTTTCCAGGTGCTGTGCCAACAAGCGTGCTTGTGGCACAGGCAAACCCATTTCTCATGCATCACGTTATAATCTCTCTCCAATCCTCTCGTCTGTCCCACCCTCCTGGTGCCATTGGCCACGGTGCCGGTGTTCAGCTGATGCCAGTGATCAGCTCCCTGACTCCTCTCACAACTATCATTCCGCTGGTGGCAGTGCTGATGGGTACGGCGGTCAAAGATGGGGCTGACGACTTAGTGAGTTCAAGATCTACTACCATTGTTGCCTTGGCATCTTTTCTGTTATCTTTCTCAGTTTAAGATAAGATAATATAACACTTTATTTATCTCAGAGGGCAGTTTGGGGCAGCTCAATATGAAAGTGCAAAACAGTACCATAACCCATCCATATCCACCAAACAGTCAAAAACAAAGAAAATGTAGAAAATTGAGGGAAAGAATCGAGAGCTGTAAAAGTCATACAAGGAACAGCCATCTTAATGTACCTATTATTATCATTCAGAATATTTTGCCTTGCCGATCAAGCTAATGTTTAAATTTATTGCATTGAAACCTCTTTATTCCCACAACCCTATGTCTCTCAGTCTTTTTTCTTTAATATTTACTTAAGTAATTAGCACTGGTAGGCAGAAATTCTGCTTTTGTGTTAGTTTGTGCTGGCAGCATAGGGAGACAATTGTATTGTCCCACCTGTCATGACTTACTTCAGGCCTCACGTTTGTCTAGAACAGCATGGGATGTATTGAGCATTAAAAAGTCACAAGCCAGTTCCGTAGCATCTGGTATGCTGCCTGTTGGGTTGACTTTATTATGTCCCTGACCAGATAGATTGCCGTAAAGTAATTGGGCTTAAGGGAGGGTACTGAAATGATCGCATCGGATACTGAGTCCCAGATCTTGCATAGCAGTGTTGTGTTGACAAAATTGTACTGTGCTCCTTACGCTTAGTCCCCCTTCCACCCACCCCACTTATCTTAACCACTCTGTTGCTACTAATCTTGGAAGATGTTTTTCAAAAAAAAAGTGTATTTTGTGTTTTTGTGCATCTGACCCTCACCTCCATAGCAGGCAACTGTTTCTTTTTTATTCTGACTAAACATTATTATGCACTAGTTTGAAAAAGTGTTTTTAACACAATCTGAAATCCCATTGTGTGTATAGATTTTATTGCTATCTTTCTTAACATATTTTCCAGTTAAAACTACTGAGTGGCAGTGCTTTTTAAAGAGGAATATATTTGACAGAAACAATCTTTTAAACATTATGATCTATTTATTCAAGTTATATGGCATATGTATGAGTGACAGTGCATGTTTGCATGGTGTGTACAAGTGTGTCGTGTGGATGTGAAAGATTGTTCTGTTATTTTTAAATAAGTAAAACAGCACTTAAGATTTTGTAAAAACTTTTCTTTCACATGACTGGGTTCAATTTATTGAAATATTCCAGTTAACTAGAAACATTTGTTTTCAGTTCTCCTGTTAGCTGTACCCTTCATAAAATCAACATATCTATAGACCACAGCAATATTGTGGTTTTATTCTTTTTCTGTCTATAAGTCATAGTATGGATACTTCAAAGCACATGTTTCTTGAATGGATGAGGTTATTGGCCCTGATTTGGATGAATATTATTTTATAATGAACTAAGCACAACTATTTGAAAAAAAGTTCTCAGGCAACCCTTTTTACTGCCTTTAAAATTTTAAACTTATGTTTAACATGAAATAAAATACTTCATTTTTAATTAAAAAAATAAGGTGATTTTTCATCATTTCAGCTGTAGTGCCCTGAGGGGGGATTTGAGAAAATTATTCTTAAGTAGTCAGGTCTTCAGCGTGATATACATATGCACATATTTATGGAAGGACTGAATATGGCAGGAATGTTCTTTTACCAGTTAAAAATTGAGAATAAAAATTGTTTAAGCTGAAGGAGTCTTGGTAAGTTGTTTAATTCTTTAAAACAAATGCACCCTTGCAAGCTTTTTATGGCATTCCTTATCCTCCAGTTATTTTCTGTCTGTTGCTTCTTTCTGGCCAGCCATAGCATTTAGTTTCAGCTGAGTAGGACTCACTGGTCTTAGTTTTGGGAGATGGTGATGGTTTCACTCCTCTCTACTTGTGTCTGTGGCCTTGCCCAGTGTTTCAAGTCTAGTTAGGAGATATTGAATAATTGTTCGTGTTATTAGCACTGCATTGATGATGATGCAGATTACAGTGTTTGATCAGTATATAACAAGATTACTTACAGAGCACTGATTATATAATGTGTAATAAATAACTTACAAGAGGAAAAAGTTGAAGGCATTTACAGATGCTTATGATGAAGGTTAAAAGTATTGTAACATTATAAGTCTTGAAAGTTTACCATAGATTGTGATGCATGATTAGTTTGAGGATATACATCTGTTATCTTATTAAAAAATATACTTATAACCTCATGCATGTGATAAATTGAGAATGGATGAAGCTGTTAATGTGATGTTTGCCACAGTTTTTATATGTCTATTCTGTGGTTAAAATACTCTGATGGACATGTTTTAGCAACGCCATCGCAGTGATGCACAGGTCAATAACCGGACATCCTACGTGCTTCGAAAAGGAGAAATTGTGGAGGAACGCTGGCATAAGGTTTCCGTGGGAGATATTATCAAGCTCAAGAACAATGATTTTGTTGCTGTATGTTTGATTTGATTTTTTTGTAGGTGCCACAAACATCAAATTATAGTATTGTATATTTGCTGAGTTAAAGTTATTTTATTACTTCATCTGTATGAAGAGACAGTTTTGTCTGGCAGGCACTCTGTCTGAAGACATTGTTATTTTTTTCCTTTCAGTTCTTTTGTTTCACTATGTTTTTCTGGCATCTTTCCTTTCTCATTCTTTTTTTTTTCTTCTCTGGTGACATTTCTAATGAGACTTTAAAACCTGCTATAGACCAAAACACTTTTGTTTTAAAATTATGCTAATTAAAATAATTTGTATAAAGCACTTCATGTTCTTGCACATTAATAAAGTGATTGGAAAAAATATATTGGTTGCTAGTATGACTGTTTCAAAAATACTGTCTAAATGTGTTTGAATCTGTATATTTTCATGTATAATTTTCCAGGATCAATTTGCATGTTATTAACATGAAAAATAAAAAAACGTTGAATTAGAAATATCTTGAACTAATAGCATGATTGGCCTTTTGCAAAAACTTGAGTGTTCTATCATCCTTTGACCCCTACAGGCAGACCTCTTGTTGTTATCGACTAGTGAGCCGCACAGCTTGTGTTACATCGAAACAGCTGAACTTGATGGGTAAGGCTCTGAGTTATTCATGCAGTATAGGTTTCACTCTAGAAATGCACATCACAGCTGGAGGATGCAGGGTTAAGACTAGCGCTGATCCAAAGCCTGTGTTGGAAAAGCAGTGATCTGGGCCTTTTTTTCTGTCCTTAGTCCTTATATATATATATAGTGTAAAGCACATCACTATTGGGGCTGGGAAGTTGTGTTAACTAGATCCTATACTCACCTGGGTAAAGAAAAAGAGAAAGACTTGTTGGATGCATATTAATCGTTTAAACAGTTTTTTTTTTGGCATATAATTAGATCGTGTCGAATGCAATACATTTTGATTTATAGACCTACAGGAGCTGCTCAAAAGTGTTGTCAGAGAAAATATTATGTGGTGTTGTGGTTTGTTAGAGTCTGCCCTGTGATCCAGGAGCTCTGTGTATAAGGTTTCTTGTGGGGTTACTTCACCATGAACTGTTGGACTATTTCCTGCCCTTTGACCTTTGAGCGCAGGGGAAGGTGGGGGAGGACATTTTTCTTGGGCCCCATAAATAAGGCTTAAGAAGTGGCTTACCACAATGAATCTTGGTGTAGTTTTATCCTAGTTCTCCATTTGGTTTTGAGCTGCCTATTCGTCCACATATTATTTTGCCTTTGCTACAAACCTCAATATTTGGTGGGGGCCATATTGCTGTTAACCACCTGCAACTCGCTAGGTTGTGGATGACTGCCTGTTCTAGTAGTTTGGTCCCAGAGACAGGACATGTAAGTAAATGTCTTCATCACAGCATTATAAAAGTTCTACAGCTAAATGTGTAAACACTGGATTAGCCTTGGCTCTTCTAGTGAACCTGTTCCTCGTAAAATGGTTTTAAATAGAATAAGCTGTTAAGAAGGCAAGTGGGAATGTAATTTTTGGTGTGACTCCAGGGAGACAAATCTCAAAGTACGACAAGCACTTGACATCACAGCTGAGATGAAAGATGACCATGCACTGATGGGTGCATTTGATGGTATGGAAATCTTTATTTTATCTTAAACCTTTCAAGCTTTTAGTGTTTGAAATTATGAGCTGTATGTTCAAAGAACTTTTTGTAAAGGGAGGTGGGAAGAGGCTGGTTTTTGTAAATCCTTTTTTCTTCCTTTTTTTTTAGGTGGGGGGGAGCTTGTGGGTAGAATTCATTTATGTGCATTATGCCTAAATGTATGTGGATCCATTCACTTAGGGCATATTTGTCCAAAGCTGCATATTCTTAATGTGGATATTATCGCATGTTGAAGTCAAACAGGATATTTTGAAGCAGAAATTTGCTTCTAATGATGATGCACCTGTCATAAGTTGCATGTTCTGCATTCTATGTTCTGTGTCTGCAGCCAATCTTTTAAAATTGGTATGATAAGAGAATATAAGTTTAATCAATAAAATGATAAGTTTAATAAGCAGTCTCAAAATATTTGCACGATAATGATAAACGAAAAATTTGTATGGTGCTTACTCAGTAGACAATTTATCAGTTGGCAATGTCTGAATTTTATTATTATTATTTTTTTGCGTTCATTGTTTGATTAGCGGAAATTATCAGCGAACCACCAAATAACCGACTGTCCAAGTTTGAAGGCAAGATGGTGTTGAAGGACCAGACTTACTCTCTGGACAATGAGAAGATTCTTTTGCGAGGGTGTATTCTGCGCAACACAGCTTGGTGTTATGGGGTGGTTATTTTTGCTGGCCGTGACACAAAGTTAATGATGAACAGTGGCAAAACCAAGTTCAAGCGCACTCACATTGACAGATTCATGAATTTTCTTATTATTGGTGTAAGTACAGTTGTCTAATATATAACTTGTTTTGTAGGGTGAATGTTTAATTTTGTGAAAGTTAAATAATAAGGAAGATTATTCTAGATGCAATTGTTTTTCTTCATTTCTTTTCTAGGCAGGTTTTTTGTTTGTTTGTTTCAATGTCAGTAATTCTTGTTCCATTGTTGGTGAAATAAAATGGTGACATTAGATTTTATGCTGTTGACATTAAGCATAATGCTATGGCAGTTTAAGATTGTTTGCTGTTGACAGTTGTTGTAATGCTGCAGCGATCTTAAGATTTGTATGCTTTTGACGGTGTAATGGGAATGCCGTGGTTGTTTCAGATTTTTTTATTCCTGGTCACCATGTGCCTGATCTGTACCATTGCCTGTGGAGTGTGGGAGACAGTGACAGGCTATGATTTCCAGGCTTTCCTTCCCTGGGAATCGTTTGTCTCCTCTGAAAAACCTCGAGGAGCCACTACAATCGCTGTCCTTGTCTTCTTGTCCTACATCATCATCCTTAATACTGTAGTGCCTATCTCACTCTATGTGAGGTCAGTACCTTTCACATCTCTAAAAGTGCATGCTTCCTTGCATCTTTTTCTGACATGAGATCAGATTTATATCCATAATCTAACCTTAAAAATGTGGCAAGCAGTTAATACTTAGACAAAAGGCCACTATTTGTCCTGTCCTCATCAAATTTGGCAGCAATATTCATTTCAGTTATGAATTGGTCATGGGCTGTGTTTGGTTGGTGTAGTTTGACCTGGAACATGCTAACCCTTGAATGTTATTTTCTTTTAATTCCAATTTCAGTATCTCTGCCTGTTGGACATTTCGCAAATTGTACATTTCCAATCCACAATATCATCTATCATTAAGCACACACCTATTGGGGATTCTTGGACAGGACCCTGCTTAGACTGCTTAAATTTGTACATTGCTGTATGTTACATATTTTGTTTGCTTCTTGGTTGCATTCATTTTGGAGTTTATACTTCATTGATTTTCCATATTTTTTCCTCTTTATCCCATGATTTTATATCCTTCCTTGACTATTCAAGTATAATCTAAACATGCCTTCTAATAACTCTCAAAACAAATGGCTGACTGAAGATAGGCTTCACATCGGAGACCTGAAAGGAATTCTCACCTCTAAATACAAACTTTTGGGATTCGTTTAAGTGTTGAATCAAGACCCTAAATATATCGGACATTCAAGCCACATCAGGCTTGTTAAAGTGTAATTCGTCGTTGAAGGCGAGAAATTGTGCTGGTTTCCGAAGATTAACGAGCACTCGATGAAGCAGCCTGAGCACAGAATTCCCGAAGTGTGAGGCTTTATTGGCAATAACAATGGCAGACTTGCAAGCTGTGGATAGCGCCACAGAATCAGCTAAAAAGGGCACAAGAGCCTCGATTTTGATTTGTGAGGGGTTTCCCTGGCTGATGATGCTGCTTTGTAAGTGTCAGGTTCACAAATCTAACTCGAGGCTTTTGCGGCCTTTTCAGTTAGTGACCCAGACGTTACGCATTTCAGTCAAAGTTTTCGGATAGATGCACATCAGCAAAAGCGAAATAACAGTAGAAATCGTGAAACTTAGTGGTATTGTTGTCGTAATTAATGACACCTTTGAGTCAGAATATATGGGTGAGAATCCATTGAATATAAACTATGCTATCAACAAAATCTCTGAATTAGAAACAATCCTATGCAACTCTGGAACTCCCATTCACATTTTTGGAGTATCAGAAGCTTGAGTCACTCAGATAGTCTCATAGCGACATCTACATCTCTGGTTATACACTAGAACGACACCCACTACACAAGCTTGAAACTGGATTGATAACTTACATAAGCTCATCCATCAATATTAAAAGCCTACATCACCTCGAAATATATAACATTGAATCAATCTAGCTTGAAATCAAGCAGAATAATGCGGCTCCTATTCTCATAAGGTTTATCTACAGAAATTCTAATGAGAGAACAGAATGGATCGACCATTTCAGTTCTATGATAGAAGCTGTGCTTCTTGAATCCAAGGAGTTTATGCTGTTAGGAGATTTCAACTTTGACCTCTTAAAACTGAATAATCATTGGCTTGAAAAAATTGCACTGTCCAATCTCTCACAGCTTGTTACCTTCCCAACAGGAGTCACTGATACATCCCAAACTTTACTAGACCACATCTACATCAGCAACCCACTTAGCATTGTTGAAGTCTGTGTACTACCTAATGGTTGCAAGGACCATTTTTCTGTTTGCCTCAAACAAGGTCTTAAAATCCCAAGAGCGACACATACAACTGTTACTTACTGTTGCTTCAGAAACTTTGTCGAATCAGATTTTCTTGCTGATCTGTACAACTCTCCTCTCAACATTTACAGAAAATCCTGAAGAAGCCTTTACTTACTAGTATGACCAATTTTTTTAAATATTTACTACAAACATGCACCTTTGTAAACCAAGTGTGTTAAATACTTTAGTAAGCCTGTATAGCTTGATCAAGAACTTCAAGCAGCAATCAATGTTAGAGATTTTCTAAAGAAGAATGGCAAAAAGTTGAATATAGAAAACAGAGAAACTTTGTCACACTCTTGAATAGATACAAGATGAAAAACTACTTTAGTAAAATTGTTGAATGCAAAATAATACAAAAAACATCTGGAGAACTATTAATCACCTCACAAACAAATCTTAAAAACTCTAGGACGATGATCCCTATTCCTTCTAATGCACTAAACTATCACTTAGCAACCGGCGCTAGCAGAGTTATTATGAATGATAAAAGAAAACACATTGGATAAACTACAAGGCTTCTGTAGAGTAAAGAATATTCACACCACTCTCCACATTCTCCCAATGTCTCTGATGTATATAAAGCACAAACTCAGCTTAAACCATTGAGCACATGAGAGCCTGACAACATTGACAACAAAACATTAAAACTTGCCCCCAGCCACTGCAGAAACGCTGACAGCCTTTTATTGAAAAATCCCACTTCCCAACCCTTCTAAAACAAGCGATAATCACGCCACTCTGTAAATCAGGTGGTGTAGATGATCCTACTATTGGCCAGTCTCCATTCTCTCATCACTCTCTAAACCCTTCACACTCATCTTCAGTTACACCCGGGGAAATATGAGCTTCACACCAATCAAACTAGATTTTGACCTGGCTTAACACTTTTGCCACACAGCATTAACATCTATTGTGGAGCAATGGTTAAGCATTATAAATGATCATCAATATACTGCAACCCTTTTCGTAGACTGCTAAAACCTTTGATGTAATTGACCATGATCTGCTCCATAAAAAAATTAGCACTATACAAATTAAGTAACTGCTCCATTCAATTCTTTTATTCTTTTCTTTCAAACAGAGCACAAAGAGTTGTTAATAACAAACTTTCAGATCCCCTTGACGTAAAATTTGGTGTTCCACAAGGCTCATTCTTAGGTCCTCTTCTTTTCTCTGTTTATATTAATGATCTTCCCTATCATGTATCCCAATCTTGCAAAATGTTTGCTGGTGACACTACAATATGCATGTCACAAACTAAGCCACTTGCATCTTTTCTACAACAGAGTGCTGGTGAACTTCAGTCCTGGACTGATCTCCATATGGCGCTCAACCCTCAGAAAACTAAAGTAATGCAACTAACAACCAGGCAAAAGAGGCAAAACCAAACTGCCTCATCTCCTACAGTACAACTAAATACTCAGCCTATAAAAGAAATACAAACCCATAAACTTCTAGATGTGACTATTGATAATGTCATGGTCCCAGCATATCTTAGCAATAAGCAAACTTATAGCAAAGGAAACCTATCTCCTGTCGAGAATTAAACATTTCCTAAATCTTCACTGTTGAAAACTCTTCTATGCAGCTCATATTCAGTTGACCATAGACAATGCTTCCACACTGTGGGACTCTGCCAGTGGATCTTCGATGAGGCCTCTTGTAAGCATTTAAAGAAGAGCAGTCCAATCAGTTTTACTCAAAACAACACTAGAATCCAGTGATTTCCTGACTTTAGGGGCTCTGCGACTGACGCATAGACGGAAATTCAACAAATGTACGTTTTTCTGTAAAATACTAATAAACAAAATGCCCCCTAGACTTTCTGTATCATTCTCCACTAAAAGCTTAATATTCCAATTCAGCAAATTGACCTGTTCAAGACAAGTTTTGAAATTCTCATGTAGTGTTCTGTGGAACAGGATTCCATCATACTTTCAGCAGGTGAAATTCAGTCTCTATCAGTTCAAAATAGGACTCCTAAAACATTTATACCAAACTCTTTGATTGATTCTGGGACCTCCCATTTGTCTCATTACAAAATTGTTCTGTAATTCTTGGACATATGCACTTTCTTCTTGTTTTATTGTGCCTTTTTTCTAGTTGGGAATTTGGTTTCTTTTTTGCATGTCAGTCCAGGGCTAGGTGTAAAAAGGCATATTTGCTTATTCTACTGTCGTAGTTAATAAAGATTTGTAAATATGTTAAATGACATTGCCTTGACCTGTATTGAAACTTTTTGTATCAGCCGCAAAGGATTGGTTTTGCTCTATATGCTCATTGTGTATTTTGAGAGATAGATGTCATGTTTGAACATTGCATCTACAATGAGTTGCTGTATAACAGAAGACAGACTTATCATCATAGATAATTTTTTTGTTTAAAACATACATCCTGCACAAATGTTTGTCCAAGATGCAGTGACCAGAGGCTAGGCTTTACAATCTTCAAGCTTGAATTTACAGTTGTAGGCATAGTAACATAGTAACTCTTTCAGGAATAATAAAATCTGTACTTTTAAAGTTGTTCCTGCATTGGAAATAAAAAAAAGGTTAATTGTGCCATTAAACTTTTGTGATAATTTTGAACATCTTGTTTTGGGGCAATGTCTGCATGATCTCTTTGAGAATTTTTTTTATTTGTGCATTACAGCGTTGAAATCATCCGTCTTGCACATAGCCTGTGGATAAACTGGGACATCAAGATGTACTACGAGAAGAAAGATTCCCCAGCCAAAGCACGCACCACCACACTGAACGAGGAGTTGGGTCAAGTGGAGTACATTTTCTCAGACAAGACGGGCACTCTCACGCAGGTTGATATCTTGAAACACACAATGCTTGTCACAATGTCTTCTGGGTCCTTGTCACGATGATGATGGGATTTTTCTGTGCATCATGGATAATGCACTAGGAGGAAAAGGCCACTTTAGGGTTTTGTGTGCCAGATTTTTACACTGCAGGCAATACAAACTGTCTAGGGCTTCCATGTAGATCATGTCAGATTATATCAGGTCTTCTTGCTGTATGTCAGTTGCTCAGTTGCTGCACATGGTGATATATGGTGACCCACAATCTCTCCAATCACATTAAATTAAATATAAGAATTCTCTGTGTGTGTGTGTATTTTTTCATACAGGAAGTCAGATGAGTACCCAAGGCAGTTATTGCTAAACTTTGTTAAAATTAGTAACATTTTTAATGTTGCTTTATTTTTATCATAAACTTCATGAGAAAAAAAAATATGGTAAAGGTAATGAGTTACAAGGACTTCTTCACCGTATTAACACATACATGTTGCAGAATATCATGACCTTCAACAAGTGTTCAATAGATGGGAAGTCTTATGGTGATCCTCTTGACAGAGAAGGAAATCCTTTAGAAATCACAGAGGTAAACTCCTTTCTTGTATTTTTTTCCTCCTTCATAAAGGAAGGGTGGTGGAAGCTTTACAAAGGCAAATTTTTCTTGATTTTCTTTCATGTGTTCCCAGGTAGAAGATGGAACAGAGGTATATTCTGTATGTGCATGTTTGTATGTGAGTGAGAAGAGAAGGAAAAAGGAGAAAAAACATGCATGGGATATATTCAGATCTACTACAAGGATAGAGAATGAAAAAACAAAACTAAAGTTTTTTTTCCTATCACCAACATTAAGATGTAGCCACATGAATAACTCTTACTGCTTGCCTTCTACAATTTCCCCTTACCTGTGCAATAAGTCCTCTCCTCATCTCCCAGTTAGCTGTGGAGACTGTTTTACTTTTCATTTGCTATCATCAGTCCTCTCCCCACATGCACATTGGCTTTGGTGACTGTCCTCTTCAGACTCCTGGGGCCAGTTGCACAACATGTTTCTAAACCTTAAAACTTTTCTAAAGAAGCAAAATCTCTTCTTAGCCATTTAGATGCATTGCACAAAAACATACAAAATATTGTACTGACAGGACGGAAAGTCAGACTTAAACAACTTTACCTTTCTTAAAGCAGTTTTAGTTTTAAAAATTCTAAAATTGGGGTGTGCACTTTAAACTGATTATCTAAAAAGATTTAACATCTCCCAGTTAGCTGTGGAGACTGTTTTACTTTTCATTTGCTATCCTCTCCCCACATGCACATTGGCTTTGGTGACTGTCCTCTTCAGACTCCTGACCTCTGAAATTGTTTTAAAGAACTTGTAATGCTTTTCTTGATTTCAGAGGACTCCAAAAGTGGATTTTTCAGCGAATCCATATGCAGAAAAATCATTTGATTTTTATGATTTTGAGCTCTTGAAGGTGGTGAATCATGGTGACCAGAATGCTCATGCATTTTTTCGCCTGCTGGCACTGTGTCACACTGTTATGCCAGAAGTTCATGAGAATGGTGAGTTAAATCATCTTTTTTTTCAAATTTTCAGCCATAATCAGTTGTATTGTTCCTCATTGTCTTCCATAATATGCCTAATGAACTCATGCAATGCTTCTCTGTTTCAGGAACCCTGGAATACCAGGCTCAGTCACCAGATGAGGGTGCCCTTGTCTCTGCAGCCAGGAACTTCGGTTTTGTATTTAAGGTAAGAACACATTTGAGGCTAAGCTCTAGTTGTGAGAGATGTTTTTTATATTCATATGCTTTTTGATGTTTGGCAGATACAGTTAAAACATATTGGGACATAGCTGTGCTTGTCAGGAGGAGTATAGGCAGGCGTTTCTTTGAGCGAGCACATTGTCTGTCAGACTCTGCTGTAGCCAGTACTTAATATCTTGCATATTTCCTGGTCCCTCTCTGAGGATTGTAAAGGTTACTTGTTGGTTGTTTGCTGACCAACATATCTGATGCAGCCAGGCATGTTGTTGTTGTGGTTCACCTTGGTTACACTTGTAAGGCCAGCTGTCAAGATTAAGATTAAGCTAGCAGTCATCTGCAGAGTGTCCAGCTTGATGTCAAGGGGCATCTGCGATGGCCAGATTTCCACCCTTAGTGCCCTTAAGAGCACATTGGGAATGACACCAGATGTACCTTGTGGTGTAGGTGGCACTTTAGTCTGTTATGCCTTGTCCTGAGGTGGACAGTTATCATGTGATATGGATAGATGATGGTCACTGTCTGGTGGTTGAGGTAATCTTTACAGAGCATTGATGATGGTCTTCATGTTAGGCTGACATTGTTTTTGTCCTGCCTGTCTTCTTAACTATAAACAAGTTTTGCCATTCTGTCAGCCAGTTCATAGCCTTCAATACCACAGTTTAAGGCTATCCACTGCAGTACCATATTTAAGCAGTTAATATTTCTCAGTGCTGCTGTCATCACAGACATGGCCTCTGTTAGAAACAACTACCTGTGAGTCTGAGCTTGCTCTGCTGCTGACACTGTTTTACTGTTCAGCTGCTGACACTGTTCACTGTGCAGATCAGGGCTTTGACTTCAGCTCTGTAATCAGTACAATGACAGCCTTTTGGTATGGCTACCAGTTGCCTGTGTTCATTCTTGTCTTCTTCGATCCTCTTATCTCCCAGTGGAGCATAGGGCCTCTACAGTCGTCTTCCACTTTCCGCGATCTTTGGCGATCTGCTTTGCTGCCTCCCAGGCCAGGTCTGCTAGTTTGAGTTCTTGCTGTGTTCATTAGGATACTGGATATATACCCCATGTCCTCCATTTTGGATGGCGTCCACCACTGACCAGTCCATGTAAACTCATATCCATGCTTCTTGAGCTTGCTTTTCTTCTAGCATGGTAAGTGCCTTAAGTTTCTTACTTATGTCCCGGTGTTTGTCCTTGCCCGTGAAATGGGAAATGGTAATGCAGATAGCAAAGCAGCTTTCTGTCTCTTTCCAGGGAGGGGGATCATTAGATGGTACCTGGTTCTCTACTTTTGCAGGCAGTCATTTCTGTTGTTGTCTCTGCAGTGCCTTCGTCTTTTTAATGAAGCTTGATCTTTAAGCTTGCCTGAAGATGGTTGTGTTTGTCTGGCACTCATTAGATGGTCTGTGCTGTGCTTGTAGTTGGTGGTTTGTACTATGCCTTGCACTCTCTTCAGTGCTGGCAGTATGCTGCTTTTATGTCAGCCTTTTGAGCCAGCTATGGCTGTTTAAATTTTAGTGCTGTATTGTCTATAATTAGTTTGACAGCTGGTGCTTTGGTACAGAGTGAGAAAAGGGTTGCTGTTGTCTTCTGTCAGTTGACTGACACACACCAGCTGTCTGCCTACGCTGCGATTTTGTCCAGAGAAAACTGCATTCTGTACATTGCCATTGTTATATACTCCAAGCACCCGAGAACTCGGTCACCATGTGACCTCACAGTACCTGGAGCTCTGTGCAGAACTAAGCATTAACTGAATAAGGTGTGAATCTGTTTATATACCATTCACAGAATAAGGTGTGAACCTGCTTTTACAGTCACGTGGGTTGACGTCCAGCAGCATGTGCTTGATCAGTCCACTGAGCTGCTCTAAAGTTGACACATTCATACACATTCATTTGACACTAGTCTTTACCAGAATAGTCTTGAACTAAGTCAGCAGTTAATATCAACCAACCTGCAGCTGAGAGTGTCAGATGGAGAAGAGAAGAAATACATAATCTGGGGATTTCAGGTTTTCATGCAGATAGATGCATGTCATTGACAAATGCTTCTGATTTATTTGAAAGGTAAAGCTATTGTTGAAACATCACATGATGATTTTAATTTTGTTAATTATGATAGAGAGCCTTGTTGACTTACTAGACATTTTCCTGGGTCTAATTTATATAGTTAACTCTGAAGTTGATTTATATAATGGTTTATTTAACATGCATTTTTGCATACTCCATTCTCTTATTTTAGTCCCGGACACCCAGCACAATTACAATAGAAGCACTGGGACTTGAGGAGAAGTATGAACTGTTGTGCATTTTGGACTTCAATAACGTGCGGAAGCGCATGTCGGTAGGTTGTTCAGTGGTTGTCTTATACAAAAGATTCAAATTTCATAACTCAGGGTTTTGTGGTCATTCTCCAAAATTGAGAGGATTTTAAGATAACATATTTTCAGTAAACTGCAACGCGTTAATAGCCAGAATAAAATGGCACAAAAGGATCCATTCAGTGCAAACTTTCTGTAAATTAAGTTTTGTAGATTTTTTTTTTAGGGGGAGATTTTGTGGAGAGAAAGACAATCATTTCCATGTTTATTTTTTATTTTTGAATGTAAACACATCATTTTACTTGAATAGGTGAAATATTCACTTTGAGTTAAATATGAATGAATAATTTATTCATTGATTTTTTTTTAATGAAGAGGGGTTGTTTTTTTATCCAGGTTCTTGTGAGGAAAGACCAGAAGATTACCCTCTTCTGCAAAGGTGCTGACAACATTATCTTTGAGCGCTTGAGTCCTGCCTGTGCAGAACTGAAAGAAATTACCAGTCACCACCTCAACGTGAGTTCATTTCTGTCCACTGGCACAAGATGAGGGTTTTCTTTGCTGATCCTGCTTTGATACCAGTATGTTCTGTACATGGTAGTGAATCATCCTTCCGTAAAACAAGCTAGGTGTTGTCAGATGTTGCTACAGAATAAGTAAACTGTGGCTGAGCGTGTACACTCAGTGTGATGTGCTGATTTGTTTCAGGACTTTGCTCAAGATGGCCTCAGGACACTATGCCTTGCATACAAAGACATAGATGACGCCTTTTATGAAAAATGGAAAGTCAGGCATCATGAGGCAAGGTAAACTGGAAATCATCCCTGCACCCTATTAGTGTCCTTTGAAGGTCTTTGAGATCCTCCTTACAAAATACTCTGATGTTAATATAGAGAGCAAGGTGCAACATGCAATTGTGGTGGTGGTCTACACAAACAGCAAGAACTAGCTGCATTAAACAGTCAGAAGTCAAATGTATCTGGCAGAATGTTGCACAGTTAGTACTGGACAGTCATCTCTCGCAAAAACAGAAAGAGATAGCTGTGTGGGTTACTTTGGAAAAAAAGAACAAACTTGAAGTTAGATGTAAAAGAACTGTGAAGGTGAATATTCCACAGATTTTGAAAACTGATTTGTTGGCTTTGGTGAAAAATGAATGGACTTAAAATTCAGATGTTCTTGCTTACAATACAGTACAACACAATGCAACTTTATTTGTTGCAAAGGGCAGTTTGCACCTATAAGCTATTTATACCCACACACACCATTACAACAAGAATGCAGTGCGGGTTGTCAACTAGATAATTGCATATTCATATGGATCACAAAGATCAACATCAACCAGACACAGATACCATCATAAATCATTGCCACGATGCCCACATGTATTCAGAAATCATACAGCTTTGTAACAGCAAGGGGCAGGCTCTTCCTGTTGGTCCTACATGTAGCCTTACAGAATTGGCAACTCACATAAAGCTAAAAGCATGTTTCCTGTCAGATAATCATAGTCACAGTGTCCACTAGTTGCACAGGGTCTGTAAATTACTCTGATCCCTTCTTCAGGTTTTCATTACAGCGAACTTATCCATGTCTGATAAGCTGTTGAAATGGATGGAGGAGAAGAACAGTACACTTTCTATATAGGACTTGGGGAAATGTATTTTAAACTGATTTTAGTTTCTATATAAGACTTGGGGAAAGGTGATAGACCGTGTCTTTAGTTTCTGTATAAGACTTGAGGAAATGTATGATAGACAGTGACTTTAGTTTCTATATAAGACTTGGGAAAATGTATGATAGTGACTTAAGTTTCTCTTTAAGGCTCGGGGGAAAGGTATGATAGACAGTAACTTTAGTTTCTGTAAAAGGCTCAGGGGAAATGTATGATAGTGACTTTAGTTTCTGTGTAAGACTCAGGGGAAATGTGTGATAGACAGTGGTTCTAGTTTCTTGACAAGGAAGAGAATGTGTAACCTTGTCATAACAGCCTCATAGTGACCAAATATTTGCATCCTTACTGAATGTTTTGAAAGTGCACTTGCATGCATCTACTCTTTCTCCTGCTCAGACATGCACATACACACCACATACGCACCACATACACTCTGATTTGAAACTTCACTTAGGCATCTTTTAGATATTTTTGTTTTGGGAATATTTGACTTCATAATCAATTTTCAAGGTGAAACAATGGATGATTAATTTCTAGCCTTCTTTTGTCAGCACTTCAATGGAGAATCGTGATGAAAAATTGGACGCATTGTATGAAGAGATAGAAACAGACATGATATTAATTGGAGCCTCTGCCATTGAGGACAAGCTTCAGGATGGTGTGCCAGATGCCATTGCCAACCTGGCATTGGCCGACATTAAAATCTGGGTCTTAACAGGAGACAAGCAAGGTAAGTGACTGACGTTCAACCACTGTGACTGTGTTGTACCCTTACAAAAGCTGTTAACTGTCCCCAAATGGTACAATGTTGAGAAGAACATAACCACATTTACACTCATCTCCTTGGTCATAATGCTACAGACCAGTAGCAGAGAAGAGTATTTTGTAGATTTTATCCTTTCAACATCATTTTAGCATTGTTGAAGCATTATTAGTTTATCTATTTTTATGCCATAAAGTTACTGTTGGTTCAAATATTCTTATAAGTTTTCGAACCTGAGTGCAAAATTGTCTTCCAGTTGACTTGGCTTTAGGTTGATATTAAATTACAAATAGGTATGGTATGAATCTTTTTTTTTTGTAAGTATTGGCGAATGCATAGTTTTGGGGAGAGCTGAAGGACAATGTGAGGATATGTGAGATTCTTACCCTTCATTAGTTACGACTTTACAACTTTGCTGAATGTTAAAGACTGACCTAGCTCCATGATACTACAGTCAGTGCTTCTAGTGTTTTATTTTGAAAGACTGAAATTTTGTTAAATCGAAAGGCACATTTTTTTGTATGTAGAAAGGTAAGTTAGTAACAGTCATCAGAAACTTTGTTTTTTAAATAATTTTTGTTATAACTTGTCCTTTTCACTCAATATAACAGAAACTGCCATAAATATTGGTTATTCCTGTCGCCTCTTGACTGATGACATGGAAGAGCCCTTTATCATTGATGGTGAATTACACGAAGATGTGGACACACAACTTAGGCATGCCTTGGATGAGATCCACTCAGCCACAAGCCGCAAAACACCAGATCATGTTGTCATGGGAAATGGGCAGACAACCTATAATGGTGCCACAGGCCGCATCATAACAGAACTTGATGAGGTTGGGGAGTTTGCTGTTGTCATCAACGGCCATAGCTTGGTGAGTGGCAACAACTGCGGCAGATTTCAAGTGGCTACTTTGTCGATTGTTTGTTTATGTGGCTGCTTAGTTTATGAATTCCAGTTCATGCATGTGAGCATCTTCTGTGCATGTTCATAAGTGCATGTTGTGCTTATTGCTAGTGTTTTGTTTAGGCTGTAAAATTTGTTTGTGATATTGCAACTCCACATTTTTAGGAGGAAGTTTGTATGAGAATGTCTACATTTCTTTATCAGTATTGTTTTGACTCTTTCTTAATTTTGTTTTCTTGATAGGCGTTTGCCCTGAAGCCTGAACTGGAAGCAACTTTTCTTGATTTAGCGTGCCGCTGCAAAGCTGTGATCTGCTGCCGTGTGACACCACTGCAAAAGGCTATGGTGGTGGACTTAGTCAAGCGCCACAAGAAATGCGTTACTCTGGCCATAGGAGATGGAGCCAATGATGTCAGCATGATCAAAAGTGGGTGTATATTCTGTATACCCAGGGGAACCTTGAGCTTTCTCATTCCTTTGGAGTGAGGAGTAAACTAGTAACAGAGGGTTTGCCAGTATGATCATTGGCATGTGCTGCCATCAAGTTTTTACAGGGGTGCATTCAGTGGCTGTAGATGTAAGACAGGGTTTTAGGAGTGTATTCTTTGCTGGCTTTGTTGTCAGTCAGGTGCGCACACACACACTCTCTGTAGTTGCAGCATCAGAACCCTCACTTCCTCTTTCCACCTTATTGAGGCACTTAATAATAATCAGAATCAGCATTCATAAGGCAGCTGTTCAACAGCTATAAGGTGCACTAATTTAGTCACGCAGACTGTTCAGAGAACATGAAAACAACCCCACCATTCAGGCATTTACACATTACAATACAAACAAGAATAAACAAAGACACTACATATCATGCAAGTATGAGGTTGTGAAGAATACTGATGCAGATTTGACAGAAATGACAGTGACACTTTTGTACAAAGAAGCTTGAGATTTCTTAACTCTTTCAGTTCAGCCATGGAGTAAAAGTGGTTTATTGACTATGAAGGCTGATTGACTGAAAAGCATGGTTGTAAGAAGTACTTTTCTTTCAGTGGCACATATTGGCATTGGCATCTCGGGTCAGGAAGGAATGCAGGCAGTGCTGGCCGCTGACTATGCCATCTCACAGTTCCGATACCTAGAGAGGCTGCTGCTAGTCCATGGGCGCTGGTCCTACTTACGCATGTGCAAATTCCTTAAATACTTCTTCTACAAGAACTTTGCCTTCACTCTTTGTCATTTTTGGTTTGCATTTTTCTGTGGCTTTTCAGCCCAGGTGAGTGAAGTTGCTAAGCTTTCTTCTTGAATGTGTATATGTCTGAGTCTATCTTGATTGTGTCTGTCTGTTCATATCTTTCTGTCTCAACCATAAGTAAACTAAAATCAGTGATAATTCTTTCAAGTACTTCAGTTTTTTTTAAAGAGAATATTAGAATGATCAGATGATAACATGGACTAACATGGTAAAGAAATGTCAAATAATATTCTTTTTTTATTATTTCTTTTCCCCTGTTTTTATATATTTGTAGAACTTTACATCCAGTTAAACATTTCTGATATCTGTTTTGCAGACATTGTTTGATCCTTTCTTCATTTCATTGTACAACGTGTTTTACACATCACTGCCAATTCTTGTTCTTGGGGTCTTTGACCAGGTGAGTTGGTGCTGAATAACTCTTAACATTTTACTTAAATATGTGTTGACATAAAAAAAACATATCCACCCCATAAACGACCAGTAAACTAAGAACTGTAAATAATTCAAGAAGTTTACTCATTCTTGTCTGTGAATGATTTTTGTACCGACCTTGTCTGCTGATGTGTAACACTTGTAAGTTAAAAACATTGCTGTTGTGTCCACACGAGGGATTGGAGAGGGAGGAGGTACATGGCCACCAATATCTTACCTCTCAGATGCACTTATCTCGGTGCAAATAGCCAATTATATCTTGCCATTAATATATTTGCTGCCAGGATGTTGATATCTTGGTGCAAATAGTTAAACATATTTTGCTAATATTTTCTTTTTTTGCAGGATGTTGATGACACAAACAGCCTTCGTTATCCAAAACTGTATCTTCCGGGCATCAAGAATGCGCTCTTCAACAAGCGAGTGTTTTTTTGGAGTGTTGTTGAAGGCATTCTTTCTTCCCTCGTTCTCTTCTTCATACCCTATGGATCATTTTTATATGGCACGGATAAAATTGGTGAGGACCGTGCAGATATACAGTCATTTGGTACTGTAGTGGCAGCTACTCTGGTCATTGCGGTCAACCTTAGGGTAAGTTCACACACTTAAAATGTCAGTTAAAAGAATATGTTATTATTCTCCAACTTATGAATATTTAGTTGTACATAAGCTTCACATTAAAATTACAAAATTACGCATGCTGCAACAGGTACACTCTTCCACTACACTGTATTCTCAACTTACCTTTGACCTTAGTGCTTGGCTGTAGAGTGGATACCTTGGCTCACTCATTTGTTGGGGAGAGCTGTGAATCGGTATGAATCTGTTGTAGATTCTGGCCAAATGGTACTCAGTAGCTGATAATGACATCCTGACAGCAACGAGAAAGTACACGGTCTTTATTTCCAGCATAATGCTGCAGGTCGTTGGCATCACATGTTGTGCAACACGTCTAATTCTCTAGCATTGCATCTCTAGTCTTGCTGCATATGGTCGTCTGCTTTAGAGCATTCTTGCTGAACATATTCACCACATGTTAGAGGAACTTAATCTCCAGTTTCACACTAGATAAATGTTAGAACAACATAATATCCCATTTTACAATGGATAAACATGGCCAGAACGCCAGCTGTGGTAAGTCACAGTGCATTTGGTAATAGGTTTTTGTTGTTGCAGTTGACAGAATAAATTTTTTTTAATGAATACTTGTTCACAAAGAGCAAAAACTGAAGTAAAAATTTTATGTACTTGCAAATTAAAAAAAAAAAACTCTCAAGTTTCAGTCGACCCAAGTTGGCATGTAGTCTTGTTTGCTGTGATGCAGATCAGAATGGAGGTGTGATATATTGGCATGAACATGTGCAAGTATTTCATTGTGATTACACAGACAAGAGAGTATCATTGTGTGCAGTTTAACCCCTGTACACATACATTACTATTCACCAACCACTCTGTTTGATGCATTGTGATCACTGTACATCATGTGTTCATCAAATGTTCTGCTTGCTGGATGCCATACATCAATTTTAACGTTCACCAAGTGCTTTGTTTCTTGCAGTGTGCTTTGGACATGAGCTACTGGACAGGTTTCAACCATTTTGTGGTTTGGGGCAGTATCATCTATTACTTCTGCTTTCAGCTGGCCTTCTATTCAGATGCCATCCACTATGTTTATGTAGGAACAGCCTTTGCAATATTTAGTTGCCCCATCTTCTGGTTTACCATGCTGCTGACTTGTGCAGTTCTCATCGTGCCAATGGTTGCGTACAGATTCTACCAGACCTCTGTACACCCTACTCTTTCTGATCGTGTCCGCCTGCGCCAGCGCATGAGAAAGTCCAAATCGAAAGGGCGGGACTTGCATATTCGCCGTTCATCTACATTTCGTCGAAGTCGCCGCTCTTTACGGTCGGGCTATGCTTTTGCTCACCAGGCTGGTTTTGGCGAGCTGATCACAAGTGGCATAAACATGAGGGCCGAGACATCAAGCCCAGTCAAACTGACCAAAGTCCAGCGTATGAGCAGTGACACATTAGATCAGCATCGATTGTCTGCTGCTGCAGAAACAGTGGGGCTGTCAACACCAGTTGCCAATAAAGGCAAGAAAGACAACAGATCCCCTTTATCTCATCCCTCTAATCAGGTGAATGAACGGAAGAGGCACTCTCACTCTAGTGAAAATGAACTGAGCATTCGACCTCAGTTTAGTGCGTCGGCCATTCCAGCGACAGCTGCAGTTGAACAGTCAGTGAACACAGACTCAAGCACATGGACAGCGCAGCCCAAAGGTGAAATTATTTTTGTGGAACGATTGTGATTTTTCCTGCTGGTCAGCAGTTAGTGTATATATTTTAAATGTTTATCGTTACAGGTAAGGTCTAGAGATGTGAGACTTGCAAAGATGCTGCATTAGGTACATATTTATCTGATGTATTTATGTAAAGTATATATATTTATGCAGAATATTTATAATTGTTGAGGACATCTTGTAAATTAAAAATTGGTTTAGTCACTTTGATCTATTTTTGGTTTTTAGTGTTTTTAGGCCTGATCAAACTTTTCAGTTTTGTAGGAATGTCATTTCCATTGTGAAGTCTGCTCCCCATCCCCCAGTCTTTGTAAACAGGTAATGTCCCTTTCTGGTGCTGTATGCTTCAAGTTGTTTGGAAGATATGACACAGTTTATATTTTTCTTGTTACAGTTTAATATGTTTTGTCAGTTGGTAAGTATTTAATGTAGCATAAGTTAGTGCTACACTTTGCTCAGAACTGTATACAACCTTCACAGCCATAATCTAAAATGCAGTCAACAAGCTTTTTTTTTCTTTTTTCTTTTTTGTTGTTTTGGCCATGTTTTCCTGCCTTTTGCCTCATCACTGCTACAGCCCCTGCTACTATGCGTATACTGCTTTACCAAGACAGAAGGAGAAATTAAAAGAAATAATGCTTATGTTCAATTTTGCAAATATCTTTCTTTTCTATGACTTGGTTTTGTAACTTAAAAGACAAAACAAAAAATCTGAACTAAAAAGAAATGTGAAAACTAAAAATGTGGGAGAAAGAAAAGGTGTTAATTTGTACGTAAATGTTGTAAATAGCAGGATGAACAGTTGGTGTGTAAGTCTGTTTTCCAAATGGTTTAGAAATACGTGCATTTAATAAAGAAAGAGAAATGTTTGGGTTTTTTAAAAGCATACATTTGGTATCTCCTGTTACACTGCTTAAAAATGGATGGATTTTTTTCCACAACAGCATCAGATGTTCTTGTTCCGTTTTCAGAAAAAAAATTCCCAAGCTTAGAGATGCAATACATTTTGTATTTTTAATACACACACAATAATAGGAATGGGGAGCAGATTGTTGAAGAGAAAATACCCGATAAGCTGCAACATACATGAAGACTGAGTCAAGCAGCAGACACTTGAATGGGTAGCCATAGGGGCTGCATCTTCCTTAAAATGTTGCATGTGGATCATGCTCAGTTGGAAGAAACTTGTGACCAGTGCCTAAAATTAGTTCTTGTCATTGACATAATGTGCAAGTCATAATATTGGAGCTGCATTTGAACTGTTGTACTGGCCAACATATGTACGTCAGCCCAGCAAGTTGTACTCTCCTTCTACTGTACTGTTGGTTGTACTTTAGGTCCATGCATTGTTATGCCACTTTTCATTCTGTGATTACTTTTATTGTTGAATCTTGTCAGTTTATCATTATTAACATCTTGAAGGAGCCTCTAGTTTTGTGAATGTGGTTCTGTACCATTTGTAGCGTCTGGTGTATCTTTTGTATGGTTGAGCAGATTCTTCTGTGAGTGTTATTGGGCAATACAATCTTTTAGCAAACACTGTCACTATTTTCAGAAGTATACATTTAACACAGATACTCTGCCTGACTATAATCTCTAGCCACTGTTTATATCAGGCTTCTGTGGTGGATGTTAGATTAAATAAAATACAGTAAAATGGGTTAAATGTTGGCTGGAATGTTAACATTCATGCCGGCCACCACCCATTAGAAGCTTGCGTGAGATTACAGTTTCCCCAGCAACTGGAGGGGAAATTCCACTAGCTTCATGATACTTTCATTATACTAGCTTGATATTGTTTCAAAGAGCTTCATCTTCCTTTCTCCCCTTATCCCTCTGCTGCTGACTTACCATAACACTGCATAACATGGTGTTACACAGTGTTACACCATTACATGGTGACTGCTGCTTGTGACTTGCCGTCTCCAAACCAAAGCCCTGTGTGTCAGCAGATACAAACACTGTGCCAGAGAACCTGGAAGTGCATGCAGTTGATGAATGTGCCAATGGTCTCTTTGAAGAGAAACCCTTGAAAAATTGCTTCTGAGTATTATGTTTTGGGGTTATATTAATTTTGATATTAAATTTGTATAAGAATATATTTTTATGAATTAACTATATAAAGATGATGGCTTTGTTCTCTCCACTGTGTTTAAGGATGCAATGAAATTGAAAAAAAGGGAACAAACTGATTAAAGTTTGCGCTTTTTTCATAATTATAGATGTACAATTTTTGATGATTTCAATTTAAGGTTCATGAATATTCAGAGTAAGAATGTTATTAAGAATATTGAGTGCTTGTGTGGGAATGTGGGAATATCTCCAAAGGACCACAGTTGTGAAGTGATGTAGCTTGTTGCCCTGGAGACATCTAAAGCAGGTGTCTTGTCCCCATAGTCGCAATGCAGCGTCCAGACCCCTTTGATATTGCTATGTTACTTTAGCCCAAGCCATTGTTGTAAATGCTTTATAAAACAACCACCCTGGTGGTAAAGCAACATCCAGAAGGTCTGGGCGCTGCAGTATAATAATGGAGACAACATGCTGATCCTTGATTTTCTCCTCTTGCCTTGCGACACCATTTCCCGTGGTTTCATAACTGTGGCCTCGGTTTATTTCAACACCCTTCTCATCCCACTTTCTCCCACACCGTGAGGCTTCTTTCACACAACCACACAACCTTCAGCTGGCTTTTCTTGAGCAATAGAAGCACCTCATCATTTCATCGTATTTTCTCATGGTACTCACCATATCCTGATGCAGGCACTCTGCCAGTTTCCTGTTGAAAAATTTAAGTTTCAAATTAAAAAAAAAATTTCCTTTTTTGATTTGAGGCTTTTTTTGGCATTCATTCTGTGGACATTTCTCTGAAGGAGAGTCAGGGGCTTAATAAGTTCATGGATGACTTGCAGTTACTAGGCTGCAGCTAATTTTTGCAAACATTACTTTTATCTTACTTTTATAATGTTTTATAATTTTGACTTTTTTTTAAATAAAAACACCAGTTGTGGGAGTTTTGTGGTGACAGTGAGAGTGCTAAAGTGCAAATCGTTTGTTTCTATTGCTAAGTACAGTATTTTAAAAACATAAGGGCAACTGGAGTTAGGATTAAAGCATATATCAAGGCCTGTTAGCACCCATCACTTGCCAAAGAGATCTACCTTAACTAGGAAATTTTGTCACCCTCGTATAGGAGGGAGTGTATTGGGTTAGTTTTGCCCTAAAAATGGATTTTACTTAGCACATGGCTACCTGTGTTTTTATCATATTACTTTTGGGGCAGCCAATTTCATGGTCTAGTTTGAAAGTTATATTTTTAGCCTGCATACGTTGTCTCAAAATCGAATTTTAGTTTCTTGATCACCTATGAAATTTATTTTGAGTCAGTATTCTGTTGTCCGTCCATCTGTCTGCTGTACACTTCACCTTTTTCTTCACGACTGTGATGAGTTTGAGGTGGAGTTTGAGGCCTTTGGAATAGAAGTTAGTTTAATCTTGTCAGGAATTTGAGTTACTGAAGTAAAACGCCAGATCTTTTCAGACGTGTATGCAGTTAAGAAATACAAATTAGACAAACATTGCATTTTAATCTTAAAAGACCTCATCATTGTGGTTTGTGGTTGACAATCATTGTTGACGGAATATCGAGCAGAAACTGGCAGGAGCCAATAGATGTTCTTTCAGTCGTGCAGACTGTTTGCCCCCTGACCCCCATCCTTTTTACTAGGTTGTGCAGATATTTTACCTCAAAGCTTTTCCTGTCATATGCACTCATTTCCTGTTTTCTTTTTCTGTTGAGAAGTGTGTACACCTAGAACTTTTAGTGAAACATTTTCATTTCTTCCACTTTTATTTCACTTCACTTTTTATCTTGCAATGTGTTGCACATTGCCCATCTTTGTGGTGTCTGGCCAGAAGACAGGTAAGCTTAAATTATTGCCTGATAAAATGGTTAGATTTTTCTTGGGTCCTGGCCATAAGAGTGGGAGAATGAGAGTGTGTGTGTGTGTGTGTGTGAAGGGAGAAATGTTCATATGTGTGCAGGTGCTGTTTTGTGCAAGTGCGTGCATGTCAGCACATGTCCATTTTTTCCTATGATACAAACTGTACACTGTGACCTTTACTTGCTAAGAACAACATAAAAAAGTTCTTATAGTTTTCACAAATGCAAAGGGAGACCATGTCACAGAATAGTTTTAGTTCATAAATAAAACACCATTAGTTTGCTTTGAGGACGTGGTAGCAACTTCACTAGATTTATGAATGTAAGAATTAAAACAGAAAAGTGTTTTTCTTGATTGCTAAACTTTGTGTTGGAGTCATGAAAGTATTTATGGTCAACACCATAGTCTGCTAAATGGCCAGTTGTAAGACCTTTTAGGTTGAAAGTTCAGTCAGTGTCACCTTTGTTTTCTGTTGGTTTTTTTTTAAGAGTTCTGCGTTTATTTTTTAAATTAAGTGCCTGAATTTGTAAACTTTCATCTACCCTAGGAGAAGCTAAAACTGTCAATCAAGACTTGTAAAAGTTGGAAAGGGGGTTTAAAAAAGGATATAAATGGATCTGATGCCAGTTGGTCATTTGAAACTTTGGGTGGCTATGCTAAATCTCTGAGAGAATAACTTCTGTGTTCAGCTGAGAAAAAAGTGGTATCACTAAAGTTTTCCAACATTCCATTGTCCATACTTTTGTAATTTAATCATTTCACGTGACAACCACATTTAGATTTCTGTATGATATTTATACAAGTAATTGCTGTAGTGTGAAATAAGAGAATTTGTGAAATACACATCATGTACAGTAATAGATGTTTAAAAATCCCTTTGTGCAATTTTTAAAAACTGTTATTACAAAAGACCTTTAAAAATTATATAATTGAACTCTACATTTTCTTATCTCTGGGAACATATTTAAAAATCACATGCATGTCTGACAGAAGCTTCGTTACCCTTAACTGACAAGTGGCACGAATAATACATTGTTAAACCGTCAGCTTAAAAAATTTCTTTGTAATAATTGCTGAACAGAATGGTTTCATCAAAAGTTTTGTTAGCTTTTTTTATTTTGGTGTGGTTAACTACTTGAAGATAGTTGATGAGAGGGACACAAGGAGTAACAAGGACTAAACACCTACCCTTTTAGTAATTTTGTGTGAGACATTACTGAAATGTAACATTTCCCTCACAGTGGTGTTGGATTTTGTTTTGTGCTAGAAACAGAACTGTCAGACCTCAAAATGTGCTGACGTGGATATTGCATAAGCCGATTTTCCTTGGTGTAGGTTTTTACTCACAGCTTGGTCACGTGAAATTGTTTTTGCCGAAGATTTCTGCTCCCATCTCATGGCCTAAGGAAGTAGATACTTAGTTATGCAACTATGAACACTGTGTAAAAAATCACTACCCAGAGAGGGTAGGTGACATCTTGAAGCCAGCTGAATGGAAGGGTGTGCTCAGTAGTAGATTTCTTTTGACCAGATATTTTGATCACCTACATTTTCCATATTTTTGAAGATGCTGTGTGCTTTTTAGTCTCGAAAGGCATCGTAACTGCCAAAGTGGGAAAACAATGCTTAAGGGAATCGAGGTCTGGACCAATCATTTTGTGTCATCTAGAGATACAGTCATCGGTGACCAAGCTTAATGCACAAAATCATCAATTTAGACTTTGAAGAATAATGAACCGTAGTGAAAGTGAACAGATTTTGAAAACATATCATTTACACAAGAAACAGAAGTGTAGCATGACTGTAAGAACCCTGATGTGAGAAGGGCTCAGAAACTGGAAATGCTTGTGGATAGGTTGAAACCTCAGGGTATTTCATGTTGTACCAGAGATCAAGGGCAGAAAATCCATGCATCTCTATCAAGGTTTTCCAGGTTTCATTAAGACCAACAGTGATGTCTCTGGTGCCAGTCAATTTGTTTTCACTTACTGGCAGAGAGCTTTGGGTAAGAATAGTAGAGTAGACCATCTGCTGGTACTATGACCTTCAACTGGTACCCTGGCAAAGTTTAAAGGATGAACTAATGGACTACTGTGGTGCATGAGTGAAAGTAGGTGTGAATGCCTAGAGGTGCGATGTAAAATGCAGCATTGGGGAGTGGGGTGGGTGGTATCAATACCTAGTTTATAAAATGTGCTTGTTCATTTTTCTGCTACCTTTGTATTAAGACGTTCCCATAGGTAAACCCCTGAGGCCCATGAAATTTGTCACATCAGCTTATTGAGCATTTTTATAGCATGTTTGGTGTTAGGTGAAAAGGGACATGTCTTTACAATGCTGTGATAATAATATTTCGTGTGTGTGTGTGTGAATGAGAGAGAAACATATGGGGAGGGTCAGTTGCAAACGAAGAAAAGAATATTTGTATTTCTTTGGCAGATGGTGTGGGTAACTCTGTTGAACTACTATAAATTATTTACAGCTTGTTTTTTTCGTTTAATGCAAATGCGCATGTGTTTTAAAGAACATGAGTACATGTGTATGGCAATGGAGTATGGTGAAATAAGACTGTAAATATGTATAAAACGTTTGTGGCAACTGGCTTATTTAAAAATATAAAAGTAATGTTTGTGATTGATGAAAATTATTGCACTGATTTATTAACCCTTAAGTCGTTCTTGACTTAAAGATTTTTAGTTCATCTAAGACACTGGAGCATAATGTTTTCTTGAAGGTGAACAAAACCATTATTGCTGTTTGATGTGTAAAATTTATGAAAAAATAGACTATTTTCTATGGAATAATTATTTTGGACAGTTTGTATAGTTGATCTCTGCATCCTCATGATCATAAAATTGAAGCAGAATTTGCTTGATGCACCTATTTTGATGGCATCCTTAAGGCTTAGGCATTGGTTTAATAGATTCTTTATTGTCTCCGATGTCGGATAACGTTAAAAAATTTGTGGATTTTTATTACCTCTGGGTCTTTTTATGCTGTTCTTTTCCTTGACATCTGTCCATGACTGTTGTTTCTAATACAGACATTAAAATATTATCTTTTCACATTTTGAGGTCATTTGCTTTAGTAGCCTCATGCTAGTACATTTATTGGGGAGTGATGTGTTTATGTGAGGGAAATGCCCATCTTCTCACCCTTGCTGCTTTACTCTCCCGAGCTCTGTACAGAGTCAACCATTCCCCCACCTGAATCCACTGAACAGCATGCTGCATCACACAGGTATTGAAACAGTGTGCCTTCAAGTTTGGATGCTCTTGAGGAGAATGTGGGGCAGCTGATGACATTGAAAATGTGTTCAGATTTTGAATAACACGTTTGGCTAAAGAACAGAAAGCAGCACTTGTACATAACTGCAGCAAAGAAACAAAATTCATTCACTTCAGCTTTGTTCGTGTTAGTTGTGGGGTTGTTTTTTAAGTGGGAAGACAGTACATTTGTGCACCTCTTTGAACTGCTGCTTTGATTTGACTGGAGAAATGAGTACAACAGAACTCTAGGCCACACAATGCCAGTGTTGGACATGTATGTTCAAGTAAGAAGCTGATTAAAAATAACAAAAAGACCTCAGCAAATTCAACACTTGCAGATTAACAAAATTGCATTTATTGGTCAAGATCAATGAGACCCTGACATTACTTCCAGGTAATCCAAGTTTGCCTCCAAGATGTAATGCAATAAGACCGAAAAAAATATATATATGTCAATCATAAAGAGAACAGGTAAATCATGTTTACTGTGCCTGAGCCCCAACACATGCATACAGGCAGTTTCTGTGCATGCTTTTTGTTTTTAAATCCCAATAGAAATTCTGTCTTTCAAAATCTTTTCAGGCCATGCAAGTCAATCACTATGGATTAGGATTTAGTATCCCTCCCCTCAATGAAAGGAACAGAAATAGGTGATAAGTGAGCCATAAAAATTAAAAAGCTCAACTCCACCAAAAGCAACAAGAAAAAATAATGTGCAGAAAGCAGTGCAGATTTCCTTCATGTTTGGAGCCTGCTACATCTACATATTTTTACTTTAGGAAAACAGATTTGGGTTGCTGCAGCTCAAAAGTAGCTAATGTAATTCAGTGGCATAGTTAGCCATAACAATGTAATTTTCAACTGTATATTTCTGAGAACAAATGCAATTTCTTTATACTCCCAAGCATTAGCTTAAGCCCGACCACAAGGCCAAAAAGAACAAAAGCATTGTACTGGAAAATAAACTGCTATGAGTTGTAGTTCCCAGATATTTTCCTGGTTTTTCCCCCAAAAAAAATCCCTCTGAAAGAGCAAAAAATATTCCCATAGTTTACAGGTTTTCTGAAATCTTAGTATTGGGCTACTGATTGGTTCAATGTCAAGAGTTTCAATATCCATGTCACCCACCTCGTCTCCCTTTAGCTGGATAACCATATACTTGTGAATCTCAAACATATGATGACAGCTCCATCATGTACATGTTAGGTTGCTAATCTGTCACCAGATTCCCAGAATGTGAGTTCAGGGACAAGTATTCATTCTGTGGTAGTGGCCACAGGGAGCAACAATGCGTAGTCACTACAAGAATTATTGCTCAATGAGTTAAAACAAATATCAGCCTCCAGCCATCACAAGATTTTTTTTAAAGTACCTGGACTAAAACAAATCAGAGGAAACCTTAGAAGCAAATCTCATTCAATATTCGTTGTTTAAATCAAAACAGTCTTTACAAAACAATCTGCTGCAACAAAACTGTATTGCCTTCACCTTGTCAAGATTTGCTACAAAGTCACTGACAAGCAGGCACCACTATAGGTAATGAAAAAGGAAATGGCTTCTTGATAACAATCTGCATGTAAAATTACTTTTTAAAAGTGTACTAAATATTGGATTTTACTTTAAAATTGGGCAAAACGTTTCAAGATCCTAAAACATTCCAACAAATGTTGCCGTTAACCTGCTGGCTCTGGCTAGTGATTAAGGCTGATTAGCAATGTTGAACACAGTTCAATCACCAGTTAAATGTGTTTCAAGTACTCTTTGCTAGCTGCGTACAGTGTCATGAGCAACTCCACCTGCCATTATATCCTGCTAAAGGCAGACATTTCAAAATGTGGCACAATGTAGACTTACGACATAAATGCTCCAAAATACCAATTCAATATTCAGGAAAATTACACTTCATGTGACTATATCATGAAATAATTGCATATTAAGATCAGGAGAGGTTTACCAGTTTTCAAAACTAATAATAACCTCTTTCCTACTGCATCTGAAAAATCTAACCTTCCAGCATTTAGCAAGAAGCAAAAATATGAATTCGGTCTGTATTTTTCAAATTGCAACAAGGCTACAGAATAATTTTAATCTGAATTTGTATTTTTAATAAACTAAAGGGTACCCTACCAGGACTTTTGAAATCTAAACAATTTTAAACAAGAGACATTTAAAATTTGCGATGCAAGTGTAAAGCAAAAAGTGCTATATGATCAGCCAATGTGTGATCAGCTTTTATTACAAAATCTTGGCTCAAGAACATTTTAAGCATTAATGTGTGATTTAATGTGGATAGCTGCACACGAGAGTAGACCCTTAAGAAAAGTAGGAATTTGCATAATATGAAAACAATACTCCTGTATAGATCTTTTCTGCACTTTCACAGGTTGGAATACAATGATATATAATGCAGAGACACCAACACCTTTTTCTTCTTAAAGCAATGAAAGCAATAAAAAATATCAATAACCCTTTTGGATGTACTCTACCAACAAAGTAATAAAAATGTTTAATAATTATCTGTTTCATGACAACATCACACTTTTCAAGCAAAATGCAACCATAAAATTAGTGTTAATCTTGGCAGCAATTCACCATCACATGTAATCCCTCAGGATTCACATGCCTAATTCAAGTGATCAGTCATTCTTAGCCACTAACTTCCCTTAACACCAACTGACATTTCGTAAATTTCACTTTTAGAGAAGGCTCATTTATTCTAATTTCCATTCTACTTAGCTGCCCTTGTAGGACAATGTACTTCAAATGATCTATCTTCAGTGAAACGCAGAATCTTTCACTAGTCACACAGGAGTGCCTAAATATATAAAACAAGTGAACCATGGTAACCTCTTTAATGTAGATGTACATCACAAGAAACTTTTTATTTCAGAGAAATCTACCTTTTTCTTTGCGAAAAATTGTGGGACATTGTATTAATTTTTAAAAAAAACTAGACTTCAAAGTGGACAAATATCAAAGATTTTGGTAAACTCGAAAATAAGCATGCTTTCCCAATCCATATACTGTGGGTACAGACAAGCTCTCTCCTAAAACATGTATTTTTTGTTTTACCAAGGATCTTTTAAACTGTAGAGCTGCTAGGCTTTGGTCTATCTGAAACCTCCCACTGCCTTTCAAGTACCTCTAAACATGCACTTACCCTAAGATGCTTGAAGAAAGAACACAAAGAAAGCAATTTATTTTCATCACCTTTTACCCCTCTGTGCTTGAACATGTAGATGCATTTATGTAAATAGGTATGACTAGGTCTCTCTATGTATCAATACATGATCCAATGTGCACACACTCTGTAACAGCCACCATAGAGAAGGTTACAATCCATGTAACAGTAAAATTGTTTCAACGAGTAATATAAAGTGATGATGATAAGCCAAAAGAGATAACACACTTTCTGGAGAAAAAGATATAGAAATAAATTCCATCTCAACATGCTCAGGTAACATAAGATACTGATGTTTCCAAGGAGAGCACCATAAAAGAACATGGATGTCTGCAGATCAGTGTCAGGTGTCTCAAGCACACATCAAAATTGTTATTACCAAAAACATGGATGGGTATACACCCACAATTTATTGGCAGGATTCTTGTTAAAAATCTTGTTTTAAATGTTTTAGTGGTGTATCAACAGAAATTATGTTTTAAAAAACCTTGTGATGACCTAACAAATGGGTTTTAAAAAATTGCATCATCCCCTTTAAGGCCTCCACCTCCACTGCTGTTGAAATATTTTAAAATTATCTCCTTTTTTGAAAATGTCATAAGAACACCTTGTCCTCCATAAAATCTGTCACTGTAAACTGTGCTGTAAAATTTCAGTGTCACAACATTTAAAATCACATTTTAAAAATCAAGAAATCACCATTCCCTAAATACTGTATCCAAACAAAAAGCATTTCTTAAGTTTAAATCTGTCTATCCATCACAAAAACGTAAGATTATGCAGATAATCAGGTCAAAACCACCTAAGATATGGTCCTTAGTCACTGCTGTATCACTTGCCCTAGCATAGCATTGATTGCCTGTCGCAGACCTTCTGCCAGGTCTTTAGCTGAGTATGGCATGTCCAGAGGTGGAACATGGACAAAGGCTGCACATGAGCGGTTGATGTGAAGTGACGTGAAATAGGAGAAATCACAAAGGTACCTGGCAACAGGAAACAATCCTTTTTACTACACATTGCTAAATCATATGAAATGCTGGAAAGGAAGTATTTGACATGGCTACTTTTAACCTTTTACAGTTTACAGGTTGTCCCAAAAAAAATATTGACCTCTGAGCAAGAGGCCTGTGACTCCAAAGAGTTTAACTTCCTGTGCTTTTTTTTGTGCATATCCTTGGTGATACAGCAGCATTACAGACCTACCGTCGTAGGCCTTTTTCAAGATTCTTTTGCGTCTCTCTATACGTTCTACATTCAGTTAATTTATGTCAGAAATTTCCACAATGTTTTAACTCTTATTTTACTGTACATAAATTGACAAAATACAAAAATTAGGCCAAAATATGAGCGAAACACACAAAAATAACAAAAATTTGTACCTGCCAGGATCTTGAGAAACAATTGCTTTAACAGCACCACCCGAAGAATTAACTGCATGACAGACCTGCTCCATGTTAATTCCTGAGACGATGATCTGATCACAAGCATCATCTACACAGTTGTTGGAGGATGGACACGTTCCATGTATGTCATGTTTATCATATCCATCATTGTGAGCTAACTGCTCTAAAGTCAGTTCTGTGGCAATCCCTGACACTCCCACATGTACCACCAACTGTAATTAATCATTACAGTATAGAAGCAGAAGACATAATAATCACAGCTTCTAGTACTGACCTTGAGGTAGCTAATTGCTCTCCTCTTTTTATATAAAGCATGATTACACTCCAAAAATAGCAAAAGCATATGCAAACACTTGCACTAAACAACTCACCCTCTCCTATCCACTCAACCATACCATGTTTCAAACAACAATGGAAATATATTAATTAACTTACAACATTAAGCTTTCGTCATGGTAATGTTTATAACACATAACAATATCTAAAATAAAAGTCATGAAAAAAAATCTCATCAATAGTTGTAATTTTAGCAGCTTTTTTTAAATTCACAGGCAACCTACCAAAGGGTTATATTTTTTCCACAGCCAAGGGATTATGTCTTTCACATCCCTGTAAGCCACTGGCAGCTCAGTAACAACTAGTTCCACATCATCATTACCTAGTCCTTCTTCCTCTAGCATTTTCACTGCGACAGAGCTTGCATTGACCTTGTGGCTCCCAAAGGGACCAAATCCTGAAAAGATATCCAGCCACATTTAAAAATAAAGCAAAGAAACCGACTGGTAATGCTGCCAATTCTTTACCACAGGGTAAGTAATAGAGAGTTTGAGATCAGCGACGCATTGGGAAGACCTGTGCAGCAACGGGAACGGCATGCCTCTAAGCATGACCATTGTGAGAAAGTGATATATCTGTGCATTTCTTTAAAAATATGGATAATTTCAATTCTTCAAACTGACTGCCGCTCTTCTGCCTACAAATCCTGGCTACACGGCACTGCCCAGTGGTTTCTCATGTTACTTTAGATATCACATTCAGACCAATAGGATACAGATTTTCCCCTTCCTTCACCTATGTCATCCATGATGTAGTACTCTGGTTCTTCTCTGGATGAGTTCAAACCTCAGAGGAATTTTTTCCCCCAGATCTTGAAAAATACTGTTTGAACATAATTGTGAACTGGATCCCATTCCCACCAAACTGCTGTGCAATCACTTCAATGTTGTCACCTACTATAAACAAAATCATACAATTTTCTGGTACTGTGCTCTCTGAACCAAAGGCTGCTGTAAGACTTTTGTTAAAGAAGTAATCCCTTGACAATTAAGACAATTTCCTTGTCAAATCTGCATTATCTAAAGTTCTAAACACCTTTCCCAGCTAGCATCAATCTATGGAACCGTTTTTATCCCCTGTTGGTCATATTACCAAAAATGTTCTTTGAATTCTCAACGACATTTCGTTTTCTGTAGATGACAACAAACTGTCAGTTCTTCTTCGACTGGGTAATTCAAGAGTGTTCAACACAATTAATCGATTAAGCTGTTCTGACTTATCGCCTTGAGACTATTTGGAATTTGTTCAATAGTTCAAAACTAGTACAAATGCTTATGAACCTAATCTGGGCAGAAATGTTATTATGGAAAATTAAGCCATAAGTAATAAGTAGGCCTATCAGAAACACGTTTGAATGTTTGAACAATTGCTATACAGGGCTGAACTTCACACACCCACCTGTTACGACAACAGCTCTCTTTGATGAAGGCATTTGACGTCTGTTTTCTCTGCCCGTGTTCTTAACTTTATTTTTCTCCCCCACAGAGCTGTTGACTTCGGTTCTAAGCAAAATATGACAATTACTGAGTAATCGATGATGAACATTTCTCATCACAACTTATTTTTAAAAGGTAATTGGGAGAGTTACAAGGAAGTAAAATGTGTACTCATAGTCAACATAAAAAAGACTGACGATGATGCAATGCACTTCTTAATTAACCACAATTTTTTTTTTAAAGATTTCTTTATTTCTTAATAAAGAAAAACGACAGGAGTGCTTAAAATCGCGTTTTGTTTGAACTTCGCAAAAGTGCATACAGACTGGTTAAAAGACTTTTTAAATATTTCAATTATTTTTTGAAATATTTCAGTTATTTTTATGAAACACTTGTAAGTATTGTGGCCAGTTTCCCACCTCATACAAGTTAGAGAAGAGTATGACAGAGAAGTCACACAAACAAAAGACTAACTTTGTTTTCGGTGGACGGAAGGACAACCTCTGATGGCGACCAGCGGCGTTACTTCCCTTAGTGCAGTGAGCGGGTCAGTCGTTGCACAAGCCTGTGGTCGTTGCTGCTACCAACTCGTCCGTCGTTACTAGAGATCTGTGCTACACTTTCTTGTGCTCGTCATCGTCAAATAATGGTCACATCAATACCACATTGTGTAGTCATGCAGCTTCTTCCAGGTCCATTACCCTTAAACAGCGAACTGTGTTATGTCACAACAGTGTCGTCTGCTGTCATTTTTATGGAGCTGATGCACCCAGCCTTCTGTTAGGTTTCTGATGACTGAACGGAAGTAACTCCTACCAATAATTTTTTAAATAATAAAATTTTTAATGTGAAAAATCCAAGCTGACATTTATTTATAAAAACCACAAGAGCAGAAATGTCTTACTTCAATTTATGATTTTTTTTCATTTTTGTTGTCACTTTCCTTCCACATTTACTAGTAATTTGATCAGTGAAGCAGATTTTCTTCACAGAGAAGACTGAATTCACCTTAGCTGCCATGGCATGATTTCATTTTTTTTTTCTTGCATTAACTTCTGCCATCATGTACAAACTTTAAAATAGGCAAACTTTGATTTTTTTTTGTACATATATAAATTCTTTTAGCTTGTGTGAGGCTCACTCCTGTTAAAATTTCTCCCACCTTCAAAGTCTCTGCTCTCTTTAAAAAAATAACTACTTGGCCCTGAAAAATGCCTGCTTTGAGAGGCATGAGTATTAAAGGGTGCAGTAGACACCATATTGTCTATATGTAACTCTTCTTCACAAGCCATGGCCCAGCTGATTCCTCCAAAACTAACATTTTTTTCCACAGAAATAAATAATCATCTTCTTATCTCACCATCGGTTATATTACCAACCCATCCTCTTGCCATAACTTGCCGATTTCCTCCAAAGTTGCCTGTTATAGTAATGGATCAAGTGGCCTTATTATGTCACCACCTTTTAGTCAACATTTGTGTCTGACAGACGGTGGTGAGATAACGAGCTTAGACTGTATATAGTTCAGATATTACTCGTAGCTGGCAGACTGCCAGATGCTGAAAGTATATTAACTCAATTGTGACACCCTAAAAGAAACACATTTCAAGGCATGTAATAAGGCTAGAGAGAATACTTCCTATTAGTGCTGCTGCAGTTATTCTGAAAATTTTCTACCCAACAACTACCATAACTAACAGTTGATAGTTCTTGAGCAAAAAAGTTTCAAAATAACTGCAATTTCACCTGTTGGTCAGCAGCAAATGGTTAGTCCCTACTGAAATTTCAGTATGTCAGGATTGGGCTAAAAGTTGCTTATGTATTGCAGGAGGTGAGGGGTGCTTGCAAAGTCTCCCTATCTTCTTGACAACTCAATGATTGATCTTGCAAATGCTGGGCTCTACTGCTACTGACTCACCATAACACTTCCCAGTGTTTAGAAACCAACGCTTTGAAAACAGAGAGGTTCTTCTTTTTCATTCCATTACTTACACAAATCAGATGTACAGTCACTTCTGTAGATGATACAAGCGCAGCCATATTTGTAGATGCATCATGATTTTACTGACAAGAACAAGAAAAAAAAGCATCCCTTTGGTGATCCATACTATGAACACCTAAATGAACATGCAAATATATATGCATCTACACACATCCATACATTATTAACTATATAAATTCATGCTCACCTTCTAACAAACATAATGACATAAATTATTGTAAATCTTGATGATGAGATGATGTCTGTATACAAATCCAAATGTGACCCAAATCCTTTATAGTCTGTCAACAATACATCAGGCAGTTAATAAATGCATAAGTTTGCTCATCACTGATTTATCCACCCGCTCAATTCAGAGTTGAAGAAGGTAATATAATTTCCCTAAAACTTTTTTTGTGGGTGTCATATACAACACATTGGGTCAAAAATGAGAAAAACAGAATGTTACATGTAAATAGTTAAGACCAAACCTAATGGGTACACATACTGCACTCTGTACACTACATATATTCCAGACCAAAATTTAATGTTTTCAAATTACAACAGGACCAAACACACAGTATGCTTATAAGCAGAGCATGTTCATAACTAAATATTTGAGTGAACTGCAACAAACTTCAATGATGCTTGGTGCCTTGCAATAACTCTTTACAAGCACTTTCAATAATGAACATTAAAGAATAAATAAAAGGCTTATTCAGCACAAGAGATAATCTTTGCATGTTTAATAATAGTCATGCCAAAATATTTATATGTAAAGTAATAACACCATGCTGTAACCTTTTTGTGTCAAGTACTCAAGAATACTTTAACATCAAGACAAGAAAAGACAATTTTATTTCTTGGCTCTTCATACCTGTGTTCCTCACCTTTCTTGTTAGTCCCTTATGAAGGATTTCATAATTGCTACATTTGAAACAGGGACACAAAGAAGTCCTGAATGAAAACCCGAAACAGAATATTTTTGCGTATTTATTGGCGTATTTATATGAAATTGGTCATAATTATAAATAATTTTTCTGGAATGTTTATCAATATAATTTATGCTGTTTTCTAGATGCCCACAAAAGACTAATTTCATGCAGGTTTGTTGTTTCACACAAAATGAAATGTCTTGTAAGACTCCTGTGTCACAGACAATGAACATATCTCTAAAACCAAAATGAAAGGTAGGATATTTATTACACAAAATATCTTGCAAGACTGTTGCATCACACAACAACTGAGATGTAGAATCCAAAAAACATGAATTGTTGTGATCACTTCCATCCTTACACATAACAAACTGCAATGTCATGCAGACCTACTGACTGGGGGAGGGGAGAAGTGATGGCTACAAAGTACCAAGAGCTTTTGGCACCAGTTAAGTCAGCACTGTTGCCAGTAATCTCAGCACCATCACTAGGAATGTTGGCACTGTCACCAGTAATGTTGGTACTATTACCAGAATGCAAAAGAGGGGTAGGAATGGTCAGTGTCTGCCCTATATGTTCTCCAAAGTGTTTTTAGCATAGCTTCCAGCTTCTGCCATCTGTGCTAGTGCCGTCTGCACCATGCTGACAAATATGGACGGCCATAGACGTACCAGTTCAAGACGCTTTCGATCACAATATATGGCCTCCCTGCTCATCTCGCTCAGGTATGTTCGTGCAAATTCCTGCTTCTTCTCTGCATCCTGGGCACACAACATATGATATATGACACTAGAGAGAGAAATTATGACCCATAATGCTAGAGAGAAAGAAACCCAACGTCCTTTAGGCAGATCATAATAAACATTTGAGATGATTTGTTTGCATTAACCTTCTTATTCCTTAATCTTTCCATTCTTTAAAAATTTACCTCCAAAATAGCCAAAGCCATTGTGTTAAAACTAAATTTAATGAGATGTGCATGGTTCTCTTTGTGTGCCTGTGTACATGTAAAGTGGGATGGCGGTAGGCAAATTTTACTTCACAGATTACTTGTGCTTGGAAGGAAATATCTAAAGGGTGCAAGAAGTTCACCAGCAATTTGGGAAAAATATCCTTGTCTTGCTTCAGCAATCAACAAGATCCTTTTACCTGTCGTCCTGCTCGCATGTCAGCTGCCATGTAGATAAGGGCTGCTCTCCCAGACTGCTCCACATGAGACTTGTCGCCCCTTCCTTCACTCTTCCGGGGCTTCTCTTCACCAGGAGTCGGGTGCTTTTTCCTCCCATCACCAACAGGTGTGCTCACTCTGTACTGTGAAAACTGACTTGTGACAATGAGAGCTAAGGAGCCAAAGAGTCTCTCTGCATTGATAACATCAGCACCAGAAACCTGCACAGATATGTTTGAGAGGCTGACAAGGCCATCCTTCAACTCATTTCTCAAAATGGCAACATTCACTTTCAACAGGATGACAATTCTATACTGACCAAGAGCTACAAGAAGAACCCTAAATAAATTTATTACAAAAGAGAAGATACTAGAAAACATCATACTAATGTGTAACATATTAACACACAAACAAAACTCAGCAAAGTCCAAACATATTTGAAAGCTAACTGTCTTATGTTTGCCAGCAATGCAAAAGAACTGAGATGGGAAAGAGAGTCGTACCTCAACGTCATTGATTTTCTTAAGAGAGAAGTGTGCAAGACGGAAAATGGTGTAAAGGCGCCAGAGAGTGAACTTGGTGACAGGGTTGCCATCGAGGGCAATGGTCAGGTGGTCCAGGCTTCGCACTACACTCAGTGCATTGATCTGCTGTAGGCTGTGTATGTTGGTGTTAGTGAATTCAAGACTCTACAAGAAAAAAAAACAATAGTTATGCAAAAATAAAACCCTTTTTAGTCAGATTTCTTTTTTTTCTCTTTTGTTTGAGTCAGGGGTGGGGGAAACCTGGAGATATCACAAGTGCAGTTTTTCTAGTTTTGTTTTTATTATGAAGTAGACTGTCTTTTAATTTTGATAATAATAATAATAAATGTATGATTTATATGGCCCTTGATCATGCTCATGAAGGAGCATGTTCTTGGCACTTGTGACAAGAATGAGACATGAACAGCATACAAAGAAAAGAACCATGCAGAGAAGTAATACAAGACAAACACAGAAAACACAAAGAGGAATCATGGAAAAAGCAGAAAAGATTGAGAGTTTCATGAATCTACAGAGGAAGACAAGCAGGCAGACTAGTGAATAGATAGAAACAGTAAAACAAATGGTTAGAAGGTGGACTATCAGTATGTAGATTGTTGTTAGGAGTAATGCTCATAGACGAGGTGTGTTTTTGGTGCACATTTAAAGGATTCAGTGGTGAGTAGGTGGTGGATATGGAAGGAGAGAGAGTTCCACTGTTTTGCAGCACAGTAGCTAAAAATCCTATGACTGTACCTGGTTATTCTGGTGATAGGGGTAGTTAGCATTCAGTAACCAAAGAGTAGAGTTATCTGGCCATGATGTAGGGAAAGAGAAGTTCAGAGAAGTAGTGAGGGCAGAAGGTTGCAAAGAAATGAAAACGACAGCATAGACAGCTTGTACTGAATGCAAGAATGGATGGGTTGCCAGTACAATAAATGAAGGAGAAGAGTGACATGGTCCTGCTTTCTAGCTCTAGCCAGGCAGCAGAGTTCTGTACTTTCTGGAGTTTATGAAAAAGGTATGCAGGGCAACCTGCAAGCAAGGAGTTACAGTATTCAAGCCGAGATACAGCACACACATAGACAAGAGCGTTGGAAGCGCACAAAGAGAGAATGTGGCAGATAGCACTGATCTTACAGCGCTCATAATAGGCAGACTGACAAATGTAACTTATCTATTAAGGGTCATGTCTGCAGTAACGATGAATCTAAGATTTCGGAGGGATGACATGAAGGTGATGTTGGTGTCACCCACCTTGATGTAGTTGGGTGGACTGATAAGTGATCAACGATTTCTTCTTCTCAAGAAGAAGAAAGCATCCGCTTTATTGTTAAGTTTTAAGTTTGTTCTGTGCCATCCAATCTTTGACATCACTAATACAGGCTTCAGAGAGCAGAGGGTACAGCAGTACAACTGCATGTCAACACCATATATGACTGAGGAGTAACAGAATGGATGTATGATGGATGGGGCCAAGTACTGAGAATGGAGGGAACCTACACAAAATAGAGAGCATGATGGGAAGTTTGACAGTCAGTGAACACAGTCTGGGTCCTATCAATCAGGTAGGAGTTAAACCATGCTAGTGTAGGTCCAGAAATTCCACAGAGGATATGAGAGCTCCAGGCGGTACATGTAAGCACATAGTCTGCAATGTCCAGTATGCAAGCAAAAGATGGTCTGCTGATGGCATTTGAGGCTGAGCATCTAGCATACAGTTCAGTTTCATTCCTGCTTTAGGCTAGTGAATATCAAACACTGAGTGAACCTGCTCTGTGCTGGAGATTATCAAGCATTAGATTAACCTGATCGGTGAGGAAACATCAAACCCACCTGAGTGCTAGGGAATCGTGACCTCACTTTGTGCAGTTGCTTGGTGATTTCATCAAAGTCTATGAATCTAAAGGCAATACTAGTGACGGCACCAGCTGCCTGTAGGCCCCAGTTTCGGTCAAATGCACCCAGCGCCAGTGGGCCGTATAGAGTGAGGGTTTCTCCCTCCAGTTCTGCAACCATGTTGAGGTTTTCAGCACTACCACCTCCCTCAGACCTATAAAAAGAAAATATGACATCTTAATATTAGCAGGTTTCCATTAGAAAAAATAACACTTTATTTATCCCAGAAGGCACTTCCAGGCAGCTTGATATGAAAGCACAAAAAATACGACATGCTACCACAACATATTCATATCAGCCAAACAGACTCATACTTTCATGTTTCAGGCAGCTGCACTCATTGAACACAGTAACATGCAGAAGTTGCACAGCCAAAATAATGAAGGACAGCCGCAGTCTGTTGGTCCTGTATGCAGATAAACAGAATTGGCAGCCTGTTGTGAAAAATTTCAGACATTTTCATAAGTGTCCGCCTGTTATATAGAGTCTGAAGAGCAGTTTGGCTGTCTCAATGACTTTGGTGCAGGTGAATACAATGTAAGCTGCTTTTGTCCTTCACTGATAAACTGTTGTGAAAACAGATAAATGAGAAGGATAGCACTGTATGTGTGATCTATAAAAAAAAGTGAAGAAATCGCTGGGAGACAGAGAAAGACCAGCTTCACAGAAGGAAGAGGCACTGTTCATGACAGCTTGTGTGTTGGAATCCCAGCAAAGTCTCCTACTGAAGATGGTGCCCAGGTATTTAAAAGTAGGGACAATTTCTACATCCTTGTAGTGGATGACACTTATGGGACTTGGTGAAGAATTCCGATAGAAATCTGAGACAATCTCTTTGGTCTTACATTAAGTTCTAAGAAATTGTCATCGCACCAGGCAATAAATTCATCTAAAGCTACACCCTGGGTATCTACTGGCCCGCTAAGAAGAGACAGCAGTGCAGTGTCATCAGAGAATTTGACGAGATATTGACCCCCATGGTCACTGCGACAACTGTTGGCATACAGAATAAACAGAAGCGGGGATAAAACACAGCCTTGAGGTGAGCAGGTGCACACTGTGATGGAGTCAGAAAAAGTGCCATTGACAAGTACTTGCTGCTGCCTGTCAACCAAAAAGCAAATGATCCATGATGCTAGCTGAGGACCAAGGGAAAACTCGTGGAGGAGTCTTCTAGCTAGGATATGTGGTTGGATGATGTGGAAAGCTGAGAAGTCAAAAACAACAGTCCTGCATGGGCTTGTGGATTCTCCAGGTGTTTGAACAAAGTATGAAGGATAAACAGTGTGGCATCATCAAGAATTCTTTTGGACTGGTATACAAATTGCAAGGGTCAAGACATTTGTTAGTGGCATTTAGAATCAGTGCTTTGATGATTGTCTCCAATACTTTCATAATCAAAGATGTTAAGGCCACTGGTCTAAAGTCATTGAGATGCTGAGCTGAAGCTTTCTTCGGAACTGGGACAAAGGTAGACAATTTCTAAGCAGCAGGAATGGAGAGTGAATCCACAGAGCGCTGAAATAGGTGTTGGAAAATACCTCCAAGTTGGTGCGTGCAGAAACGTAATGTTCTGCCACAAATACCATCAAGACCTGAAGCCTTGCAAATCTTTACTCGCTGAAACAGTTCCACAACCTGGTCAGGATGAATCTCAACCTTCGTTAGCACTCCTTATCTCTCTTAGCTCTATGTTAGAAACATTTATCGTCACTGTGCACCAGATATCACATCATCATAACACACATAGGCCCTTGGGCACTGGTGGGATTAGGAAGCAAATGAAAGACAAGGCTGCTATTGGTGTCTGTTCACTCCTAGAAGATAAATGCTGGGGTGCCCTTATATTATGATATTACCGTAAGTTTCCCAAAATCTATAATAAAAGCATTCACAATTGCATTAGCAAGCTATCTGTTTGTATTTTCTCAAAAGGTATTGTGTAAAAAAAACCCAAAACTCTGCAAGTCACGTTGATTCTTAACGGTAACTAGAGCATTATAAAACGACATCATCATCATCATCATCTACCACAGTACACAAAATAAAACTTCATCATATTTATGATAAGCAACAAGCTGCAACTTGGATTCAAAGAAAACTGCTACATACCCAAAAATGACAGTTTCTTTGGGTACAGTCTTAGTTTCATTGCGACGTGGTGCAGTCCGTGGCCTTTCCCCCTCACGATGACTTTCCTGAGACAAGTCTGTCAGGTTGCTGTGAGCACTGCCAGGCCGCTTTTCACTGCTGCCAAATGACAAAGTATATTTGGAATAAATGGTTTATCTGATAACCTTACAGTTAAGTAGGTCTTCTAACAAAGCACTGACTACGAAAATAAACTTAACAAGTTCAGCAATCAAATCATATGTAGAGCTTTTATGATAGATACACATTACACAAATAATGGGGGTGTGAATGTATGAGACAGCATGAGCTGCACACAGCATCAGGTTCTCGTTCTCACACAAATGCACACACTCAAGTACAATGTTAAAAGTACCTCTCCAAAATTTCACAAAATCATGAATTTATTTTTTTTAATCCAGCTGCATTTTAAGAAAACTTATTACTGTAGTAATTTACTTTTATTTATAATAATGTGTTGAAAATATGCAAAAGAGTACCGTTTGTGACTGGACAAAGATTTGATCAAATCCAAACACTAGTAGTCTACATAAAACTGTAATAACTCATATTTAATTTCAAGCTACAACTTAGAAATTGTTTATGTCTAATGAGAAACATTAAAGGCATGCTTATTTCTTTTTTGAAAATATCTCACCTTGTGACACCTGACAACTCCTCGTCCTGGGTTGAATGGCAAGCAAACATATCCCCTGAAATGGGGAGAGAACCTACATGGTTGGCATACAGCTCAGGCACAACAGGCCCTTTGACCATCCTGGACGTGTGCGAAATAAGAGACCCTTGCATTGTCTCCCATTGCCGTTTAGCGTTGTTTATGGCGAGCCGGCGCCGCTCCTGGAAAAGAAAATGCACAAGTTTAACTAAGCAGAGAAACACGAGGCTTCTTTTAAAAAGAACAGTTTCTTTGCCTGAAACACTTTAATTCTATCCTACCTCTTCATAAAGGGAGTCTTGAACAAAGTTCATGTCACACAAACTAAGTGCTGCAGCAGTTTACTGCCTCACCACATACATTGGTATAGATAGAAGCGTCACATGTGAATGGTGTCTACACTGGGAATAAGGAATGTTGTTTATACTGGAATATATTTTGTACTGGAAAATCAGTTTATGTGCATCAACTATAAGAACAGTGTCATCAGTTGTAATCACAGTATCATCAGTTGAAATCATAATGTCTTACCTTTAGGACAGCCACTTTGTTCAGTTCACGGCGTCTCTCCTCTTCTTTCCGAGCCATGACCAAGGCCAGACGCCGTTCTTCTTCCTGGAAAGAGTTTTTTGAACCAAACAAATGACCAGAGGTACACTACTGTTGTTTTGAAGCAAACTGAGAGAAGAATGTGTTTATTTCGTCAACAATAAATTATCATCTAGACATAAGAAATATTCTGACAGCTCCTACCACTTAATATTTAATTTAGTAAACAACTGGAAAAACAATTACAGGGTAAAAACAAATTGCTGTGTAGCCAGTGGTCAAACAATTAGCGGTACACAATCACTGCAGACTAATTGGGTAGGCAATGGTCAAACGGACTTAAACATTGTTGTTTTTATCTGTTTATTTTTTTATTTTTTTTATTTTTTCGTTTTTGCTGCGCAATGAGCATTCTTCTGAATGGATACCTGCACATTACAAATGGACATCATCATCATCATCATCATCATCATCATCATCATCATCATCATCATCAGTCACTGCAGATGAACTCAATCCTGACATGCTGAAAGGGCCTGAGCATTTGCCACACACCAACAGTTCTGAAAATGTTCTTCTCAAAAACTGTTAATCATTCTCTGGAGGAAACTGTTGCCTTTATAAGTAGAACAAATTCTCTATCATTTTATACCTTTAAATCTATTTCTTACATGACGCCAGGCTTGAGTTAATGCTACACAAAACAGCAGACCCTGTTGCAAGACCTAATGGCCTCTGTGGCTTGACCTACTGACCGTGACACGCCGCATGTCCAGCTGCTTGAGCTGCTGCATGTGACGCAGCACCACTTGTTTGTAGCTGGGGTCCTGACAGATGGGGTTTCCATCCAGGCAAATCTCTGACAAACTGCTGGAGTCCCCCAGGCATTGCACATCTTCAAAACTGCAAGGCAAGGAGCGCACCAGCTTAAAGCAGTATCAGACATGCAATAAAGGTGTAGACAATGAATCAGCTGTAGTTTAGTGGTTTTTTCCTAACCAGCTTACTGTTTTTTTAGACTTCTCTCATCGATAAACCTTGTCTTTCTTGTACAGAGTTTGGAAAAATGTACACAAGGTTTAAAATTAATGTTTATTTCAATGCTGAAGAATTATGTCTACTGCTACTGACGATTCAACTGAGTGACAGAAGCTGGCATGTGTGATGAGGAAAATGTGCCTGGAAGAGGGAAGAACTTCCCTGGCTCCCTTCAGTTTTGAAAATGCTTGTATGGCATGTTTTGTCCTCACATGTAGTACAAAGTTTACACTGGAGTCCATGACAATAGCAGCCTGAAGTTTTTGCAGCACAAAGCAAAATCTCAATGATGATGTCCTACAGCTAGCACAGATATAGCTCCATGTCATTCAGAAGTGTTTTATAGCCTGAAAGTTGTGTGCTGGGGAAGGGTATGCAGTCAGAACTGACAAAAATATATATATACCTAGTTGCTACTGTTCTAAACAAGTTTTTGAGTGATTTTGTTTTTTTGGAAGGCTGGCCTGACAGCATAATTTAGTGATCACAATGAAGAAGAAAGGAGTTAAGGAAAGAAGTACATGCAATATGCACAGTTGACCATAAGTCATGTCACAGGGTCTTTGTGATCATTTGGCATTCAAATAAATGCTTTTGATGTGCCGTCAAAGGTACCTTGTGTGTCTGTGTGTGTGTGTGTGTGTGCACGTGTTTATATGCCTGTGTGTGAAAACTGGCAGGGGGATGCAGGAGTATGAAGTGGTCACTATGTAGCCTGTTTCTGCTTCCTGTAGTACACGCTATGTTCCCACTCCTCACACTGCCGTTCAAGACACTCACACGTCCCTGTTGTTGGTGGACACGCGACTGCGGTAATGTCGGTAGTGCCACATTGTTTGAATCTACCACTGGCAGTCTCCTACTCACTAGCCACTCTTACAGCAGGTCAATTTTCAGGAATAATGCTGAATAACAACACATCTTTTTCAGCCTTCCAAGATTCCAAGGAAATAAATCCATCCTTTGTGAGTCACACAGTCTTCATCACAATACCTGCAATCAAAATCTTTGCAAGCAGGGTGTAGTAGCTACTTGATGCATTGTGAGCGGGTCCAAGGCCTTCATTACTAATGGGCTGAACAGGAATCTGTCACTGCGAGCTCCCAGTCTGGCCTTGCTCCAATATGCTCTGGTCTCCTTGGGGAGAGAGATTGTGTTTGTGAGCGTGGCATCAAGCTAAGGAACCAAATCCTTCATCCGTTGTCCTGCCTGACATTTCAATCATCATGCCAGTTCTATAGCTGGTCCTTGACCGGACTGCTGTGCTTGACATCTCAATCATCATGCCAGCTCTAGCTCGGCCTGGAGTGCGCTGTTGTGCCTGACATTTCAATCATCCTCTCAACTCTAGTGAGCCCCGGACCACGCTGCCAGCGACAAGAAAGCACTGAGACCAGACGTTAGCCTTTCAGAGCCGGTGAGTGCAGCCACCCTGGTGGCTGGTGCAACACACCTTGATTTACTCTGGGTGTCTGAGATTAAGGGGTGAAACATGAACCGCAGACGTCAAGGCTCCATGAGCCCCCAGCTTTCAACATGCGTGAGGAGACATAATATATAGTCATATAAACGACACTCGTAGTACAGTTATCCCGGTGGAAAGATTGTTTTCTCGCTTTGAATCCACATATTTAGTAGCCGAGGTTGTAATTTTCCTAACCCCCTACACTAGTCATGTCCGCTCCCACAGCAGCTTTCTAGCACTTGAAAGAGTGAGGTCTGTTTTAAACTTGCAAAAGCCACACTGTAGTGAACGCCAGCCCATTGCCGAGGTGGTAAAACGCTCCAACGCCGATCTGTCACGCTGTCCCACCCCCACCCGACCTCCTCGTCTTGAGGTGCCGTCGACGCAGCAGGGAGGTGGCATGACCAAGTTGTTTTTGTCTTTAATCAATACGCTACTTCTTCACCCACCACACGGAGCGGGACGAAGGATCAGCGGCACGTATCGCACGCCCCTCACTACATGTAATTACTGAGTTGTTAACCCCCTCACTAGGACGCCCAACGCCCCCATCCCAAGGCAAGGCGTGTACGCAGTTCACCGCCACAACCGCCTCTCAATTTACAGCTGTGTTTTGTGATGATGTCCCTATTATGTTTAGTGTTTTCCTGGGAAAACGGTGGTAAACAGTTCATCCATGGTTTTACATCAGGCAGACCAAGGAGTTGTTATCGTCCTCACCAGGTGGAACTTCACTCCCGCACCAGGTGCAGCGAGGGTGGGATAGAATGAGAGGGAGAGAGAGAGAGCCCTGCTATCTGTCCCTCCGTCACTTATAGAAGGTTCTGCTGTGACAAACTGCACAAATATCTCGCGCTACTCATCCTCATCTCGTAACGACACCCGTCTCCTCTCCCTCACCGCCGCACAGCGCCCCCGCCAGTGGGGGCCAACGGTATAATGCACGAGTAGGTGTGCAAGTGTGTGTGTGTGTGTGTGTTGCGGGAATGGGTAAAGAGACAAGACTGGTTACTCCAGACAGTTTTGGATGAAAAACTAGATGTGTCCGATCCTGGTCCATGGAAGGCGCTGGCAGGAACGCCATTGTCTATTATTTTGTTGTCTACAAGAACAGAGAAATTGAAGCCTGCCTTCAGTAACACGAGAGGACATTGTTGCCACTGTTACATTAGTTCTAGGGTAGCTTGTAAGCTATATTTGTCGCTTGAGTGGATACATACTTACAATGCCATGTACACTCCCTCTAGCTTGCATGGTAAGTTTTGGTAACTCAGACTAAATGTCATGGACATACTTCAGTGAAGACAACGGATTCAATGAGGCAATAAAGTCAAGAGATTAGTATCAATTCATCACTGTTAAGGCTAGCAGCCAGATCGAGTAACTCCATTACTGGCTTATTTCTGTCAAAAACACAGCTGATTACACATAAATGCATTCATACCCAGAAAATGCATGAATGTGCATAGGCACACAAACACACATCAGTATGTTTATGAAACTGGCCGACCAGGAAAAAAATCCTGAACGTTTGATATAACTGCACAGATAAACTAGGGATGTCTCTAGTTATTAGTGGTCTCCAGTACCAAACAAAAAAAAATTAAAACTAATTGGTCAAGCATGTTTCACATTTTAAGGTACATGCATACACAAACTTCTAAATGCACACAGAATAATTATTTTCTTCATTCCACACACACACACACACACACACACACACACACACACACACAAAATAACAATCACATGCATGTACACAAAAAGCCCTGCTTGTATATTTCCTGTCAATCGTGTTATGTCAAACTGTCTTCCATATCAGCTAGTTATATAGTTTGTATATTTCCTGTCAATAGTGTTGTGTCTTCCATGTTGGTTATAGGTTGTTCAGAGGTTTATAGTGTTTAAGTATGATAATTTGTTTGTTACTGTTTTGCCAAGCTGGAACGTACAAAATATATTTTATGTTAACAACATACACATGATTTATATAGTGCATACTTGCATTCATGGACAACACATGAAAGAAGGAAAGATAAACACCAGTACTGATGACTAAAATGAAAGACAATATTGAAAACACAAGGAGGAATAGGGTAACAAGAACTGAGTGTTTCATGAATCTGCAGAGGAAGACAAGTAGCAAAGTAGCCAATAGATGGAAAAAAAGTAGTTGGCGACATAATAATCATAATAACGAACATTTTAAAGCATAGCGCTTTTCTGGTGATTTGCTCAAAGCCCTTTACAGAAATGATATACAAAAGTAAACTGAATCACCACCAACCATGCACCTATATTCATATACAACAGACATGCTCACTTCTACAACTGAAATACTTGTTCATACATGAAATAAATATAGACACGTTAGGCATGCTCATGGTCAGGACAGTAAGGCCACTGTTCTGAAAGATGCGTCCTTAGATTAGATTAAGATGGACTAGCATTGTGTGGCAGAAAGAAGTAATGCTCAAGGGAGAGGTATGTTATTCAGACAGCAGTGTACAATGGTTCCGCTGTTTTTGTTTTTTTGATAAATGCTTTGAGGTTTCCCATCTGTGGGGTGTAAGCACATCCTCCTCTTCCTCCATTTATTATTATTTGTGTGCCTGCTTTGGTATAGTGTTACGACATCAGGGATAATAGTATAGTGTATATGACATTTGAGAGCATGGCATTGTTCTGTTGTGTGTTTGCATGCATGTGTGACAGTTCTGGCCCTTGTTGTAGCATATACTTTGTGCATGGTAACTTGTCTTACCTTGAGATCTCGTTAAAGCTGAGAAAGAGCCTCTGTAGGTTTGGCAAACTGTCCACATCAGCCTGCAACATTCAGATTGTGAAAGCTCCTTGTACCAGATGCATGGGACACATATAACGTCAGGTCTTCTTGTGGCACAAGTGACAGAAATTACAAATCTTGCAAACATCTTTTTCTGAAACTTCTGCCCAAAACACCCAAAACATAAAACAAAATGAGAAGACAATTCTCCTAATCTAATCACTGCTGCTGTTTTACCACTGTCACCAGCAACTCATCACCATTACCGATCTCCCCTTTCTCCCTTGGAGTTTGCTCTTGAAAATTCATAGTAAAATCAGATTTTACATTATGTTACTATTTTCTCAGTCACTTTTTATGGAGAAGCACAACGTTTTTCTAGGTTCATGCTTCTTTACCACTTGAAATGATGTGTATATCTTTTATGGTCAACCAATTTTATGACCATGCTAAAGCAGTATAGTATATAGTAATGTAGTAGAGAGGTGACACCAACCTGACTCTATACAACTGTAACAGTGTTTACAGAACTATATCACTTTTATGCCTGCATACTTTTTATCCATAGGGTGCAATCTTTTTGAAAACTCTAAGCAGTAATTTGATTGCTAGTTCAACAAACTTTTGATTTCTTGTATGTGAGCAGTGTGACCATGTTAAACTATTCAGAAGTAGCATCCATACATTTCATCTTGCTTCACAAAGATCTTTATTCTGGCAAAAAAACTCTGATACCTTGAGCCTTTACCTCTTCTATGATAACATAATGGAGATGAAAAGTGATTAAAGATTTAAAGACAAAATCCATCTGACTCCCCATCTTCAAACTACTATTCTGCAGCTGCATATAAAGAGAAAATTAAAAGAAGATCGGCAGTGACAAGCCAAAACAAAAAGCATGAAAAGCATGATGAGCATACCACTGTGCGGATTTTGTTGCGTCGGAGGTTGAGTTCAGCTAGAGCATCAATGCCAGCAAGGCTGTCAACATGGACGATCTGGTTTCCTGCTAAGTTCAGCACCCGCAACTCTGACAGGTGATTCAGATTTTCAATCGTGCTGATCTGAATAAAATATAAAGGTTATCGCACAAAGCATAAAGAAAGATCTCTTTATAGCTGTTACAAACCATTTCATTGACCCAGTTCCCAGGTGCAAAGAGTGTATGGGGAAGGAAAAGGGTTGGGCAGTGAGCAGTCTCAAGCAGAGCAAATGATGTAAAGGTGAGAATGATGTGTGCATAATAGACTGGAATGTGTTGCCTTCTGCCAGTGAGAGAGGAAGTGTTGTCTGTAACAACAGTAGTATAAAAACAGTGGAATAGGATGCCATCTTCTGAACAACAGCCCTGTCATTCTATTGACTTATTGTGTGTTCTTTGTAAAAAGCCACAAGCTTGTCCATGGCGCTATATAAGTTCCCTTTATTATTATTATTTACAAGAGTGTTGTCTTCACCTGTTGCCTGTGTTCTTCCATGGAACTGATGTCTTTTGTTAACAATTATTTCTATGTGCTTATAAAGTTTATTAAAGAAGTGGACTGGTATTGGTAAAGGAAATAGTCAATACTTCTAAAAGTAAATGGAGTTTATTTCAATACTACTTGTTTGACTGCTTTTTAGCAGGATGAATGCGAACTTGATGCGAGTCATGAAAACATTAAAGATTTGTACCAAACTCTTTTCAACCATCACAGATTCAACTTTAAGCCAGAGCTGGCAGAAGGTTAAGCAAGACAGCTCTTAGGTTATGAGCAAGTGACAGACATCAGTAGCTCTGGCCACTTTGATGTCAGACAGTGTTATTTCATATTCAAACTAGAACACTTGCAATGAATGGACTACCTTGTATATGACCACAACAATTGTTTTTCACAACAATGGCAATTTAATCATACTAGCAGTTTAATGTCCAAGTATAATATAATGACACCTGACTTGTCTGCTCCTGGTGACTGACAACTGACTACCATTTGCCTGGTGTACTTTCTAACTGTGGTAGAGGCTGGCTTAAAAGCTAGGTGAAGACTGATTGGTTAGCAGCACTGGTCGACAGGTTGTGCTGTACCTAAAACTATCACCTTAACTTGGAAAACATACTCTTGGTGGTGTTGTGATCTTTTGCATGGCTGGCCCACCCCTGTGTAGCCATGTAAAGGAGACATGTAGGTCACATCTAACACCTACATACTGTAGAAAGTTAGTGGTCAGGTTAGGAAATTTTAGCTGAAACTCATGCTATGTGCAGATCAAGAAAAGAAAGTGGCGATGGGTCGGACATACTTTACGAAAAGACTTTTCTAGCATAACCAGACAAGCGATGGACTGGAATCCCCAAGGGAAGAGGAAACAAGGGCGACCAAGACAGACATGGAAACGCAGCCTAATGCAAGAACTCAAACTAGCAGACCTGACCTGGGAGGCAGCAAAGCAGACCGCCAAAGACCGCGAAAAGTGGAAGACGACTGTAGAGGCCCTATGCTCCACTAGGAGATAAGAGGATTCAAGACAAGAAGAAGACATGCTATGTGAAGTAATTACCACTATCTTTGACCTTCTTGCAGTCAATCATTAAATCATGTGGTTCCCCATAACAATATTTATGCTGTAGAAGAGACATAAATTCATCAATAGTTTGGGCGCACACTTTACATATAGTCAATCAAAATGTTTCAAAACATCATGCTGGAAATTCACGAAATATGTAACACCTATTTCAAGGTACAAGTATTGTATGGATTCCTTTGATACTGCCTGATTGTGGAACAATCTCTTGAGCCAACTGATTTTGGCTGCAGACAAGAAGCAGTAAACATTAACCATTTCCAGACCATCATTTATGTAAGGTTGACATACACTTTCATTACTGATTCAGTCCATAGAAAGTTTTTATTAAAAAAAGCTGTCATTGGATTTCTGCTGAAGATACAGACATTTCGAAAAGAAATTTGTTCTATAAATGTGTTAGGTGTTTAAACTAGCTGGTGCTCATTTAACAATGGCTAGAGAGATTGACAAACCAATTTACACTGATTTCAAAGAAGCCAAATCTAAACAGGACGTCACCAGCACTAGACCAAATCCTCCCCCTTCTTAGCTAAGGTACAATTTGTCAAAATAAGGCTTTCTTAACTTTACTGACCTGATTTCCATGGAGGTCAAGAACATCCAGTTTGAAAAGCGCATCCAGATTTTCAATCTTCTTAATTCTGCAGGAAGCAAAATGAATAATGCCTCCAATTCATTTGGCAGTGTTTTTTTTTATTATAATACAACACCATTTAAGCATACCATTCTACTTTGCATTTTTAAGTCTGTAAGAGTACAATAATTTTAAATGAGATGATTTAAGGTAATGATAATGAAACATTTCCTTTAATCATTCTACAGCTTGCTGTAAAACTCACACATACTTGCAAGTTTTACAGCAATAATAATAATAATGCACTGCCTTTTAAAACATCATAGTGTGAATTTTTCTTCCACAGCAAAACAATAACTCTTGAGACAAAATATTAGCTCTAACTAAAATTTTGGAGTTTGGGGGAGGGCGCCATAACAACTAAGCATTCACAGATGACTCTTGCTGCCAAAGGAATTAGAGAGAAATACTATGAGATTTTTATACCCCATAAGCAACTAACAGCCATATAGTTGTCTGTCCTGTAAGCATTTAAGCATTTTTTAATACCTTTCAGGGTTCTATTTTTGCTCAGTCAAAATTCCAGGCAGCAGAGGTTTTTATTTGTAAGAGCAAATTAATAATAATAATGGGAGATAGATTCAAAGCAAAGAGATTGCACTCCCTGTTAGTGTAGCCACTCATGCAGAGAAGAAGCCATCATCACAGAAACAGTCTGCAGCTTTGCCCTTGCATGCAATCTTAAACAAGCCGATGAAGTCTTCTTTGGAAAGTAGTTGAAAGTTATTATGATGTTTGTGATGTTACAAAAAATTCCCAGCATTTGTGATTAATTTTTCTAAAAGTAGAAAATTTGTTCGTTGGTATTTTGTAATAATTCAAGCAGTTTCCTATTATGAGTGTAATGTACAGCTCCAAGTCATTCAGGAACAATGCTGATAAAGCCATCCAATGACTGAACTTGGAAACCTTAAAGGATGGTCTTAGAGCGTTGTGCATCATGTGGCCAAAGCAGACAAACACGCACCATTTTACTGTTCCCAGAAGGCATTCTAGGAGTTACTGGTATTGTTTTTTTGTGTAGTGTTTGAAGAAAGCTCATTCAGATCTTCATTCTTTTATTCCTGTTTTGAGGAGAGACAGCTGGAAAAGTTACAATAATAGTGATTAGTTGATTCATACACCACACCAAGAAGTAAAGATTCTCTGGGCTACTAGCAACTGATTGAGGCAGTGAGCAGGAAGTGGTTGAGTCCTGGACACAGTATGCGAAGATAAAGCCCAACTTTCCTTCATCTGTCTTTTGCCTGTTCTGCTACATACAGGCATCGACTGATGAGCATTTATGCTGGTACACTGGTATTAGTCATCAAGGGCAACAACTGGACAGATACAGCTACTAAGGCTCACCATCCAGGGCAGTCTTCAGCAGTGATGAGCAGGTCCTGTCTAGCAGTCCACTCCTTCACATTTACCCATCACGTCTTCCTCTCTCCACCTCTTTATCATCCCCTCACCAAAGTACACTGAAGAATGGACTCACACACAGCATCGTGGCAGGTCACATGGTTAAGTCAGACAAACTTGCACCGTTGCACCACTTTACAGTTGTGAGAAGGGGTTCCTGGTGTCATACCATATAAAGTCCCTAGTTTTGTGCTCCCTGTATGAGACTCACAGCAGCCTCTTCAGGCACTTGGGCTGTGTTTTCTTCTCTGCATCAACAAGTACATATCTCCAAAGATGGAAATTATGAGCCACTAGTACATTCTGCACTATGTAGCAAACATGATGGTGTTACTTTGCCAAATCCCCTCAAACCTGGCCATTCCACTGTCGCTATTGCCATCTTGGTGCAGATGTCTGCCATGCTACTATCATCTTTGGAAAGGGTGGTTCCCAAGTATTTAAAGCTGTTCACCTCCTCCAGTTGTTACGTAAAGCAGTTCTTAACCAGACAAATATGAACCAACATTCGACCAAGTCTGGCTGAACCATATTAGCCTGAAGGGACCCATTTGCTTCTGGATGGACACAGAAAGTGCCCTGTTTATGGACCAAAATAACTTTGATTTCAAGAATTCTTTTAAAGCCAAGTGCACTAACCACAAACAAACAGAACCTCCCCAGATCTACACAGGCTACCAGAGAAAATCCTCTTCACATAAGTGCTTACCTGATTATTTGACATTGCTCACCTGTTTTTGCCGAGCATGAGGACCCTGAGGGACCTGAGGGAGGACAGACCAGATATCTGCTCTATCTGGTTGTCATAAAGGTCTAGAAAGATAAGACGCCGTAGTGCTGACAGATGCTGGATGCGTGTGATGCTGTTGTGCTGATAATTCAGTAGCCTAAGCTGGTCTTCACCCTCAAGCATGGGGCACACTGTCAACTTCCGTCTGAATGGAAATATTAAAACACTGGTATAATCATGATTCATAATCCTGACAAAGCTCATGTTTTTTTTTTCAACAAAACATCAGCAAGAGATAAGATAAGAATGGCACGCTTGGAAAATAACAGTGTGACAATAAGCATATGCATGCAATGTGTCTTGAAAACTGATCTGAGAACTTGATGATTTTTTAATAAAAGAAAAACTATCAAATTATCATTTAGGAAGCGTCTCTGGTCTAGTCACAAGCTGTTATAGGTAACACAAAAAGTAAAAGCAAATTATCTCCTGATACTTGAATGGATTGGGAAATTATATGTATTAAGATTATTCCTAGGCTGAGAATATTATTTACCTGGTCTACCTTAAGGCATTAGCATGAATAAGCAGAAATTCTTTTAAATGAAGGAAAACATTTCAAACAGTTTAACTCTTTCATGATATTCTGTGAAAATATGCATGGATAGCTATGTCTGTCATATAGCTGTTCCACAAAATGCTGGGCTGCTAGAATGTCACAACTCTTCAAGACTGGATAACAAAATAAGGAAAAGATCCCCACTATCCTTCAAGGAATATTTTGTCATAATCTTTTTTAATAGCTATGTTCCAGAGTTCTAAAGTTCTAGAAAATTACTCTGGTGGTCGCTATGTTTGGTCAGAGATTACTATGTTTGAAGACAACACACTTTGGGCTCCACAAACTAGCTTATCCAAACATATTCTACTCATTGTTCTGCAACTGACAACACGCAACAGCTCTTACAAACTGAACTTTTGACTGTCAAGGAAAGACAGCTCTCAGTGCTAACAGGTGCCTGAAACCGCAGGATTATATTATTAATACACGAAAGAAAGAAAGACTTGCTCATCTTATCACCTATCAAGGTTGAGTCGATCAGGATTGGTGGCACGCTCTTCAGGTGTTCTGTATACGACTGGCACACCTGGGGCTGAAGGGCTCTCAGCAAAAATAACCTGGTCTCCTGAAAAAAGTCAGTTCTATACTCATCTTGAAGAATGTGAACCACAGTGTATCTATAGTCCAGGTTATTTACATCAAATAAAAAAATGTTTAATCATAATTCACAAGTCTTCCTTAAAGTGAGATCTGCCTGAGCTTTCACCCACTCTTCCCTGAAAACCCTTGCACCTGCCAACTTGTGTAAATGTGACACCGATGCCCACTCAAAACTGTAGGTGGATGGCAAGTCATTTGTGCTGAATTCTGAATTACATACCCTCCAGACTCTATCATGCAATATTTTAAATTCTGTTAAATTGTGCAAGATGGTGTGTCTGAAGCTAAATTGAAAGACATGGTTCAGGTGTACTGACAGTCAATCATTACAAAGATTAGTTTGGTGTTTTAGATAGTTACTAGGCCAGTTACTAGAAAACTCCACACAGACACACAGAAGCCAACTGATGCCTATTTATCAGAAAAGATAAACTAAGCGGACAGAAAGGGTAGAAGTCGTATATGCCATGCCCAAGACATGATGAAACACTTACAATCAGCTGCCTTTTCTAGGCTCAGTGAATATAACTCACCTTGAAGTTTACAATGGAAGTTATGGACAACTGCTTTTTATAAAGACAAATTTTTTGTCTATCACCAGTTCTTCATTGTTATTTAAGTAGCTTACAATTAAAATGCAAATAATATTCTTGGCTATCAGGGTTACATAACTAAAGCTTGAGAAGAAAAATAAAAGCAAGAGAAAGTCGTAAGATACAAGTATGCAACTCTTAAAGACCGAACTTCACCGTCGAACGAGAACGAATGGAGGGAGGTGAGTGTACTTGTCAGGCCTCATGGAAGCAATTAGTGAAAAATGACCACTAGGGCAGAAGACTGACTACTAGGGTAGCCGGTGCTCCTTCCTTCCCCTCCTGGGTCCAGGCATTCTTTCCCACTTTAAGCTAAAATCTTGGCCTTTAAATCAATTATCTATTATTCTATAACTCTCTAGATCACATATATTACATGCCTGTGTAAAAACGTTTTAAAAAACCCTCTGCAAAAAAAAATAAAAAACATGTATGATCATATGTGACTTACCAGGAAGGAAAGCTGCTGTTTTCTGGACCTTCAGCATTTGAGCACTGCGAGATTCTCTGCTTGGTGGAGATGTTTCCTCATCTCCTACTCCTGTGCCATCGCTGCCAGGTTCCTGGACTGATGATGCTGGCACTCCTCCTGACTTTTTTCCTGATACCCGGTAATGGATAGGAATTTTCTCTGTGTATAGATGCAATCAATACAAGACCAAACATTCATTTTGCACACAGAACAACAGGTTTACTAAATGTCATTAATGATGACATTCATGAATTTGTAATGCTCATCATCACGATTGTGATCACCATAAATTCCTTGGCATTTAGTGAAATGTTATTTTCCGACTGTAGACTTTGTCAAATGGTTAAAATTTAAGGGTGCTATCATCAAGTTTAAAAAAAAACAATAAATGTAGTGAATTTTTTTCTCCTAATTTTAACATATTAGTTGATCCCATATCTTTCTCTCGCCCCCTTTACCAGTCTGTCACTGGTTATTTCCTTTGACTGTTTGATATATGTATCAAAAGTAGAATGTATTCAAAAAGTAACAATCATATTCATAAACAAAATCTTTTCAGATTTAAAAACGTACACTCACAATAAAAAGTGAACACCACAAAAAACAACTAAGAAAACCCCATTTCTGTAAAAAAAATACACAAAAGTGCAGTGACAAAAATGAAAAAGTATCCTTGAAATAAAGAACCTAAAGTTTGTAAGAAGAGGACAAGTAGGCACATTACAAGTTATAACTTTTACTGAAAAGTTTTTATAGCAATAAAATTCTTTCTGCAGGAGTAGTTTAAAAAAAGAAAGAATGAAGACAAGGTAGCAGTCTGTAATGAATAAACCCATTTACATTAAAAGCAGGTACAAAGTATTTGACGTCTGGCTTATTTCTATTTTCATATTTTCACCTCTTTGGAGAGTGGAAGGACAGTGATCTTTCCAACAGAGAACCTTACACAAATATACATCCTACTGTAATGATGACCAATAGACATCAGTAATGTGTCAGTCTTGACACTCTGTAATGTCATAGGATTACTAGGAATAGGGCTGAAGTGTTGGTGCCACGCTCTTGCTTTCCCACAAGTCGAGCGGACACGCAACAAAACAAAACCGCATAGCTGAACAACTGGAATTTGATGTAATTGTACTCTTGTAAATTGATGTGTAAAACACTTGATGATTAATAATTTCTTCATACACTAAACTGATTTGAGTTTGCTGTTGGGGGATGTATGCTGGGGGCTCGAAGTAAGATTTGATCACTATTAGCAATTTAGTGTAAGTGTTTCGTGTCCACAGTAAACGTCGGCATGAGATGGTAAAGGTATCAAGAGTGTGATTAGCCCGAGGCAGCGGCAACTGCAACCCTCTAACCATCTTCATGTGTCCTTCTCCCCAAGGTTCACAACATGTAAGCCCAATTCTATGTCCTCCCAGCATTGATTGATCTACCACAAGGTGCACAGAACAGTACAAAAGTGATCAATGAATATGATCCTGCCTGTAGTTTGCTTCTTTGTAGGGCAGAGACACAATATAGCCAAGCACACTACAAACCTACAAGTACAACTCAGCCACTGACATAAAATATGTCCATTGCAAAATGACTGTAGTATTCACTATCTGCCAATCAAGATCATGACCTCAAGTACAGGTTTCACACACTGTAAAGGAGCAGGTACTGTTCGCCTTTGTTGTGTCTTTGCACTGTTTCAACAATGATTTGCCAGAACAAGTGTGGTATGCTGGTGAAGACTGGGTGTACAGAACATGGTGAAAATGGCAGGCCCTGAGTACCAATGTTTGCTTGCAGACACAAACTTCTACACCAGCACCAGCTGCACATTTGATTACAAGTGTTTGCTGACCCAAACTCCTACACACGCCCCAGCAGCACATATCATTTAATTATCAGTGCTTGTGTGAAGACACAAACTCCTACACTAGCACCATCTGCACATCTAATTTTAGATTACAAAGGAAATTCTGCTAGCCACCATACAGTAATACACATCCAATGTCTGGTAAACCAAGGTAATTTCAACTTTTATATAGATTGATAATTTATAAGTATAAGACTCGCTTGAAAAATTAACAGTTTGAAACAATGACACATAAGCGTGCACATACACACATCACAGAGAATGCGTGCACACACATGGACACACACACACATTCTCACATATACACTTATATACTCCCCTACACACACCCACACTCCCAAGCACACATCCACATACATACCCAGCCATCCTCTCACCTATTTATTCTCCCCCCCCCACCATCATTCACCCACTTCATCCTGTAATTTTGCATTGTGGACAGCCCCTGCACTAGCACCTCTACCTCCCTCATCACCTAACTCTCCCAGTGTAGAAAACTCTAACATTACTCTCTCCAAATCCTCAGTACTAATGATGATCATGAGAATTAACTAAAGCATACCAGCCTTACAAAATGTTAGTCTCAAGCACAAATTCTTTGATCCTGCCCACTAGCATGTACATAGGACATTTGTCATGCACTGGTACACAGATACACATGACAGCTGCACAGTAGCTATAATAATAGGTAAGCAACAGTACAGAAACATTTCTGTAGCTGTATTTTTGATGGGGCAATTGATAAGTTCACGCAAGTTTTCAAAAGCCTGGAAAAAGCCATAAGCATATAAGACTGGCTAAATCATGGCCTTTCTCTCTTGGAAGGTCATTACCAGCCTGTTGAAAGATAAATGTGAAATGGAAATGCTCACATGAAATGACAACACATATGACTGTGTATCACTGACAAAAGTGAGATGGCCATAGATTACTTAGTTATACAAAAGGACAGAACAGAAAACAGGAAATTAAAGCATGCTCTCAAGTCAGGTGGGTGGCTTCTGATCAATTCTGTGAACATTATAATTTTTAAGCAAAAAAGACACAAAATATTGACAAATGACATTTAAAGATTAAAATCCTGCCTTGATAAGAAAAGACCTGGTTGTGAAGTACCATTCAAATAACACTGATTATAATGCACACTGATTATGAATTTATGAAAAAATAAGCAAATGAAATATCTGAATTTTTGTTCTCCTCAGCAGCAAGAAAGTGTCAGTGTGAAATTGCAGTGAAATAATCTAAAATAAAAGGCTGTTAGAGGGCCAGGACATTTCTGAGAAAGCAAATAAACCTTCACCAAATCTATTCAAGCTTTGATCGTCAAATATCAACAGTTTGGTTGCCATCATTAGCACTGGCTGCTGTACTCACCCTGTGAGTCCTTGTGGCCTGGTCATGCGAATTACAAGTAACTCTATGTTTATCTCTTCATCAGGAAAATAAACATACAGGGAAAGATATTATGGGATGACATTTTTCAAATAAACGGCAAGTATATTATACACAAAAATCATAATTGTTTTATCATATTATTATTACAATTTACAGAATATGTGTACATTTTGTGTTGTTGTGTTGCAAGTGACAGAAAATATGCGAAGGATGATAGCAAAATGGGCTCTGCGCCATGTATTTCGTAAGAAGTCATTTCTAGGACTGTGGATCTCCTTCACAAACCCAATAACTGTGTGCCAACTGGGCAAGTGATTAACTTTTAATAATCCTTTGCTCTTTTATGTTACTTCTTTCTATACAGAGTATACATTAATAAAGTACACGAGTAATAAAATTTGCATGCAACTTACCAGCAAAGTTCTGAAGCTGAAGCTCACTGGTAGTAAATGAAGGTTGGGTGAAGCGCCTCATAGTCAGGTCTGTGGCATGTGTGGGTCGAAAAACAAATGGCTCAAGTAATTGGGGTTGGTTATTCTGCTGCAAGATGATGATAAAACTATGTATAAGCAGGCGTAAAACGGGTTCTCGCTAGTCCCATACAAATAATACACTGTCATGCTATGTGTGTCATGTCTAGCCCCCAAACTCAATGTAAACTCCAAAGTGTATACTGCTTAAAATATATATATAAAAAATACACTATCCAAGAAAAACCATCTGAGCTGTACGTTAGTTCAGGTGCTGTTATCATAGTGGTGATTTACTATAGCTGCTCCAGGGCAGTCAGGATCAGTACACAAAGATTACAAAGACTACATTTTTCTATACCTTACTGGAACAGTGACCATGCATAGCTGTTTTCTCAGGATGTCCATAAAGTGACAATAAAACAGAATTAAATACTGATAAAGAATCGAAAGTTGTTGGAGAAATTGACAGTTTCTGTATACGTGACAACCTAAAGCACTTTTTTCAGTAACATCATCTTTCTTCAGAAAAAAATACACAGGTCTCTTTTTGATCATGCAATAAGAGTAACGCCATTTCAGTGGCATTTTCTTTATGAAAGTATTTAGATCAGAAGATTTTATGACAAATAAATGTTAAGCACCTTTGTATTATAGTTTTCAGAAACATTACACAAAAGCTGGTAATTTTCTACATAACTGAGAACTATGCATCACAGAAATATAAATAAATACAACAGCAGTAAACCAGAAACATGTCAATTCACTCATAAGCTGTAAATGTTTAGATGGCAGCCATAATAAAAGTGATGTTCAAGCCTTCATCTTTTATTCTTTACATATGTTTCAGTTAAGAAAAACTACCTTTCAAAAGATTAAGCATGCTATTTACACTTAAAGTTATCTATAACTGAGCAAAAGCAACTTGGTCTAACAGAGCATAGGTAATTAATCTGAAGGAATGAAAGCAGCAGTGAATAAGGTGGAATGAATATCTTAAATTTGCACCATGCAGCAGTCAAGATTTTGTCATTAACTTTATTTGATTATCCTAATCTATACTTGTAAATAAAAAGGAGTACATGAATGAACCTTGGAAGATTTCCAAGTCAAAAACTACTGAAAATCATGAAATGGAAGACCCTTGATGAAAATATGTCATGTCTTCAAGTATAAATTTAATATTAGAGTTATGAAAGCACTTTTTACTGGAATCAGAATTAGATGTCAATAAACATAATCTACCATTTTTGGAGATGTGGTCCTGCTAACTGTGAACACACACTTCACTTTATTCATGGTCATTAAAAAAGATGTACATCACATTTTCTATAATCCAATAAAGATAAAATAATCAAAATTAATAAACAAAAAGCAGATAGATGCAGAAGCAGAAGCAATTATTTATTTTAACATTACCCAACACCAAGTCGTCTTCTCCTCAAATGAGTCAAGCTTCAACTGTGTTTCACTTTAAACAGTTTTCTGCATTACATTTAAGCCTTGAAGAAACAAACACAAATAAAAATGAGACAGAAGCGTATGCTATTTCCCTTAATATATAACAGCCTCTTCACATAAATTAAGAGTTACATGTATATTCATGTAAAATACTGTATGAATAAAATATGAAAAAGCTCGTAAACAAAATTACTAAGCAAAACTGGCAGGAAAGTGCAGATCACTTCTTGGTAAAGGAAAAGCAAGGCATGTAAATCTCATAATGCAAGAATAATTTGGCATGCCATGCTATGCAGAAGCAAGTTTTATTCAAGGTATGAATGGGATCCATGTACTTGATGGCGTTGTTAACAATAATAAACAGCAATAAGCAAACAAAGATTTTTGACTTTTGCAAAGGCAACTAATAATTAACATACCTCTTTCTGCAGAATGTGTTTAGGCCTTTGTTTGTTGTAAGTGTACATTCTGTATATCTCAAACTGCAAAATGATGGCATACTTTTTTCGCGAACTGGCTTCAATAACAAAAATATTAATGGAATTTGCGAGCTACAAGTTTCCAGTCCGGACTAATAAAAGATTGTCACACGAAAACAAAGCGCATAAAATATAGAGCTTCGGTTCATTTTTGTAGTACAGTGCATGTTACTGAAAAATTATTGTCATCACACTGTAACTATTTGGGGGTTTCTAATTGAGAATTTGGCGTTCCGATTCACCACTACATACACTAGACTATGAGTATGAACTATGAAGACACGTTGCAGTACTAAATGTAAATACAACACGTTAAAAATGTTACAGTAATAGATTAACATTGAATCATTTTTTCACATCTTAAATCATTTTAAATATCAGTAAATGCACCTTGGTAGCCAAATATAATAAGTCCAAGCAACATGGACTATCATTGTTGTTATGGGTCTGCCATCTTGAAACTGAGGAAGTTGAGTTATAGGCATGCGCAGTGAGTCGGAACTTGGCCGTCTGCTTCGTGGCCGGCAGCTTCACGTCCTCATCCTCCTGCAGACTTAGCAGCAACGGCACGTGGTCATCGCTCCCGGAGCTGACCAAATGTGGACACAAATATAGTGTCAGCTATCACGTGGGCACTCAGGTTGCTAATATAAGTGAACCTCGAAGAAATTACACGTCTTGGAAACTTATTGACTCCGTTTTGCCGATTTTCCTAAAATGTCAGCAGTTTTCGACCCTACAGGTATTCCACAGAACTATTTCAAACATTTGAAATTGTCACAAACTCTTATTACTTTGCAAAGTGTTTTAATAACATTGCTTGTAACTTTTTAAAAGCCACAGAAACTGCAGATTCATTAATGCCATAATATGCATTTGTGAAGGACAGTTTTTAATTGTAGTTATTTTTGCTGTAGATTATATTATTAAGATATTGCAGAACAATTAATGACTATTTTCATTTGCCTGACTTTTTTTTCAAAAAAAAGAACACCCGCACATTCGCTTCAACCCTTTGAAAGATGACTGGGTCTTAGTGTCACCTCATCGGGCGAAACGCCCTTGGCAGGGACAAGTGGAAAAGAAAGAAGAAGAAGCCATTCCAAGATTCGACCCCAAAAATCCTCTGTGCCCAGGAGCGACGAGGGCGGGCGACAAGGTAAATATATATATTGTCGTTCCTAGAAAGTATTGCTGGGTTTTTGAAGAAACGGTGATAATTAGTGTATAGCGCCTTCTTCTGTGACTATAGGACCTCCGATTTCCCAAGGCACATCATCAAGTAAAGCTATTACCTTTCAAAGCCCTATGCATTAAATTGTAATTTAAAACTCGTACTGCAAACAATTGCCTCCCCGTGAAAGCTGGCTTTAACAGATTTAATTGTTGCTTGGTTACTCTTTTGGCTACTATGTATTTTGGGGAATATAGTGCGATACACACACTTTCTCTACAGTATTGTAAAGACTTTTTTAAAAGTATGCTTATGCCCCTGAGCATGTTCATTTAGTTTTTGCACTCCAGACTTATGATGATGCATGCACTGAGGAGTTGCAAGAAGTAGAAAACAACTTAAGTTAAATTCAGTATAGAATTTTTGTTTCACTTTCACTTCTTGATTAGTATCATAATTATCAATACAAGAGAGTGAATGACACTGTATCAGCTATATTTTAGGTGATTGCGCAAAGAGGATACCTCGGAGTATCATCTTTGATTGCAGGTTTCCAGGCCTTTCCAAGACTAAAGCAAATTCATAGTTTAGAACAAATGTGCCTCACTGCATTGTGCCTTCATGATTTTGTAACTCATTCACTGCAGTCTGTCCATTTTATCCTATTATATTTATACATGTTCATGCATGTGAGCACTTTTGCTTGTATACATGTTAAAAGCCATACAGCAGCCTCTAGTGAATTGAAGAGACAGGACTGCTTTGGATTTTATCTGTAAATAAAACCAAATGTTCAGTTTTGCAAAAATAGGTAAAAACTGCATACTCAGATGGCATTTTTTTTAGACACTGTATTTGGCATTGGAAGGTCAAGATTTTGCTGTGTCTAAAATGACCTTGTTGATTCCATTTCCTTCCACTCTAGTGTGTTGACTGCCTTATTGCTTTCACATGTGCTAGGGTTAGTATTTTCATGAATGGTAAGAGAAGTTCCACAATATTCAAAAAACCTTTGTTTCTGACGTCTGGAGACCAGATGCAGATTTGTCCAAAGTATATTGTTTCCTTCCAGTCAGCATTTTTTATACATCTCCAAACTATTACACATAATGGCAACCCATTTTCGTCTTTTCAGTTCATGTGAAATTAGAAAAATTAAGAAGCTTCCTTTTATGTTAATAATGTACGTTTTAACTCAGCGAATAAGTTAAGTAATTTTAGTTTTGGCTCTTTTATTTGCATGCATATGAGAGAATCACTGAAATTTACTGCATTTTATATTATAAAGCTCAGATTTTGTAAGAGTGAATTTTTCTATTTATTTCAAATAATCATCTTGAATTGGGGAAGCAGATGAATGTGTGGTTAGAGCACTGGCATCCAAACCCAGAGGCACTGGTTTGATGCCTGTGTGGCACACCGAACATCCCTCAGTGGCTGTTGGGAATAAGTAGCTTAATCCACAGAGGGTTGGAGAAAAGCAAAGCAGTGAGAGGAAGAGGTGGGCATTGCCCTCAATAAAGCTGGCCTCCAGTAAAGTGTCGTTCCCACCCCGTCTCACCTCCCAACAAAAAATGGTTAAAAGGTTAGGGGACAGAACTTGAGAAAAGGAAAATGAAAACTATGTATATAAAGAGTCACTGAAAAAGTTCTGGTAACTGTTCACAGGTAAATCCTGATTACAAAGGAACCTTTTTGTTTACCAATGACTTTCCGGCTATCTTAGAGGACACACCTGCACCAGGTATTTATTTCACTGTTATTAACATAAATGTAATCATGAGTTACCTCCAGGATTTTGTACTCTATCCCCCACCCAAACCCGGCTCAAGTCTTATTTATTTCTGATTGCAGTTTGTTGAGGTCTGTTTTTATTGTTAACACTGCAGACTCCAGCATTATGCACCAATGTCAAAAACAAAATGTTTGCCTACATCTAAACACTCTTGAAGGTAGAGGTTCCTCATGTTGGACCTTTAGATCATTAAAAGTCTCATGTCTCTCTTCAATCATGAAAACATATGCAGACTGGTTTGGATTTTTGTGTTTTTTTAGTTTCATATCCTAAATGTTTCATGTATTTGGGGTTTGTTTCTGACAGCAGTCAGTGATGACCCCTTGTTTCAAAGCGCTGCAGCACAAGGTACCTGTAAAGTCATGTGTTTTCATCCTTGGTCGGACATAACACTTCCACTCATGGAGATCAAAGACATCAAGGCTGTTGTGGATGCTTGGGCAGACCTCAACACTGATCTGGGTCAGAAGTATGTTTGGGTTCAGGTGAGTATCAACAGCACTTTGCTGTGGCAGTTGTCTACACACTTCAGCAACCTCCTTAACAAAAAACATTTTGTGCAAGTTTCATAATAAGCATGTAAACTAAGCATAAAACCACAGTATCATTGTTGACCAATGCTGATTCCTCACTGGTCTGCTACAACAAATTTGGCCATTAGCTTTGTCACAATGAGCACGGAAAAACTGGGCCAGTCATTTAAGAACAGTCTTTATAATTTTGAATAATGAGCCATTAACTGTGACCCTACATGTTCTGATGCGAAGTCTACAACTTCATTGTCTTGTAAGAGAAATTTATGTTCTACTTTTGCTGCCAGACATTTACAAGAAAGACATGAAAAATGAAAACTGCACAGTATATTAAAATTCATTTATAATATTTTATATTGACATGCTTACAAAAAGATATCAGTGTCAATCATTTGCCCATGTTTACCCCCTATGAGGTCATGTACACCTGAATAATCTCTCGCTTGCATGCACATGTGCATGTACACACAGGCTAGTCAAGCTTGGTTCAGACTTACGAAAAAAGGAACCATGTAGCCTCTTACTCTTAGCACAAAGTTGCTAATGGTGAGAAATCTTGTGCCTCAGCAAACTCAGATTATGACAACCATATAAGATCCCATTGTTCTCCAGATAAACTTTGTTGAGAATAAGTTGAAAGGAGTTGTGTTGACTCTGAAATTAAATATTAAACAATTACTTTCAGAATTTTATGCTTTGATTTCACTACCTCACTTCTTTTACTTTGGTACATGAGACCTTTAAAGGTACTACTTGATTTGTGCACAGAATTTGCCAGCATTACATAGAGCCAAATTACTTTACTGCCAATAGCACTTCTTGTTGGAGTTTTTATGATTCCTTGATCACTTTGTTTTGTTTTTTATTTATCTCTTTGTGTACCAGACAGGGATGGTCTATACACACATTTCTGTTTGAAAGGTTGGCTTCTAGTTGATAGACCTGTTGGCGATTGTCAGACTTTATTCTTGTATCTGGGGAAATTGAACTATCACAAAAGTTGCATGTGAATATAATTAGGGCTTTAAAATCTTTGCATTATACTCCTTGTGTCTCCGACAGATCTTTGAAAATCGTGGCAGTATAATGGGATGCTCCAATCCCCACCCACACTGTCAGGTAAACAGCATAAGCATACTGTTCATGCCATTTAACAATATCAATATACTGAAAGCCACTAATTAGTTGTGTTGTCTCTTTGGAATCTGTGATTCTAAGTGGGCTATTTTAAGTTTTGTCTTTACCACTGTGTATGAAAATAAATCTTTAAAGTATTTAAGTAAAGTTTTAAGTTAAGAATGTAGAACAGGTTTAAACATAAAGCAGTCACAATGAAATGTGAAACACCAAAGTTTTCCAGTATACTTTTGCAGTGTCAGTAACTTCAATATTTTTTCATATAAGCTTCATGGTTTCAGGTGTGGGCCAGTTCATTTATACCAAATGAGCCTGCAGTAAAGCAAAAGACACAACAGGCTTATTTTGAAAAGTACAACAAGCCATTGCTTATAGACTACTTGCAGAAAGAGCTTCAAAAGAAAGTAAGGCCAGGCAGTTTGCTCATGTATGACCATAAATCCATCATGACATCTCTTTATGTTGCTGTATTGTATTGTTTTAAAGTATATTTGAGTCTCACATGTCATTGATCTGTTCCTGAAACTGTATGTAGAATTACAAAACAAAAGCAGGGTTAGGAGCAGAGCATTCAGAAGTGGATTGTAGAGAAGTGTTAAAACTTCATAATGAGAAGTGAGGAGAGCAATATTGTGGTAACCATCATGAGAATTACAGCTTCAGTCTTTCATAAAGCATAGGATGAAGTATCAGTATTGATTTCTAGCAATTTAAAATAATGCAGTATCTGGTTGGTATAATTATGTGGTTTGAACCATGAATGAAAAGTTAGTAATGGAACAACTAGGTTACAGAAGGTGGTGTACAGAAAAAATTATGAAAAGTTTGTTTAGGTGAAAATTGTGCAGCAGCTGCAAATTACAGCAAATAAAAGTGTGTTATCATGTAGGGACATGTCATATGCAAGTGAAAGCAGTAGACTTTGTGCATTTTTTTAAAGGAACGTATTGTACTGGAGACAAAACACTGGGTTTGGTTAGTGCCATACTGGGCTATTTGGCCTTACGAGACTATGCTGTTGCCACGGAGACATGTGCTTCGCCTGCAGGATCTCACAGATGAAGAAAGGGAAGGTACTACATAGTCTTTTTATGATATTGTTTGATGCAAAAATGATTAAATATATTTACAAAATTTATGCAGATGGGAAAGTGTATGTTTGTACGCATCCTTGCCAATGTTAATGTATGCATTTGGAATCTTGTGCTAATGTGCTTTTGAAATCTTTGCTGATAAAAGAGTGGAATATGAATATATATGTGTGTGTGTGTGTGTGTGTGTTATGTATACTGATAAAAGAAAGGAATAGAATATGTTATATATATATATATATATATGCACTTTATGATAATCTTTGCTACTTTGTGTCCAGATATTATATATATATATATAGAGGTATTTATAAGATTATAAAAAAGTTGTATTGATAAGCTTCAAACGTAGCTCATTCGACCATCTGTTGCAGATTTAGCTCTAATGATGAAGAAGCTGTTGACAAAGTATGACAACTTGTTTGAAATCTCCTTTCCATATTCCATGGGTTGGCATGGTCAGTTTGTAGCTGTTCTCCTATAATCAGTTTATCTATTTGCTTTAAGGTGTCGGTCATGACTTTACTCACACACACATATATATATCAAATAATTTTCATGTTAGAGATTGAAGTAGCAGCAAAGGGTTATGAGTTTAAGACAAATTCAGGGCAGAAAACAACATCCGTCAATCTAGCAGTAAATGAGAAACCTTATTAGAGAAGGTTAAATAAAAAACAGAAGAAGAAAAGGCTGGGGTGCTGGTCATAGATGCTGAACCACTTAAAGCTCAGTTCCCTTATGATCACTATGCCATTGAACCTTTACATTTTTTTACCGTTGATAAATGTTGAAAATATAACTATCAAAATATCATCTAGTATCGCTTGTTATTTGACACAGTTGTGATAAATTATTGTGTAATCAATTCATAGGGGCTCCAGCAGCGGAATGGCTGAACAAGGACTGCCAGCACTGGCAGCTGCATGCTTTGTATTATCCTCCACTTCTGCGTTCGGCAACCATAAAAAAATTCATGGTTGGCTATGAAATGCTGGCGCAGTCTCAGAGAGACCTCACACCTGAACAAGTGAGTGTTTTTAATGTTTGATGGTTTGGGATACTTTCTCTGTTGCCTTTTGCATGTCTTGATCAAAGCTTTAACTTAGAAAAGCATCTGCAAGGATGCTGCTATAAAAAAAGCCTACCTTTTGCCTACCATAATGTAAATACAGCTGGAATTTCATTTGGTGACCAAAAAGAAGGCAGGAATGTTCCTGAGAGAGATATGTTGCCATTCATTTCTTCATATGATACAACCCAGAATTTCAAATGTTATTTTGGCTATGAAAAATCATTGCTCTTGAAAAGGGATGTCTCTTAGTTTTACTTGAGAATATTGACAGCTAGAAAAATGAGAATTTGTAGATATTACTACTGGTCTCAAATCATTTCTTCAGGCAGCAGACAAGCTTCGGAATCTACCTGATGTTCATTATAAGGAGAGAAAATAATAGCTGCGTCAAGGATAGTTTGTTGCCAGTGGCCTATTCATCATTTTCTCAGGAAGAGTACTTCATCACTCAAGCAAAGTGGAAATGGATGTGTTTGGAGAGAATTACATACAGATTAAGAATTTTTGGCCAGATTACTGTTGTGCCAAATCTTGTTACTTAAGTGCCTTATGGTTGTCCAGGTGTTGACCTGAATTTGTACTGTCACTTGTGAATGGAGAATGCACCTCAGTATTCATGGGCTGTAAGAACATCTTCACAGAAATGGTTTTCTCGCTTTAAGAATTTTAGTAAATAAGTGGTGTCTATGTGTTAAAGCTTATTTAGTCTGAAATTTACTTCTGTATTTCATGGGTATATCTGCAATATGAATGATAATCTAAATTCCTGTTTAGTAGTGTATTCGCCTGTTTACATATTCATCGACCACTTATTTTATGCATGATGCTTAATTTTTTGTTTGTCTGTTACTCATATTGTAAATGAATCTCAGAGCGAGAACATTAGATGTGGAGGTATAGAGCTGAGTGAATATATTTGCATGCTTCCAGAGTGCTTTCATATTACACTAGTGCACATTGAATGCCTTAACACCTCATGGCATAGTTCCCCTAGGTTAACTACGTGTACCTGCTGACTAGTGCAGAGGGTGTGTAATGGTGCAAAGATAACATCATGGAGATTACTTTATTCACTTAGGTTGGTAGGGGTTATGGGGAGGGGGATTGGACAATAGTAACTGCAACAGCAAACCAAAATATTTTATGATGTATTTTACCCAGAATTTTATGACACCCAATTTTTTCCAGATGCTGATAATGTCTTTTTGTGTGTGTGTTTATATATATATATATATACAGAGAGAGAGATATCAAAATTTTATGGCTGCTCCCTCATGTTTGTGGCATTTTCACTACTGCCCACTTCCACTGTAGGTTACTGTTTATGGTCCCCCCTACAAACAGTTTACAGTGCTGGGTGGTGGCTTTTTAGGCCACACCTCATTTGACTTATTACCTACCCTTTTATATTATTTTTGTTCCTTATGTTGGCTTTTATTGTTGAGGATGTTATTATATCAACTAGGGGTTTTTATTTCTCAGCCTTTTAATATATCATTACTTTCTCTCGCCGTGATATAGCCTTAGTCGCTGGCACGGCGTAAAACACAACCAACCAGCTTACTGTACACCACCCTGTATGTGTCCTGCGTCACGGTACAGCTGAAGATTGGGAGTGTGACCAGTGACATCAAGGGGTTTCAACATGCTAAAAAGTGTGAAACATTTGACTTTAAGGTTTTGTAAAATTCCTCTTTTTGTTTTTGGACCATGGGACGTCCAAGCTGAAAACATGTTTATAAAAAGGCTAATAATGTTTTCAGAATGTTTTCTTATCACCTGGCCTTTGAAGAAAGCTGGCATATGAGTAATAAACTGGTTATTTTTGCTCTGGGTGATACTGTTACAAGAAGCCTTCTGTACTGTTGTTTTATCTTATTATGTTCTGAAGGTTAGTATACGTTAATATATTAATGAGTTTGTTACCACTTATACTTTTCATGTATATTTGTGCATATTTCATATATTGTATGTTAAATTTGGTATATCTCTATCCTATCATCACAAAAACGTGAAAATCAGGGTTTGTTCTAGATATTTCTATCACTGGATGGGTGTAGATGATATCATCAACAAGTAAGACACAGGGATACTTAAGTGTGCAAGTTTAAGATGCATTTTTGATAGCAACATTACCAGCTAACAGCCTTTTTTCTAAAAAAAAAACTTGACTTGTTTTTGTAATAAAATTTGATTCATGTTTTATGGTTATATAAAAGACTAACAGTTATGGGAGGCTCCATAGCATTGTGAGCAGTACTCTCAATTCTCAATTTATATCACTAATCCTAGTCTCACTTAGGCTGCTCCCTTTGCCCAATAAGTTACAATGGGAAACTTTATTGTTGTTGATTTTGGAAGGGAAAATGCTTCCACCTCATGGTGATTTTGCACTGTGGGGTGTGGGGGGGATATTTGGGGAATGTGGGTATGGGGAAGGTGGGTCAAGGTAGGGAGGTATGTGGGGAGGGTCGCTGTTTTGTGGCGCCACAGGTGTTGTCTGCTCTTACTTGTGCCCTCTTTTTCGCATGGGAAACCATTTGTCGAGAAAGATAAAAGGCAGCTAGGATCCACCCTTTCAAAATCCATGGCCTAGACAAAGTAAACGACTTATAGATCATTCTACAGTTCATTCCTAAACCAAGTAAACAAAATACAGATCACACCACAATCCATGCCCTAGACCAATTAAACTACTTATAGATCCTTGCCAGTGTGGCCAGTAGACTATGAAGCCTTGGCCTTTCTAAGTGTTTCATTTTTGCTTGAAATTTTCTAAATTTTTGTTACGGTTGTTTCAAAGGAAAGTTTGAAATGTTCTTTTTATACTGTATAAGTAACCTAACAATGATTACAGATGTGTTCTTAATATAAAGCTAATTTTCAAACTTGTATATCCTGTGTTGCTTGGTGATGTCATATGTGGACAGCAATAATTTTCAAGAAGGGATGGGACAAGCAGACTGTGGGCACAGATGACCTATATATTTTTAAACATGACTGTGCAAAAATGCTTTGAATCAAGTGTACTCTGAACTAGAAATCAAGGCAGTAGCTACACCTGTCTTACAAACTATACAAGTACATTAAATACAAAGTTGAAAGAAAGGCACAAGCCTCGTATATGGCATGATTATAATGAGTCTGCCTCCTCACAAGTGGAAACTGCATGTGTGCTTTGTTAAATGGTCTCCAGGCAAGCATGACCATGTTGCCAAGGTGCCTGTAATTACTAAAACTACTTTATCTATAACATATGCTGGCATATGTATCTGTTGTGACCTGACCTCTGACTAAGTTAAGAGGGTAATATGTTTCCCTCTGTGTCCACCTGACAGCTCTGGACCCTATATACTTTCTCCATAAAACTACCTGCACAATAAGGCTATGAGTTGCTGCACCCTGATGATAAATGTTGCCTCCCACATTGTATCCCAAGAGAATCAAGTCCCTGCTTTTTGAATTCTGTGCTGACTACAAGGCAGAATCCTAAGTACTCAACTAATGGGTGAGAATGGAATGAAATTGTTTGCTCCATGTAATTTTTCATGTTACTTCCAATCTGGTGTAGCATGTGATCTCTGTGAAGATATTCTGACTAGGACTAGTGCCGACCCTATATGCGTAATCTGTGATAAATAGCATGGTAGGACCTGACACCGATAACTGTTCTGTTTGAAAGCAATGCCACCCAGGTATGAGTGATAAGCTGGTTATTTTTATCTTACATACAAAGAGAAAAATAAGCGTATTCTTACAGCTTTAGTCAAATTTTTGTCTTCAACCACAACTTGTTTTCAGGGCTGCCGTTTGATATTCTTCATTATAAAGGGCTGCACTTTCATTGGTTGATATGCTGTTTCTTTTAAAGTCTAAAGTGAAAAATAAGAGTATGCAGTTTCCATCATTTCTGTTAAATCTTTGGCGATAAACACTACTCGAACAGCTGGAAGAAACATCTGTGAGGTCTGTCAGGCAAAGGTTTCGGAACTTAACCAACATTTTGTTTCTGTAATAGTCTTCTACTCCCTTTCCAAACTCCCCCAAGCATTCCTATCATGAATAAGTGTCTCTGCCAAGTTTTCTTCAACGAGTGTAGGATAAAGACAAATATACACATTCTTTAAAACATGGTAATTAGTAAGTACACATACAGCATCCAAGGATAATACCTAGAGTTCGTGAGTTTATGAAAAACGCAACAGTGGAATTCTACAGGCAGCAACTGTAGAACTTTAGAATTTTTAAAACTAAAACTGCTTTAAGTAAGATAAAGTTGTTTACGTCTGTTTACTTTCCGTCCTGTCAGTACAATTTTTTGTTTTTTCTTGTGCAATGCTTCTAAATGGCAAAGAAGAGATTTTGCTTCTTTAGAACAGTTTTAAGGTTTAGAAACGTGCAACTGGTCCCTAGCTTCTTAGCCCAGCCTCTCACTACTGCCCTGTGCCTTATCACTGATCATCCTGGTCGGTCTAAGTTTTCGCTGAAAATATTCTGTTCATTTATGATCAGCCATTCATTGCTGGCTGTGTGAGACGGTTGGACTTCTTGTCATTGGCTGCAGACAAAATCCAGTTGATTTTACAAAACAAACGAGTATAATTTATCTTGTAATATATTTTTATTTCACTTAACCTAAAAGATGAAATCATCACAGTTTGCTTTCAGAAATAAATACTATAAAGTAAACAGGAAAACAAAAGGACGATCTAGACCTGAATGCTACATTCTTATACTTTCTACCACGTAAACTTTTTATGAACACGATTGCTTGAAATGTGCTGCCGACATCTGACAGGAGTCGCTTCACATAATACAAATGCACTTTAAAAGGGAAAATGCATTGTACAATGGACAGCAAATAATTGACTTTAAATCAGTTGGTATGTGAAATAAGTAAGTATAAGTAATTTTTATTACATACACTACTGATGACATACTTTTCATTAAATACAGTTATGTCGGACATCAGCTGCTCTGTGAATCTTTAGTTTGCTCCCATTGCATATAGTAAGTACATATAGATACAAACATTTCAGCATAAAACCGAATGAGGATAATGAGTAGAAAATTAAAAGACTGAAGATTCTAATTTGTATAATATCACATGCGAGCGAAATGGCGGTGATATGCTTTAATCCAGTTTGACACATCCATTAACGCCTGCATTCATCTGAGAAAAATGCATTCAGCCAAATCACCCCACTCTGATCTTTCAATAAAAACTGCTTCCAACCTGCAACGATCTCACACATTTAAGTCTCCATCCATTTTGATATGCCAGTGTGCATGTAAACCACATTCTGTATCTTTTTTTACCTGCCATTTTCATGGGTTTTTCCCTCTCTAACACATACTTATCTTTCCTCGCTTGTATTTTATAGTAATCTTTTAGCGCCCACTCTGACACATCCATTAATTTCCATCTAAGGTTGTAAAGAGGATTTTAACTGAAATAAGGCAAGAAACCTGCAAAAGTCTATTTTTTTCATATGATTCATTTATTGAAGTCTTCCTCAATCCTAAGGTACAAGAAAAACAGTTTGTATACTTGTTTGAGTTAAACGATCTCTGTATCCACTAAAATGCAGTCCTTTGCTATTTCCTGAAATAGACACTTCACTCCCAGCTACATGCATGCTCAATAATTACATGAAATTTGTATACTATTTACAGGAAGAACAAGAGACTTTGGAACGAGATTTCTTTGGATATTTTGCAGCAAGGCACCAATAGCTAAACTTCTGCAACCAAGCTAGGAAAGAGATATTAAATATCAACTCACATTGTCTTGTAGGCAAGGTAGACATTTGTGAAAGTGTTGAGATAAATGGCTGGATTGCAACAGGTGGCATCAATATACTTTAATTTTCATAGCAGAGATCTGAAAACAATGTTTGTTTTCATTTCCTGTAAACATGTGAAATATGTACACCTAAGTAGAAGACAATGAGTGAGAATGTGAGATCTGGATAAATTGTCCACTAAAGAATGAGTATGTGGATAATTAAGCAAAGTTAGAAATGAGTTGTAAGGTTGTTGGTTATATTATAAAGGGTAATCTCTCTTGCACTCACATGCACACTCACACACACACACGTACATATAGAGCATGAACATGCCTGCATTCATATTAAGATGCCAGATACTATTAAGTGTGTTTATATGATTGCACAGTTGATACAACATTCTGCGAAGATTTTTCTTTTAAAGGTAAAATAATCAAACTTGACGATGCTATCTTTTCCCATTTAGGGTTCCAAGGCAGGCTGAAAAGCATCTTGAAATCTTAAAAATGCTTTGCATCCCACAAACACTTTGCAACTACTTCCTCAACAAAGCACATGTAAGGATACATTGTACTCTTCTTCAGTAATATCTCAGCTACCATAACCATAATCTACTTTCTTCCCCTCTCAGACAACTGATTAACCAAAGCTTTTCAACATACATCTGTAAAAATCTGCAAGGTTTAGAATCTGACTTGAAAAGAGATTATGCTTAAGTACTAAACAACATGCCAGGAAGTGTCCATGAAGAAAGTTTCTCCTTATTTATTGGTTCACTGTTTACAGACAGGTTCTACAGTACATGTTTTCAGAGCAGCATCACAGTTTGGGAAATTGAAATAAAATGATGTCATGTAGTTTGCAGTTGCTGTTGCTGTGAAGGTTCTTCTTGTGAATATTTTATTTTGACACCATTCTCCCAGTCATGCTGAGTGACAACAGATGCTGACTGCACTAGTGTCTTCAATCGACCAAGGTGGACAAGTGCCCTGTAAGTAATACTTAGATTATTTTCAAAACAATGTGAATGAATGTCATTGAATACCGAATCACTGCCGCTATACAATCTCTTAATCAGCCCAACTCTGTAAGCTTTACGCTCACCAATATCTGCATCTGTACAGATTGCCCATTGAATGAATATGAATATGGCTAGGTGATCTATGAACGAGCTTATCCTTGCTTTGACAAGCTAGTGTATTGTTAACATGAGAAATCAGCTTCTTTTGATTATGGAAAATTAATCTTTTAGTCAACCTTGCAGCAAACTCTGACTGCCAGTCATTTGGTGTACATAATTTGTGATGTGCTACTGCAGGTGACATACCGTTCTAAAGACTGTCCTCCTGGCTCCTCGTCAAAGTTGTAGTCCTTGAGTGCTGGGATAAGGGTGGCTCCATCCACGCCAGCCTGATGTGTAACATTACACAGGCCAATCTTATCACAAGTGTGAACATCAGACCATTATGACGTGCTACAAAACACACTTCTCCATTTAAAAATGTTCTTCTATCTAGTTGTTGTACGTTCTCTCCAGAAAGAAGCACCATTTGCTGTGCTAGAAGACAATTACCCAAGGAGACTGGAAGCATAAAATACTACAAACATTTATTACACTTTACGTGGTGCAGAAAGCAAGAATCACGTATCACCAAAACTCCTTTCCAGCAAATCAGTCATAAGCACCTTTGTCACAAACATTAGACTTACGGCAGGGGAAGATAATTTGAAAACAGTATCTGAGCTTGACGTTTCTTCACTCTGCAGACGGAACAACATCTTCTTCAGAGCCTCCATGCTGCCTGGTTGATGACCCCCTGATAATGTAGGTGTTCCTGGTCGTGCCTGAAGAATGTATTCAATACATCAGTGGAACTACTTGATAATTTGTCAACAAAGTCAGTATTTATGGTCATTAACCAGCTTTTAAGAGTGATACATCGGCACCTGTAGCAATTACACATCTAATCACCTTTAAAGACTTCAGATGTAGGCTATCATTACAACATTTACCCACCTCTTTGAAAACAGATTCAACATGGTGATTTTCTTGTCAAAGCCTTTTTTTTTAAAAAAAGAACAAGCTATACGGCAGATGTAAGTTTTTAATTTTTATTTTATTTTCAAAAATTGAAAATGATAAGAAAAAGTGAAGAAGGTAAAGAGCTGACTCACTGGTGACAGAGAGTGATTGCCTAAATCGTGGTTCTCAACATACACAGGTGGCTTGCTGAAAGAAATACAAGTAGAAACCTGTACAAACTGCCTATGATTTGCAAATGCACACACCCACAGACAATCATATGCATTTATGCACAAGTGCTCACATGCATGGATATAGAAAGGCCAGTAATATATCCACAGCTAGTTTCTAGCTGCACACTTGCTATAAATCTCATGCTCTAAGCCAGTAGATATCAATTCCCCATCACGCACACAAGAACATTTCTTCTCTCCAACACACTGTAAAGAAGTGTCTGAAGTACATACAAGGCAGAAGTCATGGTTTCCCAAGGCCTGTCCCCATCAAGATCATCAGAGCCAGGGCTGGTCTCCAATGCTTGATTACTGCCTGTACTCCTTGGCTCCATACTTGCAGTAAAAGTTGGATCATCTACAAATCTTCCATTTGCTAGCACAATACAACAAAGGCCAATAATAATAATAATAGGCTAATAACCTTTAAATACTAATTCTAACACAAATTTCCCTAAAGACAACCTTAATACAGTCCACCATTCCCATCAAGTTTGACATTTTGAAATATACAATTCGTTTATTTGAAGACAGGCAAATTATATGTGAAGTTACTTACATAAGTTGCTGGTTCTAGTGATGGGACTAGCACCAGTAATGTCTGAAGGTGCAGCAGAAGGCAAATTTTCAAGATGAAGCTTGTCAACACTGGAACATCGTACAAATGCTTTCTCTGTTGTTTTTCCAGCAGTATCCCTCACCGCATTGGTGTTCAAGTTGAGATGAGAAAGATATTTATCAACTGATTGCCCTGGAACTTTCTTGCACACCTGTGATGCCGAGTCCACACTCAGAGACAGACTTTTATTCCCATGGTTCGCAAGGTTTTCTCCCAGCTTGTCACTCATATTTGCAGTAAATTTCTTGGTATGAGAAGGAAGATGAGAAGTGTTGAAAGACACTCTGTGCTTTTTGGCCGCAGGGCTGGTGGCCAGGTCAGAATAGTTCAGTCCTGGTGCTGCATAGGAGAGGTCTGCTACTGAAGGCTCGTCTGCTTTGGAAGGATGGTCTTCAGTCACACTTTTCACGCCCAACAATTCCTGAGATTCCCTTGCACTCTGAACTTCTGGCATGTCTGTGCTGCAGTAAGTGATGTCTGATGAAGCCAAACCATTGACCCAGCTTGGTGTGGGATGCCCATCATGAGTTCTCCTTCCTGTAAATGTGGAATCTCCTACATCACCAGATGCCATGAAGGAAGATGGAATAAGCTCTCGAATCCAGCGTGGTGGTCCCGCATTCTGTTGAATGAGCAGTTGTTGCTTATTTTGCTCGTCTGTGACAGCATGGTGTTGACGATACAGAGAATTTTGAAGGACATCACTTGGATCCGACATTTGTGATAACTTACTGCTGTTAGAACCACCATGGTAGATTTTGTCTGCAGATGTGTTGGTCAAGAAACTCAACCCAAGGCTTTCCAGTGATCGTCGTCGGCCTGATTCCCTAAGTGAAGGTATGTTGATGCTGGATGGTACGCGGCTGAGGCTGGAGGAGCGGTGATGATTGGGTGTGTAATAAGAGTAGCGGTGATGGCTCCTCCCCTGTCGGCTAGTCATAGCAGTTAGTGCATCACTGGGTCTTTGGGGATTAATAGAGAGAAGAAGATCTGTGCTCGTGCTCCCAACCTTGCTAGTACAGGGTGGGCTGATAGAAGAGTCGGCTTTGATCGTCTCCAACAGTTGTGCTGACCGTGAAAGAGCCTCTTCCACTGAAATACACCGTATATTGGCCACATATAGGTCATATATTGGCCACAAAGTTCACTGATGGGTATGAATGTGCATGAGACTAAGTATAGGATGTAAAATAGGCATAAGACAGGCTTAGCAAGTTATTTGTGTTAAGTGTACAGCTCACTCCTTGACTGTGCACATCTTATCTTTTATTATTGTTATTATTATATCGATAGTTGAATTTTTGCATGGTGAAGATTTCTTTCAAACTTCAAGTCAGCAATACTTTCACAACAATTTTTAAAGTAAATGAAAAACAATTGCAAATATATTATTACATAGTCTTCTGATATTTTAAAATAAGAAAAAAATAGTTGGCAAGTAACATTTTGTTATTTTTGTAACCAGTGTTTTGGAATTTATGTTTTAAAGGGGTACATCCTTAGATTAGTAATTTATGTGCCGCAAGATTCCAATTAACAAATTGAATAGACAGTTTGAAATTTGTGCTTAATACCTACCTTCTTTCTGCAGATGACTCTTGGGGATGTTGACACTCCCTGTGTGAACCTCTTGTGCACGTTGCTTCAACCTGACCTGGTGCGGTGTGTCTGTGAGTTCAACATCCAAGCTTTTTTGCAAGGGCTGTGAACACAACAGAGTTTCCACGGCACTACGTGGACCTGCTCTATGTCTGTCACCAGCACCAAGCACTTGGGACACCACCGGCGATGCTGTGTGGCCACTGACATCAGTGTTGTTGTAAGTACTGTTGGTGAAATATGAAGAAACTGTTGTTACTGCCACAGCATTTTGTCCATCAGCACTTGAAAACATCTGACCTGGAAGACCCTGAGCAGTCCTTATGTTGAGTCCAGGGCCCAGAGAAGTAGATAATGATCCAGCAGCTGCACCTTGCATGGAAGATCCAGTACTAAAGTTTCTAGAAACAAGTGCTGCATGAAGAGGTGAGGTGAACAAAGCACTCGTCCCATTTAGGCTATGGGGCTGGGTACTGAAAGGATGCATGGAACTCTGAATAACAGTGCTGAGAGAAGTACCTGCTGACTCAGAGACAGGTGCGCTGACAGCTGCTGCTGCTGCCTGCTTGCCATCAAACTGTTGAAGATACGCGGTAAGAGCATCGGAGGCTGAGTGGTAGACTTTCTCTCCCACACAGATCCATCCAGAGTCACAGCGGATGCGAGCTGCTGGCAAGGTGTAAGAGTTGCCACTTGCCACAGCTGACTGAGGTTGGAGGTTTCCCTCCATGTGTTTGATGATGCTGGTGCAGGTCAGGTGGAGCTTACAAGAATTTCATCTCAGCAGCATGTCGTCGAATGGAACACCATACACCATACACTCTGGAAAAAGTAATTAATACTAAATAAACAGGGACCAAAAACTCTGAATAAATATATTTATAAAGTATCCAAACACACTGATGGCAGTGCATATTTAGAATGACATCAAATAACATGGCAAATTAATATTGTATCATATGACAAAATCACAGCAACCATTTTCTTTGATGACTGCAAGTTAGATGTTATCTAGCTAAGGTGTGCCTGACACTTACCCAGGATAAATGAAACTGGATTTAGAATTTTCTACTACACCACTCTCATCGACCCCCACGTCACCGGCGCTTGTCCAAACGATCGCTAGACCCCATATTTATAGACACTTCACCACACTGCACACTAGCAACCAGCCATAGCTAGCGTGCTAGGGGAGGGGCGTTACACCCACTGTCTATGAGGTCTTCAGGCTGCTCCCAACATGTGCAGCATTGCAGGTCTCTCGAAACGCAAGAATTGTTGTCGGACCAAATTGCGCCCAGAAGAACAGGAGAATGTGGGAAGGGTGGAGGGGACCAGGTGTAGAGATCAGGGAGAATACCGACATGGCACACGTCTGTTTGATAAATCAAACTCGCCGACCAGAAACACAGTTGCTAAAATGTCGACTTAAGCAAGGTGCTGCGCCGACTTTCTCAGCAATGGTTGAAGGATCAAAGAACGACCCAGCTCTCACGCCTGATTATGGGGCCTGGCGCGAGACCGTTATACTTCCAGCGCCTTTTCAGGGGCCGGGCTGTAGGCAGCAGTGCGTTAATGATAAGTTAATCCCTGGGATTAAGCCGTCAAAACCACCCATTCTCTGGCTGCCAGAACGCTGGAGGGCCAGGTAAGCGTGCTCGCGGCGGTGAACAAAGGGGACCGCTGTATCGAGCACTCGGTCTCCGCCCGTCGTCTTTTGGCATCCGTAATCCCTGCTTCCAAACCCCAGAAAATAGAAATTTCCAACGCTGACACAAGCTGCATGTTTTTAGCGACCCCAAGCCTAAAAAGCAGGCAGGTGATGAAAGGAAAAGGCAATTCTACTCTTGTTGAGTTTTTTCTCATTTCTGAGAGGCAATCGAACTGACTTGAAAAGCCTCTTTTGCAATGATGACGGAAAGGTCCTTCGTGACACACACCTCAGGCTGTTCTGGTCGCTGAAGTCAATGCCATGTTTGTTCAAGACGTAGGGCAATAAAAGATCGCACTGTGTGGTTTCTGCATACCCATCATTGCCTACACTGTGGTCCAACGCCAACGGAACTGATAGGTAAAGTGCACTTTCAAACCGGGCTTCGAGAAATCCTTCACCAACTGTTTACAATTAACATCTTGGTCGACAACCGTTTAACACTTCATCCTTATACCTTCCATAGCTCCAATCTTATAACAAGCAACGAGCATATTTACCCCCTCCCCCCACCACACACACACACATTTTTCTAACATAAAAGGAAAAACCGTGAATATCATTATTTCACATTATTTCCCATGAAGTAGTGGAACGCATTAACATTTCAGGTTAATAAATCCTCTGGCATGCAACAGTCCTAATAAAGCCTGCTTCCTAGGCGCTCGCACGCACATTACTGTCAATGATGATGAGACTTAACAAATAAGATTTGTGAGAGACTTAACAGAAGAAAGTTCACTGTATACAAAGTTACTGACATGTTAAACTGCCTCACCGGGGAAAGCAGCGCGAGAAATGTCTAAAACCATGTTTGGACGACATGTTCTGATCAGACAGGGAAACGGTCTGAGAGCAAATGGCAATACAGAATTTATAAGCCAGGCGTGTCCGACAAGCACGTACCGTCTCAATAATCACAATATCCCGTATCCAAAACCGAGGTAAGGCACAAATGTTTAGGAAGTCCTTTCTCTCGTCCTATTTCTCGAGAATAATGTTTTTTTTTTTAATGCAAGCTATCAGGAAATCAGGTAAAGCTGCCGTATCTGACCAGCAGTCTGGACTCGAAGTGTGCTGTCCCAGAAGATATTTGACAGTTGACCACTTGCATTATGTCCATTGGAGTGAGCAGACTACTTTTACTGAACGAACTATTTTTGAGGTACGGTGACTGGCACATATATTCGTAGCTCGTTTCTTCAAATACAAAGACCTGTGACACGACTGTCGAAGAATGTCTAGCGCCCACCCCCCGCCCCTACCGACCACATGACATGAGCGCCACATTGCACAGCACGGCATGTCCAGGCAGTGGTCACTGGGGGCTGTCAGCCACCTGTACAAACACCAGGTAAAGGCGGGACCTGCTATAGTCTTCTGTACATGAAAGTGTGTTTACCTGAGAGGGCATACACACTCGTGCCCCTGCTTGGCGGACAGACCGTCGTACAAACTCAAGGGCAAGGCAAGTTTTCGCTAAACATCCAGCTCTTGTTAAAAGCACTGCCAGTTATAAAAACAAGTTGGGAACCAGGTACGTATGATGGTATCCAAGCCGGCAGCGAAAGACTTGGGCGATATTAGGAACAATGACTTTCAACCTGCCTTAACTGTTAACACACTAAAAATGTCCTACTACTTATATAATGTAAATTATACTTGGGCCCATTCTGTAAGCAGTTTGTAGGCACAAATCCACCATGCCGTCATCAATAATCGAGAAAATTCATTTTCCGACATCAGTAGCTTCCCTCAAGCGCAGGTCTGCTTGACCTGCTGCTGACCATCCAGAAAATGTTCCATCACAGGCAGCTTTCCATGTGGCACAGATCTGCCAAGTCGGAAGCCTCTCAACCATCCAGTTCTGTCACGAGCAGCTTTCCGTACAGGCACAGATCTCTCAAGTCGCAAACGATTCCAGCCCCCCCACCCCCCTAATATCCTAAGGGCAAGCAGTCTGGGTGTCATCACCACGTGCATCACGCGGCCCCGTGTCACAACCACCCCACCCTTTCAACGCTGATTTACATAATCTTTGTCACACCTGAAATTTTGTAAAGATTGAAAGTAATACTGCGAGGCATAATATGTTTTCCCGTCTGCGCCCTCTCCTAGACTCGTTGATTCATCCATTACTGAGCGTTGTCAGTGCCGTAAATACAAGTCTAGACCACTAGGGAACATTATTATTATAACTAAACAATCAACGTTTTGCCCTCCGGCGTTCTACAGAAAACTAACACCACCAGACATCAATTGAAAGAAAAGATCGTGGCTGCTATAAAATCTCGATCAATAAGTCATAATGCAAAATGATAGGAGAGAGAAAGAGATGTTAAGAAAACGGGTACGGGAGAACATGAGAAGAAGCAGAATTTTCTGATATGGCAGCGACCGGCACTAAGGCTTTTCTGAAGGTTTTTAAAGGTAACACAAAGTAACTAAATGAAAGGTAATAAAAAGTAAATTAAGAAGACAGGAATAGTTTACTTCTGTCTATTTTAATAACGCCTCCAGAGGGGCCAAGATCGTGAATGCTTGCCCTAACATTTCTATATGCTCAAAAGATTGGACTGAACTAGCTGCACATTTATGTACTTTAAATGTCTATAAGAGTGTCAGCATTTTTTTTTTCAAATGACTCGATTAAAGTTAGTACAAGACTATCTCCCCCCTGATCTGTTCAAATACCCAGAGTCCTTTCCGTTGTCGAAATACAAACCTCCAGAGGTCCAAAACACGATCGTCAAGAATAAACACGGATATGCGTGCGTTGTCAAGACTACAGGCAATAGGTGAGTTGAGACTAGGTGTTAATTAGGCCAATTTATTCATGATGTCAATATTTGTCTGTCCAGGGTGATGAACAGAAGCTAGGGAGGGACTGGTGGCTATTCACTCAGATTTTGAGCAACAGTATCTTGTACTGACCCTAACCCGGGATTTCCCACCCCATCCCCCACCAAAAACAAAACAAAACACAAAAGACAGTCTTTTAGAACTTTACGGGGCACCTGCTTCCCCCCCTCCCGTGTCACTGCCTGTCGCCTTCTGTGGCCACTGGCTGCTTGATCTCTACTACATTTTAGCCCAGGGAACCGTGGCTTGGTTGGTGAGCTCTCACACAGCCAAGCGAACAACTCTCCCAAGAGAAATGGAGAGTCTGTCTGTCTGTCTAGGATCTCCGCAGGGGAGGGAAAGGATTTTACAGTTTTAGGGGTTGCCAGGATCTAAGGTTTTCACTTCTTGAGATTGCCAGGATACACGTCACAACCGTTTGCCAATTCTGTTTGACACAAGCCTTATCCTCCCAGCAACAAGGGCCCTCGAGTATTGTGGAGTGACAGAAGGCTGCACTTGCTTTCGTGATTGGAACAGAAAGTCTACTCATGTGTGAAAAACGATCGGGCGATCATTTAGCGGGATGTGGAATTTTTAACAAGTGGCTGTGTGGCAGGCTATAGTTACAAACCACACAATGGCTGCACACAGGCCAGGCAAACAAGTTAAACTATCCTCATGCTGAGCAGCACACGCCACAGTTTAAGGCAAATCGAACTAACCTTTGGCCTCAGAATTTGCACGCTTAAATGACGAAAACATCAAAAAGTAATTTCAGGGCTGCCCGGCAATAAGAAAACAAGCGTGTGTTTGGGTCGGGATAGGAAGCCAGTCAGCAACGAAGTTTACCAATGGACATTTTTCATTCACTGTCTTTTATAACTGCTCCCACTAGTACTGTTTAAAAAACAAGTTAAAGACCCATGGGGACACATTTTTCTTCAAGTACATTTCCAGTCTGGAGGAGGTGGTCCTTATCATCAATCATGCATACTGAATTGGTGTCAGTTGGTATGCGCACTAAATCGGCTTTACTTCGTATTGTAATTTTTTTAATATGTAGAAAAGAGTATGAGCGAAATGGTGAAAAAAGACGATAATGCTGTGGATCTCAGTCAGGGGTGGGGAACCTTGTTTGTGCCGAATGCCACTGGGATATCTGTAACATCATTCGCGGGCCATATACAATTATCTACATGTACTTAAAATTTAGTCTGCTATATTTGGTCAAGCTGTTCGTTTCGCCACAGTGTAAACATTTGTGAAACGTGTACATGTACACCCAGGCCTGTCTGGCACTGACTGTCCTCTGAATCATCCCAATACATGCTGCGGGCAGTCTTCCCTGTCGTGTACTCGTATGTGTCCTGTCCATCCCGTACTAGACCTCCCTCGTCTGTCCCTCGAAATTTACTTTATTATTTGGACTTACTTAATATGAGTTGCAATGAAAAAAGCTCCTAGATTTAAAAAAAATTAAGTATCGCCTGCGGTTGTCTTGGCAGGACCAGAACAAATGATTTTGCGGGCCGGACGTTCCCCCCACCCCTGGTTTAGGTGAATGTGCGAAATGGTAGAAGATAGTGCTGTGGATCAAAGAAATCAAGACATGAGGGTGAAAATCTCTTTATACGTTCGTGCAAGGAAGAAGAGTGCCGAGGGAACGCATGGAGAATAAATTAAAAGGCAAATATTTTATAAAGAAAATTATTTTTGTAACGACAATGGCCCTCTAACAATTTCGAGGAAGCCATCTTGACTTTTCATCATTAAAAAAATGTAAAAAAAGTAACCGTGTAAGATACAACTTTACTTGTTATATTTCTAAATAGATAAATATTAGTAGAATTCAAAGTTGCTTCAAGCCCAATTTTTTCACAGCTAGATATTCAGGAAGGTAAGGAAATGGGATTGTAAAAAAAAAAAAAAAAAAAAAAAAAAAGGCCGTCGTGAAGTAGGCTACCACACCCACCTGGGTTCTATCACCAAATATTTTCGTCAGAAATTCAGTTTGTATATCAAAAATATATGTGTGGTGATCCATAAGAAATCTTAACACAGAGATAGGTGTTGTTTATGCATAAAGTTCGAGTGTTGTTTTGCGCAGAAGATCGACATGAAACCTCTGACTCAGCATTTTCGAAAGGCAGTGACTAGATGTAGAATATTCTACATCACCGCCAGGAAACAGCCGACAAAACAATGTCAAGAAAGGCAGCTGTAGAATATGATTCCTTAAAGGATATCTACCGTTACATCCTTTAGTCTCCCTATAGAAACAGACCAAAGCAGCATTGACTAGCCCTCCTGTCACCGCCTTACGCAGTCATCTTAACGATCTTTAGTAACAACGGTCTAGGAAGCGACCCCCATGGCGATGAGTAACTTACCAACTATCATAACACCTACGGCCATAGATATCAAGCGAGATTAATCGGGAACTCAGAGAATAGCGTTTTGTTTTCGTAGTCACAATGCGATGCCTAGACCCTGTGGACACTATTTCCTGTTCCTTTACCCTAGGGTATCTTTATCCCCGCTTTATAACTGCTGCTCCAATGGTAAAACATCTGCAGGGTTCGGACACCGCTTTATAACTACGAAAACAACACAGATTCCTCATTTACCCTGGGGAAGCAACTTGCTCCTGCTTCATAACTACGACACTTGAGGCCACCGCTTTATAACTACTACTCCAGGGGAAAACCATTGTCTGCGGGGTCCGGGTACCACTTAAAATAAACGCTTGTGCTTGGGTTTACCAGGAAGGGAAAGAGGCTTAGTGCTAATAAGACTATCAGAACGTACGCCACACAGACCTCTCTGTGGTAACACACAGTTCTTAACACAGTCGCGTAACAGCGAAACTGGATTAAGCTTTATTATTGAGTTATTACTGGGTTTAACTCATTACAAGACTTTAGTCAACTAAATCAGTGACGTCATCTTTAAAAATGGAGTGCTTTAGCAACATTCCGAGCTCTCCCATTAGTTTTATCTCTCTCTATATATGTGTGTGTATCTGTAAGTGTGCTTGTGCTCCATTGTGACGTCATCGATTTGACCTCGAGAATATCGATACTTGAAGACTCATCTCCCGCAAACAAAAAGAAGCTGTTTGTTCAGACTTGGGGATTTGTCATGGACTAAGCTGATTAAACTGTAAAAATGCATACGGGTGGACAAACTCTTGGTTGCCACCACTGCAGTGAAGATGGTGATGATATCTTTAGGTTCAGATCTCGTCTCCGAGCAAAGTTCTTTCCGGCCCTATTCACAGGGGTGGCCGTCGGAGGTTCTCACCAACAGACCTGTGGTCTCTGATTAAGTCTGTGTTCTCACCGGTTACTCCATCTTTCTCCATCCCTAACTATCCCAGACCCCACAGTGTGAAATCACCTCTCGGTGGAAGCATTTTTCTACAAATGAGCCAACCGACCATCTAACACAGGGGTGGGCAAAGTTTTCTTTTAGCGAGCCGGTCTCCAAATCCTAAGCTATGCGGCGGGCCGGTAAAATACCAAAAACCCACGCCAGGTGACTACACAACAAACCTTGTGATAATGGAATTGACAACACATGAGTACATAATGGCGCTCACTTACCGAATTAATTGTGTAAAGTGAAGGGGTTTGAATTCGCTCACAATAAAACTTTAAAACCAGCCTTTCCTTTGAAGGCAGCCTCCCCCGTCTCTAACGCCTTCATCAGACTTGTCAGCCGTGTTATTTGCTTTGTACTTTGTCTGTGCTAAAATGTTACGGACTGCCGATTTTTACCGCTGTTGTAACTGATAAATTAAATTTCAATCAAATTAACCTAGGCTGAATAAAAAGAAAGAAAAACAAGTGCACTTCAAAGTTTGGCAGACGGGCTGGTCCAAAGACGTCCTTTGTCCACCCCTGATCTAACACATTCCTGCTGAAGAAGAAGCTACAACGGCCCTCACTGACCTGTGCCAAAGAGTCTGGGAACGCAAAGAATGGCTCAAAGAATGGACGCAGTCACTAATCATACCCCTTCCCAAAATAGGAAACAGCAAATAGTGCCAGAACTACAGAACCTTATCAGCCACCCAAGTAAAGTCATGCTGAAGGTCTTACAGAGCCGCATCAGCACCACCACAGAGGAAATGCTAGCAGAAGAACAGGCTGGCTTCAAATCCCGTAGAAGCACAATTGAGCAGATCTTCAACTGTCGCATCCTTAAAGAAAAGCATCTTCGGCATCAGCGGGACCTGTACCACAACTTCATTTAATTAAAAAAAAGCAATTTGACACGAGGGGCTATGGTATGTGATGCGAAAATTTAACACCGAAGGAGGCTTTGTTTAAGTCACCGAAGAGCTATACAATAGCTCAACGAGTGCAATACCGCTGCACAACCAAATAGGAGCTTACTTTCGCACCACAGCAGGCGTACGCCAGGGATGTCCCATATCACCGGTGCTGTTTAATTAATTTCTTCTTGGAGAACATCATGCTCGAAACCCTCCACGACCATCATACTTCCATTTCAGTTGGTGGAAGGCTACGCTTTGCAGACGATACAGACCTGTTACAAGGCACAAACAAGGAACTGCAAGACCTCACTGACTGACAGACCTCTAAAATACATATGGAATAGAGACCAGCACTGAGAAGAGCAAAGTTATGACCAACGGCAGCGGCAAAGCAGAGATCTTTATGAACGGGGTACAGCTCGAAGAGGTAAGCAGCTTCAGGTACTTGGGAAGCCACCCTCCAAGGACGGCAGCTCCACGCCAGATATCCGCATCAGGATCGCAGCAGCAACAGCGGCAATAGATAAGCTAGATAGGATCTGGCATAACCATAAGATGATATTCACTGTACAAGTCCCTGGTAGTGCCGATCCTGCTCTACGGATGCGACACATAGACTCTGCTCGCCGAAATGGAAAGGAGAATCCAGACATTGGAGAACAAGTGCTGAGGAGGCTGCTACGGATCTCATACAAAGAAAATAGAACCAAAGATTTATTACGAAACAAGATTGTCACACTCGTTGGACACCAGGAACCTGCTGCTAAAAGTCGTGGTCATGACACGAAGGAGAGTCATCTTCCCCAAAGCACTGTAGAGCCTCGAATTAGCACTCGCCCTCGTCATCTTTTTTCTCACAATACAAATCTGTAAAACAAAGCTATATCCAAGCGTGAAAAATACTGTTTTAAAGAGTAACATGTCATTACACTAAAAGCCTCTCGAGGAGATGGAAGCGGCGCGCAAGACAGAACAAAATCAGTCCTCTCACCTAGGACCGAGATGGCTAGGAAAGATTCGTTGACGCCTTTACACTCCAGTCAGAGCGAAGAGGATTAAGGCTAGTGGTCTGCATAATATTCTTGTTTACTATACTGGTATTTTTTCTTATTTAACTAGTTAATTTTTTTATTTTATAAAATATTTTACTATTTACTTAATCCAGTTTGTGAACATTTAATTTTTTTCTTGCTTTTGAATAAGTAAAACCAAGTAAAAATTAAAGGCTCATAACTGCTCAAATAAATTATTTCATATTTTATTACTTTGTTATATTTATTATTCATTGCGTTGTTTAATGTTATATTTATTTGATTTATTCTAAGTATTTTGTTAATCTGTGTGTTATTTGCTTTTGGTATCCTTTTCAGGTCGTTGGGGAGCGTGGTGTTAGAGACCTCACATTTCTCGGGGCCAGCTTATTATGTGATGGCGGTGCCCCTCTCCCTCCATGCTTTACCTTCCCCAACCCTCTAACAGGTGGGGAACGTCCGGCCCGCGAAATTATTTGATCTGGTCCTGCCAACCAGCCACAGGCGAGGCAAGAAGCTCAGTAAATCTATGATATTTTGTTCATAGCAGCATACATTGATATTAAGTGAATCATAAACATAGCGTACATTTTGAGGGACAATCAAGGAACATCCATTACAGGATAAACAGGACACATATGAATACATGCTTCTTGTCGACTGTCCGTGGCCTATGTGGACGGTTTTGAAGAATTATTCATGCATGTGCCATTCACCCCAAGCCGAAGGTAGACCAGTTCCAGCTTGCTGTTGTTTATCCTTCTGTAGTGCATATGTTGTTTGTTTGTTCTTCTGTCCCTCGTATGTTGCTTATGTCTCATTCTTGTTCTTAAGCGTGACGAAAATGTTCATTAGGAGTGAGTATGCTATACAAAGTTTGCCTTTATTATTATTTCGGCTGTTCTTATTTAATTAATTAATTCTTGGACTATGTCGGCTCTTACAATTAAAAAAAAAAGATCGTTGAAATTGCTGTGTACCTCAGTGTACAGTTCAGGCCTATAAGTGTTCAACATTTTCCTTTCATGAATTTCCAAAGGATTAGTAAATAAAAAAGCTTCGGCTGGTAAAATTCGTTTGGTTTTATTAGTTTGTGTATGTGCATGCATGCCTGTGTGTGTAGCATATGTGTAGATACTTTGTAAATGCCATGAACTCCTCCATCAGGAGGTGTGTGTGTGTGTGTTAAATAGTCATTATTATTATTATTATTATTGCACTTTCACTCAACGCCCACAATTAGAAAACTGTGCATTAGAAAAAACGTTTTGTTACTATATACTCCGTCTCCTCTAAGAACTTTCTATTTATAAACATATACGCCAAACAGTTGTTTCGCTATGCTTTTCATAGGATCAGAGCATATTTTTCGCGCACTTAACTAGGAAAAGGTGGATTGTGGTCACTCAGAGAACAGCGAGTATCAGGCAAGCTAAGATTGTACACGTTGCAAAAATATTAACACGCTGTGGCGGACTCACAGCTTGACCAAATAATTTTAAAATAGATAATTATATATGATCCGCGAATGGAGGAAAACAGATCCCCAACCCTGGTCTTAAGTCAGGTACCCATCCCCGCTAACTGGGGAGAAGTTTGCTGCGCTACACGGGTATCAAACCGGCGCGCCTCTCACACAACTCGGCTACCCGTTTCCCAATTCCCCACCGAGGTATCATATGCATGCAAATAAATAATTAGAAAGCTTTAAATGGTAAATTATAATTTATTAATCATGTTATTAAGCTCAGGTAAACGTTATGCTATGCCTATATGTAGAAGCAATAGGCACCTGAAATCGTTTGTACCATCTGCAGTCCAGCTGCTCAATCGCAGATGTGTGTGTGTGTGTGTATGTTGTAGGTGAGCATATGAATGGCCTTGATGAAAGTTTTTTTTAAGATTGTGTCACTTGCTCATATTTTTCACCTTGTAACAAATTTTTTGTGTGTAACTAGAACTTTATATATAGTAACTGTGGGACCTTTCCCTTGTTTTAATTGCCCATTGGGACTAACATCACCTTTGTGTCACCTCTCAGGAATTTGGGATTCATTGCCGCTGCAGAGATGACTCTTGATAAACAAGTTACAGACTCACAGCAGTCCGTCTATTGTGATATTACAACTGTCTGTCAGTCCGTCTATTGTGATATTACAACTGTCTGTCAGTCCGTCTATTATGATATTACAACTGTCTGTCAGTCTTTCTATTTTAAGCTACCTTAAGATCAGCGCCATCCGTCACTTTCTCTCTATACGCGCTACCAACACTCTTGTCTGTGCGTTTGTTCTTTCTCGACTTGACTACTGCAGCTCCTTGCTGACAGGCTGCCCCTCATCCCTCATTCAGAGACTCCAGAGAGTACAGAACTCTGCTGCACGTCTGGTGCTCAGAGCCACGAAACAGGACCATGTCACTCCTATGGGGCGCCAAGAGGGGAATTTTCTCTATGTTCTCTCTCTAGCTAGAGAACGCATTCTGTAGTTACAGAACTCATTCTGTAATTATAGAATGCATTCTGTAAATACAGAATGCATTCTGTAAATACAGAATGTTATGTTTGTATATTTTTACGAAGTCATAAATTTTTTAATTGATGATATGCAATATGGAGATAATATAGATGATTCACTTTTATTGACGTGCTCGTTATTTTCGTCGTTATCATCGTCATCAACAACAAGTCGAGTGTTTGCTGTCAACTATCTACCAAAAGCATCCCATTCCGACAAATGTTTGTAGCACAGTTCCCGTGCTTACCGTTGCTCGATCTGGCGCACTTGGCCACACGGGGTACGTGTAGAAGATGACGTCATGCATACCCGCACGTCTTGCATACAGATCGCGGATCTCAAACTTTCTACTCTCAATATTCCTGTCTGTACCTGTCGATGTGCCGCCGCAGTCCCCCCCCCCCGCATACAACAGCCACTCTCTCTCTCTCTCGGCACTCGCCAACCATGCGGTAATGGAGATTACCATCGGGGGCCCTTTAAGGCACGTCAGCTGACAGGTGCACGCCTGCCGAGGACAGCACCCTGCACACCTCTGACGTCTTCTGCCCTTTTGGCCACTTGGAAGTGATCGGCGTGACAGTGGTGTCCTCGCCTGAGACCCAAATAAAACCTGGCGTGACCTGGCGTGACCTCGCTGTGAGCAAAACTTGAGGCAAGTCCAGACAGACGACCTCGGTAGTTAGACTGTTCGGATGGGCGAGGAACCAGAGAAAGGTGGGTCAGCGAGGGGAAAGAATATGATTGCTGAGGACGACATAACAGAATTATTCGTATACAACTTCCCTCCTGATAATGGAGTGCGCAAATGCCGGTAACATGATAAACAGCTGGCGTGTTGGGGGTACACCGTGGCAATTACTTATTGTCTGTCAGTATGCACCTGGCGCGGACAGAGTTACCTGCGACTGCGGCGGGACGCACTGATTTGCTGACAGAAGTCAGGATAAGGTTATCGGCGCCAGTCAGGAGTTGTGGCCTCCCCCCCTCCACCTTGACCGCATAACGCACTGAGATAAAGCTTTGGTTGCAGGTGTTAGTATTTGATTTCACTGTGACTACCTACTGATGAGTTACCTCCCGTTCCCTCCAGTTGGCGCTCTTGGTTGAGGTCACCATGAAGTGGGAAGAGAACGGGCGTGATTAGATCCTCACCAAGACAGGTCAACACAAAAATTCAACCATGGATCAGGTGTAAAGCGATGACTGCTTCTTACAGAAAGCACTGCTGTACTCAACCGTTGGACTGAATATTGCAACGACCTCTATACAACTTTCTCTTGACGACAGACAGTGACATCATCCAAAGCAGCCAGACCAGGTCCTGCGAGTCTATAGACCTACCGACGGGAAAAGGTCGAGACAGTGGAAGAACTCTGAAGGGAGGGAAGTCACCTGGCGTCAACGTCCCAACCGAAATGCTCAACCAGGGTGGTGAGAAAATAACAAAGGTTCTTATTGCTCTGTGCCAAAGAATCTTGGAACGCAAATAATGAGGCGGGGAAGGGACGCAATCGCTTGTCATACCCCTTCCAAAGAAAGGAAACAGTGCAAAAACTACAGAACTATGAGCCTAAACAACCACCTAAACAAAGAGATGCTGAAAGTAATCCAGAACCGCATCACCACCAGCGCCGAGGAACTGCTAGCAGAAGAACAGGCTGGCTTTAGACCAAACGGGAGGAGAGTTCTTACACAACTTCGAATACTTTAAAAATGCATTTGAAATTTAAAATGAAGAGGGCCTCGCTCAAGTCATGAAAGTATTGTACAAGAGCTTATTGAGCGCTGGATGGCAGATAACCAAATGAGATCCCTATCGCTGATCGATATCTTTCTGTAGAACATTGTTCAAACCCCTTCACGATGACGACCATCATACACATGGGTAGGAGGCCCACATGCAGATAACATCGATCTGAGGGCAGGCAGCACCTGCCACGTGCAAAACCCTACCAGTGGACTGACAGTTCAAACGCGTATGTAATGGAGACCGACAACTGCCTGAAAAGACTGATCGGAATCTCGTACAGGGAGCCCAAGACTCATGACTTTGTATGAAGCGTGGTCCACACCCTCGTAGGACACAAGGAACCCCTACTGGCAACTGTAAAAGCGGCGCTTGACTGATACGGCCACAACACCCAGCACGACACTCCGTCCGTCCGTCCATCCTTCAGGGTGCCTTGAAGAAGGGTCGACGCCGAGGTGGACAGAGAAACTGGTTGGCAGATGTAAAGAAGTGGACGGGTCTTTCCAAACAGGACCTGCTCAACAACGCTCACGACAGACCTGATCTCACTATACGACACACACACTTCGTTAATATGCACAAAGTGCATGATAAAAATATAAACGAATTGGAATAAGGAAATAAGAAGGCTTACACAAAAATATGATGGTCAGTGGGTGAGAGAGAGAAAGATGCGAACCTGTGTGGTAGTATTGCATCATTTTTTGCAAGAGGTACACCGTACACGTGCCCTTCTCCTCATTGTGACCGGTGATCCGATGGGGTGAACCAAGTGTACGCAAATGCACTAGGGAGCTTCAAACACGGGAAAAAACTTTGGAAGGTCTGAAAACTGAGCACACATTAGCAGACTTTCCAAGTTTTGTGTGCATCCAATTCCTGTTCTCTGTGCGGCATCATCTGCCACTATAACGGTATAATCCATCACCTGGCCTGCTTTTCTTGTTAGGGTAAAATGAGAAAACTGTTAAGTTTGACACATGAACAAACACACCAATCGTGGAAAAACTGCTACGTTTGCCATGTGCACAACTACATCAGCAATGGAATGGCAGGTGGGATCACTTATGAGCATTTAATGCTTAGCTTCAATAAAAAATCGAAAATCCAATCTGCTGTTTAAAGATTAAATGAATCAGCAGTAGGAACAGATAAGTGGCCAGGGGTATTCCACTAGCTGTTAAGAGGCAGCAACTGTCAAAGTAATAATCCTGCAGATCCTGCGAGCGGCCACCCAATCCCATGCGCGTGCATGTGTGTTAAAATGCATAGTGTGGATGAGCTGTCTTACTGACCGACGCAGGACTGTTAAGATGAGTCTTCTGCACTGGGGCAAGTGAGTTACGGAAGTGGAGATGGCAATTCAAACCTTCGCCTGCGGCAAATAAAAGGGTATGTCCGATTCGTTGTCTAAGTTCAGATATGGCAAACGAAGGTGCTAGAAACGATTGCTTATTAATAACGTTCATCACAGAGAAAGAGAGAGCGCGCGCAAGAGAGAGAGAGAGAGCGATTATTTTGTCGTTCAGCAATAGCGTGGAATGGTGAGTAATCTGTAATCGACATGTTAACTGGCCAAGGACGGAACGCACACACCCCCTCCTCCCCCGAGCCCCCACCACACACACACACACACACACACACACTAAAACACAAATTAAATGCTTCTTGTCAGGCAGCGCGAAGAATGGGTAATAAAGGCAAGCCCCTGGACAGAACGATAAATCACATGCAAACCTTGCCAACGATATATCATCGCCTTAAACACGGCCAAGACTGCGTACACACTAAAGACAATTTATCGGTCAAGGCTTAGACAAGGCGCTGGATCTCATAATGCAATGATTATCTGCCACCCAAAGGGACAAATAAACCTGTAAGAACCTCGATTTTTCCTGATATATTTTCGTTGTCTCTAGTTGTCGAAAAAGGACAATGAAGATGATGTGGTGGCTGTTGTGGCGTGAGATCTCAAGAAGTTTTAACATGGGAAACACATTAAGAGCCGGTCACGGGTGAGAGTTCCAAAGAGCGCTGTATACCTTAAAGCACACTCCCCTCTAAAGTGTTACCATCCTGCACTTGTCCAGAGAGAGGCTTCAAGGGTTCTGAAACTTAATGGGTACCGTAAATGCCGGCAGCTTTTAAGCAGTGGCATTTTGCCCGACCAACAAACGCCTTTCTCCATGTTGCACGCAAACCGGCGCAACTCCTGATCACCTTTCAACCACTTTTTTCATGCAAAATACATGGAGGCCTCACACGACACCTGCGTAGGACTGTTAAACAAGTTCCTTTGAAGTAAAACCGCGCGCGCGCGCGCACACACACACACACACACACACACACACACAAACACACACCACTTTTAGACAACTTGAATTCATGTCTGAGCGCTGTCAGTTAGCAAGGTGAACAAAGACGCTGCCATATTTTATCACCTTCCTTCGAAGTCTCTCATCTCAAGAGGCCACCGGGAGATGTAAAGTGTGTCGGCAGAGCTTTCTAGTCCGTGATGATGGCACCGCAAACAGGTGCTAATGTCTTTGTATTTCATGTTCTTCTCAAAAAGGCAAGAGCAGATTACTTAGTGTTTAACCTCTTTCCTCAGAGATCATACGACTGGGCCTCATGACTGTAAAACTGGGCGCTCCATTATCGCAGCATATATTCACTTCTACCTTGCTATGTTCATACACATTAATTTTTGTCAAGGACTTGTGTCCCATGTGACGCAAAATGATCAATTGCTCAGCATCTTAACAAAGACATTGAAAGACTAATCTCTAATTACAGTAATTGGTTATGAGAATGCAAAAAGTGCCATGCATGCACATGTACACACATGCTTAAACAGGTTTTCAAAAATATACTATAATATCATCACTTTGGGACTGGAAAATAGACTTTAATACCAAATGGAAATCACCTTCCAAAATGGTTTTTCTGTTGTTTCTTTTTTCACCCCCAGCGACAAAAAACACGACCTTTCTATGCAGGAAAAAGAAATTTTTGCGAATTTTTCTTTGGGATGATTTAGTCTAAAAGAGCAAGTACATACATGAAAATATGCTACCAAGGGAGAATGCAACAAAATATAAACTCACTGACTGATTACCTTAAGAAACAATCTTCCAACACTATAACAGCAAACTGCTGGTACTTTTAACAGTAAATCACATGGTCAGACAGCAGTATACTTGTAAAGTGCCCCTAATCTCATAGCAAACAAAGGAAACAGGCAATTGTGCAAATAAAGGCAGTTTATGATACCTGTTTGCCAAGACCACACATTATAATGGGTTGCTTATAGTTTTATCTTTTGGCCGTTTTTGCAGCTTCCATGCTATAGCCCTTAGAGTGAAATAGCATTATGGATTGAAGTTTACAATTTATTGCCATCTGAAGACTAAGATCATTTATTTCTTCTCTTTCTGCAGTCTATATATAATTATATAATAATAATAATGAGTATATATATATATATATAGCGCATTTCCAAAAAAATTGTTCAGAGCGCTTTACATAAATCATATATAGACTAAATCATCAACAATTATGCACCCATATTTGCATATAATAGATGCGCTCACTTCTACAACATACACTCATACACAAAGTAAATTACAGACATGTTATACACGCTCATGTCAGGACAAAGTCACAGTGAAGTTGTTGTTCTGAAAAGATGTGTCTCAAATGTAGACTTAAAGGTGGTAAAGGAATCAGTGTCAAGGTCTGATGGGAAATCTATTCCAAGTTGATAGGGGTTAGTAGGAGAAAGACCTCTGTCCATACATCTGTGTCTTAGCTAGTGGGATTCACAGAAGCTTGGTGTCAGAAGATGAACAAAGAAGTTGTGCAGGTATATAGATAGGAGCAGTTGGAGAAGTACCAAGGACCAATGCCAGAAACAGCAGAGAAAGTCAAGTGGAAAGTTTGTAGGCTATACAGTCCATGTCTGGCAGCCAGTGAAGAAAGCGTATGATAGGTGGTAAATGTTCATATCTAGATGGTCTGCAGATGAGGCGAGGAGCATTATTCTGGATCCTTTGAAGTCTATCAAGAAGATCCTTGGGAATTCCAGCTAAAAGAGGATTACAACACACCATCCTCAATAACACAAAGACACAGATTGTAGTTTAAGTTGCATCAGTGGTGAGATAATGACAAATGGTTCTGATCCTACAAAGTTCAAGGCAAGCAATTCTGCAGACATGAGAAATATGCCGATGAAAACTCAAACTCTGATCGAGAATGACACCCAAGCTGGGGACAGAAGTAGAGAAAGGAATAGTTGAGTTATATATAGACAGAGAGTGAGGCAGAGAAGAATGACTCAGAAATTTCTTTGGACAAGTAAGTAGCAGTTCTGTCTTATCGTCATTCAGTTACAGTCTGTTTTGGAGCATCCAAGACTTTACGTCAGCTAGGCATTCCTGTGTCCACGTCAGTAGTCCAAAGAGTTCAGAAAGTGGAGCTGAGTGATACAGCTGTGTATCATCAAAATAACTCACATGTGACATGACATGGCATGACATAACTTCAGACAAAGGGGAAGCATATAGCACAAAAAGTATTGGACCCAATACAGATCCCTGCAGGACATCATATCTCAGGAAAGCATCCGAGTAAACACCACTTACACACACAGTCTGAGTTCGGTCCATGAAGTAGGATCGAAACCAGGACAAAGCAACATCATCAATACCAAAAGACTGCTGAAGTCTGTGCAGAATTACTGAATGATTGACAGCATCAAATGCAGCGGACATGTATAACAATGCCATAAAAGACATCTCACTCTCCAGCTCCAGATCTCTCACATTTCTCATAAGCAAGAGGAGCCTGTTCCAATAACACTAGAACAGTCACTTTGTCACCACTATGCAGAAACATTTTAAAGGCTTAAGATGCAATTAATATACATATGCTTGTTCCCACACTGTGGGAAGTAAACATATTTCATTTGTTATACTGATAATAACATGCTGCACTGCATTGCACATTTTTGGATTCTGACAGAATCGATAGTCTTTTGTCAGAGTCGTACTCGATAGCATACGAAGTTTTTGCTGTTTGTTTCACCAGCTCAGCAAAATATATAACAGATATATAACAGGCGACAAACACGCCGGTGAACTAGGTCTTTTGTACTACTGGTATGTAATCAGAACTGTACCCGTGCGTAGTGCCCGCCCCATGCAAGTGAAGAACTTTTTGGCAATGTCTGATCCTAATGCAATAAGTAATTTTTTTTAAAGATAACAAAATATTTTAGCCATTAAGAAGATTTATTAATTTGTAGATAAATAAGAATTGGTCGCTAAATTATCGTTTTGTGGCTCTAGCTAGCATTTTACAGAAAGCTCAAGTTACTAAGGACGCTTTAAAAAACCAAGGATGAAGGGTATATATTTTATATCGAAAAAGAAGCTTTAGCAATAAGTCCAAAAGAAGATTACCTGATAATCTCTTCGAAACCTAGGTAGCTGGTGGATCTAGAGACATTAGAATGAACGTTGGTGGTGCCATTCGTAGTATTCTCTATCGACGCCACCGAAGGCGGAAATTAAAAATGGAGCGCAATTTTAGTGGTGCGCAAGCGCACTGACTACAGGAAGCTACATGTATCGTCTGCTACACATGCACGGCTACTGTAATGGGGCGTCACATCCACAGTTTTGCTCGATTCCCAGAGCAATACATTACACAAATACGTCCATCTTCCAAATAATCAGTCCAAGAATGCTGCGTGAAATATCTTTTCTTTAAACTTAAACCTAGTCATATCAATGAATTATGTGCTGGAAATAACGTAAAAACATAGTACTGCGTTTAATGAGTTGAGCCACTTCATGACTAATATAAAAGAGCAGAAATCATTTACGATATTTGTTCTGGAATCACATTCTATGTTACAGGGTACAGCTGTACATTTCGCGAGTAAAACTAAGCCAACAACAAAATGGGAATGGGTGATCTGTTTATTAATAAATCCTGAAAGTTGGGAATGCAGTGAAAATTTTTTTTGGGATGATTCTGTGATATGCATATTTGGCAAGTTTAGAACTTCCTACTTCCCCCACATATCAGTAAATCTACACAACACTCTTTTTTTTTTTCCTGACGAAGATGAAATGCTGCTGGGTGTATTGTTGCTCTATTCTATCCCTAGTGAATTTTGACATATATGATCATGCAAGATTGTCTTATATAGACAGCTCTTTAATGCAAACACCACAAGTTCATCGAGAGCGCCCACCAGACTGACAAAATGATTTTAAATATCAGGAGCAAACCCCAACATGGACATGCTGAATAAACTGCTCTTTGATGTCGACGAAGGGGCTGGTAAATAAAGGCAAACAGAAGCTGCAAGATCACATGCACATGCCAATCAGCACTGAGAAGACAGAAGAACTGAAACAGTGGCGGCCAAGCCAGCACATCCAGCAGCAAGTGGTTCTGAGACTTGACCAGGATGCCAGTTGACCAACCAGCACTAAAAGCCTACACTCTGGTTCCTGAGAAGAGGATGGCCTAGTAGATACTGGATCGCGGGTGTGGCAGAGACCCTCTTGACAATACAACTTTATTCATCCCCAAAAGGCAATTAATGTCATGGAGGCCTCCCACCGATCCATCAGCCACCATTTCCATCCTCCATCTCCTCACAGAATGGTACCAGTGGATGATAAAGAAAGAACAATAAACAAGTAAACCTGTAAACAGGTGCCACATGCAGAAAAATAGCATGCTCGAAAAAAGATTTGAACACAGGACAGCAGATCGTCATTGCACTTAACCAATTCACCCCCAGACCAAACATCTCTTCTTTGACAGCATGCAGAGACATCGTATAATACATTCCAAAACAAAATTCAAACTGCTGTCGAACCTTTATTTTTAAATGAATAAAATCATTAAGTCATGTGACAACAATGTCCATGAATGAAAAATGTCATCAGTCTATGTTTGTTTGCTGTCATGTGGAAAGAAGGCACATTGTATAAAAAGTTTTTTTTTTTACATCAAAGATATAAGTTTGTAAGTAGTCAGCACTCTCCTCAATATAGGAGGTACAATACAATGGGGACAAGCAGGTACAAACAAGTAATCTTCATACTTTTCAACATTTATATTTATAATAAAATTTTTCTCTCTTTAATATGCTTAAATCTACTTCATGTGAACAACCTCAGTTTGCAAGAAACTTTTTGTTGCACCATGGTCAAAGATCTGCAGAATTCTTTGAAAGTCATTGTCATTCATTGGTCCCTAACCTCATCGTAAGTGTGTGTACACATCAACTTGTGCATACAAGGGAGGGGGGATTGGTGTTTTACACGGAGCCAGCAGCTAAGACTCTATCACGGCAAGGCAGCCAGTCCTGTAAACAGATGACACATGCAGAAAAAGAACAGCATGCCTGAGACGAGATTTGAACCAAGGACAGCCACCCATTGCTGCATTGGCAACAGGTGCTAACTGTTGCACCACCGGACTGCCCCAAATAAGGAAGAGTCTACTAAAAATATATTTTGTTATTTATATCACACTTGAAATTTCAGTTACCTCTCTCTTGAATATTCATTTACACCAAACTGTCAAATACCTTTGGGAATGTGAGTTTGTCAAATACTTGATTTAACATCTTTTTTAAATAATACTTTCTCAATACTTGTGTGACTGTTGCATATATATAGCAGACTAGCAGATCATAACTTAATAAGTTAAATGATTACTGCTGCTACAAGATAATTTCATGCAATTCTAGTTTTTATTTTTATTTTTGTAAATTTTGCTTTCTACTACAAGCCTAAAATAAATCTATATTTTAAGAATCTTGGTCTCAGCGACTTAAATATGATTACTTATCATTCAAAAAAACAACAACCACCAAGCATTTCACAGCAGTGTAAGTAATGGGATATCTGAAGCCGACATGGATACCAGCATTATATCAAACATGAATCTATATGAATAACTGGCACTGATGTTATTTCTGAACCCCCAGACAAATGGGGAATAAGCAAAATATCAGTGACAAACCAAGTAACAATCCATGTGACACAGATCACAGGTGAATGTAGCACGACATTAAACTGCACATGCTACAGTCTTATCAAACACCATATACCACCATGTTATTTATTATACAAAATGTAAGGGATCTTGTCTTCTGCATCAAACTGTACGTGACCATAATCTATATTCCTACATCAACTATGCATCCTCTCAGCATGTAAATACAATGCTGTCTTCCACTACATGTAATTTCAAACTGCACATGCAACCCATTTCATTAATAGCTCATAGTCCACGAGTACTTCGGTGTGTTTATCATAGTTCTGATAACTTCTTCCCTGCAGGTTTTATTTCAAACCACACAAAACAGGAAGGAGGTAACCATGATAAAATAAAAGAAATTAAAATTATGAATTTGTTAAAAGGATTGTTACTCAATGTTTTTTTTCCTCTGCCCTTGCTGGAAAAAAACCCAAGAAAACCTAAACAAAAACACCCACAAACTGGTACAAACATTTTGTATAGCTGTTTCTCCACTGCTGAATTAAATCAATATTCAGTATGTACAATATATAAGGAACAGTCAAATAAAACATAGAGGACATCGGGCTCATATTTGTCCAAAATGTTTGACTGCCCCAGTATATTATACATCTGGTCAAGGGTATTTAAACATGCTAATTCTTTTTGTCTCCTTTTCTGCAGAGAATGCTGAAAATTCATATGGGTAAACATACCTATTAAATCAGACTAAATATGAGACATTTTGAACCCAAAATGATTTATCTTTAACATGGTCTAGTCTTGAAAAAAAAAACTTTTCAAATAGAGTTTGAATTTAAAAAAGAAGTGTTCACATTAGAATATATTGTGGCTAAGGTTGAATGCTGAAAATGTTAGAAATAATTGTTTACAATCTCCTCATTATATACACTTTATCCTCAACAGTGCATTGTCAGCAACATGCTGGGCTGCTTTTTATTTTTGTATTTGGTATTATTAGCCCTGTTTCTCTGGAAAGCATTTTCAACTGCTTTAAAGCCTGCATGCTGCTCACATAGGGAAAGGTCACTTTTAGCAATAAATATAGATTTATATGTATATATGTATGCATTTGTGTCTTCAAGCTGGGTAAAGATAAAAAGTACACAAATGTAGGACAGCCTGTGTTTTTAAAAAAAATACAATTACAAATTATAAGCGCTAAGAACATGCACTCTATGAGTGTGAATATGCGCTATAAAAATCTTCATTATTATAATTAGCAAAAGCATAATGACTGAGTCTAGTAACATGACTTCTTGAATAAAATTCTTTTTTTCAGAACATCCATTTTCAATGACAAAAACAACTGCTACATAGCTTTTACAGTAACATCTATTATTTGCTACCTATCAAATGACATCAGGTATTAATCCTCTATGTTTAACTGAATCACACATTTCTCAAACCCTTAAAATTAACAAAAATTACAGAGCAGGTTAGACAGTCCTTTATGGATAGAAAATTCCTCTTTAAAAAGCATATAAACAATTCCTTTATGGTTTGATAATTGTCCTGTTAAAATAGCTTTCCAACCAAAACTCAATGCTAATTTGCACCTTACAGTTCTGCAATAGAAAAGGTTGCACAAACCCAAATACCAATGTCACTATCCAACTCTTACAGAAATAGCATTTTAAAAATGCACTTCTTTCTAAATTAATCAGGTAATGGAGTTGGAGACACCACTTTGCCCATTATCTGACTTTGTACTTGAAGCGGAATGCTTTATTCACAAAATGTCTGCAATTAGCTTTGGGTACAATGGGAAGTATCATCTGGGATAGGTGATCAATCTATATCTAACATCCCTACCATTTAACAATTTTTTTCACATCAGAATTTTTTTTCTTCACTTAATATCAAGTTTTCTTCACTAATCTCAATGTGAGAAGACCTAACAAGAAATTTTAAAAAATAATATAATTGCAAGTTAGAATATAAAGAATGGAATGAGAAAAGGGCTATTAAAAAAGGCTTAATAAAATCTTTTCTCAACATTATGCGTTCTACGTATAACAAAGTACATAACAAAGAATGATGACTAGATGCTTGTCTAAAGGACTTATGATGGAAATATGTCTTCCTAAAGGAAAAGCTTGTTACTAACCCTTATGAAAACAAACTCTGCTGACTTCTTAGAGCCTCTTTGTTTTCAAATGACACTTGTTTTACTTTTCATGTGCAGGTTGATATAATGCAGTGCAAGAAATTAAAGGAACCATGTACAAAACACTATAGATACATAAACAGCATCTCCGAAATGGTTCTAACAATCATACTTTTATTACTTATTATTTTGTTACCATCTTGGCAGCTTTTAAAGCATCAGCAATAACTGTAACTTCTTGTACAACATTAAAGAATCTGAACCACAGAACACTTAAGTTAAACTTCATATACACTATGAAGATAAATGCGTTTTATATGGTCTCTGCTCCTGTTTTGTTTATGTAAAATAGTTTGTTGTTAAAATAAAATGCTAGAATAAAAGAATATATGAGCACTTCATGATCAAAATTTAAAACTATAGGTCCTATAAACTTGTCCATTTATTATTTAATGTCAAACTTGTAACCAGAATTAAATGTGTTAATTAATGGTACAGCTGTATTGTTTCCTGTTTGTATAAAATAATGCAATGGCTTTCCCACAGAATGTTGTGAAAATCAGTATGTCTTAAATTCTCAAACTACTGTATTGGATTCAGTGTAACATTTTTCAAAAAATAACGTAATATTTCATCTAAAGGCATATGGCTGCTGTTAGTAACAAGGGTGAGTGAGATCTCTACCTCTGACAGTATATCACAGTTGTAAACAACTTGATTCTAAAAATGGACGAAAAATGGTAACAAAAAAGTTCAGATGGAATGGCTGGACAGCTGCAACTTGGTCTGAAAGACTGATGAAGAGGCACCATGTAAATGAGATAGTGTTTACAACACTTTCATGGCGATCAAGGATAACATCCACATAATGTAAGCATTCACAGCAGAAAAAAATGTCAACCAACTTATATAAGAATTTAAGCAATAATACTTACACCAATGAACAACCTTTCCTCCAAGCTAAATAAGAAATACAAAACAATAAGAACAGATTTACAGAAATATCTAAATATGAAAAGGTTGGTCTAAATCTGCAATATCATGCTCATTCGAGAGCCACCACCATAAGGTTGACATCTCCAGGCCAAAGAACAAGAAATTCACAAGAATCTTACAGATGAATTAATGCAGACACAAACTAGCCACACAGCCTGATCCAGTAGAAGCATTTAAAACAGATGCTGGCAGAGGTGATCCATCCAGAAACAGAATCACACAGGCACTGTAAGACTTTCAATGTCAATGAAGAAAATTTGAATCACTTCAGCACATGACTAACACAAGAAAATATTCTTAGATCGTTAACCTAAATTTACTGCTAAAATTATGATGTTTGCGATCACATAGCAGGCCAGATCACTAGTGCTCATTCATCCCCGTGTTTCACTTACAGGCACACTTCAAATAATGGCATGAGACCAGCACCATGAGCAACAGATTTTGACACGAGCATATCCCAATGATTCCATTTGTATTCCATAGCACACAATGCCCCTGAACAGCAGCCTCTTATATCTTTTGTACATAGTTAGCAGGAAAGAGCCCATCTTTTCCTCTGAGGCGTCCTCGCCACCATCCAGAAGGATCTGAAAAGCACACAGAAGATATATTTAAATATCTTTTCTCAAGTACTAGAAAAATAAATCCACCCACTAGTCCTTTAAGACGTGATACATCATAAAGGGCAAACCAAGATTCCAGCATCAATAAGTTTCAGGTATAGTCTATGCTATGGCAGGCATTTTTGAGGAATAAAAGTGACATTGTGAATTGCAATACAGCAGTCTTGAATTAATGTAAAATTGAAAATTACAAAAAACATTTTCTACGGGTGGGGAGATCAATAACTTACATTTGTAACTGAACTGAAAACCAAAAAAAAAAACTGTTACAGATGCTATGATGCTTATTAACTTCTCTAAGATCAAAACCCCATCGATAAAATATTTTTTCCCTTACCTTCCTTTAGGATCTCAATTTTGTCTCCTTCGTTGAAGCTAAGCTCGTCTGTGTCCTGAGCATCATATGTGTACAGACACTGACACAAAGGAAGCTGAGGTGTTGGTTTGGGTCGTGTTGAGGGTTTGGGTCGTCCAATGCCTGGAGGAGGCCGTACGTTCTTGCTTTGCCGCTCTTTTCTACAAGCACATCAAGTAAAAACACTTTTCTACAAACACATCAAATAGCAAAACTTTTCCTGCAGTGACATTTTCTCAGCCCTTTAAAGATTCTAAAACACTAGTACTTCTAGCGTCAAAATAACTGTATAAAGCCAGTTCACATTTTGGCATACTGGTCTTTGAATGGAAAACCTTTCTGAAGCATTCTTCTTACATAATGATATGCAAGAACAACATCAGTTAACAAGCAAGACTGTTAAGAAACAAATTCTATTAATGGAAAAGAAAAATGATGTTTACAATAAACAGATAATGCATCTAACATGGAGCTAAACTAGAACACATCAATTTTCTATTTTAAATAAAAGCTACAAGTTTATTCCCCATCAAATAATGAAAGCACTTAAATGATATAGAAACTGCTTTTAATAAGGCATTCAGAATCTGGCTGAAGAGACTAATTGGCTGCTTTCCCTCTATTATTACTACAAGATAACAGTTATTTTATGAGACATTCAGAAGGAAATTTCCCCACCAAAAAGTGAAAAAAAAAGAAAATCAAGTGTAAAACAATGCTGTTAACAAGAACTTCCACTTCTCCTTGTTCCTTTCAAGAAATGCAAAGGAGGGGAAAATCCACCATGACAAAAAACAGAAAACTAAAATAAGTAAATTCCTTCTACTTAACGCTTACAAATCCATCAACATGTTTATACAAACATCAATTCCTCTGTCTTTGCACTCACGACTCCATTAGTAAGTGATGTTAAACATAAACAGCATGCAAAATACATTGTTAATCAACAGAAAAAGCAGTAAAAACAAAATAAATATTTAGAATCATTGGGTCTAGGCTTTTTTCATGAACTCTCATTGTTTAATCAGTTACCATGAAAACTGCCGAGCCCATGGGTGTTACAGATTTACTTCGCATATCCATGACAAACATGCCAATCATGCACTATGCCTAGAAAATAACAGTAAGCTTGTAATGTACCTCAGTATCAACTACTACTCCTTTAAAACCTGCTTATGACCTTACTACTACAACAATATACTTCCATAAGAAAACGCCAGGGACAATACTATCTTTTAGCTCTACAGGTCAGGATAAAGAGCAGTTTGCGACGATGAGAAGATTGATTTGGGGAGATATAGCGTCTTACTCCAGACAACTGTCAACTCCTTTATGCATCTTTTGAAATAACTTTTCTTTTCAGACACAATCTCTATCACCTCTGAGGCTCTAATACTTGAAATTCTCATAACTTCCTTGACAACAAGCCCAAGTACATGTAAGGACAGGCAAGCTATGCTAACAGCAGTAGTCTCATGCAAGTCTTAATAAATAGGCTTTCCCCATTTTAGGTTACAGACTTTAACCAGAGCCATGCTATCACTTAATGTTTTTGATGTACTTATTTATCATAAGCTGCATTTGGCTATGAACTGCTAAGAAAGTTAATGAAGGAGGAGGAAACTACAAAAGTTCCATACGATCTGTAAACACATTACCCCTACAAATGCTGCCATTAACCCTATAAATACTTCTACAATCAAATATTACACTACATGTGGTTTTCTAGCATCAACTAGCAAAGGAGCAGTCTCGTTACTGGCAGTGTTCAGAACTTTGAACACTCTACAATAACTAGTCCAGGGTATGCAGTGGAGACACTGTTCCATGTAATTCAAAGCAACAGACAAGAAGCATTATCAGATGAGAAATTCTTCTGTGTAAATGGTTTTTCTTTTCACAGAAGTGATCTTTAACACTCTTGATAGAATGCTGTTAAAAAAGCACACACAAAAACATGCAATGCATGTAAATGTTCTTTTTTTTCTTGGAGAGTCTGCAGAATCCTAGAAACACATTTACGTCTACTTTTGGGGGGTTTTAAGGAAGAAGCTTTATGCTGCATCTTAAGACATTTGTTAAGGTGCAAACATGCCTCTGTGTGTGTGTTTTATCCATGAAAGAGAACACATGTCAATGGAAATGTGTTCTCAAAAAAGGGGTGGTGAACGACTGATGATTCTGTATATAAAACATCGTGTGGCAGGCAACACTGAACAACATTACAAAATGTTTGAGATGGTGTCTACTAGCTCCCCTCCCACCCAGCAAATAAAAAAGAAAACAGAAACAACACACAAAAATCCTGCCAGATTCAGGAATACATGCGCAATACACTTACGGCTGAATGCTGTTTTCACTTGAGTTAACGTGCCTTTCAACATACACAACAACATGCAAGTCAGAACTATCATACTGTTAAACTGTCCGCAGATCAGTACTGACGCATTCATGAAAGATCAAGACTGATTAACATATACACATGTCTGACACATTACATGCAACAGACTATTGTTGGTTATGTCTGACATACAACACATGCAAAAGATGGACCAATAAAGCCTGCATAAGGATAATAATCATTCATGTGTGATATACAGTACTGTCATAGGATGAGGTGTGAAAGCATCATTCGCTGAATTTAGGAATTTTGTAACATGCAGTCAATTTTTGTCTCTTTCTTGATCATGAAAATAATATGGCCTCCTTAAAATCATTAAGGGTGAGAACTAACACACAGTGCAAAACACAAGACAGGAACAGGACTACTCTGCAAACTCTGGGTGTTCAACCTATTATAGTTAAATGACTCTTGCAAGATGTCAGGTTCAAATTCCAACAGCATGTAAGGAACTGGATATGGTATAAGAATAATAACTAAGAAGAAGCGACCATGAGCCCATCCCCCTCCAACCAGAGGGGAACTGGTGTTTTATGCTGAGCCAGCAACTAAGGCTTTGTCATGGCAAGGCAGCCAGCTCTGTAAACAGATGCCACATGCCGAGAAAGAAAAGCATGCCCGAGACGAGAGCTGAACCCAGGACAGATAACCTTCACTGTATTGGTGACAGGTGCTAACAGTTGTGCCACTGGACTGCCCCCGCCTCCATTTAGAGTATGACCAAGCCTAACTATCACAATTACCCAGCGATGCCAGCATCAGGGGTTTTCATGAAGTCATTATTGTTGTTGATCAAAGCCTGGTTGATTTTCTTGGCTGCATTCTGCGCACCCTCGCGAGGAAGGGAAGGAGCTTTGTTGCTCCCGGGGTGCTGCTTCATGATGAGCTGACTCTGAATGTCCTGGCTAGACTGTCTTTGGACTGCACACAGAAACAACTGCATCTTACTAGCCTAGTAATGTCATACCATGGACAAACGTCTTACCTAATGCAGTGTTTAAAAAGAAAACTACTTTTCTAGTATATTAGTGTAGTTTTTAAATCAATAGCCTTTATCCTGAGCTCTTTACTACAGCATTTTGACAAAAGCAGACACAAACGCACCTAAACAAGCATATGAAAAGGCAAAATACAGACCTTAATGGCTCAAGATCAAAAACAGCTGACAGGGCCAAACTGAAAACGCAAAAAAAAAAAAAAAAAGACAGATAAGCAGTCTCCTGTTTGCTACACACCTTGTTTGCGTGATGGAGGATGGGATGTGGGAGGCGGTGGGGCACTGGTGCCTGGTGGGCGTGGTGCAGGTCGGTTTGGTGCTGTCCGGGAAGTAGGTCGTGCTACTGAAGGCCTGGGGGCTTGTCTCCCATGTCCAGGAGTACTTCGGACTTGAGGTTTTCTACTTGGTTCTGCCAAAATGAAAGACATAAAAATATTACACTCTAAAACTCCTTTAAAGAACAACTGCATGTATTTGCTTAGCATAGTGTTGCATAGTATGGGGATGTCTTTCAATAAGGACTTAAATGAGAATAAATTTACAGTGATTAAATTCAAATAAAGCTGGGGATAAAATATTTTATCATGAAAAATGTCCAAAAGGGTATAAAGATGTACACTGTCCTTACTCGTTTGGTATGAAAATATCAAGAACAGTTGCTCGGAAGCATCATCACTTACAAGTATTCTGGCTCTGCATTTGTTGAGTAAGGCAACGCATTTTATGTGCCTATAAGATTATTGTGCAGTTGCATTATCCCCTTTTCCCTCTCAATCTGACAAAACAGCCAATCATACTGGGATAAAAAAAAGACTGCGAATTATGTCCACAATGACTGGCCATTGTTACCTTTCCTTAGAAAAAAAATGACACAAAACATCTAACAATCAGCAGTTGTGAAAACAAAGAAAGAACAGAAAAAAACATAAGTCTGGGTCGGAGAGTGAATTCATAGCCAGAAACAAGCAGCAAAAGCTCTCAGAGTTTGGGTTTCTTGCCACCTGGCCTACAGTGTCAGTGGCTGAACCTCAGCCTGAGGAGCCAAAACTTGTTAAACTGACACAGAGGAGACCAGCAGTGGTAAAGTCTTTCAAGAAAAATAATTCACCTAGTTTTAACAGTTCTATTTAAGCTTCACTGGAGTCATGCTATTCATTTAAAATTTTGTTAATTTTTGTTGTTTTATTAAAATTTATACTGTACAAATAATTATATGAAACACATTACCATACTTTGTGTGTCCAACAGCTTTATGCCCTGTTTACCTCCTATCATATCGACAGGTATGAAGAGCCCCTTTCCTTAAACTCTCACAGATTTTTAGTGGATTTACAATTACCGCCAGGTTTTTCAGAAACTTAATCCCTAATTTACTAAATGATTGGTTTTTCTCTTCCTGATGTCTTTTACCAGAATTAAAATCTTCTCATCAGGTGAGTCACATGTTTCATTGTCTACTTTTGACACTTTATGACATCAGCAAAGAAAAAGTGCTAACACCAAGATCAGAGACAGATGTTTTGTCTGAAATTTGATGATATTCTTTGCATTTGATGCCTAAAGGGATGACATATGAAAATAATCCATCTTTTTTGTTTGTGTCATGTTTTTTTTTTAAATTCAGAAACAAATTCAAAGCACCAAAAAGCAATTGCTATCACAGAAAAATGTTTAGCGTCTCACCAGTAAATATCCACATTGTTTTCAAATAATTCACAGCACGTAGAGCAAAAGGATATAAAATGTGACATTCTCGGAATAAGATTTTTTTATAAAGGGAAATAAAAATGCAGTTTAAGTGCCAGACTTACTAGAATCTTTGGGCAGACCAGGGCCAATAGACACTGTCAAAGTTTTGGATGATGCCTTTAAGACAGCTACATCACCCTGACCTCGCAAAAACTTGACCTCTCTGGTTCCACCGCCACCCCACCCTTCTTTTTTGACTGTAAACTGCAAACTTCAAAATTACATGAAACATTACTGTAAACTGCAAACTTCAAAATTAAATGAAAGATTACTGTGCAGAAGCCTCAAGAGGATTACACAAGCTGACAAGTTTTATTATGCTGAAGATGTACATATCTATGAAACATTGATATTTAAATTTAGACAAAAAGTATAACGTAGTGTTTAATGTTACTATGTGTCTATGGATTTTAACAGAATATGCACAAAGAAAACTGACCTGTCTAAAAACCGGATGTCAAGAGTTTTGCCAACTTTTTCCTTGACACGTTTAGATAGTGCAGTGAGGAACTCAGTCTTGAAGACGCTCTCCAGGAAACTGCAGTAATCTCCCTGTATGTGGATGATGAAGAAGTCATCTTGTAAAGTGCTACAAGAAAGGAAAAAAAACCCCATATTATTCACTGTATTGAATAATGCACTTTAGCAGAATAATCTTAACAATGACAATGATGCTCACACCAGAAAAAGAAAGAACACAATAAAAGATCAGAACATACCTGAGTGAAACACCTGTGATTTTCTCCAGCTCTATGGCTCTTTTCACTACAAGAACCTTACTTCCCTTCTTGGGTCCTTTCTTGACCTGAACAAGTCAACACATTATATGTGGAGGGGATTACACTTCAGTGTCACCAAGTGTTTGATGTATAGATATTTTTTTTTACCCTTCTGCCTTAAACACCCCCCCCCTCAGTTTCTTCTTTGACTGCATCAGATGATATGACCATAGGAGATAAAGGGTTACACTAGCTCTTTAACCATCAAAGGTTGTCTCCCTGACAGTGAGCTAGCATGTGCCTGACATGCATAGCACTCTACTAGTCAAGTAAGCAACTGCCCTCTAACAACTATAAAGGGAAACAAGGCAAATACACCAGCTTTTGTTTTACTAATACTTCACCCAAACAGCGGGGAGGTCGGGAGGGCCTCGACTTCATATCATCTGGTAAGTCTTGAAGAAGGAAAATTTATTCTCAAAATGATATATTTTGAAACATCAGCTCTCAATGATAATCACATGATAAATGCTCAATTTCATGCCTGAGAACTGCGAAGAGCTTCCTTATGCTTTTTAACCCTGATTAGAACATTAGTAAAATGCTACTGCTTGAAGATTTCTTACAGATACAATATATGGCAAACATATTTTACAAAATGGTACTCACAACTTCAAGACCAATTAGGAACAACAACTTTCCAGTCAAAAGCAGATCTCGCTTCACACTCTATGAAAGAAGAAAATATAAGTTTTAAATGGTAACCCTTAAAACAAATAAGACCCAAAAAAGTATCAAAATGCACTAATAGCAGTTAAAATTCTAATTGAAGACAGAAAACTGACGGCTAGCTTTTTTTTTTAACAGAAATCAGCACATTTAAATGAATATTTCTGAAAAAATACATCAGTGGAAATCAGTGATGTTTTTAAAAAAAGATCAGTCAAAGATTGCTTACCTTAAATCTTCTATCAAATTTGTTCACAGTTGCTGCAAACTCAATACGCTCACGCTTGCCAACAAGAGTCCGCAACTCTGGATTGTCATCAAGTCCTAGGTAGTCACCAACAAAGTTTCTGTTCAAGCTATGTCTGCGTCTCTCCTTCTTATTGAACAAAAGGTCAGAAGCTGTGAGAAAGAAAACAAAAATCATGATAAACAATTATTGTTTACATTTACATCTGACAAAAGCTATACACCTATTGCAAAAATGGAAAACATTAATTTAATATTCTGATTCTTAAAGTAAAAAATTTTGTAAAAACTGTCTAAAATAAACTTTATGTAAAATAAAATATTAGAATAAGGTCTGTAATATCAAAAAAAATGTCTCACCTTCAGAACGAAGTTTAAAGTACAGTTGCTGTGCAAAATGACGTCGCCAAGCTTTCTGAATAATGCGAGCATAGGCATCAAATTTACGCTCTCTAATCTCCTCGAGAAGAAACAACTATAAAAACAGAAGAAAAAGCCACTTGGCAATGTAATCTGACCCAGCATCACTTGTTAAGCCCCCCTACTGCTAACGTAGTGACTAAAAAATGTAAGTGTAACTGTCACAGATCACTCTGTGCCGGAAGTAATTTAAGCCCCTTACAGGTGAATTTGAGCCAGGAGACTAAAGGTTAAAGAATATACCAGAATGCCTGAGCATAGTGTTCACCCACGAGACCAGGTGAACTGTAGAATAGCTAAGCACTCAAAAGTTCTGATCATGGTGAGAAAGTTCCATGAGTGTTGAGTGACATATGTCTCCTTGACCAAATGAGGTTACTCTGTTAGTTTTTGTATTATATAAAACTTTAGTGCTTGTATCATGCAAAGTATTTTTGATGTTAGCATTTTGTAAAACTCTTGATGTTTGCATTGTTTAAAATTGTTGGTACAAATAATGTTAAAAGTAGATGTATTTTGTCCCACGGAGAATTTGAGGTAGAAACAAAATAATTCATTTTAATTTGAAGTAATTATGTAACGAAAGATGGATGAATGCATTTGCTGAAGAAAAAGACAGATATTTGATGTAAAATATGAATTACAGGTTTACTCTGGAGAACACGTGTTTTGCTCTCAAAACAACCTGTGAGGCATGTGCAGTACTTGACAGTTTCACCTGCAAAGCATGGATCACTCATGTATGACCTTGGGATCCCCCATGTCACTAGGAGTACCTTAAGACTGTCTTCCTGTGCCTCAGTGTTAACAGTGAATGAAACATTCTGATATCAGTTGAACTCAACCAAACAGAAAGCACTGGTGTCCTGTCCATGGTTTTTACCAATTACTTGTGGACTGAAGCACAGATGTTGAGAAGTTTGATGGGGCTTTAGCATGCATAGCGAAGTGAGACAGAGAAAGAACGATTGACTAATGTATGCATTGTTGGAAATTTTGTATGACTGTTCTATGTTATTATCCCCCTTCCTCGGCAGTGACCATTTTGCCCTCTGGGATTAACATTTGAATCAATGGTCACTTGGCTATCAGTGGCTACTGGTCATATCTAGTGGGGGTTTTTTTTTTTCCTTTCATTTGTGAAAGTCTTTGGGCCAGCGCAGCAAATACACACAACTTTGGCACCCTAAAGCAATCATGTTCTTTGTTGAAAGAATCCACAATTGTCTGGTAGGAATATTTTGGAAGATGGAGTGGAGACCAGCACTGAAAAGAGCAAAGTTATGATCAATGGCAACGGCAAAGCAGAGATCTATATGAACGGGGTACAGCTCGAAGAGGTAAGTAGCTTCAAGTACTTGGGAGCCACCCTCTCCAAGGACGGCATCTCCACGCAAGATATCTGCATCAGGATCGCAACAGCAACAGCAACAGCAGCAATGGCTAGGCTAGATAGGATCTGGCATAGCCACAAGATAAGGTTCACTACCAAGTACAGGCTATACAAATCCCTGGTAGTGCCGATCCTGCTCTACGGATGTGACATGTGGACTCTGCTCGCCGAAACAGAAAGGAGAATCCAGGCATTCGAGCACAAGTGTCTGAGGAGGCTGCTCCGGATCTCATACAAAGAACACAAAACCAACGTCTTTGTAAGAAACAAGATGGTCACACTCGTAGGACACCAGGAACCTCTACTATCAACAGTCAAGCGACGTAAGCTGGTCTTCTTTGGTCATGTAACCCGGCACGACACCTTGTCGAAGACTATTCTTCAAGGCACCTTGGAGCGTGGCCGACGCCGCGGTGGCCAGAGAAAGAACTGGTTTACGAATGTCAAAGACTGGACTGGTCGTCCTGTACAGGGCCTGCTGACTATTGCCCAAAATAGGCAAGAGTGGCGGGCCCTGTCAGCTGCAGCGTCTATCCATGTGCTCCCCCCAACGCCAGGTGCCAGGCAAGGGACGACTGATTGACTGGAAGATGTATCCATTCAGGGACTAAAATTCAAGCTTCGAAAAGAAAAATACCATCTCTCTTACACCATCAGACACTTGATGAAAATATTCTTGTTCTACATTCATTGCAAAAGGTTTTCAGTGAAACCTTACAAACCCTATATTCTAGATACAACAGCTGCAATTCATATCACGACATTCCTGAACAAAAATTTCATACCATATTGAAACACAGAAGAAACTTACAGACTCAGGGTTCTTGATGAAAACTTTGGTCCTGCCCAACTGGTATTGGTCAGGGTCCATGTTGACCGTCTTCAACAGGTGTGTCACACCTTGCCTAGGGTCTCCACGCCATGAAGGGTACGTCTCTGGGGTTAAGATAGCATACCTGACAAAAATGTACAAGTACAGATTTATTTAATTATTGAAACATTGGCACACTAACTAGTCTTGACTGCCCACAAATTCTCAAATTTCTGCAGCAAATTTTCTTATTAGATGACAACTACAAGAATATCATAGCATCCTCCTCTTCCAGCAAAGGAAAGTTCCCCTCCACTAAAGACCAAATCCTTTTCCCTTATTCTTTATCTAAAGACTATTCAACTATTTTAACTATTTAAACATTTGACCACGAAAAAAGAGAATGCCTACATTGCCACATTGAGGTGAAGGAAGGACAGTGAACTTCATGAAGAAATAACAAATAGAAATGGCATTTTCTAACTTGAAGACTTAAAAAACAAATAGTACCTTTTCAGGAATTTTGCAAACTCTCTCCTAAATGCAAAACCAGCCCTTCTGACACGGATGTTCTCAGGCAAACCCAGGTACTCCACTTGGTGTTCCACCCTGTATCCAGGAGTCGTCAGCAGATTATACATTAGCAATACTTTTACGGATCATTAAAAATCTTGAGAAATGGAATATACACACTGCTCAGACGAAAAACAGAATAAACACACTGCTCAGACAGAAAAAAACATCAGACTTAAGAGAAACTCTTCTTTGGGACAACACAAAACACAGCCAGCATGCTGAAAAACAGGTAGCCCAAAGACCTTTTCTTGAGCCTGAGATGGTATAAAATGGTCAGACCAAACTTTATAGATGCAAGTAAGTAACAAAATTATCAAGAGCAAAAGCTGTTAAAAAAAAATTAGGATGAAGTTCAAGTCTACGTATGACTATAACAAGTTAAAAGCTAGAGTGATCTAATTCATGGCAGTAATAATAAAGATGCTTGTATAGACCAGAATCCCAGCACAAAATCAGGCTCTAGGCTTTTCGCATTACCATGCTATAAATATGGAAAACAACTGATAGAGAAAGGCAGAGAGACCAAGCAACAATGCTTTTAGCCTCTCTGGAATTGGAAACAAGAAAATAATAGGAGACAGCCAATAGCAACCTGCTGTCCTCCCAGTCTCTGGCCTTTTTGGTCTCGTTTGGCTTGATGCACCTGATGTAATGAGGAGTGCACTTCATTAGGGTCTCCACCAGCTGGTTTGCTTGTGACTGAAATAATAGCCAAACAACAAAAATGTGCTGAAGAAGAAATAATGAAAACCAAACAAATGCAAAAACTCTGACAGATGTGAAAGAAATGACCAGAGCTTATGTTTACTCTTTTCTATAACATTTCGTGTAAATCCTGAGTTAACGTATATATTAGCTCCCAAAAAGAAGTCACCCTACTGACTTCTGGAACTGTTAACACTGTCACCAGAATGGACGTGCTACAAACAAAGTTAACCTACTGCACATTGTATTTTAAAATGCCACAAAATATATAACGAAGAATGCAAAATTTCCAATAAGTTCTGCTAGACAAGCAAAAGCCTTGTTTTACCTTGATCTTACTTCCAGCGGTAGTTGGACGCCCACGAGTTAAGCTACTAACATCTTCTGGAAACAGGCTGACAATAAAGGAGCTGTCAAGAGAACATAAAGGGTTGTGATGTGCTTGCTTCTAAGCATAAATTTAGCAATAAAGATACATAACAATGAGTTATAACCTGTCAAATATAATCACAGTATTAACAAGACACAGGAATATCACAAATATGTTTACTAGATTTCTACATTTCCTTTATGTTCACTGATTGCAAGATACTACAAAAGGAGCAGCAAGAGTGAACTCTACTGCACAAGCATTATGCCTATCAGGTAGAAAGTGCTCAAGAAAGGGCATGGTGATACCCATGCTGACTTGGTCATGGCCAGTTCCCTTCTTGCAAGAAAGCTTGCTAACATATCAAATGACAACACAAACATACATTCCACACCAGGTATTAACACCACAACAGAAACAAGGTGCTGTTTACAATAATCTGCAGTGCACAAGGTAACTGTTGCCAAACGTAACAAAATAACCAGACAGCTACTTAGAATTTTGGCTATAACGCACAAGGGGTATAGTAAGCAGAAAATTAAACAAAAGCACAAAAAAAATCAGGGTTCAACTCTACTTACACTGAGCTAGACTGCATGAGCTGTATGAGGTCAACAAAAAGCACATCTCTGTTTCGCTCGCAAAACCCTTCAGCATCATATGTCACCTGTCATGACACATGTATGATGTTTAAAGCCAGCAGTTTACTCCCATTATCTTGGACACTATTTCTATCCTGTTAATATCAGAAGGAATTAAAAATTAAGATAAATTAGAAGCTGAAAATTATCTTGTCTTCTGTCAAATCTTCTTTTCAGTCCACCAGACCACAAGTCTGATTTCCTCCTTTCCTTCTTTTCCAATCAGGTAATTATTACATGAATGGCCAGCATACCTGCATCCAATCAGGTAGTTATTACAAACATGGCCAGCACACCTGCATCCAAGAGTGATACTATACTACACAGCTTAATAATATTATTGTTGTCTGCCTAACGAGCCTAAAAATGATAAGCATAATAATGTCTGGAGTACAGGGACACACTAGATGCTTACCTGCCCAGCATAATGGTGGATAACAAAACCAATGTTTGTTCCTTGGAAATGTTTATGGGTGCCTACATGTCCTGTCAGTTTCTGGAAACAAAGACTTTTAATTTTCAAGAATAATACTCATGCCTGAGGCAGAAAGCTCTCTTTGAATGGTTACAATTTTCACAACTTTTTAAAATGTTTAAAAAAAACTCTTGGAAATGTGTAAGTATTATTTATATGGAGTGAAAACACCATGGTCATGAGGAAAGAAAGATTGCAGCCAGTGATGATGGGATTTTTGACAAGAACACATGAGGTTTAGAGGAAAAGAAACAGCTGTACACACTAGCAATCAACACGTCATAGACCATTTTAAGTGCTGAAAACCAAGACAACAGACAGTTCATGCAGCAAACAATAAGACCATGCCGAGCTACCACAGGTGTAACTCACAGCCAGCAACTTTTCATCTGCGCCTTCTGACACTGCATGCATTGTTGCACAAATGTCGTCAAGGATGCACATGATTCCAGGTGGATTTTTGCTCTCAATAAGCTCGCACACTATTTTGTTGTTGAAGAAATCAATAGGTGTCCATTTTATACCCTCTTGCACGTACTCTTCCTGTAACATATCATAAACTTGTGCATTAGCTTTGCTGCTTTTGGAACCTGATACTAGAAAGAAACAAAGCACTTTTCTCAATACTTTCACTGTTGTCTGGACTAAAAAAATAAAACCAAAATTCATCAAATTACACTCTCCTCTTGCTTTAGCTAATTGATCAAAACTATTTCAAATGGTTACATAATTTTTTTAGATTTTAGATTAGGCACAAGCTGTCTTCATCCACAATCTTACATGTTGCTCCTTTATTCTTTTAGACTGTAGACATAAGCTAAATCTTGTCCACATCCTTTCAACTAAGCCCTTCATTCATTTAGACTGTAAGCGTAAGCTACAATTTTAAGACAAAATATGTGTGCTATCCTGTTCCTTCTTCTGCACCACTGAATGCCTCATCAACATGCTTCATAAGCTGCAGAGAGTTTTGACATTGTCTTCATACAAGTCAAGCTCAGGGGATCTGAAGGATACAACTTAACTCTTTACAGTTTGGTCAAACATGCCACAGTCACAAAACCACAATTACTTGAACTTGTTGAATAAGAAATTCCAAACTGTAAAGGATTAAGGTGTAAATGCTAATGTCACGGCATCTTAATGAAAACTCAAAATCAATCAATTTTGCAATCTTACAAATCATGCATCTTACAAAGATCTATCAACAGTTTACTGTGCTTAAAAACAAAATTATCAAATGCAGGAGTGTATAAATGATCTCCACACTCAGTTCCATCTGTTTTCATTTCCCCAAAAGTGTTCTCACTTAGCAGGCCTTGATAAGCCTGACCAACCTCTTAGTTATTTTAGCAATGATGCTTCACTGGAATATCATTTGCTCAAATCAGAGCAAACATTTCAACATTAGTGCTACCTCAGCTGCAAACATTTACCCTCATCCCCATTCATCCCTCCAGGGCTGGGGGAATGGACGGGAACTCAAAAGATGCAGCGTCTGACAGCGTCTGAGGATTGTTGAAAGCAGAAGCAAGCAGGACGTATGGTATGGCGAGGGGAAAGGGGGAATTAATGTTTTATGCCGAGCCAGCAACTAAGGCTATATCACGGCAAGGCAGCCAGCCCTGTAAACAAATGCCACATGTAGTGAAAGAACAGTGTGCCTGAGACAAGAGCTGAACACAGGGCAGCCAACCTTCACTGTATTGATAAAAAGTGCTAACCAGTGCACCATCGGACCGCCCTACATGGTATGGTAAGTCGATTCTTTTACAAGCATAAGCTTTAACAATAGAAGTAAAATGCAGCCGATGAACTCAATAACTCACCTGTTCAGCTTTCAGTGTAAGCTCAATGAAAATTTGCTGCAGTTTCTCATTAACATAGTTGATGCAAAACTGTTCAAAGCCATTCTTCTTGAAGATCTCAAAACCATAGATATCCAAGATGCCAATGTTTATTTCCAGTCCAACCTTCCTCATGGCAACATTGACTGCCTGCAGGCAGAGATAACAATTTCAAATACCAAAACCTTTTGAAAAAGCTTTGATCATTCCTTTTTCATCTGGCTCCAGTAAACAATGATAAAGGAAAAATACTTAAATAGTAGTTACTTAAATACACTGATCTACCTCCACAAGGTAGTCAAAAATCCGAGTGTATAGAGCCTTGGCAAGAGCGTCTCGAGTGAATTCTGCCTGCTCCTTGTTCAGCTTCATGTCAATGGTCTCTGTCTTACCACCCCACTTGCTGTCCATAATTCGGCCTGTCAGCTTTGCTCGCAGCTGGTCCTGTTCAATGCCAAGAAGGAATGCTGGGAAAGCAAGGACTGCAACAAACACATGTACACACCCACACATATTCCCACACATATCCAATCATCCACCCCACCCCACACACACACACACACACAAAAGAGGTTGATGTGACCTGGTAAGTTATTTTTTATTTAGTCATTGAACGTTTTGATTACTTGATTGGTATCCCCACATCCACAACAAAAGCTATATTGCAGTGGGATCAAAGTGATTATTGCAAATCTAATTTGATTTAAAGTATCTTGGACAGCACAAAGTCATTTACTACTGATACGTTGCCCTTTACGGGTGTAGATTTTTTTTCAATCAACCATTTGGTAAAGCATAAATACAAGATTAAAAACATAAATATTAGGCCCTTAAAAAAATAGTGCCACTATTGTGCAATCTGGTAATATTCAAAGTTTACAGCAATAAGCTAAACAATGAATAGCATAGTCTTTAATTTCTTCAAAAGATCTGATTTCCAGGACTAGTAACTTACATTCATCATTTGCAACCATTGCATAGTTCCCTTGTTCCTCAAAGCTGACATTTCCCAAGTGCAAAATCCCTGCCACTAGTGAAAGAACACTCATCTGTGTTGTCTGGCTGATGCCTATGACCTGCATGGCTCGCTGCAGACACAGTTCATAACTGGTTCAAAGACGAGTGAACAAGAAATTTCTTATTGTCATGTCTCCCTGCAGTTTAAAAAGTCAGAATGCCTTATATCACACATTATATACTTAAAAGTGAAAACAAGTAAAAAATCTGGGAATAAAGTAAACAAAATCTGAAACATGAAACCATGGACCCTCAAAACTTTGTAACATAAGTCAAGTGGTAAATAAATGAATTCTGCAGCTACACCTTGATAAAACATGCCTTGACATAATGAAGCACTTACTAGGGTGTCTTGAAACTCAGCATTATCATCTGTGCCATCCACAAGGAATGTGCTGCTCTGATTGAGATAGTAGTAATAGTCCGGGGTGGTCACACCAAGGTTCTCTGACCACAAAACCCAAATTAAGCGTCTCAAAGGAGCAAACAACTGGCATCTAAAGCTCTCGTATATTATGAAATAGAAAATTATGATTTCTTTTCCTCCAGTTCGGCCCCCACCCCTCAAAAAAACACACACACACACACTTGCACACCCCAACACAGTCATTCACATTCTTTCTGATGTCTACACATAGATTAAAAGTTTACGAGAACTGCTTTGCTAAAATGTGACTAATCCTGTTGATGCAAGTAGTAGAAAGTGAATCTCTGATGCCCATGTACAACCAAGATGTACCTTTCATTTCCTTTGTTGCCCCAGCACATAGTTGATAGAAAATGTGAAATGAGCGTTCATTAGGATTCTGACTGACAACTCGCGACTGCAACAGATCATATCCACACCCATAACAATACTCATCCACACACACACCCCCAACACACACACACACAATTTTATCATAGTGTACTGGCTGTTAAAATAATGGGGAAAAAAGCTAACCAACCTCACATATTTAAACTTTGTTACAATACTCAGTTTAAAGATTTAATAATAAAACTGGACTATGTAAACAAGCCATCAACAAATTCTTATAAGAAGCACTTTCATACTGGCTAAGAAGTGAAGTTTAGACAAATACACAGGACACATGACACAAACAACAATACCTTTTCTAGTAGAAAATTTGATATGCTGCCCCCTTCAGGTTCGCCACCTCTGCTAAACTGAATTTCTACATACTTGCCCTGAAAAGAAGACATGAATGTGCATAGACACACCCATCTGCGCACATGTGTACACACACAAAACACATACACACATCCATCCAAATGAGTACACCTTCTTCACATTTTTTTTCAAACATATGTATAAAGTCATACAGTAATCCCACTTATCGCGGGTGTTTCGTTCCAGGCCCACCTGCAATAAGTGAATTTCCGCGAAGTAAGGATGCTATATTGTTTTCAGTAGTTATACATTACTTTAAGTCTTTATAAACCCTCCCCACGCTTTATACATAACCCTTTCCCATTCCCTTAATAATTTTTCTCATAACAAATGTTTTGAACTTGTAAACCTAGATACGTAATTTTACAAATCTGATATGGGTAGTCACCATTGAAAATATGCCATACAACTAAAATGATAATGATTAATTAGCTGGACAGTACTGATGACAATGGCGATGAAGATGAGATGACTGCCAAGAAGAGCATTACTGCTCTTCTAAAGGCACCACTTCATCAGGTGGTGCAGTATCTTCGGCATCGGACATAACTTCTACTACTTCCGCTAAAGGTGTAGGATCTCTTCGTACGAGTTATGAATGTTTGGGTGGCATCGCATAAATAAATTCAGTCTCTAACGAAAATTTCACAAATGGCGTACACAGCACCGCAGATGAAAACTACTCACACGCGACAGTCGGATGCTAACATGAAATGCAAGAGCTGAGAGGGTAGCTGCGCAGAGCGAAAGAAAACAAGATGCGACGGTTACTGAGCCAATCAGCGACTGGGATACATTACTGTACAGTACTTACTACACACGTGCAAAAATACTTTAGACGGAGTACCGCAAAACCCCGCAAACAGCAAAAATACCGCAATAAATATTTCACATAAATATTTTTTGAAAACCAGCGAAACAGCGAGTCCGCGATAAACGAACCGCAAAGTAGCGAGGGATTACTGTATTTTGCTTGTCTCAGTAGTTTCAAAGAGCATGCTAACAGCTTACTGTTGAAGTTAAAATATTTGAAAAATGAATTACAAAATACTAATGTGAAGCTATTATCTAAAAAACTACTAGATTAATAGACATATACCTTTAAGCTCTAGGCAGCTGCCATTACCCTATGCATATAAAGAACCAAACTGAAAATGCCCAACTGTACATGAAGTATAATAACTCTGTAGCTTACAAAGCGACTCGAGTTGTTGTTGCGGACAGTCTTGGCGTTACCAAATGCCTCAAGAAGTGGATTAGACTCTAGAATGATATCTTTCACTCTCTGAAACATAGCAAACACCTGCGATCAGCAATGCTCTTTGCCATCTTTGTTCTTTACCATAATTTGCTAACCCTTAAACTTCAAGCAGCCTGAAATTCCCCTGCAACATCATTTCTGTATAACATTCAAGAATATGTTTAAAATATATATATATAAGTACATTATATTTATATATATATACACGACATCCATGAATATAACCATGAATTATATATATATAAAATTCATGAATAAGTGATGCATGTTTACAGATAAAGGAACTTTATGACTTTTTCATGGCCTTTATTACCCAACAAAACAGCCAAAGCATCACTTAAAAGAGCAAAACAAAGAAGTTTGAACCAGTGTCTTACCTGCACCATTGGTCCACCCCCAGACACCCGAGCTATATACCCCATAATATATTTGGCTGCGACTGTTTTGCCCGCTCCACTCTCACCACTGAAAATGTAAAACACTTGTCACCTTATAAACAATAGAGAGAGACAAGGGGGAAGCCATGTTGTTCAAAATGGGCCCTTAACACACACACAACCCACACTATGATTATCATACACTGTAGCACCAAGCCCTTTGAGGTACAGATTACTAAGACACTTAATTATTATGAAGACACTATTATTATGAAAACTGGAAAGCATTAGAAAGAAATTTATAACAAAGCTGCCAGCAAGTAAAAATCTGTGACTGATCACTTTGTCTTACATAAACTAAAACAAAACCCTAACAGGAAAGCACTCTACCTGATGATGACACATTGGTTTTCCATGTCGATGAGCATGTTTCGGTACATGTTGTCTGCTAGTGCATATACATGAGGAGGATTTTCATACTGGGCCTGAAATGACAGCCACGCAAAAGATAGCGGCTATAACTGACCAAAAAGCAAGAAATCTAGACATGAAAACACAGTGAAGTCCACATGCATAAACATAAACAGCATATATATATATACACCTGTACCAATAAGAAAATGCTGTAAGTGAAACACGTGCTGTTTGTAGTAGTGCACACTTATCCATTTTTATAAAATGGTGGAAGTTCCTATGTCTACAAATGCAGACATGAGCTTTCTAGTGGAGGCAACTGCTAAAAAGAGAAAACTCTGCTATGCCTAAAGATCAAGGAAGAGGGACTTAAAGATCAAGTCACACCAAGATTTCTTACTGTCTAGGGAAGTCAGATGCTCACACCAGAGAATGTTACAGTGATGGAAGATGGGACACATTTACATTTACAGCTGAATGCTGTTTGAAATACTTTGGTTTTGTTATCATCCATCTTCTATTAATGAAATTCCCATCAGTAATATATGCATTTATATGTGCACCCCCACACTCATGCCTGTGTACACCCATGTACGTGCGCACACACATATTTACTCTTTTTCCAGAACTACTAAAACGATAACAAAACTCACCGCTCCTTGATAGATTTCAATCTCACGGTTTGTGTAGATGTTCAGCTGCTTGAAAGGGTTGACGGAAACCAGCACAGGACCTATATATGTCTGAAGCATTGTTAAGGTCAATAAAAAAGTAAAATAAAGGACAACCTTAACTCTTATTTTATTGCTTGTTGCTTTAGAACAAGGAAGACAGATGTGGACCAGCATAGTCATATATATATATATATATACACACACACACAAGAAAATATGTACAAAAACATCTACCAAAAAATGCCTACCACAAAAGAAGAAAATGTGTAAGTTGCCAGAATTGTTTTTACCATGCATTTGACCAGAAGGCTTGTCTAGCTTTTGAATCTTATGAGCATTAGATAGGAAAAGTGTTTACATTATGAGGTGAGTTTGCCCTAAATGATGGAAGAAGGGAAATAATGTAAGGGAAGGGAAATGAGAGTAAGTGGTAAAGCCCCCTGAAGACCAGCCCTGTGAACAGATGTAACATCCAAGAATGCAGTCCTTGTTCTCTACCAATATACCCTTACATAATGTTGAGTAGATGCAAGAACATAGGCTTGACTTTTGTATAACTTCTCCGGTTGTTTTGAAGCATGGAACTCCAAAATTGAGATCAATGGATTCTGCCCTAAAAATATCTTAGGAGCCATGTGTTTAGAAGCTGGTTATAGGATTAAGCGAAGTGTTGGACCAGTGCCCTGACAAATTCAATGACCGTGTTTATGAGGTTTACTTAGAAGTAGACAGCTGCGTTAGTGCTTTACAAGTCTGACATTATATCAGTTATCAAAACACTAACTAGGAATTTTCATTTTGTTGTTGTTGTTGTTGTCGGTCACTCAAATGGATACGCCTGCCTCTTGTACAAATGATGCTGTGCGCCGCAGGTCCTCCAGACTGCCGTGTAGCTTCCTTGATATCGGCGTCTCATCAGTCCAGATGCGGTGTCTGAGGTCTTCGTGTATGGGGCATTCTTGCAGTAGATGTTTTGTTGTCTGGCTGTCTGTCTTTCACGGGCATCTGTCCGTCTGGCCGATCCGGAGTTTGGTGTATAGGTGGTGATTGAGACGGTTGTGGCCTGTCCTCAGTCTGAAAATAATGACCTGTTCGGCCCTTGTGAGCAGGTAGTATGGGTCGTTCTGGTTGAAACGTGGGTGCTGCTGTAGCCATTTGTTATGCTGTTTGGCCTTGATGATGGTTTTGACTTCATTGAAGGTGGTGGACTTGTCTTGCTGCTCTTTTGTGGATCCTTCCTTGGCAAGAGTGTCTGCGGCTTCGTTGCCAAATACACCGCAGTGGGAGGGAATCCACTGTAAGACGACTGTGTGGTTTCTGCATAAGGAGGAGAGAGCAGTGGTCAGGGCGTTCAATTCCTTGTCTCTGGCAGTCTGTAAGGCCTGTAGAACAGATAGTGCATCTGTAAAGAAGACGATGTTGTTGGAGGTGTCTGGGCTGTTCTCAATGTGGGTGGCACCGGTCTGAATGGCCACTACTTCCGCTTTGAAGTTGGTGGAATTTTCATTTTCACAAATTTTCATTTTGATTCAATATATTTTTTTTAAAGTAATAAACTGCTAAAGCACAGAAAACATGAAAAGAAATATGAAATGGTTTATATGAATGCTAGCATACATTTAAACAATAACAAAAGACATCCAAAGAAAAGCACTTTTCATCCCTGCAAAACTTTTGATTTAAAACTTTTGTTGTGTCATGCTTTACAGAAGGACCTAAGATGCCTTTCAAAGTAGTAGAGTCCAATCATGTTTGCATATAATAGGGGCTTAGTATTTCAGGACAAGCATTGTAAAGTGAGAGCATCCTGTATATACATGAAGGGTTTGACTGGTTGAGAGTTAGTTGGTTTGCTAGAAGGCACATGCTGGTCTGGTCCTTCCAGCTTCAGCTTCCTGTTTCCTACAGCCCTTTAACCCCTGGTCCTTTGTCCTGTCCTGGGAGCACAGGGAAGACTTTTTTGCCAAGAGTCTCAGCTGACTAGAGCTCATGATGTTGAGCGAGAAATCTGTCAGGGGACAGTATTTCAATAATCTGTCAGTATTTCAGTGGAGGAAATAAAGCCATCTGTTACCTTGCATCCTCCTGTTTGATTCCTTGCCAGTTGGTCTGTTTATTTGTTCAGGGTGGCCTGGCTTATATCCCCAGCTAAACTCTATATCTAAAAATGGTTACTGGACTTGGTCTGACCTTAATAGTATTAATAAACAGGTGAAGTATACTCCTCATTTCCCTTCACAAAAGTACAAACAGCTTTTGAACTAGATCTAGGAATGATAACTATGTTGCAAACTAAGCATCTCAAAACAATTTTTTTCGTTTAAGTTTTAGTTCACTCGGTCATCTGAAAACAACTTCACTAATCCATAGCATACAGATTTCATTAATTTTTAAAAAGTGGGGAAGAGGTTAAGTAGTCTGGTGGTTAATGATCTCAACTGTGGAGCACAAAGTCGCTGATCTAAGTCTGCTCTCAAGACCTGTAGCTGAAAAACTGTGTTTGCCTATCCAGCAACAGTCCACCAGAAATGGGCAACTGATTTATCAGGAGAGGTACAGGTGGTGGAAAGGGATGGTTGGACTCTGCTTTTCACATTTACTGCCCCTACGTCAAAAACTTGTAAAGCAATGCCACAAAACCCCAGGATTTTTTCACTCCAATAAATAAACATAAACACATACAGCTGAGTGCATTGAATACAAGATGGCATGCAAAGAATCTAAAAAAAAAAAAAATTCCTGCCAAAGGCCATTCTTTCACTAAAAATTCTTTGGATCGTATAACATCTGAGAGCAAATTTAAAAGAAATTAACCCTCTACTTTGTCTTATTTGGGTTGGACTGTTCATGTATTCTCCATTCCATGACAGAAGTTTAAGAAAGGCCAATGTGTATAAGACAAGAATAATACACTATCACCAAGCAAGACTATAATGACTACTTCTGGTTGAAGGAAGGACATATCTGATTCATCAGACCGTTTATTTCCTATCTTCTCTGACAGTGAAACTTGTTTGAGATGTGGGTCAGCTTTATTTATTGAAATTTTAAACTGTGGACAAACTCTTGACGCATCACAGGAGTTTTAAACTGTTGCCTCAATGAATTGATCTGACTCATGTTGATGACACACAGAAAAAAAAAATCGTATCAGTAAAATGCAGAACAAACATGAGCACATATTCATTAACGAGGAGTCAATGTTTAGTTTGAATTCTAAGCCATAGGGCACCTGGGAGGAACTGGAGAAGACAACTGCATTGTCACTAGAACTGGTCAGACTTACATCAAATAAAAAAGAATTATTTGATTTCTGCAATCATCTTTTGAGGAAGTTAAGTTGATTTTCTTGGTTCCAAAACAATATTTTAATCCTCTTTTCAGTGTCCTGGACATATGTTTATCATGATCATTTAAGTTTGAACACAGGCACACTGACATGCACACACATGAATGCACACAAGTAGTCTCTATCTCATACTCACACACATATACAGACAGGTACAGAGAAAAAAGGATACATAAATACAATCATCCATAAATCTTTTTTTCAAGTTCTCCACTATCCCGCCTTTGGACAGTTTCTGCAGTAAGACCATGTCATCCACACCACTAGTCTTGACATTGTGACTCTGCCAGTGGTACGCCTGTATCCAAACACAAGAAAGCACAGCTGGTAAGTCAGAAGCTTTCAATACCAACAAACCATTACACATAGTGTGATGACAAAAAACTGCAGATTCTTGCATTGTTTTAATGTTTTTTAACCAGTTGCACTTTCTGGCTTGATTCTGGAAATACGGAAATAATCATCAATGAATGCATGCTAGCAACAAAGTGTGTCTGATCATTGGGAGACAGCCTGTTCTCAGCTTGACTTCAAAATTGTGATTCTTTCTGTTGTTACCACAAATGTCAAGTTAGCTGCACACATTTCTTTGATCAGTCTTTGGCCACAAATCTTGCATTATATAATGTCAGTATATTTTGCAATTTACTTCCTATGCTGTGTCATGGCTGATGTAAACTGTAAAGGCATTTTAGGTATTTTTTTCTTTAATGGAAAGATCCCCAAAAGCCACTGACACCAACAACATGACAAACTATTCTGCCAGGAATTACACATTTTACTCAAACAGAAAACTACTAAGATCATGTCCTCTCCATTTTTAGCTCAGCTCAGCTTTGTTTTATTGGAGAGTTGGTAGATGGGTCAGAGCAGTCAATGTGTCACATATCCTAATGCTCTGCTAAAGATGAATTCAGGATAAGAAAAGGGGGAAGCCATATTGCACAAATTTTCAAAATATTTTCAATTTTATACTATCTGTTGATGCGAAATTCCCCCCCTACCTAAAAAATCTCTCACAACACAAATTTCCTTATGCGCAATCGAATGTTCACACCCTGTGTTGCAGCCTGTAACACATAGAACAATCACAGGAAGAGGGAATTCAGCATAGATTATATTAAGAAATATGATAGCATCTGTCATCTCTTCACAGAACAGGCCAGAAGTAAATTGTTGAAAGGCTCGTTCTAGATGTCTGTATCTATGCCATATGTCAATACACACTGCACAGGTTTTATAAGCCAATCTTCCTAAAGATTTGTATGTGGAAACACACATACACATGCATTTATAAACATGTACAAGTGCACAGGTACACATCTACATCTACATATCGAGAGGGAGTATCAGAGCCATTGCTACATGTTGCCGTACAGACACAGAAAACAAATTTGATGACAACTCCATCATGCCTGCTGGAAATGTTCCATAATTACTCACCATTTGCCCACCTTTAAGCTTTAATTATTTGTAGATTTAATGTAGAGAAGTTTTTCAATAAAATTTATCATTTCAAATCCCTTTTCATATCCTTAAAAACTGTACTTTTAATGCATTAATTTTAATTCGTTTGTCACACAATCATACAATTTACACTATTTCTGAAACTCTCCAGTACAGGATTTAAGCAAACCATTCAAAATATCTACAACTTTAGTAACAGGACCATATAATTATGATATGGTTAAGATAAAAATAAAGTGTATTTGCACCAAAAGCAAACAAATGAGTAATATCACATCTATTTGCTCAACAATGCTTTTTATACACAAATACACAAATTTACAGTCACTGCAATGCATCTACTGTTTATCATCACAAAGGGAAACTATGCAAAAACTGAGGATTAAAATATTAATTGTTCTTCTACTACTGCAAATAAAACATATCTGGAATGCCAGTTCTAAGCATTTGCAATTGTACTGATCCCCGTACTACTGTATGAGTTGAAGTGATTGCTATTCTTTCAAAATTGTCTGGCAAGCGTGAGGCTTGTAATATATTTTTGTACATATGTATGACTAGATAGACGTGCGCTTGCGTGAAAACCCACAGCTGAATTCTGAAATGGAGCAGCAGTGCGGTGGAAATCAATACTGACAAATTTAAACAACGTGTCAAGCTCTGCAATTACCTGTCGCTTAAAAATTGCTCTTCCCTCATCACGACATCATGAAGCTAGTACTATACAACAGTATCATTTAGCAGTATTGCGATAGCAGCTAGCATACTAGTGTCATTTCCTCTATCATAAATGTAACAGTACAAACGTTATGAAATGTTCATATTAAGTGAAAACAGAAACGTAAAGTCAGCACTGGAAGGAAAATAACATTCAAATTACACTAAATTTGAGATGAAAATTGCAATAAAAAGAAGAGAACAAGGAAGCAAACACCCGTCCGTACCATGATTAGTCAGAGTATGTGTTGGCCACTGACGGCAAGTCACTCATGGAGTATCCACCACACGCTTAGATGAACGCGCAACTTGCGCCACCGACACCTTCTCTCCAGCCTCTCAAGCTATTCGCAGACGTCCACAGGTCTTGCCAAGATCAAGCATGATTTTAGTCCAGTGGAAAGTCTCCTATCGTCTAGAGTGTCCACTATCACAGAAGGGGAAGTTTTTTTGTTTTTTTTTTAAGCGGCACTTCAGCTTCCGGAACTTTCATTTCCGTGACATGCGGACTGCGGACAACACGTCACAGAAATATGTTCCATATATGGGCAGGGGCTCCCACCACTCATCCAGGTGTGACATCCAAACATCAAACAGTTTGGGCAAATTTACAAACTGACTGAGTTTTCTTTATATTAAAGCACGTACTACTTGCAATGCTAAATATATATTACAGTTCTTCCTCTAAACAAACTATTATGTGGGACAGAGTTTAATTAGAGCTGTTTCATTTTAATTGCAATTATAAAACGATCAATCGATTGCAAAGAACTTTTCATTAGCTCCAAAACACCAGCATCTTGTGGTATGATGTTTTTGAGGGGAAAATGTTGATGTGGTAATATGATGTATTTTGTAAGATGGTTTAATGAGAATAGGTGATCACACGTACGGTACGTGGATAGCACGTGCATTGTTACCACGTGCCAGAGGGGTAGGAATTGTCAAAATATAAATTTGAAGTATATGTAGTATAGGGGAATGTTGTGTAGAATATTATTGTAAGGCACAGTAGCGTGGTTTGTTTTGTTAAGGACTTTTTATTATAAGATGTAGGGAGGGGGGGTAGTTAAGATATAATAGTATATGTTTGGAAAGGTTTATGACTGAGTATTTTGATATTATGTGTTTTAGGTATTATAAGTTTTTTATCTGTTTGATTTGCAGGGCAACAGTTATTTCTATATGTACGCCCGTAACTGTCCTTTGTAATAAAGAGATATACTTTTACGAGAAAGCGCCTTTGGTTGTGATTGACTCCACCCGCATTTTAAGCCTCCCATATCCAGTACCCGTTACATGTGGAAGGAGAGAGACCTTCACTGTAATCTTGCTGCACAGTAGCTAAAAAGACTATGACCATATTTTGTCGTTTTTGGTGACAGGAATAATTAGCGTACAGTCGTCAGTTAAAAGCGAACTTTTCTGACTTTTCTAGGGGATAAAAAGCTCGGTCAACACCACCGACGTCAGGGTTGTACATGGATAACTTCATTTTATATTTTCAAGTCTTCAGCCAGAAAGTTGAGAGCTATGATTGGCTAATTAGGCACATGTGTACAAACGTGACATCACAATTTTGACCTCTTTCTGTGAATGGTGGTGTTAAAATGAGTGCATCTCGAGAACAGGAAGGGGGTATTCGTCTCGAGTTTGGGAACAGTACTTTGCACCGATCTGTACTCTGTCATGAAGGGGGTGGGGGGGAATCTGCACCAATCTAACAGAACTTTAATATGGTAACTGCTGGTTAACCTTGCCTTTTCTTAGAGAAGATTCCAAATTATAGAATGGATCGCCTTAAAGCTGTTTAAAACTGCTGTAAAAGAATAATAATGATATATAACGCATATTCACGCTCGTAAGGAGCGTGCTGTTAGCGCTTGAGACGAGAACGAGACACAGACAACATACGAAGGACAGAACGACAAACAACAATACTGATGACCAATAAAATGCAAATATAGAAAACGCAAAGAGGAATCGGGTAGCAAAAACTGAGGGTATCGTGATTCTGCAGAGGAAAAGAAATAGGGAAGTAGACAATAGACGAAGGGGGAGGAGGTTGATGATGGACTAGCATCGTGTGCACTTGCTGTTAGGAGTAATTCTCAAGAAAGAGTACTATTGCTGAAACAGCAATAAGTCTAATTTCATTGTAAGAACCACAGTTATGTTGATAATCTGAGCTCTGTGCAATGTAGCAAATCCTCAGGTCTCAACCATCCGCCAGCCAACGAAGATGCATCACATGATCTTGGGGGAACCAATTAAATATCTTCAGAAGTCCTCAAACTTTGCGAAAGCTTAAATTGGATTAAGCACTTGAAACATTAATCTATGTAAATATACGAATATAGTTAGTCACTGACAATTTATTTGTGAAAAACGTCGACATCTGCGTCTTCTTTCAATTTCCAAGTGTACCACTACAGCAGGCTCAGTACCCAATGGATTAATTTTTAGGAGATATTCTTTCATCAGCTCACATTCGATGAACAAGTTGGATCAAAGAGTATTACATATCGATATATCCGCTTATTTTGAATCGACTATGTCGAGATTATGTGTACGGGGAGTACGGCTGATGTAAAATGTAACTGTTTTATATTGCATACACTAGCCTGTTACAAACCGGGCGCAGCACTTTTTTTTTTTTTTTTTGTCGTCTGTCGCTGCTCACATATTTTCCTGCAAACACTGTGAGGATTATAAATTAGAATTATTAAAATACGGAAATTTCTGTCTAAAGTGGTTTTAACAAAATAACACTTCGGCCGCAAGAAGAATGAGTTGCACTCATGCATTTTCCTTGTAGGCGATCGCTACGGAGAATTCTTAAAATGACTTTTCAGGCGCTGCACGTGTTCAGATACGCTTGTGGATGAGGTCTCAAATGTGTTGTCATTCAGTGAAACTTTGCAGCAATCATGAAATTCCCCAGCCTAGAATAATCTGTCACGGAATTGCTGTTTTCTGCTGCACTGCCTGACCGCCCGAAGTATTAGTGGAAGATACGCCAGTGTCTGTTATGACCCACAACGACATAACCTCCTTCCCACAAATAAAAGCTTTTTTTTTTGCCGCACTTTATTACACTGCCCACCATGCAAGATCGATGCTCTTTCTCTCTGATGGCGGTCCGGTGGCGCAACGGGTGGGGGAGAGAATTGGTGTTTTACCCCGAGCCAGCAACTAAGGCTATATCACGGCAAGGCAGCCAGCCCTGTAAACACATGCCACATGAAGAGAAAGAACAGCGTGCCTGAAACGAGAGGTGAACACAGGACAGCCAACCTTCACTATATTGGTAGGCTGTCTGGTGGCGCAACACTTAGCGCGTCTCCACTACAGTGAAGTTTGGCTGTCCTGGGTTCAGCTCTCGTCTCGGTAACGCTGTTTATTTTTCTGCATGTGGCATCTGTTTACAGGGCTGGCTGTCTTGCCGTGATATAGCCTTAGTTGCTGGCTCGGTGTAAAACACAAATTCACCCCACCCTTTCTCTCTGAACTGATGAGCTCTTATTAGCAGTAGTCTGATGCTTCTGCCACCTATGAAATTAACACCCTTTTCTTCTGCTTATCTCCACACCAAAAAATACCTTTTAAATAAATTAAATAAAGCTTCATCTTTAAGACCTAATAAGCATCAGACCTAAACAAGCGTTTTCTAAATGTTAAATTATCAATGATGTTTGTAGAAGTGAAAAGTTTGACACTTTGGGCCATCTATTTGATGATTGGTGGTTTCTGTTAGATGGTGGACAACCTGTAAGAATTAACCTCATACCACAGAGGGATTACTTTCATACAAATTAATCATCTGCTTGAGGAACAGTTTTCCCCATAGCATAAAGTTTATTATACAGAAGCAAGCGAATTCCCAACAGAATTACTTCACAACTGTAAACTCAAATCTAAAGCACTTCATTTGCATGTTCGTCCCCCATCCACACACACACACACACACAAAACATGCTTACAATGTTTTTTACAGTGTCATTCAGCATTGAACTTTCTTCTTCTTTTTCTTGCCAAATTTAGCTTTAAACTTTTCTTTTCTGGCTTCTTTTTCTTTTCGAACTTCTTCAACAGACTTAGTCACTCGATCTGTTCTTCGAAGCCTTTTCTTGCTTTCTTCTTCTACATCCTACAAGTAAATAAAATCAAATGGTCAAAAACATAAGACAAAATAAAGTAGTTGCAATAAAGGATAAAAAATGTCAGACTTATTGAATACACATTCTATATTCTGGAAAATATGCATAATTTATAGCACAAGGACTCAACAGTTTTGAAAACACCAGTCATCTGTAATTTTCCACGGATATGAACTCATTGTTTCTTAGGCTTGTCACTTCCAGGGAGACAAAAAAGTATATGTAAGTAAACTTGTACAGTTTTATGCAGGGCTTTTACTGAAATGGAAAGATGATACCAAAGTAGATTGTTATAAAAATGAGTCATAAGCATTTTATCTATTCCAGAAGTAGCTCTGCTGCTCAAACTCATCAGTTCAAACTATTAATAATAAAGAAAACATGGAAATTTAAACAATGCTTTGTCACTAATTTACTCTTTTATATGAGGCAATGTTACATAGATAGCTCTGAGTTCAACTGGGAATTCGAAATGTATTCACTCAACCACTTTGGATATCAGTGATTTGTTTTATTTTTAATAAAGTAACAGCTATGACCTTAAGATGAACTAAATTTGTTTTCTCAAACACTGGCACCTTCTGATATACTGTTATCAACTTCCGTGGATAATTGGATAATATTATCATGCATTAGGACTATAAAAACAAAAATTACTTTTCCTTCCAGGATAAGTCTCTTTTTCTTGTTGATTTCCTTTTGCTCACCAAAGTCTTGCTCATCAAGGCGCTAACAAAAAGCAATAAGAACACTTTAGCTAAAAGTTAAATATCAAAGATGAAACTTCACAGGTGCATGCAAGCATGCTCTTTTCTCACACACATGCACAATGTATAGCTGTGTTTTATACATGGTTACTGTATCAAAACGAGGAACTTCAGCATTAAACAAATAAAGCTGTATCCCAACTTTCAAAATGGTTAACAGATTAGACCACCTCCTCTATGCTGCACTATGCCAGTGCTCCAGGCTGTAATATTGAGCTCGATGCAACACATATAAAACTGCTAGATGAATTTATAGCATATGTTATTCAATGAAAACAAACCAAACACAATTTGACGTGAATACTGCAAACTAATGTAACCAAGGAATAAATAAAAATCAAGTCATATGAAACAAAACCCACAATTTCTGCTTCTCTTCTGGCCACAGCTACTTCTACCAAAATCTTCATCACCTCTTTCTCATTGGTTGGGTGCTCAGTCATCTTTACATCTGTAAAATGCATGTAAATCATATACTTTAATCATCTTGCAATAGCATCTTAAAGAAGTGTTAATACTGAAAGTTGGATGACCAAGACTGAAAGGGTACTTTAATTTTTTTGCATAACAGAAGCCTATACTTACTAATAAACTCCTCAATGGCATGAACCAGCTTCACATCAAATTGTGTCACCAGTGTCACGGACTGACCACATCGCCCTATGCACAAGAAAGAAATGTTAGCTTGCTTTGTGACTGACATATAATTTATAAGATAGTGCATTGCCTTAGGGTGTAATACAGAGGAAACTGACTTAAACCAGACAGAAACTCCGTCAATACCGTGTTGGAACTTTAATTGCACAGTTTTAGGTTCTCTTACTTTAAAATGCACTTCTATGCATTAAAAAAAAAAGAAATGTCTAAAGTAACACACCTTAAAATACATGAAAACGGAAGATACTGCCTCAGTTACTGACACAAGTAGTTGCTGATAAGAGTATGTCATTTGATGCATTTTGTTATGATATTATCTCAACAGCAGTTATGTTCCAATGTATAATTTCAGTCAGTGTCAGTCCTCACATTATCTTTCCTATTTTTATGAATTATTTTTTGCTTCTGATCTAATTAAAACCCTGACAATGAATTCTCAACAAATGTTACTATTAGGATGTATTGAGTGTGAATGAAACACAAAAGATGAGTTTATCAAGAAAAAATAAAGAAAGTGAAAAAAACCCAACAACATAACATACTCCTCACCAGCTCTAGCTGTTCGACCCACACGATGCACATAGTCTCGTGGCCTGTTTGGAACATTGTGGTTGATGATCAAGTCAACTGTTGGAATGTCAAGTCCTCTAGCAACAGGAAAGAAAATTCATTAATAATAATCATGAAAATAAAAAAGCAGATTTATATAGACCATTTCTCACTTGTAGAGTAGACTCAGTGTGCTTTACACAAATAAAGACAAATAATATCAAAATACAAAAGTTGTAAATGAACCATACCTTCAAACACAGACCAAACATATCAACCAACAATTATACAGAACAGATCAACAGCATAACAAGGGACAGAAATACTTGGCAGGAAAAGAAAATGCTGCACACAAGTGTGCCACAACAACACTGCATCAAAAGGATAACAGTCAGGTCAGGTAGTCTACAGCTGAGTTTTGAATTGAAGAACATGAATGTCAGCAGACACAGAGTAGTTTTTGTGCACACAGTTCAAGATGCCCACTGCAAGCTATGTCCACATGGTGATGAAGACAAGTAATAATGATAATGAGGATTTGTATAGCATCTTTCCAAAGATTTGCTCAGAGCACTTTACATAAATCATACATAGTCTAAATCATTAACAACCATGCATCCATATTTGCATTTAACAGACGTTCACTTTTACATCACACACTCACTCATACACAAACTACAGACGTGTTATGCAAGTTCATGTTAGGAGAAGTCACATGGTCACAGAGAAGTCGTCGTTCTGAAAAGATGAGTCTTAAGTTTAGACTTAAAGGTGGTAAGAGAATCAGATTGTTGAAGGCTGATGGGTAATCTGTTCCAAGTTGATGGGGCTTGGTAGGAAAAAGACCTCTGTCCATACGTCTTTGTCTTAGCTACTGGGACTCGCAGAAGCTTGCTATCAGAAGACGAGTGAAAAGTCATGCGGGTGTACTGAGGACCAGTGCCAGAAACAGCAGAGTAAGTCAAAGTGGAAAATTTGTAGGCTATATGGTCCACGACTGGCAGACAGTGAAGAAAGTATATGATAGGTCAAATATATTTATATCCAGATGGTCTGTAGATGAGGCGAGAAGCATTATTCTGGATCCTTTGAAGTCTGTGAAGGAGATACTTGGGAATTCCAGCTAAAAAAGAATTAAAATACTCCATCCTTGATAGCACAAAGGCACAGATTAGAGTTTTAGTTGCATCAGTGGTGAGATAATGACAAAAGGTCCTGATCCTAAAAAGTTCAAGGTAAGCATTTCTGTAGATGTAAGACAAATTCTGATAAAAAGTCAAACTCTGATTGAGAATGACACCCAAACTGCGGACAGAGGTGGAGAAAGGAATAGTCGAGTTGTTTATAGACAGAGACTAGGGGAGATAAGGATGACTCAGAAATTTCTTTGGACAACTAAGTAGCAGTTCAGCCTTATCACCATCATTATTCACTTGCAGTCTGTTTTGGAGCATCCAGGACTTTAGATAATCTATGTATTCCTGTCTCCGAATCCCCCCACCCCTAAAAAAAATCCTGAACTGAAGCAATGAATAATCTGACAGGGCTTCTGCTAAGGCTAAATTCAATGGGATCCCAGGGACCCCTTCTTCAGATTTCTAAGGGGTCCCAGGCTAAAATCAACAAATCAACGATGATTTTAACCACGCTGTCAACATCTTGGAAATAGGTTAATGGAACTCTTTCCGGTAAGGGAAAAAACAGTGCAAGGGAAGTTACTCTCACCTTGTAGCAGACGACAACAATAGCTTGGGCTACGATGTCAGACACTACACTTACCCAATTTTGTATCTGTTCTTCGCCCAAGTTTGAAGGGGTCCCCTGGGACCCCCTTGACGAAAATTGAAGGGGTCCTCCAAACTGTTAATGCGTACTGTACGCAATTTTTTGCGTTAGCAGAAGCCCTGATTTGAGAATCATAAGCAATGTTATGACAGACATATCTGCAAACCCCTGACCATAAAACGATCATGATCTCTTAAGCATGCACATGAAAGCTTACCTGCTTGCAACATCTGTCGCTATCAGTATGCGGGTCTGGTTGGATTTAAATTTAGCAAGGGAAGAAAGTCGGAAGCGCTGAGGTATCATGGAGTGAAGAACAGCACAGGAAAAGTCTAGCTCTTCACAAATCATGCCCAGGATCTGTGCATACCTGTTGATACAAGACAGCCTGATTTCTTGGATTCAGTGCAAATTAAAATGTTAATAAAAAAGCAAAAAAACTGAATGTACATTTTCTGTCACATTTAATAATTAAATTTTCACACTAAGGGCGGGAATTGGTGTTTTACACCCAGCCAGCAACTAAGGCTATATCATGGCAAGACAGCCAGCCCTGTAAACAGATGCCACATGCAGAGAAAGAACATCGTTACCGAGATGAGAGCTGAACCCAAGACAGCCAACCTTCACTGTACTGGTGACAGGTGCTAACAGTTGCGCCAACGGGACCACCCAAATTTTCACACTAACTTTTTGTTTATACATTAATATGAATGGATACAATCTCCATCAGAAAACAAGATTTTAGATGTACTCACTTGCAAGTTGCAGCAAAAATAATGACTGAAGAACGTGGGTGATCTTTGAGGTAGTTATCCAAAATATGGATTAGATATGCATCTTTAAGGTCTGCTGGTACCACAACATATTCCTCTTTAAGTTCTTCTACCGTTGCTCGTCTACATTAACAAAAAAAAAGAGGAAAAAAACTTCACATAAGCCTACACCACATATATGAAAAATAAACAAAATTTCTGGACTTTAAAAAAAAAAACAAGAACAGAGAAAACTGTAATAAATAAATACAATAAAATTGTTGATACAGCACATAAAATCAAATTACCAAAATGCAGAGCCAAACTCCTTCAAAAACCCCCATGAAACAGGTCATGCTTGCAGTCTTAAGCAATTTAAATGTAAATGCATGAGTGAGATAAATAGATAAACAAATTAAATTTAGCACTTGAAGGCTATGAAGTGGACAAATAGCTAGTTAACGCAGATACAATCCATTAACAGCCCTGCATCTTTTTAGATCAAAGGCAACTGTCAGTCTTTCTTCTTGCTTAGCTGACTTCAGCCATCATTTCTTAACATGACAAGAAACCAAACAAAGGCAACATTCAACATTTTAAATAACTATCACTATGCACTGTGATACAGTAATATTTGTCCTATCAATTTTTACAGCCACTATAACCTTACTCTGATTCTTGTAGCCAAACAAAGGGATTGTGTAAGGTTTCCTCCAACTCACGAAGAATAGGAGAGTATGTTGCTGAGAAGAGAAGTGTCTGGCGCTTTGCAGGAAGCTTTTCTAACACAGATTGCAGCTGTTCCCCAAAATTGTCTTCAAGCAAGCGGTCAGCCTCATCCATCACCTAAATTAAGTATACAATTGCACTTTTGAAAAAAAACTTCCAGATGTTAAATAAAAGCACAAGACAGCTGGTTACTCAGCTGTGTTTTGTTTCTGTTTATGCAGTGGCTGCCAACTATATATGCTGCGTGGTAAAACAAATAAAAACATCTTCTTGTTAAATTATATGCCTAGTTGATGTTAAGGTTAATGCACCATCAGCACAATGGAACTAGAAAAAGAAGGTCTCTGTTTGTGTATCCTTAATAAATAAGTTCTAACCAGAAATTTGATACGTTTCAAGCTGAAAGTATCACAGCTCTCGATGTGATCTGCAAGGCGGCCAGGAGTTGAGATAACTATGTGTGGTTTGACAGCAAGATCCTGACCCTGCTTCATCATGTCTGAAGGAAAAAAAAATGTTATCAGACATCAGCAGCCAATTGCATCCCCCCCCCCAAAAAAAAAACCAAAACAAAACAAGATGACCAACCAGGACAGCATTCAAAACAACGATAAAGCCCAGTGAAGAAAAATCTGTTATTAGAAATGTTTAAAACAAATGTGGGTTATAACTTACCCATCCCTCCTGTGATTACTGTTGCCCTCACACCTGTTTTTTTTCCAAGAATTTTAAACTGATCAGCTATCTGAAAGGCAAGCTCCCTGAAAAAAATACCTTTCAATCAGCACCAAGTATGTCTTTTGCTTACAAAAAGAATTAAATTTTTTTCCTTGACTTTGTTTAATACTGTTAACAGCTGTTCCAATAATTTGTAGTTATAATAATAATACCAATACAACACTACAAATCATGATAATCACACTGAGAAATGTAAGCAATTTAAATTTCTGAAATTTTCTTTTGCCTGCAATTTAGCGACTGAAAGAAGACATTTTTATTTCATTACTTTTTGCAATGTATAAATAACAGATTGTAGCACAGAGAAGGCAAAACAAGAATTAACAACTTTTGACAGATACACATTTTTAAAAAAGTTTCTTTGGTTTCTTTCTGGTTCTTTACTATGTCAGATTTTTTTTTTTTTTTTTTTTTTGGTTGGTGAATTACCTGGTGGGTGTCAAGACAAGAGCAAAAATACCATAGGGGTCTTCTGACAGCTTCTGCAAGATTGGGAGGGCAAATGCTGCTGTCTTCCCGCTGCCTGTTTTAGCACATCCAATACAGTCTCTTCCTACAAAATAAAATCTTGTTACATACTTATTTGTAATCAGATAAGTATATTTTAACAGTACTGAAATGTAGCTAAAGACGATTTTCACCTATGTTGGTTTTATCTGAAAACGTCTTTTCCAACAATTGTAGATAATTGTTACTAACCAAGTACATTTTCTAAAATGCCACACATTTACATCTTTATTCATTTAAAATCATTAAGGTAAATCTTAACCCAAAGAGATCTGCCTAAAGTTTTAATCAGGTAATCTGTGCAGAAATCTTTCAACATCATAAGACTATTTATCATAACAGAAGTTTTTCGTTTTGTCTCCATACTACTGTTGGACTTACTATATTTGCTATCTCAGTGCTTCTTTCATGGCACTGCCACATTATCAACTCTCTTCTCATCAAAATAAATTGAATGTCAACAACAAAGTTTTGCCTACATGATTTATAAACGTGGCGTGAAGCTGTTGGGGCCAGCTGGAATGCAATTTATGCTGACAGAATGCTATGAAAAAACTGTCAGTAAATAGGGTCATATTTAAAAAGCCAGAGGCTTACGCACTGTTCGATCTCTGCTTTTGTGACTGCTGAGACTATTTAAACTGATGTGTAGTGTTGGTATGTTTGTGTGAATGAAAAGTCGTGCTAGTAAAATAGTAGATTCTGCTCCTTCATAGACTCCACACCCTCTACGGAATTTCTGGACCTGCCCTCTCATGGTTCAACTCCTATCTCACTGATAGGACCCAGACTGTGGTAGTTGACGGTCAAACATCTCGCCCTGCTCCACTTCTCTGTGGCGTTCCCCAAGGCTCAGTACTTGGCCCAGTTCTGTTTATCCTGTATACTAAACCACTTTCATCGTGCATCCAGTCTCACCAGGTTTCTCATCAATCCTATGCTGATGACACGCAGCTTTACTGTTCCACTCCACCGGCTGAGTCTCACTCTGCTATTAGCTCTCTAGAAGCTTGTATTAGCGATGTCAAGAGGTGGATGGTAAAAAACAAGCTTAAACTAAACGATGATAAAACGGAAGCCCTCTTGTGGTATAGAAGAAGACATCCACCGTCGCTCGTCAGTCTACCCAATCACATCAAGGTGGGCGAAACCAACATCACCTTCATGTCATCCGTTAGGAATCTGGGATTTATTGTCACTGATGACATGACACTCGATAGACATGTAGCAGCTGTCTGTCAGTCTGCCTACTTTGAGCTCCGTAAGATCAGTGCCATCCGTCATTTTCTCTCTACATGCGCTACCAACACTCTTGTCTGTGCGTTTGTTCTTTCTCGAGGACTACTGCAACTCCTTGCTGGCAGGCTGCCCCTCATCCCTCATTCAGAGACTCCAGAAAGTACAGAACTCTGCTGCACGTCTGGTGCTTAGAGCCACGAAAAGGGAACATGCTACTCCTCTCCTTCGTTTTATACACTGGCTACCCGTCCGTTCTTGCATCCAGTACAAACTGTCTGTGCTGTGTTTTAATTTCTTTGCAGGCTTCTGTCCTGATTATTTCTCTGAACTTCTCATCCCTTACGTTCCGGCCAGACAACTACGCTCTTCGTCGGATGACCCTATCCTTACTGTTCTTGTCACCAGAACAACAACATATGGTGACAGGATTTTCGGTTACTGTGCAGCAAAACAATGGAACTCTCTCCTTTTCCATATCCGCCACCTTCCTTAAACTGAATCCTTCAAATCTGCACTGAAAACGCACCTCTTCCTTGAGCATTACTCCTCAGTCCACACAATGCTTGTCCTTCTTACCCTCCCCCCTTCTGCTCTTGCTAATTTTCTACCATCTTTCTTTGCAGAATCCCTATATTTTCTATGTTCTGTTACTTGGTGTCTTTTTGTGTTTCCATCTTTGTTTTCTGTTTGTCGTCAGTACTGTCGTTTATTCTTACGCCCCTCGTGTTCTATCCATTTAGTCCATGTCTCTTCCTTGTTTTTAAGCGCTAAAAGCATGCTCTCTATGAGTGTGAATATGCGCTATACAAATCTTCATTTATTATTATATTATTATTATTTTGGATAGGCCTACCCTTATTCTTTCTCAAAACCTCAGGGATGCAGACGCAACCACGCGTAGTTCACTATCAACATTATTTCTTTGTCATTACCTTCCAAGACAGGCAAAATGCACTTTTCTTGAATTGGTGTTGGTTTTGTAAGTCCCATAGACTTGCACTGCTGTACAAGCCAGTCATCAAGTCCAAGTTTTTCGAAGGACGTCATGGCTCACACTCTGTCTCGTGTACTTTCACATAAACGTACAACCAGTCTGTGCGTACAACACTTCCGCCTATTTCTGGCACATGTGTTGAGTCGTAAAACAAAAAGCAACTATTTATTAAATCATCTGATGTGTATGCTTTAGATTATCACAATGCAAACAACAACTGTTGAATTCAAATTTTTTCACTAATTAATTTTTGAGACATAACAATTTACGACAATGAGACAGGAGCAGAACGAAGAACGGTGGAAGAAAACCGCTCTAACACTATACTGTAGTTACTACTGACAGAAATATGTCTGGAAATATATAATTATCCAGTAGATATCTATACCACAGACTTGGGCGAGTTAACAGCCATTTATATCCAAGATGTTACAGTGTGAATTACGTGCATTCACATATTCATTTTTCTTCTCGCTAAGCGCTAAGAGCATGCTCTCTATGAGTGTGAATATGCGCTATAAAAATCTTCACTATTATTATTATTATTCTCCCGTCCTTTCCACGTCTGCTATCCTAAACTTAAGAGTGCGAAATCAGCAACAGGTAGAAGCACGTTTCAACTAAATAAAGAATTTTCTAATCTAGATGTGAGAGGCGGTTAGACGAGTCAGTATTTAGATCTGAGCGTGCGCCTGATATAAAAAAAGGTAAAGGTCAACCCATAACCTTTTCAGGTCATTGTGGAGTGAGTTGTTCGAGACCCCACTTTTCTAGGGGCCAGCTTTTACATGAGGGTGGTGCCAATCTCCTCTCCCTCGCTGCCTTACCTTCCCCAACCCTCTATGGAGTCAGGTACCCCTTCCCGTCAGCTGAGTCGACTGGGGGAAGTATGATGCGCTTATCGGGAATTGAACCAGCGTGCTCTCGGTTCGGTCGCCAGCGCTCTAACCACTCGGCCATCCGCTTCCCCTGATATAAACGTACATTTAAATGCCGGAGGTTTGATACCCGTGCGATGCTGCGTATTTCCCACCCCATTGACCCCGCTGTTGAATCTAACCAAAGAGCGATCGAGGGTCTTTGATCCGACCCTTAAAAAAAAGAAAAGAAAAGAGAATAAAGGTATAACTCTAACCTTTTGAGAAACGAGGTGTTACGGACTGCACCTGGGGCCATCATTTTGTGAGGGTGATGCCTCGATCGCTACTTATCTTCCCCGACCCTCTACGGAGTGAGAGGTACCCATTACCGACAGCTGGGTCGACTGGGGAAAGATCGCCATTTTGAAGTCGCTTCCGTTCAAGAATAAACTCAGCCTTGTCGATGTCGTCAGCAGCATGCTGGAGATTGATCTCGAATTTGGCGTCTAACAGCTGCGAAGGAGAGAGAAATTCATACTTTTCTGCAACTTCGTTAAGCTGTTCAAATCTACTCCTTATTTCCTGAATGACTCTGTCCGTCGAAGAACAGATGTCTCTCCGAAGTTTGTTCTTGAACGAGAGACCAGCATCAGCACTTTCTTCTCCGGGCATTGTTTTCTTTTCTTTTTTTTTTCTCTCTCTCAGACGAATACGTCTCACTGGGTCGTGGTGATAACAAGCTCCAGGTACATGCTTTCTGCAAAGTTTACACTGGTATCGGCGTGTCTGTCTCTACTGTCGGTCAGAAAAGGTTTTAGCGCTTTCATTTTGAGAGCGCAATCCTGGATGGAAAGTCCTTTTTTCTGAAGATAACCCTGTGCGTCATTAATTTCGGTTAAACCTGGTGCCCAAAGCACTGTGATGCGTTCGATAGAAAATAGCAGTAGCCAGGCACTAAACATTTTGCCTGATGCCCCCACCAACCGCACCACCCTTGCTACGCACATGGTTAGGGGTAGGGTTTAGGTGTAGGCTTTTGTTTTGGCAGAATGACTGAGCAGAAAAAAAGCACTCGGTTGACGTCAAGGTTTGATTGTCGGCAACCCCGTTGGGGATGTGCGCGCATGCGTAGAAAAGGTCAGTGTCAAACGTGTGAAAAATAATTGTAGTTGCGGCTGTGCTGGCTGGCCCGATATAGTTACATATAGACAACGTATGTTTTGCTACTGTACTTCTAAACAATTGTATTCTCTTCTATGCCACATTCGTTATTCAGAATTAAAGGCAGCATTTATACTATCGCGAAAAAAACCTGTTTAAAAATAAACTGCTTGATTTTTGTATAAATCATTTCAGAGGTATCATGCGTCATCACAACTTATTTTTCATGGTATTTTCATTTAGTCAAACTTATTTTATATTTAATTTTATTGTTTTACCTGTACATTTCTTGTACGCCTGTTGATTACATATCTTTAGTGGGTGCGCATCAGAGCATATCACTGATATCTTGTGTTTTTTTGTATTTCATTTTCCTGTATTTACTATTGTTGGTCAGTGCAGAGCGTGCTGGTTTGGTTGTGATACTGTGCGCTATAACCAAGAAAATGTAATTAGGCCTGTCAGACTTTGCGTTTTAATTGTTGACTAAAAAACAAATAGTGAAAAAATGAGATGTCAAAAATACGTATATTTTAGGAATCTCTTTAGGGATATGTTTTAATGTTTGGTAGGTGGTTCAAAGTTACTCCCATAAGTCCCCTGCTTTTTATACCACATGTATACCATCTAATTTCTAAAAATCAAAATTTTGCACGTTAACTATGTGCAAGTACTTCAACTTTCATATCCACAGGCCGCCACTGTGCTTTTTTATTTATTGTTGTTCTTAAAAGAAACATGTAACTGAGGGTCAGGACACGACAGTTTTTATTTATGGCACACCAGTGAATGTATTTGCGAGGTTGGGAAAACCAGGAGGGTGAAAATGTATGGCACGGGTAGGGACAAAATGAAGTAGATTTCGAGGACATGATTTGCTTCCCTCTTCCCTATCGTTTCGGCGCTTGCCTGATGCATCTGCCGCTCTCTGTTTAAACTGTGCATGTTTGTGTTGGCCTTGGTGACTGAATACGAATACAGGGATACATGGATACATGGATGCGTATATTTGTAGGTGCATAGAAATACCATGGTTACACTGCTGTGTTGTTTTATGCCTCTTTTAAGTGGGAAAACGACTACCTTCGTACACGCACGCACGCAGCGGAAATGGAATCACAGTTTTATTCAAATTTAACAGAGCAATATTACAATGACAACGACTCTTGATTGACAGTTCATGTGAAGGTAGTGAGCCGACAAGTCACGTAGCAGCATGTGTATGGAGGTACCCGACAGTGAAGTGAACGTCAGGTTCCCGTTGCTGCTGGTGAAGCACGTGCTGGCAATAGAACGTGGATAGTATCCAGCATAACGGAATTTTTGACAAAAAGGCAGACTAACCATATCCACCACCATCACCACCACTACATCATCATATTGTCGTCGTCACCAGAATCGTCTTTATCATCACTGTCGTCGTTGTCATCAAGAACAAAGAAATTACAATCACACGGCCTGATTAAATGTTTCTTTATAATACTGTGAAATACATAGTCATATGGGTGTAGTGGCGCCGCACGCACACAGATACACACGCGAGCAACACGCTCGATCGCTTGCATGAAAAATACGCATGCTGAGTTACAGCGATGGACTCCAATTTGAGAGACATCTAGCTCAAACATCCATCGTGCGACACTCATTACAATTCTTATCAAACGTATATAGCGCTCTGGGTCCCCTCGCCAGATCAAGTTTCGATCAGTGCTTTGGTAAGCCCAGTCTTAGATGAACTTACAAACCATTTTCAAATGCCAGTCACAGATTTAAAATTGCTAAACTTCAAAACACAAAAGAAAATATCATGGAGGAAGAGTATGAAGAAACCGAACGAGAAGAACCTAAAGAAAAAGAGCTGCGCATAAAATTGGACTTGTGCAGACATCTCTGCTCATTTGTACTACGCTGTACTGCGTGGTATGGAAATGCCGTGCACCAAAATCCTGCTTACTCTTCATGTTTTAAAGGTCAAGTCGCTCGCAACATTATTTTCTTTATGATTGGGTTAAGTTTGTTTTAAAATAATAATTCCCAAAATATGAGTACATAATTATCCTTAATTTTAAAGATATAAGCCTTCAAACATCGGCATTCTCACCTGTAACTAGGAAGGCGGGGAAAAAATACTCTCCTGTACTGAAGAGTTCTCTCACGTGATCGAAATATTTGTAACAGCGAGTGTGGATGTCTTCCAGTGACATGAAGAAACATCGCTCAGGTTGTCGCGATTTTGTTCGCCCAAAAAATGAAACAGCTGAATTTGGAATACAGCCCTACAGATTGGAACTTTATTTAGAAGCTTGGAATGAAGTTAAAAAATAATTAAATGGTCCAAACTGAAATCATTCAACAGACTGGTAAGTCAATCAGATCAAAATTTAATGGACAACAATAGTTACAACTGACTGCTGATAAGGATTTTTTTACAGTTAAAAATATAATGATAGTTTGAAACATGTTTATCGATGTAAAAACCTATTTCTTCCTCATTTAGCTGCATGCAAAATTTTCTGTTTACTCACTGATACTCGATCGCACGTGTTCCCGCTTAAGCTCCTTATAATATGTTTATCACCCTCAATTCTTCCCTCCCCCATTATTTTTTTTAGCTGTTTTGATCACACACATCAATGGCGCCCTCACACTGTCAGTTGTAATTAGCATTATGCTGATAAAGATACGACTGATGATGTGTTTGTGACTGTCACACCATGTTACTTGTAGACCAGATGGTGTAGAAACTGTCGATGTTGTATATCTGGTGCTTGATCTACCAGCAGTCGTAGTTGTTGTAACATCTCGTGCTGTTGTATAGTAAGCACTGCTGTAGGAATAAGATTTCTTCGGTTTACTGAAGGTCCAAGACTTGCTTGTACTGTATAAGTGACTGGATAACAATCCATTTTGAAATGTTTTGAGCAAATTCTTGAGTACAGTGTGGGGACCAAAGTCGCACGGCACGTTTCAACAAAGTGAATCCACTGGCGTTTGCTGCCATTATCTTTAGCATTTCCTTCATGAGTACAAACTAAGTCCATCTGAGTGTCGAAGAGAATATTCAGCAACAGCACAATGTGTCCTGGTCAGTTTTCTTTTACCGAGGATTGCATCTTTTCTCATCGACTTCAGCTAGTGCAGACGACGCTTTTTACAGAAATATTAATATAAAATCTATCATGCCTCTTTGTCATAAAATACCACCGGAATGTGTTTTTGTGATACTTTGTGCTTTATTTCCAGCGATTTATGCTCAGTCAACAGTTCTGTCATGTTACCTCTCTCCTATACTGTTATTTCAGACGTGATCCATAATATTGCCACAAAAGACATGTTTAGTGGGATTTTCTAGGAAAGTTTTCCGGGAGCGGGGAGTGGTGGAAAGTGTGTGTGTGTGCGTGCGTATGTGTGTTTGTGTGTGTGTGCGTGTGTGTGTGCGCGCGAGAACAAGATAAGAAAAAAAGAGAACAGAGGAAGTTAAGCATTATCAAACAGTTTTTGAACATTTCTCATGAGCTGCCTTTCCAAGTTAGAAATTGGTGTCCAGAAGATGAGCACCAAAAGCCTGGGCCCCGACATGGAGATTGCGTTGCTGAACACTGTTGTCACGTGACGTGTGCCCTCCTCACTGGCGCCGCTTTGCGACTGGTCTCCACGTGTTGTCTTGTCCTCTTCCAGCACCCAATCAAGCGTGACTGGCAACAGACGGACAAAGGAGCTCAGAAACGCTTGAAATATAGGGAGAAGACAGACAAAGCGGATTAAAATCAGATCCACTGACATGCAAACTTTTACGCATGGTAATGTTTGTAGACTATTTCCTCAAATCTGGGTGAATACCCCCCCCCCCCAGAGATACAGTTCTCGAGATACATCTAACCTAATTATCAGGGGGAAAATGCACCTAAACTAGTTCTTTAAGACTCTTTAGCGGCAAGACCAAGAATCTCGAAGTCAGCATTTCCGTTGCTGATGTTTTCAGACCTCACAACAACAGTTGAAAAGTTTCTCTCATTTCTCCAGACGGTAATCTAAATTTGTCATAAATAGTAAAGGTCACCTGTCCTGGGTTCGGATCTCGGCTCGGTCTTGAAGCGTCGACTGTTTTTGTCGGGACCCAGACTGAGTTGTTTGTTAATTGTCGTAAAACACAAATTCTTACCCTCGTCCTTCACTCAGGATTTTACAGATAGCGATATTACACCATAGGTGCTGGATATTCTGACATTATATTAATGTTATTAGGCCTTTTAATATAATTTTTATACATCCGCAATGACGGCATTTTTCCAGACTTGGTCAAACGTTCATATCATACACAATTTTTCGCGAAGCATAAAAAGTCTTCTGTGGTGTGAGTTGAAATGTGGATGACCGTCGTTCACCGTAAACCTAATTTCACTATAGACACGATGTATTACGTGTTTTGTGCGCACTCAGTTTAGAGTGCGATGCTGCCATCTACAGACTCCTTTTAATTAAACATTTTGCATAATGAGCTAACGGGAAATAGCTTATTCAGTTTAGGCTCTCGTGATCATTTGCTCAGTATTACATCCCTTTATAAAGTCTAGTAAGGCGCGCAAGTTTTCTTTTTTATTAAATTGCTGGATTCACCTCCGTTCGAAGTACTATTTTTCCAAACATGGGTAATTCTTGAGATAAATATCTACAACTATAGGTCCAACTCGTGTCATCACGACTGCATATGAATACATGGACCTAATCTAATGCTTAATTAACATAGTCCCAGTTCTTCCTTGACAACTTATTCATTGATCTTAATGCATGCTGTTCGTGGGTCTCTATCTCGAGAACCGACGGAGAACATTCACTCTTAATAGGTCATGACTAACATCACAGTAATAGAACATGAATCATTAGGTCACGATTCAACGTAGACTTATGTAACATGACCAAGTTTTTTTTCCTCATTAGAATCAAATATTCATCTCATTACTGCTATATAGAATGGTGACAAAGTGTAATAGCACTCATTATATTGGCAACAAAACCTGTACGGGCTGTCTTGAGCAGGTAGAGAACTTACTTTTGACGGTGGTGAGCTTATTGGTGATGCACATAGTCCTTGTCTCTTTGTTCCTCGTCATACTCATCAAAGACTTTATTCTGAAGCGAAGGCATGTTTTTTCTACCCAAACGAAGTCCAGGGTGTTCTCGGGCCTGCTCTCGTCGTGTTGAACCCTCACATCTTCTCTGTTAAATGCAAGGAGGAGGAAATTTCTGTCAAGTACTTGCAACGCAGGCTGTTACAGTTTTTTCTTTGCCCGGCATAACAGCTTATTAATATTAACAGCCTCTCCTTGCTGGAGTCTACAATCAAGGTGGTCCTAAGCAGATGTAATGAATCTTGCCAGTTTCAATGCGATCTGTGTGTGCGTGTATGCATGTGATGGCATGTTAGTAGTGTGACAAGGCTGAGGTTAAATTCCTGTTAAGGTTAAGGAAAAGCTGTAACCCCCCTACATAGATAACAGTGAACTATTGTTATCCTCCAGCAATGATAAATATAACATGTCATATTGCAAAGCTGCACATTTTGCTTTATTGTTGCTTTTCTTCGAGGAACCTTGCCTAAATGGATAAAGACGCATGGCTTTCGCAGGGATTATGGTGAAGATATTGGAATAAATAAAACAAATGTTGTGAAATACATTTTGTCATTAGCTTTAAGTGTTATTTTAACCAAGATATTTCACAAATTCTAGAAAAAAGTTTTTACGTATGCATTTCATAACAAATGTGTTTCGGCTTTCTCACCTTCTCTCGTTAAAACTTTTAAAATGTATAAATTATTATTTTTGAACAATTAAACATAAATATATAAAATGTATATGCTTAGAATCTTGCGGACAAAAAAGGGTAAAGGTCAATACTTTTACCTTGAGCCTTTTTTTCGTTTGGTTAGCTGCAAAAATTGTGTCTGGTGATTGGGTAAAACTCGGTGCAAAATACTATTTCCACAAATCTGGGTAAATACGCCTTTTCCGTTCTCGAGATACACGCATACAAAGTTCGTCAGAAAGAGGTGAAAATCGTGACGTCATGTTTGTACACATATGAGCCTCATTAACATACTGTCGTAGCTCTCCCAGTGGCGGAGACCTTCATAACATAAAGGTAGCCATCTACACTCTTGCCGGCTGTGTTTTGGAAATAGTCTCTTACATTGATATTCACTCTTTCGATGGAAATAAATTTTACACCCCATTAGGTCTTTCAGCCTTTTCATTTTCTAGCTGCTTTATACTCAGTATCCCCCCCCCCCAACACACACACACCGCTTTTTAAAGACGATCGCTATTTAAACACACAATAGAATGTGAAAGAGGAGAAAGAAACTGTGCACTGACGTCGTCGGGTGAATGGTCTTCAGATTCGTGGGATCACTTAGAAAACGGTAAACCGATTCTGTGTCCGCGCGGAGTCTCGTCTCCAGCAGCAGGGTGCGATTACAACGACTACAAGCCCACCACAGGCCTGCAACCACGAGACCAACAAAGGCAGAAGTGCCGACGGCGTGGAGCGTGGTGTCGGGTGTAGCTGTCGATTGCATGGTCGGTCGTAGATCTGGAAACACACACCTGCTCGTTAGTAAAATGTCACAGCAGTGGCGTAGGAAGATGTTCGGCTCGGGGGGGGGGGGGCGGGGGGCAAAACTCCCGGGTGACAGTAAACGCTGTTCGCACTCGCACATTACGTAAAAAAGGAGGGTGGGGTAGGTGCACGCACGCACGTACACGGTGGTAGCATCACAACACACGCTGTTTTAGTCTTAAGGCAAAGCAGCATTAAACAACAAAAAACAAACTGAACCATGACTCCCCCGGCTAACACAATCACAAGAAATGCGATAAACGTTATCATAATAATTATTAAACATATTAATCAAGGTTTTCAAGTCAGATGCCAAAAAAAAAACCAACAACAAACAAACTGCGTCTTCTGTGATTTCTATGGAAATCTACCAAATCACAGACACATAATTATATACAGACCAAGCAGTATAACACACATAACTTATGTTGAGTATAATACAACAATTACATAATCTTAATAAGGAATACGAATAAGCTGCAGCGTAAAATAAAACTGATAGGAGAGATATTATGCAACACACAAAGAGGGATAGTGTTGTGTGTGAATAATCCTGGCCCGAATGGCTACAATAAATTGAGATTTTCCTTAACTACATGGCTCCGCCTTCACCTGGAACACTGACAGATGTCTCCAGCTGCTCCCTGAATGGTCGAAGAGGAAGGGGAATTCACAGTTAATCACGGATTACCTCCATAGTGAATGTCCCAACTTTATGTGTACAATAAAATTCCCACATATATCCAATGTAATGTATCACATGTTACCAGCCACAGTCGTTGATGATTAAAGAGGTTCCTTGTGTTGTTTTACTTATGCACTTTCCGCTGAGTCGTAGATAGCAATAATACCAGAAAAGTACGACGAGACCCTCTTGAAGATCTTCATTCAGATTTGAGCAACTCACAAAATACCAATATAGGGACTCTCAGAGTCTCTGCCTTACTTAGTTGTAGTCAAAGCCGCCAATTCGCACTAAACCGTTGGTGTCTAGTAAGATAGACGGACGTCCTCGTGCTTTGCTAGCTTTTCCCTAAGTGTAAGGGTTCCTGTCTGGTTGGCAAGACTGGGTATTGGTATGCAACTAATTCGTTACTGGCTTTCTCTGTTCACGATGGTCAGTGTGGCCCCTTTAGCTACCAGGTTGTAAGCGATAGCAGATAATTTTAGGGTTTAGAAAGGAAACGTGGCGGCAGTGAGTGGGTGGGGGATGTTTTATGTTGGTCAAACGACGCAGTCAATGAAAAGGGGAACCAATATGGGGGAGGGGGTCGGAAGACCACACTCCATGTACTGATGTACTGTCCGGTTGGTCTCTCTTAGCTCAGGTATCAACACAGGCTGCAATTAGCATGGCAAACAATACCAAAGGACTGTCCCTGATCTGGTGAATGAGGTGTTAGAGCCTCCACTTACCTCATGGCCAGCTTTTGTAACGGTGATGACCGTCTCCTCTCTACGTTCCCCTACCTTTTACCGTCACTGAGACAGAAACAGGTATCGTCTTTGCGTTCGGATTAAGTTCTAGTAACCATTAAGCTATCTGCTCCCCCTTAATACTAAACACGACACGTATCTCAAAAGTATGCATTGTGCAAAAATATCTTTTAAATATGTTAATAAACTTACAGTAAACTTATAATAAACCCTAACCCTTGTCTTTGATGCCTCCGAAAAAATTTGTAGTTGCCAATTTGTATTTTTTAAACTGTGTGTTTGTTTGTGTATGGGGGAAGGGAAAGGCTGGGATACTGTTTCTTGTGAACTGGTGATGGGGAGCAAGATGATAGCTGAGATGATTAAAGGGCACCTTCTCCCAGGATGACCAGACCACCGGAGTGGACACCAAGGAAAGGTGACAGACTGGCGCGATTTATGAGCACCTCTTTGGCAGGTCACTCAGCCAAAGCCAGGGAAACATTTACCAGGTCACCCTCCCACAGCAGCAGCTATGATTCCAGTTATCAACATTGACTCTCTCTTCTTTACTTATTTTGCTCTTTGTCTCAAATATTTGGGGGGGGGGGGCAAAGAGATATTCTTGCCCCTTCTGTATTTTCATTGAGAGGGCGGCTGCCCCCGCTTCTCCCCTGGTTCCTACTCCACTGGACAGGTACAGTGGAACTTCAGTACCGAAACTCCCGGTGTCTTAATTCATGCTGATCGATGTTGTTAATACCCTACAATCGGAACCACTAGATAACGTATACAGAACATGGGGGTGGAGTGGGTCCGAAAAATAAATCTCAGAGTTCGATTTCCCCAGCAAGTGAGTTTGTGCTCATTTATGCATGGATATATGCACTGACACGAGTCTAAGAGTGCTGATGTACGGATATGTGCACTGCTGTGAGTAAGAGTGCTGATGTACGGATATGTGCACTGATGTGAGTAAGAGTGCTGATGTACGGATATGTGCACTGCTGTGAGTAAGAGTGCTGATGTACGGATATGTGCACTGCTGTGAGTAAGAGTGCTGATGTACGGATATGTGCACTGCTGTGAGTAACAGTACTGATGTACGGATATGTGCACTGATGTGTGAGTAAGAGTGCTGATGTACGGATATGTGCACTGTTGTGAGTAAGAGTGCTGATGTACCGATATGTGCACTGCTGTGAGTAAGAGTACTGATGTACGGAATAGTGCACTGATGTGAGTAAGAGTGCTGATATACAGATATGTGCACTGATGTGAGTAAGAGTGCTGAGTGCTCAAAGTCTGAGGAACAAGCAAGATGCGTGAGCAGATCCAAAAGCTGATTTGGACCAGCGCTAGCACATTACATGGGAGGAATAAAGGCATGGCATTGTCTTCAGTTGAGAAAAACACATCCGTACGTGGACATGTCACTGCTGTTTGCCTTATATTATGCTGACAGATACTGAGGTGTTGTCAAGTGTGGAAGCCCAGTTTGGGAAAGTGGCTAGGGTGATGTAGGTATGCCAAAACGAGGGAAGAACTACGCCGGTAAGAAGAATAGAAATATGGTTTCCGTTTACGAAACAGTCGTTACTGGCAAAATTTTTGTAAGGAAGTACTTTTTGATATCTAGGTTCATCTTTGCTTACATCTCTTCATTCCTCTAAAAAGACAAATACTTTTTATTGACCTGTTCGTCACTCACCTTCACATGCATGTCCTCAAATGAGTTTTAGAAACAAAGATTTAGAAACAAAATCACATAAGATTTAAACACAATGCTGCCGACACACAAGGATTTTTTTTATAATTTTTACAAACATCGGACTCGTGCAAACAAGCAAGAAACCATCGAACAAACAATAAGGAAACCTTTTAAAACATCCAGCTTTCAACAAGAAACTCTCTTTTAAACAACTATTTACCTAAAATTAAAAATGACACACAGCTGGGTAGGGGTGACAGCTAACCTATCGGTTGTTGACATCACCAGTTCTTCAAATAGGTTACATTTCAGAGATCAAGTTTTGTCTTCCACTTTCTGTTGCGTAAAAATCGAAGGCATTCAAAAATCGATAGTCCTTGGAAAATCTTCTCCATTAAAAACTTTGACATAAATCAGCCACGTAAACAACCACATAGAAAGTTATATTTTTGAAGTGGTTTCTTTTCAAGAGGTGGATAGAAGTGCTTGTCTCAGCTTTTTAAAAAATAACAAATATATTAGTTTGGGAAGGATGGTGCATCATGCACCCAGCTCTCACTGCTATAAAAAACTTTCTCTTTTTAACTTTCTAGTTACAAGTGGTTTGTGAGCTGTCTGTACTGACTGTACAGAGAGGTGGCGTGCAGAGCAGAAGACGAGGAAGGTTGGAAGGCTGCTACTTGGATTTCTTTCGAGAGAATTCTTTTTCTTTTTCTAGACAGTCTGCAAGATTTGTCTCCGCAGGTCAACTTAGAAGGCATACAGGAAATTTCTGAGGTATGTACTAGAGTTACCTTGACTGAGAAAAAGTCTGCTTTTTGTTTTAGCTTCCTGGCCCCGGGCATCAGCAGGCTAGGTTCCTGAGTGGGAAAATATTTGGGACCCAGAATTCTTACCAAAAGCTCTTATGCTGGAGGCAAAGAAAATACCCATTGATCGCATCCGGAAAGGCCCCAAACCCTACAGTCAAATCGGCATGGGAGTGAATTGAGTGAGGTCCTCTTTTCTCTATGAAAAAACAAACGCAAAACCGGAGAGTGAGGATGGGTCCCCCACGTTGCACTGTGGAGGGAGGCAAGTGGAAATCTCTTTTCCTGACAATGATCTACACCGCGCGACTACAAAAAGAGCCGGGGCCACTTTCGTCTGCGAGGTTAATGTTTTCCACTCTCTGTGCTCTAAACCAATAAACCAAGTGCCATTTGCCTTCCCAACACCGCTCCCCTTTTTTCTCATCTGCCACTAATTATGACCTGCAGTCCCACATAAGCTTTTTTTTAAATTTCAAATGATGTAATTAAACAAACGAACAGACTTCTTCCTCGCACCGACAAAAAAGTGGAAACCTAATTATTTCCACATCGTGTCTGCGGAAACATTTGCAACAGGAACAAACAGTTTCGTGCAGTCATCGACTTTGAAAAACGATGAGGGGCGGAACACCTCTTCTCATCTTTGCCATGATATAGCCTTAGTTGTTGGCACGGCGTAAAACTCAAACTACCAACCAACCTTCTCACCTTCACTTACCTGGGCATACGTGTGCGTGGATGAGTAACGATGCTCATTTGCAGATTCAAGGTAAGCGTGGCTATGAGCATCCATCGACCATTATGCACCATGCTATACTTCATACATCCTACATCATGTCTTACACGTCCCATCGTCTGACCACAAGGCTACAAAGAGGACAGTGAAGTGGTCAATTTTAGGATGCTTACCACTGTAGTCGTTTAGTGACCGCCACACGATTCGTGACTCACAATATTTAGACTAAAAGAGGAAAGATATACCTATCTGTAAAGTGTGTTTGGGTACGTGTACACGACCTCAAGTCTCCCACCGATATCATCCAACAAAGTCTGTCTCCAGAAGATGTGGCTGTACGCTGTCGCCACTTAACAAAAGCCCTTATCAAGCAATAACTGCAATACTTGCCCTTTGCTGCTGCACCGGGTTGCCCTCGCCGCAGCACTCTGTCGCACGCCTCAACGCCGTTAGGAGACTGCTGCTCCCACCATCTACGTCCTGCGCAGCGACTTGCTGCGGACGGCGATGCCGATGTCGTAACTGATTACAATTTACGTCTCGTGGTACTAAAGAGCGAGGGGTACTGACAAACACTTGAACACTCCGTCTCATCCCCCCACCCTTCCTCTACTTGCCCTTTACAATTCTGAGCTGGCAGTAAAACCGATAGCCCTTACAGGGATACCGGATCATCTTGTATATGGACCGACAGTCGTGCGTCACTTGAGGACGAAGATACTTTCTGAGGAACACGTGTTGTTCGGGGATATTGTAGTCGCGTGAATGCACTTACACAAACCAATATTTTTGCTATCATTATCAAGTATTATGTGCTGTACACAATACGCTATACTTTTATAAGACAAACGGTGCAGTAAATTTGCTAACATCAACCTCACTAAAAATACGCGAGGAACGCTTTGCGCTATACGTTACGGTGACGTGACAAGGCGAGAGGAATGAGGGTACGTCGTCAGTTATTCAGCGCATGCGCAGTACGGCTCGTCGATGGTTAAGGGACAACACGAGCGCTCAGCGAAAATCGCTGGAAACAAAGCACAAAGTATCACAAAAACATGTTCCGGTGGTATTTTATGACAAAGAGGCATGAAAGATTTTATGTTAATATTTTTCTCTTAAGCACACCTGGATTTGTCGAGAAAACAGGAAGTGACGAAACGGACGTATTTCTAAAAATAGCTTCCTCTGCACTATAGCTGAAGTCGAAGAGAAAAGATGCAATCCTCTGTAAACATTGTGCTGTTGCTGAATGCTCTCTTCGACACTCAGATGGAGTTAGTTTGTACTCATGAAGGAAATCCTAAAATAATGGCAGCAAACGCCAGTGGATTCACTTTGTTCAGATATGTGTATATAATATATGTGTATGTATGTGTATATACAGGTCTCTGCTTTGTTCACACATGCCGTGAGAACTTGGTCCCCACACCGCACTCAAGAATTTGCTCATTTCAAATGAAACATTTCAAAATCGATATGCTATCCAGTCAGTCATTCAGTACAAGCAAGTCTTGGACTTTCAGTAAACCGAAGAAATCTTATTCCTACAGCAGTGCTTACTATATAAATGCATGGGATGTTAAAACCAACTACGACTGCTGGTATATCAAGCATCAGATATACAACATCGACAGTTTCTACACCGTCTGGTCTACAAGTAACATCGTGTGACAGTCACAAACACAACATCATCAGTCGTATCTTTATCCAGCATAATGCTCAAAACAACTGACAGTGTGAAGCTACCATTGACGTGGGTGATCGAATTAGCTAGAAAAGAAAAAAAAGAATTGAGGGTGATAAACATAAGGAGCTTAAATGGGAACACGTGCGAGTATCAGTAAGTAAATAGAAAAGTTTGCATGCAGCTAAATGAAGAAGAAATACGTTTTTACATCGATAAACATGTTTCAAACTATCATTAAATTTTTAATTGTAAAAAATCCTTATCAGCAGACGGTTGTAACTATAAAATAAAAATGCAATGTTTGAAACCACCTAATACAAAAAAATACAGGAGTTTCTCTTGACTTAGACAAACACTTTTGAAACGTGTTTCCATTTGATTAACAATAATACACATGGGAAAATTAACATAAATGCGCTTCCAATCAGTAATAATACAACGTAGACTGCAATGACCGTGATTGTTGCCAATTAACTTTTGATCTGACTTACCAGTCTGTTGAATGAATTCAGTTTGGACCATTTAATTATTTTTAACTTCTAAATAAAGTTCCAATCTGCAGGGCTGTGTTCCAAATTCAGCTGGTTCATTTTTTGGGCGTACAAAATCGCTTGTTGAAGACGACAACCTGAGCGATGTTTCTTCATTTGACTTGAAGACCTGCACACTCGCTGTTACAAATACTCAGGGCATGAAGAGAACCTTCAGTACAGGAGAGTAATTTTTTCCCGCCTTCCTAGTTGCAGGTGAGAATGCTGATGTTTGAATGCTTATATCTTTAAAATTAAGTATAATCATGTACTCATATTTTGGGAATTATTATTTAAAAACGAACTTAACCCGATCCTAAAGAAAAAAAGTTTCGCTCGGTTTGTCCTTTAAGGCGGAAGCCGGGGCTCAGTCTGTGAGCCACTCAGTTGTCTTTACCGAGACATTCGATCCTGAAAGAGACTGGGGAAAAAACATCTGTTGTGCTATAAACTATCACAACGGTAAAATAAAAAGAAGACATGAGAAAAGTTAATTTATCTGTTCTTCTGCCGAAAGACGAAAATTGTGGTTGTAAGCGATACGAAGAGAGAACTTCGTTCTGACAGCGAACTCAACAGTTTACGGTTGACATTTCGTAGCAGGATTTTACATTAATAACCAGTTTTAAATCAATGAAGAAAAGTAGCATAAAAGATGTGTCAGGCATTGATGCCAAAATAACAGCTGTGTGAAAATAGACACTGCTGCAAATCTAGGTTAATATTCGTAAAGATGTCGCACAAAAAATATTTTTTTCATAGGTACAAATCCTTGCAGAAACAGAAATATGCAGAGTAATGTCAAGCCAGCTGTCTTTTAATTTTACTGTGATGTGCTTGTTTAATCACACAAATATACATAAAGCAATAAATAGAAAATAAAACTTTTATTAAATTTTTTTAGGAAAAGCCATTTTACACACGCACGCACGCACGCATGCACAAAGAGGGGAAACAATTTTCCTAGACAAGAAAAGTCTGTCCGTATGTCATAGAAGTACACTGATATACATAAAGGTATTGTACAAACACGGAGATATAACTTAGCTAATTATTGCTGTTTAAACTATTTATTTAGTAAAAGCCGTTACAATTATTACATGAGGCTTGTGGTTGTGCTGATTAAGCATTAAGCAGGGTAAGTCACTACTCGCTTTCATCGTTTTCATTTTGTTTATGCTACCCACTACCCAAACTTATTACTTCGATTATTATTACAAGAACAGACAGCATTGAAATCGACTTCGTCAGACTCATAATTTCTCTTTCATTCAAATCTCTCTTTATTCATGTCAGTGAAGCTAAAATGATGTAGCTCATAGAAGATGCTCGAAGTGTCAGACTGCTACCCGTTTAAGGTAAGTCATGCGATACCCTCGTCCCCTTTTTCCGGTTTACGCACTGTACTGGATGTTCTCATACAGCTCATCGTTCAGCTCCTTGTAATCTTACGGGACCACCGTTACTTTGTGATGAGAATTGTTCAGCTCCATTATAAATGTATAATCTGACGGGACCCCCGTTGTACATGTGGTCCGTCATTGGCCATGATGTCGTTATGCGATACACGACTGTACTTTCATATAGCAAAATATGTGGTCACTTAAACAGATAAGTTACCAGTCTCGTGTAGGTCTGACAAAGGGAGCCGGCATGACACCTTGTCGAAGAAGGTACTTGTACGTTGCAGGACAATCGTGGATGGTGATTCTGCGGTGGTCAGAGGAAGAACTGGCTTACGAAGGCCGAAGACTGGACTGGTCGTCCTGTACAGGACCTGGTCACTATCGCCCTTACAGTGGTGAGCCATGTCATCTGCTGCATCTATCCATGTGCTCCTCCTAATCACAGGTACCAGTCAAAAGACAACCAACCGATTGATCGACTCAGCTGGAGGTCATAAGACAAATCCGCGAAGATCTCAGACAATAATTTATTTTTGTTGGATGATCACTCATGGCACTTTTTTTTCTTAATGCATAGCAGTCCTAACACTGTTAGTGTTCGCTCGAACAAGGGCAAAAACTGGTATTTTGCTATGGTGTGATATTTTCAGTGAAAGTAAGCGTCAACTAAAGAATACATTTTAGGTTTGGTTTTCTTATTCGTTTAAGTATCTGTCTATTTAATCACTGTGGTAATTTTTAACTCCCTAATAAACGATTAAATTAATGAAATAAAATATAATTAATCTCAACCAGCCTGGAACCTTTACTATTTTGAACAACTATTTTTTTATTTTGTATACTTTATATGCGTTCGTCTGGAAACTAGTCCAGTTGCTTTAAATGATATGTCTACAAATATGTCACATTCATGTACTTTAATATATAAATATATATAAAGTAAAAATACGTGATGCACAATTACATGCAGCCCTTTTTGGCGAAGAATGATCGGATGCAAGAAATGACTAAATCCTCTTCCTCGAAACTTTAAGCAGTCGGTCAAACGACTGTCTGCCACTTTTCGATAAGCTCAGGGCTTCTGCTAACGCAAAAAATTGCGTACTATACGCATTAAAAGTTCGGAGGACCTTTTCATTTTTTGTCATTGAGGTCCCCTTCAAATCTGGGCGAAGAACAGGTACAAAATTGGGTAAGTGTAGTGTCTGACATCGTAGCCCAATCTATTGTTGTCGTCTGCTACAAGGTGAGAGTAACTTCCCTTGCACTGAGTTTTTTTCCCTTACCGGAAAGAGTTCCATTAACTTATTTCCAAGATGTTGTTGACAGCGTGGTTAAAATCATCGTCTCAGAAACGGAAAGAAAGTGAGGGTGAAGACAAACAGCAAGATAATGAAGGTCGTGAATCCGCATCATCATGCCCTGTTCCATCTGGTACCTGTGATTTTTTTTTCACATTGTAAAGGGACCCCTTAGCTTAGAGTTAGCCTGGGACCCCTTAGAAATCTGAAGAAGGGGTCCCTGGGACCCCAAAGAATTTAGCCTTAGCAGAAGCCCTGCCCATAATGCCACATTATGTCATATCATTCAAACATCATGACAAACGCCAGGTGAAAACAGAAGAAAGAGATTATCAGAAGCAAGCAGTGAAAGCGACACCTACAAAAAAAGATTTGCTTGTCGTGTTTAAAAAATCTAAATACATACAATACCCATATGAACATCTGTAACAAAACGAGGCAATACTTTTATCGATTACAGCATAATAAACAACGAAAACGAATGCATGAAATGAGCGGACAGTACTTGAAACATTGTACAATTATTTCTATTAACTTTATTCAGTTTTATCGTATGTAGGCATAGGATATCCGGTCTTAATTCCTTTGTGGTTAACTGAACAAAATACAACTACGATCATGTCCCAGCAATTTGCCGACAGTCTGGTGAGGCAAATTCACCAGAATTGCTGAATATCTTGTGTTTCCTCAGATTCTGGGTAATCTTCATTCCCATTAGCATGATTATACTTTGCATCATCATCATCATCCTCATGTTTGCTACATCAATGTCTTCCCATACTTGTGCTACACGTGCCCCAAATATCCTGTGAATCTTCATTGCTTCTTGGTGCACGCAAGCTCGAGGTCAAGGTAGAGCGTAGGCTGCGTAGAACAGGTAGAAGTGACTCAAGTGAGTGGGGGACATAATACAGCCTTGGCCAGGAGCTCTATATACTCTATATATTCTATATACTAATAGCTGCATGGACAGTCAGGCAAAATGCTTATAAATTCTGCTGACAACCCGGGGTACCGCACGGTCAGCTAAGATGGTTACAAACTGTAGCTGACACACCAGGGTACCTGGCTTCCCCAATATAACTCTTACAACTGTGATTGTGTTGTCAACATTAAGTCTTCACTTCATTTGGGCCACTGGTGTTGTTGCAGTGTAGCGACAGCTCATGTTCGGCAAAGGGGCACGAGGTTTCGAGTGTAATGAAAGGTAGGAGGGTTTAAATACACGATAGCAACTGACTATCTGTTAACATCATTGCGGCAAGAGTACAGTTCATGGTGTCAAACAGCCTATCATGCAAAATACATGGGCATGGGGCCATGAAATTCATCCACAGCTTGCACCTGCTGTAATAACAACGTGTTCCAATATCTAATTAAGAATGTCGAAATTCTGCGAACTTGTAACTTTTATGACTCCAGGGTATCAGTCATTTTATATCTGCCTGATTTCACACCTCCACAGTAAGTATAATTATTGCAATAAACAATGAATACCAACAAAGCTGTATTCTAATTCACACCTTACATTATTATTATAATTGTTGTTAGTAGTGTCCTGAAGTGATGACATCGATCGCTTGCTGACTTCACTTGCATTTTCTTAAGTTTGTCTCTTTTTTTTTTTTTGCCTTTTTAATCTCTGTGCAGACACAGGCTGATATCTGCTGCAGACTGATGTCATGAACTATACAACTAACCTACATCTCAAAACTTGATACTGGCGAGATGTCTGTAAGATCAGTGAACTGTCTAGACGTGGTATTTACACGGCAAGGCAAATCATTTACTGGAAGCTGCCATCGACTTGTTCCAATCTTCCCACGCATCTGTTCATAAAGGTTTCAGCACCCGTCTGAACACGATGCTCTCTTTTCGTAAACGTTTAACCGTCTCTTCAAACACCATAGCATCAATCAGATGATACAAGACAACCTTTGTATAGAGACATGACACGACAATTAATGACTGCAGCGTGATGCAAATAACAACAGTTTCAACGACGACAATAAAGACAACAACAACAACAAAGAAAGAAAAAATGAAAATAGAAATAAAAAGAAAGTAAAAGTGGAAATTTGCTTAGGTAGCACACTGCCATTTATTTCCTTTGTTCCTCCTACTAAGACATTTTAAAAAATTCCAGCAGCACAACTTCTACATTAATACACTTTTATCCAGTTTCGCTGTTACACGACTTCGTTAAGAAATGCGTAGTGAGTTCCGATTGGTTTTTATTTTATTAGTACTAGCCAATTTCCAGCTTAACTGGTTAGCAAAAGCTTCAGTACATGCAATTGTTCAACGCGTATTGCCTTATTTTTCTCACCCATTTATTCTCGAATTAAAAACAAATTATTTTCTGTACAAAATAGTTGCCATTCAATTTATTCTATCAACATTCTTCTAGTTTGCACAAAGGAGCATTTGAAGTTATTTCTGCTCTTATCATTTACCAACAAAATAACGAAGTGTGCATGCATACTACGACTGATGTTAAGTCCATGCAAAGAGACCGATTTAGTAAGCATAAGAAAGATGGCCTCCTCGAAACCGGATAACAGTTTATTCATACTCAGCGCCAGTATCGTTTGACAGCTGACTAATCGACTCATTGACTACCTTCACAAATACCGTTTTACCATCACTTACTGCAGTGGCACCAGCAACAACAACAACAAGCCAACAGCGATGAGACGACCGCGGGACTATGGTATACCGTGGGGATGGAGTCAAGGTGGGACCGACAGCAGCATAGCAGAGGAAGGTATAAATACGTGGGTAGGGACATATGGGCCGCCAAGAGGGGAATTTTCTCAACTTTCTCTCTCTAGCTAGAGAATGCATTCTGCGGTTACAGAATGCATTCTATAAGTAGAGAATGAGTTCTGTAACTACAGAGTGCATTCTATTAGTAGAGAATGAGTTCTGTAACTACAGAGTGCATTCTGTAAGTAGAGAATGAGTTCTGTAACTACAGAGTGCATTCTGTAAGTAGAGAATGAGTTCTGTAACTACAGAGTGCATTCTATAAGTAGAGAATGAGTTCTGTAACTACAGAGTGCATTCTGTAAGTAGAGAATGAATTCTGTAACTACAGAGTGCATTCTATAAGTAGAGAATGAGTTCTGTAACTACAGAGTGCATTCTATAAGTAGAGAATGAGTTCTGTAACTACAGAGTGCATTCTGTAAGTAGAGAATGAATTCTGTAACTACAGAGTGCATTCTATAAGTAGAGAATGAGTTCTGTAACTACAGAGTGCATTCTATAAGTAGAGAATGAGTTCTGTAACTACAGAGTGCATTCTGTAAGTAGAGAATGAGTTCTGTAACTACAGAGTGCATTCTGTAAGTAGAGAATGAGTTCTGTAACTACAGAGTGCATTCTATAAGTAGAGAATGAGTTCTGTAACTACAGAGTGCATTCTATAAGTAGAGAATGAGTTCTGTAACTACAGAGTGCATTCTGTAAGTAGAGAATGAATTCTGTAACTACAGAGTGCATTCTATAAGTAGAGAATGAGTTCTGTAGCTACAGAGTGCATTCTATAAGTAGAGAATGAGTTCTGTAACTACAGAGTGCATTCTATAAGTAGAGAATGAGTTCTGTAACTACAGAGTGCATTCTATTAGTAGAGAATGAGTTCTGTAACTACAGAGTACATTCTATAAGTAGAGAAGGAGTTCTGTAACTACAGAGTGCATTCTATAAGTAGAGAAGGAGTTCTGTAACTACAGAGTGCATTCTATTAGTAGAGAATGAGTTCTGTAACTACAGAGTACATTCTATAAGTAGAGAAGGAGTTCTGTAACTACAGAGTGCATTCTATAAGTAGAGAATGAGTTCTGTAACTACAGAGTGCATTCTATAAGTAGAGAATGAGTTCTGTAACTACAGAGTGCACCCTATAAGTAGAGAATGAGTTCTGTAACTACAGAGTGCATTCTATAAGTAGAGAATGAGTTCTGTAACTACAGAGTGTATTCTATAAGTAGAGAATGAGTTCTGTAACTACAGAGTGTATTCTATAAGTAGAGAATGAGTTCTGTAACTACAGAGTGCATTCTCTAGCTAGAGAGAGAAAAACTCGGTAAAACCAAATTATTTCATTTATATTATACTTAGAAGTCGCTAGCCAATTAATTTTATATATACAGTTCCATTCTGTAGCTACAGAAAGCTTTCTGTACTTGGAGGAATCTCTCTGTAGTTAGAGAAAGCTTTCTCTAGTTAAAGAGATTTCTCTAGCGACTGGATGATGTCTGTACCATGAACGTTAATCTACTGGACTGCTGACGAAATGCCGAGACCAACGCTTAGCCTCTTGCGAAGTTCTGAACCGCTAGTCTCGGCTAGCGGGATTCAATCCAATTTCCGTTTCCGGAGACGCAGCACGACGATGGACGTAGATTCCATCGTCGTGCTGCGTCTCCGGAAACGAAAATCGGACTGAATCGTCTGGCCTATAGCATGAATGAGAGCCGCTCGCCACTCGTCTTGCTCTTTTGATATACCTGGTCGCGGAAGGCGAAAAAAACTTACACCAAAACATTTGTAACCTGCACAGTGGCATCCTTCCATGCTGCAGGAGTTACCACTTCCTGGCTGTTTATATTCCTTTACTGCTGCCATTGTTGTCGTCGTTCGCTACCGGAAGCTGCTTTTTTCCGAGCCTCGTTCTCGCGGCTCTCTGACTTAATTGAAAAAAATCGTCTGCTAGCAGTCCAGTAGATCAACGTTCATGGTCTGTACCGAACGAGGCTGGTTCATTTGCATATGGGACAAGAAGGTCAAAGATCAACCAATCAGAGGCCTCGAAACGTGACCTCACGTTCTTGATGTGTATTTGCTGAGTGGAGTTCGTCTGCTATGATGTCATAGAGCAATCGCAAAAAAACTATTTTTTTAAATCTCAACCATCTCTGGATGAAAAAGTTTTTTTTACGCATTCTCTAGCTAGAGAGAGAAAGTAGAGAAAATTCCACTCTTGGCGCCCCATACTTGGCGCCCCATAGGACAGCGTCCCCGAGACGAGATTTGAGTCTGAAAGCCAATCCTCAATGAACGTGGGTGAGGAGTTGTTACCAATCCACGGTGACAGGCGCTACATCCTTGCGCCACGGGATCGCCGTACCAGAGGGCAGGCGACAAAGCCGACAATATGAGCACAGAATGACCACTTAGAACACGATGACCCGCACCGAATGGCACTACCCTTACAGTTCATGATAACCTCAAGCAAGGGACACAATCTCCGGCGATAACGGACGATTGCTCAGCTGCCCCTTTCACTTGCTCTTTCGTTAAATGATGGAGCGGTGAGGTCAGCAAGATTCGTCCTTGTCTCACACGATCAATGCCTAATTGAAATAAATAAAAATGCCGAACAGAAAAGTCCTTACCTATGCAGCCCTAGAAAAAATCCTGATCATATTCGTTGGGAAAGTACGATATCTATATAGAACAGTAGAAGATTAAATAACTTCTTGAAGAATACGTACGCACGCGCGCGGGCGCAATCACACGCACGCCCGCGCTCCCTTTCTCTCAATCACTCACACACCCACACTCCTCGTAAACAAGCATGGACAAAAGTGAAATATATGAAACGGCCATACTAAGAAAGCTCATAGGATACCTGGGATGTTAATTTTCACGGGAGAACAAAATCGCTAGTATTTAACACGACCTCCAGTCAAAAAGTGGCTCACGAACAAACTGAATTTGCGCGAATGAAAGATATAACCAGCCAGGTCAGGAGTTAATAGGACTGGAAAAAATCTATGTCTAATTCAGCCGAGTGTAATTTGATCTGCTCGCGACATGGTAACCTTTCCAAATGCGAGAAAAACGTTTAAAAAAAAAAGCTCAGGAATAGCAAACCATCATTACATACAAAAAAGATAAAATAAATGTTTACTCGTTTGATGATGGAGACTAAAAAAACCATAGCAAAGATATACAGAAAGCTGAAATCCAAAATGCACTTTTGCACACGCCAAATCCGCCTTGTTAAGGCCGCTATTAACCAACCGTCGTGCTTTAAGTCCTATTCCATCAGAAAATGTATTGGCAAGCAAGTCTGGACTTGGCTCAAGGTATTGACCAACGTTCCTATGTCCGCAATGTTTTAATGTTAATCACAAAACCATTCACAGCAACCTTTGCCAAACTTGGTCAAACATTTGACGACGTTTGTCTGGTTGAGAAAAAATTAATTATGTAAAAGCTTCGTTAACATTGGCCAAACCTTCGTCCATGTTTGTCCGGTTAAAAATGGCATTCATTCATTCATTCACGCACGCACGCACGTACGCACGCACGGGGAGGACAGAGACAGCATGATAAGTGTGAGAGAGAGAGAGAGAGAGCAGCCCAGACTTACATTTAGCATGTAAAAATGATGATTGATAGTAACAATAACAATGATGTGTGCATTGCAGATCTATCATTTGTATGTCAAAGAATGTCACATGAACTGTGTCGTCCAAATTATTCCCGACGAAGATTTTTGCAGAGAAATCATGAGAGGGAGTGGAGGTAGATAGAAACGCGTGTTTGAAATAATAATAACAATAATAATAATAATAATAATAATAATAATAATAATAATAACATTTATAGAGCGCGTATCCAACAATTTGCTATAAGCTCTGTACAGAAATGATACCCAGCCGTAAACTAAATCACTAACAACCATGCAGCCATTTCCCCATATAACAGTCACCTCTCATCTCTGCAACAGAAATACCCGTTCATACATGAAGTAAATACACACAAACACGTTCGGCATGTTCATGGTCAGGAAATAATATTTATAACGATAGTTTCGATTTAATTCATCTAAGTTCTTTGTATGCATACATTTTAACTGCTACGTGCATTTACTGTGCGGTGACAAAGGCCCATAAAACAAGTCCAGATGTACTTTCTGTGGTATATAAAAAGGTGAGTCGGCCCGGCCAGCATCTCTGAGTTTTCATAATAAACTACGAGAGCTCATAGCAGTCAGTCAAGGGAAAATCGTTTTCATTGCTGCTTCGAGCTGAAACGTGGGTTGCATAAGAATGCACATATTCTTCTCACACATAAAATTCCTAATTTTGAGAGAGCGAACTAGCCATAGGGACACGTTTATTTAAGAGGGGTGGGGGAAGCGACACACAAACCACCATGTAGCCCACCCCAGACGGCGACCGAAGTCGACGAAAACTGAGAAGACAAAGAGGATAGCCCCTTCTCAGCACGCAGCTTATAACAGAATGTTATTGACGCAGGCCACTTGTCGATATTTGCTGTATCGAGGTGGGGGAACGATTTATGATTTAACAGGATGGCTCAACAGGATGCGTGTAACCCTAAAAGTATTTCCTCCGCCCTTCCCTGGGCCCAGCAGCATCTCCTCCATCGCTCGTCAGCAACGTTTGGCGTGATCGTCACGAAAACTGAATTCTGGCTGCACTCGAGTGACAGTAATAAAAGGTCACGATGAGCCGCTCAACCCACGAGTTCTTGGCATGAGACCAACAAATACATACGAAACTAGGTAGTTGTCCCCAGCAGATAGGTGTAGATTACCTACTTTTCATGTCGATGATTTTTTTTTTTTTTTTGTATTGTGCCCTGGATTCCTTTAGTCCTGTAAGTATGTAAATACAAATGTCGGGCAGCCTCAGTTGCAGACCATTCTTAATTGTTCCTCCCTAGTACTACTCCATTTGGGTAACCTTGAACCTCTTCTCTGGGCGTTGGATTGGAACGGAGCCACGTGCAAGTAGCGGAAATTGCGTGGGTAGGGTTGAACATGTTCTGGGTGGTTTGACGTTTGATGGGGAGAGAAATAAGTTGTCCAGGTTGGAAATATCGTGATCACATATAGAGGCGCTCAGTAGTGTAGGGGTTAAGACAATCGCTTGTCACCACTGCAGTGAGAGGCCCCTGGTTCCGTTCTCGTCTCTGGACACTGTATCTGTATGTGACACCTATTCGCATGGCTGGCCGTCAGAGGGTTTTCTCCAGGTACTCCGGTTTCCTTCGAAACATGTTCTTCGTTTACCTTTTTTTCAAGCAGATTTGTTACAAGAAAACAAGAGGAAATGGATAACGAAGATTACACTTTTGTTTTTAGTTTTTGGTAAACTGTGTTTCCCTATTTACGCATAGTTGTTTTTATGAGACCATATTCGAGACAATCATTTGTATGATTTGTATGTCACTCATACCACTCAAGGCTCCTTTCTCTCTGAACACTGAACAAAATCCTTCTTAACACACGGAAAGCACAAGAGAAGAGGAAGGAAACACCCAGAAAAAGAGAGAGAGAGAGCGAGAACAATTTTTAAAGAAATAAAGATCGTTCCAATCTTTGATGGCAGAAGCTGTTTACACCAGTCGTTTACGCACGGCTTTCATAATAAATAACATCTGTGAACCTCATTACTTATGATAGCTATCTGATATTATCCAGATCGACCAGATGGTATATGATTACATACTTAGCAATACTATTTTATAGTTTAACAAAGGGTTTGAATGATTTTTTTTCATCGGAATGTGTTTGAACACACCGCACTGTCGTTTGAACAACGCATCACTTTCCCGTCATAAGGAGGGCTGTCTGCAAAATTTAATGAATGCGTTTAGAACTGTGAAATTAGATTTTAAACTTCTCTCACTTCTATTTTAGGTCGTTGGGAGTGGGAGGGGGAATAGGTTTTACGCCGAGCCAGCAACTAAGGCAGCCATAAACAGATGCCACACGAACAGCGTGCCCGAGACGAGAACTGAACCCAGGACAGTCAAACTTTACTGTATTGGTGAGAAGCGCTAACCGCTGCGCTACCGGACCTCCAGGAAAGAGAGACGCCAATAGACAGATGAGTAGATAGCACGACTAGCTGCGCTTAGAATACGCACAGGTAGGACAATGCAGATTTGCTGGTGAAATAAATGCAGCTAATATCTGAATGCACACCCATACAGGCACACCTCTCCCTTTGTCATAATACTTATTCTCTTACCTTTAATAATGTCTCCACAAAAAAATGAATCCTCTTTGGCTGACCAGCTAATCAGACACCACCTGGCCAATACCGGAAGTGGACTCGCGGGATTTTTTTTTCTTTCTTTCTTCAAAAACAGGTGGCGTGTGTTCAAAGCCCGAGTTCATTCCTATACATGACTTGTCCATGAGCGAGTTGGCTTCACGAGTCACTGGGCCGTGCAATGAAAGATTCGTTCTCGCAGTTTGCACGGCCCGCCCACCTGAAATTTGAGACGCTAATCGTGCGAAGCGACGGGCAGCGGGAACTGACTGCATGGGTGCAAGGCAGTTTCACCTATACACCTCAACATTCACACACTTTCAGTCAGCTTTGCGGTACCAATTGTCCCTGCTCTCCCACCTCCCTGCAATGGTCTACCCTATTGGATCAGCGAGTGGGCTCTACATTCCCTCCCACCCCACCCCGAAGTCACTGTCAGTTAATATTATTGCTAACGGTCTTCTGCAGATAAAAATGATCGACAAAGACTAAGCCAATAGTTGCTGTTAATGTACGAATATGTTGTGATAAAAAAGGGGAGTGTTATGAAAACATGACACTTGCTAATGATCAATATTAAAGAACTGAAATCTCTTTTAATAAGCATTTTATTTGCACCAAAAATAATTTAAAAAGGGCAAAAGATTTTTATTAACGGAAAATGCCCTCCGTACGACGCTAGGGGGTAGGGGGCTGATGGCCATACTTGATCATCCACCCATCCTTACTTACCATTGCGTACAATACTAGCCACCCTCCCCCGTATCAGAGGTCCCATTACCTATGGTTTGAGACATGGCTTGGGCTTGGCACATCACTTCTGTAAGCAGCAGGGGTTCTTTCAATCTTGGTCAACACATTTTACTCGTCCCCAAACCCCTCGGTCTGTGGTCTGCGGCGAGAGAGGAAGGGGAAGTGCGAAGGAGGTTTATAATTGTTATCTCAGTGGCATCGTCTGGGAAAAACCTAAACGTTCATATTGGTGTCCTGTCCATCGCCCACGCCTTCAGTTGTTAAAATGTGCCTATGAGTCGATGAAAAGAAATCTCTGTGTGTGCGTGCGTGCGTGCCTGTGTGCGTGCGTAGGTGTGATCTTGTCTGCGGGCGCATGGGTGTATCCCATCATAAGGGAGGTTTATAGGGGGCAGTTCCCGAGAATCACCTCCGTCGTCTATTAAAAAAAGTACACTTGTAAATACAGACTACAAGCCCCTTGTCTTTCCCACTAAAACTAACCTTATAAATTCGTCTTTAATAACACCCTAGGCCTACAGCGTGTAACCTTCTCTGCCTTCCACCTGGTGCTTAATACGCCTGTGCACAAAGATCAAAGGTCACTATACTTTCTTCCTATTTCTAAAACTGCTATGTCCATGATGCTGCTCAACGTCCAGAAAATAAAGGACTGTAAATTAAAAAAATCAGTACCCCAGTCTTACCATGCTGCTATCTTTTCTGTCAAAGCTATAAATTCAGGGATGAGATCACTTTTCACATTAGTATTCACTCTGAGTATACCCCCCCTCCAAACACACACACACACACACACACACACACACACACACACACACACACACACACACACACCAAAAAACCCGCTGGGGTGATATCATTTTCATTAGGTGGCACTGTATGTCTTTCCCACGATATTTCTTTACTGACGTTTTTCGTGATATTTTGATATTTTGCACATGACATTGAAGTAATTCAGCTAGTCATGTGGTCAACCTGAAGAAACTCTTCGGTATGCGCACAATTGAGTTCCCAGGGACACTTAAAGTGGAAAGAAGAAATATTAACAATATTGTCAAAGATTTTAACAACAGTATTATCAAGGCAGGTAAACACATTATTCCACGAGGTGTGAGAAAGAATTACTCACCATACTGGACAAGTGAACTACAAACGGCACACGATGAGCTCAGCAAAGTGAGAGATGAGGCTGAGACCAACCCTAGCCAAGTTACATCAAGCTGCAGGAAAAGAAAACAAATGTTCTGAGAACTAAACTGGATCTGAAAAGAGGAAGCTGGAGAGAAAAGATCGCAAGCCATGACGAAGGATACCACCAGGTTATTTAAGGTAACTAGAGTGTTAAACGACGAAGAAGCCAAGGAACAGAAGGTCACACCCGAAGAAGAAGGAAAGATTCTGACTGGAATCGTTGATAAAGAGTATGAACAGGGTTGGTGAAAGAACTCCTCCCTGTAGAACGCCTTTCCGCAGACTTTGTACCACAGCTACCCAAAGGAACCCATGCTGCCCTTTACGCAGATGACCTGGGTCTCTGATGCTCGGAGGAATATTCCTCAACGACAACATACAGGATGCAGCTTCATCATCATTCCTTGTTACCCCTCGAGGAGCATAGTGCCGCAACAACAGGATGCAGCTTGCTCTGAACAAAATCGCAGCCTAGGCAGACTACTGCATGGTATTTCAGTCAACAGAAAGAAGACAACAGCAACCCTAGTTTCACTTTCTACCAATGCACAAGCTGGGAAAATAATGCTTAGAGACACATCACTAAAACATGAAGATCAACAGACGTACCTGGGTGTGACTTTTGACAAAAGACTAAAGACTGACATAGAAGCAGCATATTGCCAGCGCTGAAGACAAGGCCAGAAAATCACAAGAAAGCTGGCCACGACTGGGGGGGGGGAATCCTGAAAACTGTGTATCAAAGAACAGTAAGAACACACCATGAATACGGGCCAAGTGCTTGGAAGATAACAGCCGAGACCCATCAACAGACCCTGGACAAAGTTGAAAGAATAATTAATAGAGCCACAAAAGTAACACCAGTAGGAAAAAATGGAGCGGATAACTGCAATCCCTCCCCATAGCAAGAGAAGAGAGTGTAAGGCACTTGTACAAGCCACCACTGAAGGCAATGAGCAAGCTGTCAGAATGGCCTGTGTTCTGCCTGTATCAGACACCAGTGAGTGGCATCATCTCACCAACATTCTGGCGAAGACTGCTGTGACGAGCAAGTGAACAGAGAGGGTTTGGAGAGAGACACTGTTTGTGGGTTTAATTGAGCCGCTCAAAACCTTTCTAACATTATAGCTGCAGTACAGTGTGATCACGGACTTGTATTACTGGACTGCTTGCAGACGATTTTTTCAGTGAAGTCATAGAACGAGGCTGGTTACGAAATAGCTTCCGGTTTAGTGACGTTTCAGTTTAACTACTAGAACGAGGCTTAAGACGATACAGCTTCCGGTTTATTCACATTCATTGTTAAGGCTCGCCGAGACTACCCGGTGAGAACTTCGCAAGAGGCTCAGCGTTGGTCTCGGCAGACAGACAGCAATCCACCCTATACACGTCCGTGGTGTGATAACATAGTCCATAGCCCTGCAAACGGTAAAGCTGGAGGACCAGGGTTATCGACTCTTTGCTGCGACCCCGCCACGCCACAAGTCAAGTGCGTCCTTTCACGAACACTGACCTCCCATGTCTTCTTTTCACAGTGATCTTTTCCTTTTCCTTCTTCTTTGTATGGTACGGTGCGTGACGGTCTTGCACTCGATCGTACGCACTTGTGACTCATGCATTCGCTCACCCCATGCTCACATATTCTCGGGCCTGCTCACATCCTTTTGTGGCTTCAAATGCGAAATTGGTGGAATTGGTGTTTTACGCCGAGCCAACTAAAGACTTTTAAGACTGTGTCACGGCAAGGCAGCCAGCCCTGTAAACAGATGCCACATGCAGAGAAAGAACAGCGTGCGCGAGACGAGAGCTGAGCCCAGGACAGACAGCCCTTATTGTATTGGTGACAGGTGCTAACCGTTGCGCCACCGGACAGCTTACCGTGACGATAAGGCACTCGAAGATCGAAGTTTCTAAATGTTCCTTGATAAAAGCGAAGTGTATAGAGGGCCGCTTAGACCAGGATGTGGCGGGTGTAGAGGTGTGCTCCCCCCGGACCCATTGTCGCAAGATCGCACAGGCGAGTTGGAAGATAAGTGTGGGGCTATATCAGCCTATATGCGAGACGAATTAATACAGAAGCCCTTTATCGCTGTGCTTCGCGATCCTTTTAGTGCTTCTGAAAGAACAGCTAGGGAAGTCTCTCTTTCTCTCTCAAGAGTGTTTACAATTAAGTTTAAGGTATGTGCTGTCGAAGATTTATAGGAGTGTTGACAGCAACTGTAGAACTGAACGAGTGCATTTAATTTTAAATAAGCCACAACACAAGTTAGCCTTCGATTATTAAAATTGACATTCGTGTCCACTCAGAAATTCGGGATATAAAATGAGCGTTTGCGTATAATCGCGTCTTAAAAACAGATCTTAAGCTGTTCAAATACAAACTTGTATTACACGTCGATCTGTGGTTCACGTAGGCCGCCATCCTGTGCAACGTCACCAAACCGTTGGGCAAATTGACTTTCAGTCTCCTCAGCACTGACATATTCTTGATGCAGAGCTCGAACCAGAGCACAGTTGAGTGATTTGGATAATGCTGCCGTGACATGGTATATAATGTTATGAACAGTAACATACGGAGTTTCAGCGTAGCTACTGCATGCTTTGATATAGGAATCATGGCAGTCAGGCCATGTGTGTACAAATTATTAGAATCCACTACAAAATTGAAAAATAATAATAATAATAATAATACAGTAGTGAATTCATATACCAACATATCCCTATGGGTAGGCACAATTCATTCGAAAAATTCATGTTGCAAATGCTCCTTTCCACTCAACATGTTCAGTTGTGGACCTGATCGATCTAATAGGTAGAAGCATTTTTTGTGTGTTGCTACTCATTGGGTTGCCTGCAGACTGCCTATAGTTGAAAAAAAACCCAAAAAAAAAACAAAAAACAAAAATGAGTTTGCAAGCCGTCGAAAGAGGAGTGCAAATCCAGCGATAAAGTCGTTTTAAGATGTTAAACCACGGACCAGTTCGTGGTTAAACTGTTTTTCCTCTTTCATGAGGTACAAAACCAAACGCTTTAATTTTAGTGAAAAAAAATAGTCGAAACACTCCGATAATCTTCAGCAAAACATAGAAGATAGATATGTCTACTGCATGTATGCAAGAGCACCAAAATCATTTCAACAATAGTCAAAAATGTCAAATGCGGTAGTGCAACGTTTTTTCACACTTCAAGATGTGCAAGAGTTACAGATCTATAGGTCGTAGTTCAGATCGACAAAGTCATTATCTGTGATGAAAGCAGATGAAGATATAACAGGAAATAGTTCTGGTCCGGAGATCAAATCATTGTAGATTAATTAAATGTACTTCGCGTTGACTTGCGTTGAGATTGAACTGGCAATAAACTTTGTACAGATCCTCGCACACTTTTTCAAAGGATGCGAAATCAAGTTTATTCTGTTGACATTTTTCCTGTAAACTATTCTGTTCCGTAGATTGCAAGCTTTCACGGCGTTAAACACCAACAATTAGATTATTTCAAGCTTTCCGTAGCCCTCGCAGACTGCAAGCTATAAATCAAGGAGAGATCAAGAGAGAGGGAGTGGGGAGACTAACTTAGATGGCAACTTTAAAAAAGTGTGTAGATACTATCAAATTAATGTCAGAATGATTTATCTGACAATATTTAATTCGCCTGAAAATCTAGAGGAAGCTCTATAAACACTACAAAGAAGGAAAAACGAAAAAGATACTGTAACAGAAAATGTTCCAAACGCCAACTCGAAGACTAGGCGAAAAAAATTCATCCAGTAAGTGGTATTAGACAAATGAAATCTATGATCTCAAAACTACTTAACACCTTCATGAACACTGACTCACATCATAGAAATGACACAAGAATAGATCTGTGTTGCTGACACAGACTTACACAGAAATCATAGAAGTCTGTGGTTGCTGAGCTTTGTCCCACCGGACAGTTTAACGACGAACTGTATAGGAATTATTCCAATAAAAGACTTGTTCCCAAAGCGAGAAATAGGTAGCTTTACATCATTTCGTCAGAATCATGGCATCCATGTGCTGGAGAGTCTGCTTGATCGCAAGAAATCAAGGTCGTTCTCAGGTCGGCAATTTCGTTTACTTAGATCTGATTCATGTGTGTGGACTAAAAGAATTGAAAACCAGTTAACTTTTCTATTTTGCTGTAAAAGTTAAACACTGTGTGTATTATATACGCATAGTGTTCTTGGGGAATGAGTAGTTCATTAGTTACGTTGGTTTCGGCGAATATAATATTAAATATTACATTAATATTAAAGTCAGTCAGGTGCGCCAGTTATGTAATGGCCTGTTTTAAATGCGAGATTAAAAAAGTGAAGTTTAACAAAGGTTTTAATTGAGAATTTGCGTAGAGCGTGTAGTTGTATGCAGTACAAGTTGTAAAATAATTAGGCCCCCTATAAAAATGTTCTTTTGGTTACATTATATGTATGCATCATTTTGTTTTTTGCTTTTATTTTATGTTCTGCATTTGCAACGAATGCATTACATGAGTATTTTATATATCTTTTTACTTATGCGGCATTAGAAATTTTGCTGTCATGTAAATATGAGTTAGGAACCATTACTATGTTATTGTTATTTCAAAGGTGCGTGAGTGTGCGCGCCCACACATACTGATGTGCAAGTGGGTCTCAGGATTTTTGCGCACTGTTTGATACCAGCAGACTTTCACCACATATGTATGCATGTGTGTGTCTAATATAACTGAGGACTGAGCTTGTATGTCATTGATTTATTTCAGATTCATCGATTGTTCAGCTACAGATCTGTGTCTTCATATAAACACCCATTCTGCCCATCATGTCAGTCTCGGTACTTTTTGAACGGCCACCTGGACTTCCGAATAGCACAGGTTATATATTTAATTTCCTGTGTGAAATTTTACAATGGAATCACATTTGTTTCTTTTCGCTATGTGTAAATTTCTACAAGGGGAAAGCATTTTATAAAGTCCATTATTATTATTGTTAAGTATTTTGGTAAGTGGCTAGTCAAGATTGTACTAATTATGCAATAAATGATAATACCAAGAGTAAAAAGTTGAACAGGTTGGTTGGAAGACAGGAAAACATTTAAGCAATGGTGTACCTTGTCTGCAGGTGCGTTGTATGTCAGGTGGCCAAAGAAATTTTTTCCAGCAAGTTATAGACAATATAAAACAAGAACTCAACAAAAATAAAGAGATGAAGGTAAGAAAGATATTAAGGTTCATAACACTGTTTTGGAGGTATCTTTTTTATCTATCTCTCTTCCTTTAAACACATGTATATTTTTTTTTCCTGTATATTTTCATTTTGTTGTGTGTCATTGCATTGATGCTTCTGTAAATTTGTATTTTTTCCTTTTATTGCAATAATGGGTTTATATAACTCCCTCTACAGAATTTCTGGACTTGCACTAGCATGGTTCAACTCCTATGTCACTGATAGGACCCAGACTATGTTTGTCATCATCATCATCGTTCCTTGTTACTCCTCAAGGAGCATAGGGCCGCAACAACACCTCGCCAGCGGACCCGGTTTTGGGCAGCCCCCCTCAGTTGGGCCCATGTGGTTCCGCCATCTTTTGCCTCGCTCTCTACTGATCTTTTCCAAGTCTGTTTTGGCCTCCCAACTCTCCCCTTCCCCTGAGGGTTTCAGTCAAGTGCCTGCCTGGCAATGGCGTCAGCTGGTTTGCGCAGTGTGTCCTAGCCAGCTCCACTTGCGCTTTTTGATGTCTTGACTAGTGGCATTCCGGTTAGTTCTTTCCCACAGGCTGCTATTGGAGATCTTTTCAGGCCATCTTATTCCCAAAATATGGCGAAGGCATCAGTTGGTAAAGGTCTGGAGCTTGTTGTTGATGGTATTTGTCACTCTCCAGGTTTCGGAGCCATACGGTATGACTGCCAGACTATGTTCGTTGATTGTCAAATATCTCGGCCTTCTCCACTTTCCCCCGGGGTCCCCGAAGGCTCAGTTTTAGGCCTAGTTTTGGTTCATTTTGTACACAAAACCACTTTCATCATGCATCCAGTATCATGTTTCTCATCAGTCATATGCTGAAGACACGCAGGTGTACTGCTCCACTCCACTGAGTCGCAATCTGGTTCTAGCACTATAGAAACCTGTATTAGCGACATCAAGGAGTGGATGACAAGCTTAAACTAAACGATGATTAAACGGAAGCCTTCCTATGCTTTAGAAGAAGAAATCAACCTTCGCTCGTTGGTGTGCCCAATCACAGGTGGGCGAAACCATCATCACCTTTACGCCATCGGTCAGGAATCTGGGATTCATTGTCACTGCAGACATGACCCTTGATAAACAAGTTACAGCTGTCTGTCAGTCTGCCTATTATGAGTTACATAAGATCAGAGCCATCTGTCACTTTCTCTCCACACTCTTGTCTGTGCATTTGTTCTTTCTAGGTTTGATTACTGCAACTCCTTGCTTTCAGGCTGCCCCTCATACATTATCCATAAACTCCAGAAAGTAGAGAACTCTGCTACAATTCTGGTGCTTAGAGCTAGGAAATGGGACCATGTCACTCCTTCATTTTCTGCACTGGCTACCCATCTGCTTTCGCATTCGGTACAAACTGTCTGTGCTGTTTTAATTTCTCTGCGGGCTCCTGCCCTGACTATTTTTCTGAACTTCTCTTCCCATGTGTCAGCCAGACAACTATGCTCTTCGTCTGATGGCCGTATCCTACCTATTCCTGTCACCAGAACAACAGCATATGGTCACAGGATTTTTAGCTACTGTGCTGCAAAACAATGGAACTCTCTCCCTTTCCATATCCACCACCTACCAGCATTTGAAAATGTATCTCTTCCTTAACCCTTTTGGTTCGAAAAGCCATGATCGTGGCCTTGCCAGGTAGCACGGGCAGAGCCATTTTCATTACCTTTTATTGCAAAATTCAAGTTTTCTCTTTTCCAAAAATGTCTAGGTTTCTTGGTCTAATGATTATCTCAGAGCAGTAATAATAAAAACAAACTTCACCCACTGTCGTCTTCGCAGTCTTCAGTTATAAGCCAGTCATTGTAATGTTCATTTTTATCTTGAACCAAGAGGATTAAGCATTACTCCTCATACAGTCCACATAATGCTAGTCCTTTTTTCCTGCTTATTGCTACCTTCCTACTTGTCTTCCTCTGCAGAATCACGATATTTTCAGCTTTTGTTACTTGGTTTCTCTTCTTGTTTTCTATACTTGTCTTTTATTCATTGTCCGTACTGTTATTTATTCTTCATTCACTCAGAGGCTGCCCATGTCTCATTCTTATTTTAAGCACTAAGAGCATGCTTCTTACGCATATGAGTATGTGCACTACAAATTTTTCATTTATTATTATTATTAAATTTTTGTGCATTTCAGATATTTTTCTGTGCATTGATTCTAATCTGGGTTGTATTTGCCTGGTAAGGTTGGCAGTCCACAGAAATGCTAGTAGTTTTTTGTGCTTGTGTTCTGAATAGTGGTGGTAGCCTGTTTTTTTTACATCTGCTCTTAGAGATGTTGGAACCATCATCATCATTTAATTTAGGTGCAAACTCTGTTTGCAGGAAAGCTTGAAAAAGTTTAGAGAGGAGAGGCAAAAACTTGAAGAATCAGAGGCACTGAAAAAAGCTCGTCAGAAATTTGTAAGTGCTTACGCTTTTCTTGCAGATTGTCTTTTCCTTCATCACTCTCATAGTTTTAAAAATATTTATACATCAATTCCCTTTCTAACCTAATATCTCCACCTTGCATGTGTTTGAACACTGTATGCAGGGTCCGTACGGGTCAGGAAAAATCAGTACATTTTGAAAAAAATGTCCTGTTCTAGGAAAAGTCACTGTTTGAAGAAATTCATTTAAAGTCAAAAAAGGTCATGGAAAAGTAAAAAGTATTTGCTAAAAATTGATTAAGCTAAATTTTTGAAACATAGTTTGTTTTTGTTTTTTAATATTGAATGTGCTTGTTTGTTTTTCTGTATGAGCTGGATATTGACCCATGGCTGCAGATTAACTTCCCCTGCTATTTTACTGTCACCATTTGTACTGACATTGTCACCCTCTTACTATGTCGACAAAACAGACTTACTTAATAAGCTGTGGCTTACCAATGAAAAATATAAAGCTTTCTGATTGTGGCTTCAAGAAGTGAAGAACGACAAAGCCAAATATGAATGTGATCATTGCAGTAAGGAAGAGAAACTTTCGAATATGGGTATAGATCCGCGGTTCTCAACCTGGGGGGCGCGCCCCCCAAGGGGGGGCACAAGCTGCTGAAAAGGGGGCCGCAAAGGCGGTCGTTTTCTCATATATCATATAGGTATTAGTGGCTAAGGGGGGCGCGCGGACGTACCTTTATTCGTCTGGGGGGGCGTCACAAGTAAAAGGTTGAGAAACGCTGGTATAGATGCTGTGCACAGTCAAACTAAAAGCGGCATACACAAAAGTCTAGATTTGTTTCCAATTCTACTATTTTGTGTGGTATTCCATAGTGATGTTAAGGAGTGCATTTGAATAATTTTGTATTTGTGACAAATAGAAATATGTATTGATTGCTCCTTAAAGTTTAAAAATATGTTTGTATCAGTCTGTGGACTGGATGAAGGAAGTTTATCTTAGAAAAAGTCAGCAACAAAAAGCAGGGGAAAGTTGGTATTTTGTTTTTATCATAGTAGTACGAACCATGCTATATGGTATAACATTTTGATTAGGGAGCAAATGTTGATTTCAGAACTGCATAAGAGGATTTTTAAATTATGGTTTTTTATTTGTAGGAGAACATTGAAGCTGAATCTGCCTCCTTAAAAAAGGCTCTTGGGGGGATCAAAGAAAAGGTGTCAGAGGTAAGAAAATCGTTTTCCTTTTCATTTCATTTTTAATTTAAGATTATCAGCAGCTAGCATAATAAATCCATCGTGTCAAAGCATCTTGTAAGTTAAAATGCTACTAAGTTCATGACTGTATACAAAATTTGGTACACAAATAAAAATTTCTTCATAAATCCCTAGATGTTATGCATATTGAATGTGAAGGGGGGAAAAAAACCTTTCCCCTAGAAATATATTTTACCAAATGCTTTAATGTTGCTGATAAGCAAGGCTTTGGTGATATTATATTGATGTGCAATCACTTTCTTTGTTGACATTAGACTGTGGAGGAACTTCAGAAGACAGAAGTCATAAAAAAGGGTCTTGAGATAACAGAGGAGCTTGGCAAGACAGCTGGCAGGGCAGCAGAAACTTTATCAAAGTCTGGCCAACAAATCACACAAACTTCTGCTTACAAGTCTGTTTCACAGGTGATCTAATCCCTGATAACATGTAAAGTTGTGCTCAGACCACAAAGAAAATTGCAGCTTGAATTGAGATTATCACATTCGCCACACGAAGGAGTCAACATATATGCATGCGATAGATATGGCAGGCAAAAGCTAATCGTAGATCAGGCATTCCAAAGTTCACTTTTACTGTGCAAGAAAACAGGTGCCTTCATGTTTATGGGAGAAAAAAACTAATAGCAGTTCTGTTTTTTTATTTCTTGAAACAACAGGGTGTGAAAGCAGTGAAAGAAGAATTTGATGATGTGACACTGTCGAAGGCCAGAGTGTACCGAGCGCCAGGTATTTAATGGTGCCCATATATATATATATATACATATAAAAAACATGTAAATGTAAACCATGTGAAAGCTGTGACCATAGAGAAATAAGATGACATTACCCATTTTTTTCTGGCGTCAAGTTGAACCATGTCTCTTATACCCACCTTTCACAGACAAGCTACAGGTCTGTTTTACTGCTTTTGAGTTACTGACATATTACACACACTTAATGATTACAGGTACTTTGTTGCTTGTACATTGTTGACAAATCAGCATGTCGAATTGCCCACCTAGTGATAACAGGTACTTTGTTGTTTGTACCATGGTGCTGCTACCTGTGTTCTTTGCCTAAACTGATAATAGTGAACGCATGACCCTCATAATACGCATCACATGTTGTCCACCATAAAACATATTGCTTGTGCACATACAATAATCATAGACATTCAGGAAAATAGTGCAGTTAGAAACAGTAGGGAAATTCATATGTTGCTTCTTACGGCTGTTTTTCAGTCTTTTTCTTCAGGTTCCATCATTATCCCAGTCTTTTCTAATAAATGTAATAAGTATTTAAGTCATGTCTACAGATAATGTATTTCTTTAGTGAATTATCTCTGGGATTAAATTCTGTTGTATATTTTTTTCATGCATGTGTATATTCAAGTGTTGTTCTTCAGTTTTTAGTTATTTTTCTTTTACCATTTCTTTGTTTTGCCATTCTTTGTAATGCTTTGGAGCAAGGGCTTGTTTAAATTATAATTCTTGTTGATAAAAAAATATTAATGTTTTGTACTAACCAAGAGATACAAGTGTAGAATTTCTCTTTTGCAAATAATCTTTAATGCTTTGCTACAAAGTAACTTTTTTGTTGCCTTCTTATTTTTTTGCAGAAAAACTAAAGAAGAGAAAAGAGCTGTCCAGAATAGTACGAGAAGACCGACACCTGGAAGAAAACAAGTGAGCCTGTCATTATTCTCATTCAGCAATATACTCAAAATACTGTTAAATTTTTAAACAACTTTTAATATTAATTATGCACTCAGTAACATATGGATTAGTAACAAGACTGTTTGTACCAAAAGGATGATTAATACCCTCCAAACTCCAGAATAAAAAATGATAGACCAGAAGACGACATTTTCACTAACTAACTCTTAGCACTAGAATGGTAGCGAGTGTCAGTTGATGCAAATAAAAATGTTGAATCCTGTTGAAGTACTTTTATTTATTTCGCCTGAGGAGCTCTAAGTGTAGAGGACTGGTAGGCCACTGCTGGTTATTAGATTTTGCAGGACTTTGTTTTGCCACTCGAAGTACGTCGGCGCAGTTGAAAAAGATGCTTGGTGTTGATTGGCTAGGGTTAAAGCTCCGAAACCCTGCGGCCGTACAGGAGCATCGCGAAAGTTTCGCCCTGCAAGGGGTTTATAAGGTCAGAGCTGAAACGGGCAGAACAGGGAAGAGAACAGACGTGCGGCGAATAGGAGAAGACGAGACGAGACAGCCCTGACAGCTCCTCTGACGATGTGACGCAGCCGTGGCCATTACAACGTACAAACCTGTGGGATAAAGGGTTGCAGACCTGCTGACTGTTCCTGCCTTTGTTGGCGTGTGTGTCGGAAGTTTGTTGCCAAGCCACACCAAATACCTCACCACTCCGTTACACAAGAAAAACTAAATGTTGATTAGGTGTCTGCATGATACAGATACCTATACCTATACCTAGAATGACAGGAAGCATCAACTGAAATAATTGTGTTGTACACAGCCATATACCAAAGGACAGTCACGATACAGTGTCTCTCCTTAATGTTCTTAATCATTTAGTGTTTTATTTGTGGGCCATGCAAATTTTGACCAAGCATTTGCCACAAGCAGGCACTTGCATATATCAAACATCACATAACAGTTCAGTTATAATTTCTTCAAGGGTTTTGTGGCAAGTTTTAGGTATTAGCAAAAAAAAAAAAAAAGTCACATCTTTAGTACAGCTTCATGAATTTCATAGCTGTTTGTTTTCAAGCAGTCAAATCTCTGCTCATCTTTTCTGAAATGTTTCATCAAGGCAGTATTCAGATAAAATGTTACAGCACCCCAACCTTAAGAGCATTGATTGACACATTCCACCATATAACCATATAACATTCCACCAAAACAGCTGCTGTTCTCATGTGACTGTTCGTGCAGCATGCCTGACCGTCAAATTGACAAAGCAGACAGGTGACATTGCCGGGGAGACTCAAACTTTCCATCAGTTTTAGACAGTTTCACTATTTCTTTTTACCATTCTCTTTCTTTCTTACTTTTAAAACATTAAATGTTGGAATTGTTGGCCGGGCCTTTTTGTGTGATAAAGGAAGAAGAGTGCCGCGAGCGTAGCTACATGTAGATGTACATACATGCTCGCATCCATTTATAAGTGCACTTTTCACCCAAAACGTTACAAGCAGTACTGCCCAGTTATGATTAAATATGACAGAAGAATAGTTTGTGTTGAACATCTATGAACACTTAAATAAACCACTGCTTTGTGTTTCATTTATACGTCATGATTTTTATTTTAATTTGCATTTGACTGACTTTTCTTCATACTATCTGGCTAAGAAGTTTGATACTTGTTCCTTGTTTTGAATTTCTTTTTCATATTTTCACATGAAGGGGATTGAAAGGCTTGCTTTCTGTTAAATATATGAAAACAGCACAAAATAACGAGTGTTTTGGGTTTATTTTCAGGGAAGCAATGGGTATGGTACTGCATAAAGATTCCAGGTTTTATCAGAGCTGGCAGAATTTTAAAGACAACAATCAGTATGTTACAAGTAAGTTGATGATGTTGGCCATTATTGTTAGCTGTTATGATACCAAGTGGGATGTTGACCATTATAATTAGGTCCACTGATAACACTTATGTAATAATGCTAACAGAACAGGTTTCTTACTGCTGATTATTATAATTTTGAGAATGTAGCCAGGTGCGACATCTGTGTACTACAATCATTATTGGGTTTTTGTTTTGTGCTTAGCTTGCAGAACTTTAAGGAACTTAACAGTTGTGCGTGGTGCTGTTCCTTTGCTACCTTTTTTTTTTAAATTAAAGATAAAATATTAACCTTCTTTGAAATCAGAGTTGTTCGACTTGAAAGTGAAATATGATGAGAGTGACAACATCATGATTCGTACCACAAGGGCCTTCACAGACAAACTGAGCCAGATGTTTGGTGAGTTTTCTTTTTTTTTTAATGCACGTTGCATCATGGTAGTTGTATTAACTAGAAATTCCCATTCCTCACCCCCTACTCTGCAATTTATGCATCATTTGTTGTCATAATTTTTGAGGTGATGGGGAGCTGTTAAGTACAGTATTCAAAGTTTTCAATGATTTCTTGGAGACAAATACTTCAGATGACCACCAGAAATGCTTTTCATAGCAGAAACTGTTTACAGTGTTGAGATTAACTGGAGGTTGTGGTGGGAGTGTGAAATATGAATGAAAGGCCTGATTTTATTCCTTCATCGTAAAGTATGGCCTTACCCCAAGAATATCATTATTGGACTGTTCCATTCTGTATTGTTATCAGTTTCATCTGTAATCTGATGTTTGTTGATTCAGCATGTTTCCTGAGCATATGCAAATGGGACAGAGATAGTGTCAGCAAAAGTAGACAGAAGATGTGGAGGGAGAATGTTATATACATAGCTAAAATCCTCCATTTTTCTTTTTAAAACAGGTGGATTGTTTACAAAAACAGAAATGTCAGAGGTATTGACAGAGATTTGCAAAGTGGATCCCACTTTTAACAAAGAGGCCTTTGTCAGGATCTGTGAGCGAGATATCATACCAAATATTCTAGAGGTCTGTGTCTGATTTATGAATGATTTGCTTCGTGTGCATGTGTTATATGGTGGTTGCAGCATCAGAATATAGTAGCATTTAATTTTCATCCTATGGAGTGTTGCATTTTTGTTCACATTGTTTTAAAAAGAGTGGAGATATTAAAACTGTTATTAATTTTAATAAAAGTGTGATGTAGCTTGTTCAAACTTGCAGGCATTGATTCGAGGAGACCTGGACATTTTGCAGGACTGGTGCCATGAAGCAGTAAGTGTTTATTTTTGGCTTACAACCCCAATACAAGTTTAGAAAAACCCTCATTTTAGAGTTCATCATATTATTTCAACAATTGACTGCTGCAATGTCTATGAAATGACATTCGTGATTTATGAGTACTATGGGGTTATCTTTCCTTTTAAGATGAGAGTAAATATTTGTTGATTTGAAACAGTGTTGATGTTGCATAGCATAATGGTTTTTATGTTAAATATGTTGTACCTTTTGTTGATATATGCATAGAATTATAAAATCATGAGTATGTTTTCAAGCAGCAATTATGCCATCATTTTTGCATGAGCTTTCGCGAAAGAAAAAAAGATACTGAAAATATTAATAACAATACTATGGTAACCATTTTTTTAACAGCCATTTAACACACTTGCTCATCCTATCAAGCAAGCTTTGGCTGCAGGATATCGGTTTGACTCAAAAGTTCTGGATGTCAGCAATGTTGATGTGAGTACGCTATCATGATTTGAGGAAAAAATCTAATGAACTGAAAGGGCACGAGCAAGCTTAATTTGCAACTTTTCCCAAAAAATTTTATTACTTGGCAGCTGAATTAATCATTCAGTGAATTACAAAAAAAATTCTGTATCTTTGTGTGGGACCTTTGCACTAGTGGATTTACATTCTGACATCACAAATAGTTGACAATATTTATTGTATTATTCTTTTCCTTCCCTCTGCATTCTTTCTCATGCTCCCATGCCCTTTGCACTTTAGGTGATGGCTGGTAAACTGATGGAACAAGGCCCTGTTCTTGTGATGAGCTTTCACGCTCAGCAGATTATGTCCGTGCGAGACTCAAAAGGTGCCATTGTAGAAGGAGATAAGGTCAGTTGGTATAAACTTTCTTTGAACCATTTTATTAATAGAATAACTTAGATGGATAGTATTACTAAATTAATTTCAGATTTCTTGTTCTCCTCTTTGCTGTTAGGACATTTTGAACTGAGAATTTCAGAGATAGTTCTTAGAGCATTTAGTGAATGTCCTAACGAATCCCAGCTTAGTCTAGAAAGAGAGGTGAGAATGCCTACATGCATTAACACACACTGTGCACATGTACTTTGTCTTACATGCTTTTCTTAGTGAGATGCTCGCACAGTGTAACACAACTTTTCACAGTGAAATATCCAGCATTATCACTTAAGTATATTTGTAAGCAGTGTTTGACCTTTGGTTAGATGCTTGCATGTTTTGATATACTGACATGCATAATTCATAGGCATGATGAGTTACTGTACATAATCTATTTATACCCTTGAAAACCATGTTTGCGTTAATGTGTAAATTCCTTTCCATCTAATTGCTGTCAGTTTTTGGGTGTTATTCTGAACATTTACTGTTTTGCTATTCTACATTTTATGACTTTTATTCCCCAATTAAAATTTTTTTTCTAACCAGTGGTCAGCATTAAAAATACACTTGCCCATAGCCCAATTTTTTTTCTGTCTGCAGGATAAGACTTTACGGGTGATGTATGTATGGGCACTGTGTCGTGATCAGGAGGAACTTGATCCAATAGCAGCTTGGAAATTGATGGACATATCTGCCAGCACATCAGAACAGTGGTTATAATAACTGGCCATTGTAGATAAAATGTATATAGCACACATTATGTCTTTCTTTGGCTGGCACAAATAGGGTCTAAATTAAGCAGCATCAGATGCAACACTTTAGGATGGGTGGGGGAAGTTACATCCCAAGAAAACAACTACCTTCAGGTCAGTTTTGGAATGTAGCCTTAAGACAGCATAAATGCATTTCCATTCATCCCCCCCCCCCCAAAAAAAAAAAAGTGTTGTTACAAAGGTAGCAATTCCTGCTTTTGAAAATAGATGAACGTAGCATCCTGTGGCTGAAAATACTCTTGGGATGCTTATAAAGAAAACCCAGCACCTTTAGTCTTACAAAGACACCACTTGCAAGAGCATTTAGCTTAGCACTGAATAGCAAATATTTTTCATGGTCATGTACCCTGACCAATAAAGAGACAAAAAAATGGGTTCTTTTTCTTACTAGCTCAACTAATGGTGTTTATGTAGATCCATGGACTGGCATAATTCTGTGGCATGATGTCGGATGAGGACGAAAAACAGATTAAAAAGCATTGTCTATGGACCAGCAACTTCATGTGCTTCCGAAAGAAAATATGATACCGATCAATTTGCAATTTTACAACAGAAATAAATGCAGTATATCCAGCCTGGATCTTGGTGTGGCATTTATTTTCAGTTCTCATAGTCTGTGACAACCAGAGCAAGTCAGCATTTGTGGGTATTCGTTTATTTCTATGTGAAATAACATTGAAGTGGTTGTGAAATACTTGTTACTTGGTGTTCAAAGTTTTCTGCTCACTGGTAAAGTAGACATGGTTCTGATAATATAAATATTCAATCAGACCTAAGAGTTAATATTACTAAATTCCAAATTCCAAGCACTTAATTTCTTTTGAAAATATAAGCCTTTAAACATCAACATTCTCTCTTTTGAAAATATAAGCCTTTAAACATCAACATTCTCTCTTTTGAAAATATAAGCCTTTAAACATCAACATTCTCACCTGCTACTAAATCATCAAAATTTCGAAGATCTAAAAAATGTAAAAAAAAAAAAAAAAACGACAACAACATAATTTCAGAGTTAATGTATATGATTTTTCTGTATTTTCTATCCATAAAACACATCACAATGAAGGTGTAACATTTTAAAAAATTGAACAAGACTTTTATACTTTTGCCCCTTTCCATTCCTTGGCTCAATGGCACTGCAAAATCCAAGTTTCAATAGCCCCGTCTGTCCAAAATATTTGTAGAGTGAATTATAACATTTTAATTCATATTTTAGAGAACCAGGTTTGCAGCAATGGAATGGGTTCAGAGAAATTTAGGAAGGGAAAAACAAAGGGTTTTTTTTTTTAAAGTAAAGGGAAGATGGGAAAGCCCTTTAACTGTAATGATTACCAGCGTTAAAAGTAGATGCAACTTCTTTTAATTAGGTTTTAATTACTGCACCATTTCACAAATTATAATAATCATCTGTGGAACACTTTCACTTACTGCATTCTTTCAACAACTAGGCATACTTAGATAATTCACTTGGTCAACTGGGAAATCTTCATGCAACATTTCAAACTCATGAAGGCAAATCAACACCCTTAACATCTTTCCATTATCCACATCAAGACTGTTTTGAGGTATGTTCCTTAAAAATGTCATCCCTGTCTTTGTGTTCAACTTCATCGTCCTCAATGAAATCATCATCATTAGATCCATCACTTAAATCCTCGTCATCACTGCTGTCATCATGAAGCACATCTGAAGTGCCTTTGCAACTGTCATCAGAACTTGTGGGAACATCTTTCAGTTTCCCTTGTTCTTGCAGCCTAAAAAAGCTTCCTAAAATGAGGTAAAAACAATATTTGATTCTCTTGTTAAAATGTGCTTAAGGGGGAAAGAAGAGGACATAATCCCTTCAGAGTTCAAGTGAAATAAAAGTTCTGTGTATTTTTTTTAAATATACGGAATCACATTTGTCTCATTCAACATGTTTACCTCAAAACGTTCAAATCTATGAATACAATGTCAACACACCAAATATCCAATAAGAAATTAAAAACGTGATTATCATCTATACTCAAAAGGCAAATGATTCCAACAAAAGGGTATTTGCAACACCTAGTCCTATTCATTGACAATGGTGTGAAAATCCCTGGACATTCCAAGGTTTAACTTAAAATATCCTGTTCTATTGATCTAGGTACCACAAGGCAAGTCGACGTTACAGACAATGCTACCCATGTACCTACGTACGACAAAATGGTTTTCTTCTGGTTAAAAGCTATTCCCTGAAATCATAAAGCTGGGGACCAGCTTAACAAACTAGTTTTTACACATAGCTTTACTATCAAACAGATCCAAGAATGGCAAATGTATACTCGTGCTAATACAGAACGCGTGCACAAAAGCTAAAACTTAAAGGTCCAGTCAAAACCCTTCGTTTGGTTTCTAACCATTAATTAGACTACACCTGTGTTCAATCACCTACCTTCTGATGTCAACTGAAACGAGGAAATGAGAAAAGATTGTGCTAGTAGTGCTGGAGAGAATTAATGGGGGGTGGGGGGCTACTCCACTAGTAACCAGCTGATATTACTTGCCACAAAGAATTACACATTTTACATGCATCTTTATGTATGCAGAATTAAACATAGCAAGCAAATAGCATACTTCTCTGCCGCTCTGTCAGAAGCCTTAGTTCCTGCTCAAGTTGGCTCTGATGTGCTGCTTGTATCTGTTTATCTTCTTCAAACCTGCATAAATTAACCAAAAGGGTTTGTATGAATGGTCACACAGACCTCCAGTAACAAAGCACTTTTTAAGACTATCTGACCTGCAGCTTCAGAGTGTAGCCAATACAGGGTAGTTTTCTATCACATTGACTCCTCAATGAGCAGGTTTTTCTGACTTAAGTGAGTGGCCAGTTCTCATGGCCTGGAAGTCTGGCTCTTAATTACAATGCAATTGAATTGTTTTTGAAATGATGCCTGCAATATGTTGATCAGCTGCTTCTCACAGACTGACTTGTGGAATATATCAGTCTGCTTTTCTTTTGAGTCGCAACAGCTTTTCTCTTTGACTGGGTGTCATTTGATGATGGTGATGAATGGATGACACAAATAAAAATTACTCACGGATCCACAATATCTGTTTTCTGAGCACATTTACCACATATACCATCTCTTTCAGCACAGACCTGGCAAACAGTGTAGTAAGCCTTTTTTACTGTCTTCTGGTGGCATTTCGTGCTGAAATAAACCAGGATTAGAATTAGTTTTTGACTAGAAGGACTTTTATGATACTTGCAAATCCTTCGACTTATTCTTGTTGAGTACCAGACCTGATTTATTGTTAGTGAAATAAATTGCCAAGTTTATTGTCTTATGGTACCTAGTGCCTAAGGAATCTTGTATTTCTTCATAAGACAAATATTAAATAAACCTGAACAAGCACTTGGCTTCTAATGTCACATGTAAAAGGATTAATATGCGGTGTACATTTTACAGACAATACTTCCTCCTCCATAAAAAATCAGCTAGCAGATATTTGTGTACATATCTAAGTCTACAGTGTGAGCAACTGTGATTTAAAATCAAATTGAATATAATAGGACAGAAAACTGAAAGACAATTTATAAAAATAAAGGAAGCCTTTACCATGTAGCTGGTTGAGATAAGGGCTTATACTTTTTGTACTTGACTTTCCATGCAATTTTCTCTTTACATCTGCCACACAGCCCTGTCTGTTGCACTTGACGAATCTGTTTTGTGCGGTTGCTTGTGTCATTCCTGGTATTGGAGAAACCTGTCAGATTTTTGTGTTTTTGTGGTCTTGCTCTGCTGATGTTGCCACGCTGACTGCTCATCTTAGCTGTTTCAGGAAATAAAATCTTTGCTGTTGACATGTTTATATGGCTCATACTACAAACTATTAAAAATGCTACCCCATTCAGCACCACTCTTATTAAAGTGATAACAGACATATTATCTGCTCTTGACAGTGGTGATGTCTCTCCATTAACCCTACTGGACCTGTCTGCTGCATTTGACACTATAGACCACTCTCTGCTTCTTCACAGACTTCACACCCTCTACGGGATTTCTGGACCTGCCCTCTCATGGTTCAACTCCTATCTCACTGATAGGACCCAGACTGTGTCAGTTGATGGTCAGACATCTCGCCCTGCTTCACTTTTCTGTGGTGTTCCCCAAGGCTCAGTACTTGGCCCAGTTCTGTTCATCCTGTATACTAAGCCCCTTTCATCATGCATCCGGTCTCACCAGGTTTCTCATCAATCCTATGCTGATGACACGCAGCTTTACTGTTCCACTCCGCCGGCTGAGTCTTACTCTGCTATTAGCTCTATAGAAGCTTGTATCAGTGATGTCAAGGGCTGGATGCTAAAAAACAAGCTTAAACTAAATGATGATAAAACGGAAGCCCTCTTGTGCCATAGAAGAAGACATCAACCTTCACTCGTCAGTCTGCCCAATCACATCAAGGTGGGCGACAGCAACATCACCTTCACGTCATCTGTTAGGAATCTGGGATTGATTGTCACTGATGACATGACACTCGATAGACATGTAGCAGCTGTCTGTCGGTCTGCCTATTATGAGCTCCGTAAGATCAGTGCCATCCGTCACTTTCTCTCTACACGTGCCACCAACACTCTTGTCTGTGCGTTTGTTCTTTCACGACTTGACTACTGCAACTCCTTGCTGGCAGGCTGCCCCTCATCCCTCATTCAGAAACTCCAGAGAGTACAGAACTCCGCTGCACGTCTGGTACTTAGAGCAAGGAAACGGGACCATGTCACTCCTCTCCTTCGTTTCCTACACTGGCTACCCATCCGTTCTCGCATCCAGTACAAACTGTCTGTGCTGTGTTTTAATTTCTTTGCTGGCTCCTGTCCTGACTATTTCTCTGAACTTCTCATCCCTTACTCTCCGTCCAGACAACTACGCTCTTCGCCTGACGACCGTATTCTAACTGTTCCTGTCACCAGAACAACAACATATGGTCACAGGACTTTTGGCTACTGTGCTGCAAAACAATGGAACTCTCTTCCTTTCCATATCCGCCACCTTCCTACAACTGAATCTTTCAAATCTGCACTGAAAACGCACCTCTTCCTTGAGCATTTCTCCTAACACAGTCCGCACAACGCTCGTCCTTCTTAACCCCGCCCCCTTCCCTCTTGCTACTTTACCCATCTTTCTCGCAGAATCACTATATTTTTCTGTTCCTGTTACTTGATGCCTTTTGTTTTCTGTTTCGTCAGTACTGTCGTTTTCTTTCGTCCCCTTTGTTCTGTGTCTACTTAGTCCACGTCTCTTCCTCGTTTTAAGCGCTAAGAGCATGCTCTCTATGAGTGTGAATATGCGCTATAAAAATCTTCACTATTATTATTATTATTATCTTCGCACCCCTCCATCACTGTAAACTATCTGCAATACCCTCCCCTCCCTTTCCCCGTCATATCCAAAACATGTCTGGCATCTACTGTTTATTTCATTTAATGAGAAATATCATTAACAAATACAAATGACTATGCCTCAGTAAAATGTCGGTGGGGATTCAAAAGTAAAAAATTGTCATGCCTCTTTGCGTCAGTAGGCGCACTACTACTAACCAACGTACAATTTCATGTATTGGCAAGCTTAGCGTGCCTTGGACACATCACATGTGCCTTGGACACATCACATGCCCACAGCTGGACGCACTACGTGCCGACCAGAAGTGCCAATTATGAAATTGTCTGGACTCACAGCATCACATTATAGTGTACTGTAAACTTGCGTAGCAGAATAAATACCACTAAAACACATACCAACTTGGCGTTCGGGTATGTCGAATCCTCACGAAGACCCAACCGGAAACATGCTCATATTTTTTCAGCATTTTAGCGATTCAAAAAAAAGCGAAAGATGTCATCAATATTTTATGATATCATATATTAAAAGTGTCTCCTACTTAGATAAATTGGTAAATACCTCAGGACCATTTAAGTACCAAAGGCCTTCATTGCGGGATGTCTCTATGACGTCATCATTAGGCGTTGAATGTTGTCACAGTGGACGGAAGTGAATGCCAATAATTCACATTTTGTGAAGATTTCAAGCTGTTACGATGTTAACCTCTTCGTACCACCGATGAACACTAGCAAGATCTTCTTTTCGTTCTGACACTTTATCATTGGATATTTCAGGAAGTTGTAAACCATCACGATGAATGGTTTATCTTTGAGCGAGCTTTGTTGTCTCTTCTGCTGCCCTCCTTGTCCCTCGCGCATTGCTGCCAAGCTCGCATTCTTGCCTCCAGAGCGGACATATGAACTCATCTCAGATGAGACAGGGTCAAGATACACCATCCAGCTTTCAGAGAGGGCAGAATGGCAGTACTCCCAACGCGAACTTGACAGTCTAGAAGTCTTCATGACTCGAACAAGCCGTGGCAACCGCATAGCGTGCATGTTTTGTAGATGTTCTCCAAGTGCACGATATACTATTCTGTTTAGCCATGGAAACGCCGTAGATCTAGGACAAATGAGCAGCTTCTATATTGGACTTGGATCTCGCATAAATTGTAACATATTTAGCTACGACTATTCTGGATATGGAGTCAGTTCTGGAAAGCCCTCTGAGAAAAACTTGTACGCGGACATTGATGCTGCTTGGCAGTCCTTGAGAACAAGATACGGGATAAAT